>OX421974.1:36202583-37402583 GCA_949128135.1 Parasteatoda lunata
GTGTTTAAACCATTATTAACGAACATTTTGTGGAGAATGGGAAATACTAAATAATACTGGTTCTAAACAAGTACCATGAATATAAAAATTATAATCGAATTAAGAAAATGGAATTAAACAAAATGAAACCAAAAAAATTTTTTAAAAAAAAGTTTCAAAAATTAAATCCTTTAGTCATCTGACTTTTTGGAGGCAAATTCTTTTTAAGAAAATTAATTAAGATAAAGATTTTAAAGTGGTCCAGGACAGCTTGGTTGGTAGGCGTGGGGCCAATGTCCAAGAGGTCGCGGGTTCGATTCCCGCCGGTAGAAGACACCACGCGCAGTAGATGGTCACTGATGCACGTTAAATCTGTTGAGTCACAATGTCCTCCATGTTCCCATAACAAAGTACATTCCTGGAGGGGACTGAATTGGAAAGTGATCGATCTCTGTCTCAGGTCAAAATTACGATTTGTGGATGAATGAATGTGACCACCCAATAAACGGGTTGTGGGGTGCTTGTGGCTGATGTCGTAGTCTGGCCATAGATGCCGCCACTGAAAAACAAGAAACTCTGGCTTAAACTTGCTTAGTTTCACTAAGTAAGCTTCCTGATATCGGCAAGTGACATAAGAAAGGTCCGGGTTAGCCTGGTTGGTAGGGCACTGGGCCCATGTACAAGAGGTTGTGGGTTCGATTCCCACTCTGCAGAAGACTCCCCGTGTAGTAAATGGTGACTGATGGACGTTAAATCTGTCTAGTCACACAGTCCTCCATCTTCCCATAGCAAATCTTACCTCAGGGGTTACTGATCCAGGAGGTTGATTGTCTTCTGGATTACTTCAAAATTACAAGTTTAAAGAGTTGAACTTTAGTAGTCGTAAAACTGGGTCGGCTGATCAACGACGGATATATAAAAAATATTGAAATTAGAATCAACAACAACAAGATTTTAACCCACGGACAGTTTAGCAAAAATGCAAAATTGAGAGAATGTTTCTCTTCTATGCACGATTTCCTCATCTTATAACATGAAAAAAACCGGTTTTGCTATACAGAGAAGGCTGCTTTTTAAAATATATTTTTTACGTACAGGTCCATTGGTGGGTTAAAGAGTGAATTAAAAAAAATTAGAGAGAATTTATTTTTTTAAAATTTTATATTTGTTTAAGCGTAATGTAAAAAATTGAAATGATTTTCTTACTTTGTCATCTCTAAATCAAATAACCATGTTTCTGGGAAATTACTTCTTACATCTGAGATTGACTGAAGGGAGGAAGTGCCTGATCCTATACGCACGGTCTCAATAGCAGCGTCAGCCTGAATCCTTACTGGAGTTGAAGCAAATGCTAGATAAATGAAAAAGTAAAAATTAGGCTTAAAAGTAAGACAATACGATAAAAAGAAAATGTTTCTATTTTGTTGAAAATAATAGGGAACGTTCTACTGTAATATCTTTTAAATTTTTTAGAACCATAAAAAATTGTGCCAGATTGAATAAGTTTGGTTAGTCTGGTTGAGAAAAAGTATGGGAAAGTATCATAATTTTTAAAATTAAAATAATAGTGTTTAGTTGAAAAAAATTAAATTTTTTTTAAGAAAAAAGAATAACCAACTTGGACTTTTTTCTTTCAAACTGTGAGCTTTAAAGCTGTTTTTCGAAAGCTGTCTCAACAGCGTTATTTATTTTAAAGGTAAATAAAGGTCACAAAAACAAAAAGGTATTTGTTAGACTTATAAATAATACATACACTGTGAAAAATTTCAGGATCAAAATACGATCAAAGTACCGGCTTTTAGAGTGCCGGTGCTTTTTACCATAAAATGCATTTTTCCGGCACACGTGACGGAACAAAAAATCTGATATACCGTGATTTTTTACAGTAATAATTACAGTAAAATTGCTGAATCACTCTAATTAGTTAAATATTATTGTTAAAATAACGGTATAATATTTTATGTTAAAAAAGGATTTTACGGACGATGCACCCCAAGATCCGGTACTTTATACCATAATTTGATCCAGAATTTTTCACAGTGTAGTGTGCATCACTTTCGCAATAACTTTCTATCGTTTTCACTTCGAAAACCTCCCTTCCACTTCTTTCAAAACTGGGTAGTCCTATAATTATCTCTTATGGTCTGACAAATGTAAAAGTATTTTATTTTTCTTAATCTACTTTGAAAATGTGGCACGTAAAGTTTTTGTTTAAGTTTATTCTTTCTATGCAAGAGGTTTGTGCCATGAGGGAATAACATTATCATCTTTCTCTTTTGCATTTGCACAATTTTTCGAAATAAACTTTCTGTTGAAGTCTTATCTTTATCGAAGCTATGAATAGTATAATTTTCAGATTAACTCATATGAAGAATATACAATAATATGCAGAATAAATAATATGAAGAATATAAAATAATATGAATATGATGCAATGTATTGATGAAGCAACTATTAATTAGCATTAATTTTTTTTTGAAAAACAAGAAGAAGCTCTATCATTGTGAAAATAATATTTTTTTTAGCAGAAAAATAAACAGAAGTTTAGAGTGATGGAACGAACTAACAGAGCACGCCTTTCCGATTGAAAAAAACATAAAAGCAAGCAAATTTTAAATGCTAGAACCTCACTAAATCATTTATTATTTGGCTAATAAATACTACAAATTACTGCCACTGTCCTAGTTTTAACCGTAAAACAATTTGTTGACATGAGGAGGTTAAGAGAAATAATTATAACAATTTAAAAAATCAAGAAAAAAATATTGCAGCAACCAAATCGAATTTCGGATTTTATCGAAATCGGTTTTCGAATTTTATACAAATGTTCTAAGCTTAGTATTAAAGTAAAAAAAAATCATAAGTGACAAAAGGATCATGGTTTAATTACGGGAAATTTTCACGGGTTTTCTCTTCATGTAAAGCAAATGCGGGTTAGTTCGATCTGGAAGCCCTCTACGAATAGCTAGTTAGTCCTAATGTTTGATCCTGGATTCCCTTGATTTTTGAATTAGGTTTAAAATTATAAAGATGAATATTGATAGCCTTAATTCCATAAATGTTTTGAAATAAAAATTTTCTAAGTCGCAGCAGAAAGAATCTTAATCATTAGATCCGATTTCCGTTTGCGAGTCAAAGTTGCTGAGAAAGCGATTATAATAATGATATTTATTTAAAGAAAAAAGAGGAAATAAAACATAAATTTAATTTTAAAATTTTCAGGTAAAAAAAAAAAACGATTTCTTATTAATATTACAGAAACTTTTAGAAACAGGATGGAAATTATGATCTATCGTACCGTCTAAATAAATTTCGTTTTGTATTTAACACTCTTTGTTGAAAAAAGCAGCAATCAGTGATAAGCGTGAATTAATTTTTTTAATCTAATCTTTTTAACAAAGAAAAAAAAATAAATAGGATACCTTTTTTATGTAAGTTACCTTTACTATGAAGCGAAATAGGACGTCCTCCAGGCCCATCCCTGGAACCAGTTTCACATGGTCGAGTAAATACGTACAAATCACTTATAACAAGCAATCCAGAGGTCTGAAAATATAGAAAATAATACTAAGTGATGAATTAGAAGTAGCAATTTTTTTGTAGATAAAATTTGAGAACCTTTGTAGAATATGTAACTTCTACTTTCAAGGAGCTGCAACCATTATATATATATATATATATATATATATATATATATATATATATATATATGGGTAATTCTCACGAAATATAACAATTCACTGTCCCTTGCTCCAAGATCTAATACTATAATACTAAAAGAACTTTTTTTTTAAAAAAATTAATAAATAGCATTGCTGTTAGCATTTTAAAATAACTTTGCACTAGTATTGACTGTTTTGTATAGTAGAAAAATTTAATTGAACTTCAAAATGTCATTTTCCTGGCATGTCCCAAACAATGTTTCCTATAATAACTAGCTTCAAAACTTTCTATAAATTTTTCAATATCTAAATTTTTTTATCTCAACCGGTGCAAGCATTTCTAGAATATACTCAGAGGGCATTATTTACAAAAATTTCGTTTAAATAAATTTTTTTTAGTCAATAATTTGCTTGTCCCAAGAAAATCTGTCATTTTCCTGGCTACTTTCATTTAGTGGCTTATAACCAAAATAGATAGAGCCAGCAATCAGTATCTTATGTTAATAGATTGATTAGATACCCTCCTATATGAACATGTCTTGTTGCATGAATAAAGAACCAATTTTCTGGTTCAAAATCTATTTCAAAAATTTTTTCAAGGTGAGTAGGTTTTGTGTTGTCATTTTCCTGTCTTCTTGAAACCATTCATAACATAAACTACATAGATTTATCTGAGTTATTTTAAGAAATCCTGTTATCTTACTGAATACAAACGTCTTAGGTCAAAATATTTAATTAAAGTAAAGTTATATGCTATAAAATGGCGAATTTGTCATTATCCTGGCTGTCATTTTCCTGGCTTACGAATGCCAGGACATTGAAGTGTTACCAGAATTTTTTTTAACTGCTAATACTGTAAAGAGGGAAAGCAAATATTAACCCAATACCTAGTTTATGTATGATTGTAATAAGCTTGGATGTAATCAAAGTTATTTATTTATTTAATGATTGATTATTATTCACAATTTTATTCTGTACATATCAGCAACAAAAAAAATTTTGATTTTTTTACAGTGGATAAAAAGAATTATTTTAAGCAATTTATGGTTCATGTAACATAAAGGCTTAAGTTGAGTTACTTACTATTAACTTAAAATGACTGTTTTTTAAACTTCTAAGCTAATATGTAATTTTCCTGGCATTCAAAATTTGGTGAATTTCTATTTTATTTTTTCCCCGAGGAAATGTCAATAAACTACACTGCTGTCTGTAAGATATTAATAAGTGTAACTAAAGAAGTATACAAAAAAAAGTTTAGATTATTTTGACGACTTTAAATTTGAAGAAATTTTTTGGTCCGAATTGTCATATTTCGTGAGAATCACCCATACATACATTTGGGTGGTTAGGACGCGTATTGCGTGTGATGAACTGTTTTTACCAGTATCTGCATTCTCTTTCTTTAACAATTATTTTATGGGCCCCCAATGGTTCGCAGAACATGGGTTGGTGACCGCTTATATAGTGCGTAGCAAAATATATCAAATTAGTTTAATCTATCTAGAAATAAATACACTATCATTATCTTAAATTATCTAACATTTTCAAAATTCCAAAAATTTTAAAAACTGAATTTTTAAGTCATTTTTATTTCTTCGTCGATTAAAAAGATTATTCTCAATGCTGAAATCCATTTAAACTGACCTGAAATGCTGAGAGAGAATCTTCATAATTTGAAGAACTTCCCACAGGTGGAAATGGTATAAACAATTTTTGAGCTGCTGCATTTTCTAAGCCTGAAAACAATATACATAAGTATGAATAAGATAAGAACAATATAGCTCTAATTTAAACTGTAAAGTAATCAAAAATGGCTAAAAATGTGCAAAAATAGCAATGCTAATAAAAATGTGATCCAAAAAAATCAGTTTTCATTGTCAATTTAAAATCATTTAAAAAATATTAAATAAATAGTTATAGCATTAATAAATTAAATCGTTTAAATTTTAGTTTGATAAAATGTTTCATAAGTAATCAAAACTCCAAATTATTTTGGTAGAAAAGACACAAAAATTTAACTTTATCGTAATTTTTTTTTAAAGAAAATATTACAAAACTTACTTTTATCCTTTTTCTGCAATTGTAAAAACATGAAACATGAAAACAGTATAAAGAATATATAACTGACTCATTAAATGAAAACATGTTTTTGCATGTACGTGTAATAAATAAAAGTATGTTTTATCATTTTGACTGGGAATATATAAAATCATTACCTAATTTCGGAGTACTATTTTAGTTTGTTTATAAACACCACCGAATAATGTTTTTCTTTTTAATTAATAGACAAAGTTTAAATATTTCAAACTATTTAAAATTTAATTTTTTAGTTTGTAGATTTTAGATTTATCAGTTACAGGTTTTTTCCTAAAACTAATGTCAGGAAGTTGATTGGAAAACATTTATGGATCAGATCGATACACAACTTTAAATAACTTCAAAGCCGACTAGTAATTCTTCAATGCATCGCTTCTAGTGAGATATCCAAGCATATAAGTCATTATGTCATGAATGTCCTTCAGAATCATGGTGCAATCTTAAATGTCGGAAAAATGTCTTTTTGGTGAAGTTTTCAAGTTCTGAAAGTGGAAGAAGTCCAAGGGAGCGAAGTCATGACTCTAAAGAGGGTAGTGAACTGTTGGAGTCTTTGACTCACCAAGAAAGTTTACAAGAAGAAAGGAGGAGTTGCAAAGCTTTTCAATGGACACTTTTCTCCTCTGCAGATATTACGAACTACAAATTTCTTTCTATTTTTTAAGTATGAAAAATATTTATTAGCAATCGATGAAAAAAAAAGCAATTTTGTTTGTGAGAGATACATAAAAAACGTAGGTAAAAAATAATTCAGTCCAAAACTGCAGTATAATATATATACAACGTAAGATTTGCAAACAATGGTGTCAAGATAAATAATAAAAAAAGGATTACCTGGTTGCACTTTGCTACGATAGCAGGGATTACTTGAGTAATATTGATTAGAATCAAAATTTGCAACCATTTGGAAAATCTGCAATTTTTTACAAAATTCATTATATATAAATTGAACAGTATTGATTATAAACGAAGTTAAAGTAAAAGAAAAACAAGTTTTCATTGACCATGTTGAAATTTATACTAAACAATGATATTCTATGCAAAATTCCAAACCTAAATTTTAATGTTAGTAAAATCTAAGTTAGTAAAAAAATTTATTTATTTAAAATTTACATTTTATTGATTAAATATTTTTTTATTTTCAATGAGCTGCACAATCAGTGTTCCCGATGAGCAGACCTAGTGCGTTCTCAAGAAGTGGTATCTACTCTTTCAGTGGCCGCCTCAATGGGTGAGATACCGTTGGCCATATTAATTTGGATGTCTAGTTTCTGCCACACTAGATGGCAGCACCGAGACTCTATTTGGATTCTAATATTGATTAAATATTGATTGTCTATTAAGCACGCATATGATCTATTATATGCGGATCACATTTTATTAAAATGTTATCAGTAATCAGTCTTATGAATGTATTATGATTACTTTGTATTAAAAATACTGCATATTTTTACATTGTATTACGATTAAACATTGTCCTTCCATTCGTATGGTTCTTCAAAAACTCTTTTGGTTAAAAATGAACAAAATATTCTATAAGATAAAAATAAATTTTGATTTGGTAACAAAAGATCTCAATTTTTAAATTTTTTTCATTAAATAAATTTAATTAATTCAAAATCAATAAAAAAATAATAGGTTGGATTTAAAAACTATGGAAATTAGATGTCAGTTTATTAGAAATCTCTTGTTTACGAACCTAATTGGAATCATTCGAACCAAATTTTATTGAGGATACATGTATTTGGAGTAAATTTCAAAGAAAATGAGTAAATTGAAAGATTTTTACTCTTAAAATCTTTTACTTTTAAGTCATTGAAATAATAAATAACTATTTTCACACAACACTTACCTTTTCTTTTGTAAGCTGGTCACTGTTGTCCAGCAAAAGGACACTCTTGTCCACCGCTTTAATGCCACATAAGGAATTAGCTCCAGCTTTTATTGTAACAGGCGTCTCTGCACCAGGCTGTTGCGCGTCATAGCCAAACGCAAAATCAACCTAATTGTTTTGTAAAAACAATTTTCATTAATTGAGGAGTTTAATTACAAAAACACATTTAATTTATGTAATTGAAACCACTTGATTGTCAGCATTTAGAAGCATGTAAAAAGTATTTATTGATCGATAAAAAGTTTAAAAACTGTTTTTTTTATTTTTTATTTATTTACTTTTACTGAATTAATTTCAAACATATAATTTTACCATGGATTGTATGCAAATGTGTAAAGCGGTTTATAGGGAGGAATTTTATCCATTTCTACGGACAGGTTTTTTCATTAATACGAGTTGATATGGTTTCATAATGTATGATTTTTATAAAAATACCGTGGACACTGATATTTTTTATGTTATATGATGATAAAATGTTGTCATAAATTAATATTTATTCTGAACAACTCGATTGATGCATGGTTATTCGTATAAAGTAAATATAGATTTACATTATGCACATTATTTAAATTGATAAAGTATTATTCTTCGTATAGTTAAGAAGGGGTCAATGAATCCCAATATAATTTTCTATACGTACCCTCCCCCCTCCCACAGTGAACAGAAAATAACAGTAAAACAGACAGATAACAAAACAAAACTTTTCCCCCTCATGAAATTCGGTACATTATGGACTCTATAAAAAAAGTTCTATATTTTATAATATTATTTGTGTGCCGACCAGACTGTGTTATGGTCAGGGAACTGGCCTTGCATCAGAAAGGTTCTAGTTCGATACGAAGCGAAACTTTTCCCCCACATGAAATATGGTACATTATAGACTCCGTATAAAAAAAAGTTCTATATTTTATAATATTATTTGTGTGCCGACAGTACTGTGTTATGGTCAGGGAAAATGCCTCGCATCAGAACGGTTCTGGTTCGAATCCCGGACAAGGCATGGATGTTCTTTCATTCTCTGTCCTTACTGTGGGAACAACGTTGGCGCACATAATATGGTGTCCCTAAGAGAGTGGCCAACAAATCTGCCCTGTAAATGCCTGAATTGACGAAATGTTAGCACAGGTGGGCATTGGAAATAAAAAAAATTATATTATTTGTGCTTTAATGATATTTCTCGAGATATGGTCATCACTTGTTAGAAATTAGGATGATGAAACTACCATTACGAATTAGATAAAGATTAGACAAAGATATGTCCATTACGAATTAGGGTGATCAAACATTACAAAAATTTAGAAAATAGGAATATAAAACTAAAATAAGGTTGTTTGCTATTCTATAACCATTTTTTAAAATTAAAATTTCTATTTCTCATCTAAGTCCGAATAAATACCTTATTTTTGAAACAGTTTTCAATATCTATTTTCATTGAATCCGCCACTACTTCGCCATCCTCCCTAACGTAGTAAATGAGCACGTAAATGGTTGGTGATAAGCTGGTATCTGCATCTATGGTTATATCAATTTCTCCCAGTGGCGGCAAATATCTGTAAATGACATCAGAAAAAAAAACAGTTTAGTATCCCCTTTTTTTTATTTACAATAAACATTTAAGACTGTTTAGATTTTAAATGCTTTTTGTGTTTCAAAAATTATGAAAACTCAAATTTTACGATTTAGTAATGAGAAATGCTAAGATATTTATTAGTATGTAACCTTTTCAACATATTCATTGCAATTATTACAACAGAGGTCGTTAACTTGGGTTCCTCGGAACTCTAGGGTTCCATGGAACATTAACTGGAAATCTGCAAGTGATAGGTATTTACTTAATCAAAGCGCCAAAATTTATGTGAAATTTTAGCTTATCGCATTTTTTGCTTGCTTACAGTTGGCTTGTTATTCTTTGCTTGTAAAAATAAATATTTCTTTTAAAAAAAGGAGAAATTTTGATTTTGTAAATTTAAACTTCGAAAACACATTAAGTATGAGAAGTTTACAGAAAACACTATTGCTGCACATGTAATTTCATAGGATGTCTCCCGGAAAAGCGCTAACAAGATCCTAAGAAATGAAATAAATAAGAATTATGTTATTTGAACATGCATCTTAATAAGCTCAAAAATTAAATGGTGTAGGTTGGTTTCGGCAAGTTTTCATCTAGCTGTTATTTTTACCTGTTGCAATGAGCTCTACACAGCTTTGTAAAGAACAGTCATCTAAATTTTCAAAGTACAAAGTAAAACTGACGTAACTCTTTTAAAACTGAAATGTCACCAGATTGCAAAATAATATTAAATGCTTTTCCAATTTGCATAATATTTAGATTAGCTAATCTTGATAGATATTTAAATATTATTGTGGTCCAGCATTTATCATATCTGAAAAAAAATCTTAAATTTTTTCTGGTTCAAAAAGTTTTTTCTGCTTTCCAAAATTCTTTCCGAGACTGAGACATTCCTGAATTTCCAATTAAAGAAAATTAACAACAAACTGATACATCAACCGATTAATCGACTAACTAATACATCAACCGTTGAAACTAGAATTTAATCAAGGTAAGCAGTTTTGGATTGCTTTTGATGCTTTTTGTAATGTAACATCTAAGTTCTCTCACTAGTAATTCATTACTAAGTTGTATTATGATCTTTTCTCCATTTTTTGTGTTTTAATAATATGAAGTAGAAAATGTGCACATCAATTGTGTAAAAGTATCTTAAATTACTTGCATAAATGGACTAAAAAGGGTGAGATGAAGTATCCTCATAGAAATGACCTAGAAGACAAGTATTCTCATTTTTTGCCATGCATAGAATTCTTTTTAAGACCAGATATAACGAGGGCGCGTTATCTTAAAGACCAATTATCTTGCAGATAAGCAGAAAATTATTTTTTAAAGCTAAGACACCTCACCTTTAACATGTGTTTCATATTCCTGGAAGGCGAGTTATCTCGGCTTCATCGCAGAAAGAATTTTTCTAAAATACGAAACATTTTAACCAAACCATGGATTTAATTACTTATATTTATTTCAGTTTTCTTTTTTTTTTACCGGCAATTTGTAAGCATAAAAAAAGTTCCATAGTGGCTTTTAGAACCATTCAGTTTTTAATTTGGAATTCTTTTTACATTATTAGACATCTTTATTTTGCCTTGATTATCTAAATAAAAGTATATAAGATAGTACATAATTAATATGTACATATTAACTATGTAAAAAAAAACTTTAGTTATTTGCATAAATGGATTCAAAAAGACGAGATAAAGTATCCTCATAGAAATGATCTAGAAGACAAGATTTCTCGTTATTTGTCACACATAAAATTCTTTCTAAGACCACGTATATCGAGGAAGCGTTATTCTAAAGACCAATTTTCTTGCATGTAAGCAGAAAATTATTTTTAAAAGCTAAGACATCTCACATTTTGTACATTGTAGCATCTTTAATACCATTGTAGAACCTTTGTAGAACATTGCACCATTGTAGTACCTTTATAGTACATCGTAGTACCTTTAGTATTATTGTAGTACATTGTAGTACCTTTAGTATCATTGTAGTACTTTTGTGATACATTGTAGTACCTTTAGTATCATTGTAGTACTTTTGTGATACATTGTAGTACCTTTAGTACCAGTGTAGCACCTTTGTAGTACATTGTAGTACCTTTAGTGCCATTATAGGACCTTTAGTACCCTTGTAGTACTTTTAGTACCATTGCAGTACCTGACACATTGTAGTACCTGTCAAATAATCATTCACATAATTATTTTTAAAAGCTAAGACATCTCGCCTTTTGTACACTGTAGTACCTTCAGTACCACTGTTGTACCTTTGTAGTACATTGCAGTACCAGTCAAATAATCAACAATTTTATTCTCGTTTCCAGCAAAAACATTCTGATGTGATACTTACCGACTTTCTTGGGCTTCTGGACACTTGTCTACCAACGACTTTGGTACGGATTCTTTAGGAGGATCTAGTTGGACCTCATCACCATCGATGATTTTATCTTCATCTTCGTACTGGCTGGAAACATCGTTTGCTGACGAAAAGTAAGTCTCCACCGAATCTTCAAGAACAATTTTTGATTGCCTTGAAACCTTTTTGAGAAATAATAAGGATTAATAATTTTGTATCATTAAATTGATTGAGATGATTATATTGATTTTTAATTGTTACAAGACAATAAAAAATTAACTGCATGAATTTCGTATCCATGCAGATAATTTTCCATTTTCTTATAACCTAATATTTAGTGAAGAATTATATTTATTAATTACATTTTGAATGCATGCGGATAATTTTTTGATTGTGTTGTGACCTAATAATTTATGAAAAATTATATTTATTTATTACATTTTGGAATGCATTGCAGATACCTTTTTACTGTTTTCTAAATTATAGGTTTATGAAAAATGCTATTGATTAATAATACATTTAGTATGCATGCAGACAGTTTTCGATTGTCTTGTAATCTGATATTTTATGAAATATTATATAAATTAATTAAATTTGAGATTGTTTTGTAAAATATAAGTTTACGAAAAATTTTATTGATTAATAATACCTTTAGTACGGCATGTGGATAATTTTCAATTGCTTTGTAACCTGGAGATTATGAAGAATTATATTGATTAATAATACATTTCGTATGCATGCTAATTTCAGCATAAATTATGAGTTTATTTACAAACATGATTATTGATTTTTTTTATTAATTGTATATTTTATTTGTCGAGCATTCTTTTTTGTAGCTGCCTTTAAACAGTTTAACAAAGCAATATCTTAAAGGCTAGCTAGCATTTTTTAAAAAAAAAGTATGGGAAAAATTTTTGCCCAAAATTTTATTTATTTATTTATTTTTTGAGTAATAATCAGCAACTCTGAAACTATATACACATTTTTTTTCATTCCATTTTAAATATAGACAAAATATAGATATGCAGCAAAAACAGTATTTTAATTACATTTGATTTAAAAATAAATATGGTTAAAAATAAATTCAATTTTTTATCACTTCTTCAAGTTTTATTTATTTATTTATTTTTTTAAATATGCTTTACCAATGTAATAGTAATAATTATTACTAATGGTTTTTTTATTGTACATTCTCAAAAATGTCTTTTACTTCATTGATTTTATGCCGAGTGTTTTGATGTCCATTCAAACTAAAATTATATATTCATAAGAGTTGAATGAATAGGGCTAAACTTTTTTATAGAGTAGTAGACGAACGAATAATGAGTATTTTTGCCAATATTTTAAACAAAGTAATGTTTTTGGATCATTTATATGTAGTGGTATGGAAATTGACTTTAAGTAAAATTTACAAAACAAAGAAAATTTGGCATCTACAAAAATTGTCGGCAAATTCAAAATATTAATCAACTTATAGTTGGATGAAAGCAGGGTGAAATCGAAAGAACGAATAAGAGTTATTAAAACTACTACTAATACAAGCTTAGAAGATCTATTTCTGCCCGACGACCTTTCAGGCCCTATAAACACATATAATACTAATTTAAGCCAGCCAAAGAAAATAATATTCAGGTTCTTTGTTGTCACTCTTACTATTTGACTACCATTCTTGCTTTAAATTATTTTCACTATTGAATTTTACTAGGTTATTTCGGTTTTGGTTTTAACTTCTGGCTTTTAAACTGTTGATTTTACTAAGATATTTTAATTTTCACCACTTTGATTTTAATTGTCTGATAAATTTTTATATTAAATTACCAGCAGTAATTTTTATTTACTTACTTCTGATTTAATTGTTTCTTTTGTCCGTTTTAAAACAAAGGGGTATGCTGGGTCTTATCACTACATCCACTATGAAACATTTAAAGTAAGGGGCTCCGCTTAACTGCCCACTTTAAAGCATTACCTGTGTTGTGACCAGTTATTAGTCTGCTTTCTAAATCGTCCTTTTGCATTCTTTAGTTTTATTAGATCTCACTGTTATCAAACATATATTTTTAAGAAACGTCAAATACATTTGCTGAGGCAATGACGAAAGCCGGGTCGCTTGGTTGGGCACATGTCAGGCCTGGGCTACTCTCGTGGAAGGGGAGGAAGAGCTATAGCCTCCGGTGAGATTTATCCTTCGAATACACCCTGGAGGTGGATGGAGCACTTACACATGAACTTAGCTATCACTAGAAGAAATGTTCCCTCAAATTGTAAAAATTTGGTAACCCTGAGTGTACCTGGTAATAAAACTTGAAGTCCGCGTCTTCTTTAGCTGTGAATAATAATTTTAAAGTTTGTTTTGATCCACATTCAACTGGTTGATGAATTGGCTGAATTTGAATGAAGCTACTAGAGGGTGAAAAGAATGGGTTCAAATATCTGCTTGTTTGTGGTTGGCTTAGAGCATTTGGTCCACCTGTGTTGTCAGGAGCATATTTCAAAGATTTTGCCTAAAGAATTAAAAAATATATAATTAAAAAAATGAGTTAAGTATTCTTCGAAAAAGTAGATTTGTAAAATTAATTCCTTTTTGAACTCAAAATGTATATTTTCTCTCGAATACGTCAATTATTTATTTATTTGATTATTTTGAAGTGGAGAAAAATCTTTATTTTTTGCTTTTTCTGTTTTGGTTAGGTCAAAAATAAATCGAAAAATCTTGGTTTTTGAATTTCCATTTCAATGATTTTCAGTTATAGTCTCTATTCCCATTCAATTCATTTTTTCCCCAGAAAAGCCACTGAACTCAATGCAACAATTTATTTCATTTAATTTTTGACAATTAAATGAAAATATTTAACACCATATATAGGTTAAAAATGCTATAGTTAGTGCTAAAGGGTAAAAATATTTAATTCCAGATTAAATGTTTCATCAATTTTGCTGAATTTAGGTTTTGACAAAAAACTTATAAAATTATTTCATAAAAAAATTTTTGCAAAAAAAAAAAAAGGCTGTTGAAAAATTCTTAAGAAATAGCAACTCTGTTTCTTTTAAATAATAATTTAATAGAAATAAGTAGAACGAAAATACGCAACCAAACAATGCACATTTACTACACCTATTTTTTAAAAGTAATAGAATTTCTTAAATTGTAATTTGACAAAGACTTTCCACAGTTTTTTTTAAGACCTTCAATCCCTGCATGTGAAATCAAATTGTTTAACTAGATGTACAATCTTTATAGCTTACAGCTCAAATTAGGTAAAAATTAATAAATAATCTTAAAAATTGTGTTTGAAAAGATTGTTTGGAAAATACATTACATAAAATCATTTCGGGTTTCATTTCAGAGATTACGAAAAAAAAACACTATAAAGCAACAAAGCATTTTTCGGATATTTTAAAAGAAATGTTGAAGGAAATTATCATAAACAGATTACAACTGCCCTTCATCCTGCATTTAAAAGATTAATAATTAAAAGTAAAGCTTTCTCGCTACTGCCCGTTGTGGGCCATAGGAGGTCATGGAGGTCTCCATTATTTCGTGACAAACGGTAATATTGTGGCAATGTAGCCAGAATGCGCCTTTACTTCCCAGACACGCTGGGAACCACCGATCTAAAAAAGGTTAAAACTAGATTTTCGTTAAAAAAAAAGTGTACTTTCATTTAGATAAAAATTGCATTAAATTTTAATTTAATTGATAATTAGAAATAGTGAATTAGCAAAATTCAATAAGCTGGTGAAACAACGAAGACTTCTTAAAATCCTGTCTACTATTCAGAACTATTAATACTTGAAAGATTATTTGATTTGCTTTTATCGTCGACATTGTAAGAAAGCAATCAAACAATCAATATAATTTGCAATATATATATATATATATATATTATTAGTGGCAATCTCAGATAACCTTGCCATTGTTAATTATTAAGTAAATTAATTGCAAATTATCTATGAAAAAAGTAAAAACGTTGAGGGCAGCAGAACAATCTGCAATTGATGAAAAACACAAAGAAAAGAATGTCGTAAAAATCAGGCGAATCACTGTCAAGAATAGCCTAATTAAAACTAACAAAACCATTTTATTAGCCTCATGGAATTCAATGGTTTTTCTAAAATTTTTCTTCTGATTTCTCTGCTCACATTTCTCTGACAATCAAACAAGTTTTGATATTTTTAATCTCTCCTGTCATGATGAGTCAAGTTTTGAAAAAGAATTTTTTAATTTATCATCTATATAAACATAAATTTTCAACAGCTATTGAGTTTTTCCTTCCCTTTTGACATGGAATCTAAAAATACACATTAAGGGTGGTTTTTACGGAACACCCTGCATTGAACAATAAATGCAGCTCTGTACTTACTTCCAAATTCATCGAAATGACATCCACGTTTTGTGGCAAAATAGTGTATGAAATTAATCCTTCTTCAGATGAAGTGTAGTTTCTGCACACTTTGATTGTCTTAGTTGCCCACCAGTCAGCAAGAATACGCTTTTTGTTTATGGTAACGCATATCTCTATTGGCTCCTCAGCTGCAACACTGTTATCCGGATTTGACACTTTTAACTGTAAAAATAAAATAAGTAACACACATGTTAACGTGCATTTAACTCAAGTTATATAAAAATTTCAAAACTGCATACTTTTCCGTTGTAAGGTAAGCCAGGTTTGTAGTAATCCAGACTATCGATGAAAGATAAACTCAAAGGTGATGTTTGACGATATAAGTACTGCGTATCAGTTTTTTCTACACCTGTAATACCACATTAATTAAAAATTTATACGGTACAGCAATTATGGGCTAGGATGGGTGATAGGGCAAGCCATAAGGATTGAGAATTGTATAGCCAGCCTATTGCCGGAAATGTCATCTCACGCCGCTAGGGACGCTACCTTTGTTCCCATGTATTCCCTTGTGCGTTTAGGCTGTTACTTTTATTTATCTAAATTATCTTAAATTTTTGTTGCTTTATAATTATGGTAAAAAATTGAATTCATATGGACACAGAAGTTTTATCGTAATATTAGAAATGATTAAAAACAATTAAACTATAATATTAACGATAGCATGATTCAGCTATGTATAGTTAGATGAATTTTTTTTTTTTTTAATCGAGTAAACAGTTAAGGGATTTATAGGCGATTTTCGTAGAAGAAGATGCTGCATACACCTCAATATACTTGACGTATTTAACCCTTTATAAGGCCGTAGGAAGCATACTTCCCAGCAATTTAAATTTTAAATGTCGATGGAAAAATATTTTCCCATCTACCATTTGTACTACCATTTGTTGATAACAACAGAACAACCCCCCCCCCCAAAAAAAAATACAGACCAAATAATGGGTTTTGTTTATATAAATATAGAAAATATTAAGGGATTGCGTGGAATCAAGAATATATTTTTCTCTTGAGCATTATGCATTCGTTTATTTGATTATTTCTCATTGAGTTTGTTTTCAGTTATAAACATAGAATTTATAAATTCGCTTATTTATTGTTGTTGGTTTACGCCGCTCTACAGCTGCACAATGATCTATTGGTCTGGGAAACATCACTGAGGATGATCCGAAGACACACCATCACAATTTCAGTCCTTTGCGTAGGGGATGGCTCCCCTGCTTCGGTAGCCTAAGGACCAATTCCGTGCACCCTCGGTTCCCTATCTAGCTGATCAAAGTGGTTACCCACCCGCACATTGACCATAATGAAATAATTAGTGTGTAGATGTAGTTAATTTACGTCGCACTAGAGTTGCACAATGGGCTATTGGCGACGGTCTGGGAAACATCCCTGAGGATGATCCGAAGACATGCCATCACAATTTTGATCCTCTGCAGAGGGGGTGGCACCCCTGCTTCGGTAGCCCAACGACCTGAACGCGAAGTCGAGCACTTTACGGTAGAACAGTTTAACGAGGACCAATACCGCACACCCTCGGTCCCTACGCAGACTGATCCAAGTGGTCACCCACCCGCACACTGACCGCAGCCAGTGATGCTTGACTTGGGTGATCTGCTGGGAATCGTGTCTTAATGATCAGTCCACTGCGGGACAAAAATAAAATAAATTTTAGGTAATTGGCTTAATAATTTCTTTTTTATAAATAAATCTAAACCACAAAAGTATTTTGACGTAACAAAAAAAAGACATAATAAAGGGTTAAAAGAAAGTTCTAAGTGACACTTTGGAAAATATTGAGGTTTCTTGGAGTGCGAACTTGTTCTTGTTATATTTCACTGCACAAGAATGCCAAGTCATTAAATTTTGCAGATATCAGTAGATAGAGGTACTAAGTGACAGTACTGGATTTTTTTTAAGTGGATGAAGGCTTTAAGTGCATTTAGCAAAAATTTATTGACGAGTAAGCTTTAAAAACCTTTATTTTTCCTTTGAAAGTAAAACACCAAGACTAAGAACGCTAAGACGCGAACAGTTCAAATGAACGTCAGGGGTTTATAGATTCCGCCAAATATAAGCTTGGTGATAAGAAATAAAGGTCTAAAACCATCAGCCACTCAGCTTTTCACTCCACGTTATACTTTATAGGATTATTATAATTATTCCTATTATTATTATTATTATTATAGTCACCTGTTCCTTCTTCTTGAACTTTAGCCGCAACCTCAATCCGTCTGTAGTTATAAGATGATTGATCACTCTGAATCTTCGTTACATTCAAATCATATGTATAGCAGCCATCGAGCTAAACAATTAATAGATAAAATTTTATAAGGATAAATTAGATAAAAAATGAAATCTAGAAAAGAAATGTATAAGGATAAATTAGATAAAAAATGAAATCTAGAAAAGAAATGTATAAGGATAAATTAGATAAAAAATGAAATCTAGAAAAGAAATGTATAAGGATAAATTAGATAAAAAATGAAATCTAGAAAAGAAATGTATAAGGATAAGTTAGATAAAAAATGAAATCTAGAAAAGAAATGTATAAGGATAAATTAGATAAAAAATGAAATCTAGAAAAGAAATGTATAAGGATAAATTAGATAAAAAATGAAATCTAGAAAAAAAATGTATAAGGATAAATTAGATAAAAAATGAAATCTAGAAAAGAAATGTATAAGGATAAATTAGATAAAAAATGAAATCTAGAAAAGAAATGTATAAGGATAAATTAGATAAAAAATGAAATCTAGAAAAGAAATGTATAAGAATAAATTAGATAAAAAATGAAATCTAGAAAAGAAATGTATAAGGATAAATTAGATAAAAAATGAAATCTAGAAAAGAAATGTATAAGGATAAATTAGATAAAAAATGAAATCTAGAAAAGAAATGTATAAGGATAAATTAGATAAAAAATGAAATCTAGAAAAGAAATGTATAAGGATAAATTAGATAAAAAATGAAATCTAGAAAAAAAATGTATAAGGATAAATTAGATAAAAAATGAAATCTAGAAAAAAAATGTATAAGGATAAATTAGATAAAAAATGAAATCTAGAAAAAAAAATGTATAAGATAAAAAATGAAAGGATATCTCAATTGTTTAGTTAAGTTCGTTAAAATTTTAATATTTATAAAAGTTTGAATGCGAAGGCTACTAGAAACGTAATTGTTTGGTTGTTTTTAATTTTTGTACCATAAATTGATTCAGACGCTGGAAATTATTCGCATTTGTTTTTGACAACATATCGTAAAATATCGATATTTTTCAAATTTATTCTCCTATAATGATATTTTATAATGTATTATCAAGGTAGGTCATGATTTCAATTTTTAAGATAAATATCGCGATCACTCCTTCATTTATTCAATTGCTATATCAAAACTATTTTGTAAGTTATAAAAGGAACGTTCGACATAGTATCAAAAATGATTAAAAAATAGTGAATATCTTAAGAACATAATACATGTTAGTATCATATACATGAGTGCCATAGCAAACAATAGCAAACTAACTGAGCCCTTTGGATTCAAACCCTATTCTATTTATTGTGAGCTTAACAGTGAAATAGAAAAATATTTTAATTAAACATTTGGAATTTTAGGTAAATGTTTTTACAGGGTTTGTAAAGAACCGATTACTTTAAGAAGTTTTAAGGTTTACAAAGAAGTTTTTATTGATTTTATAGAAGATTTTATGCCTTTGGTTTCAGTTTGTATTTTAACTGTAAATTGAATTTTGGATCAAGTTGAATAAAAAAATAGATTTTTTTTATGGAAGGGAAATAAAATAGCTAATTTTGTCGTTAATCTGCATTTCTTAAGAAAGAGTGAGAGAGAAAAAAGAAAAATAGTTAGATAAGAAATTTAAAACGTTTTTTTTTTTTAAAGTTAAAACCATAATTTAAATAACAAATAGAGAAAAAGAGAAAAAAAAGCAAAAACGAAACAAAAATGAGATATGTTTCAATAAAGATCAAAGCATAAAAAATACTATCACGTTACTACAACTAGCAAAAATTGAGAGATTTCGCACTTTCACACTGCATTCCACGAGTTCACGCATGTTACAAGCAAGCTTTGCATCAGACCTGGACTGTTCTGTATCATACCAACACCTCCTAGAAGAAAGAAAGCCTCAGCACGGATCAATTTAGAAATCCGACGTAACGAACATAAACTGCGCAGTGGATGTGAATAAGAAAGATGTCACTCGTCTGGACAACTAAAGAATCAAACTTCTTGTTAATGGTTACCCATGCTGAGGCCTTCTCTTTTCTTCGAGGTATTGCGCAGAATCACCCTCTACATGGGAAATGGCATATTTAGAAATTTCAGGCGCGGAAACAATATATGTCATTATTTTTTGCAGGCTTCAAGAAGGTTTATACCATTTACCAGAATTGGACTTGACCATGAGGGTTCTCCAATTATTTATTCTACTTTTGGTAACCTTGATTCGAAAGGTATTGTACCAAAGTTTAATGATGTTTTTTTAAAAAAAAAAAATGGTATTGTTACATCTAACATAATTATAGGAGGGCATAAGGATAACGTTCTCTGATTGGTTGAGAACTGTAATATGCAAAAACGAAACGAACTCTTTCTTGTAGTCATGAACAAATAATTTTTATCTGACAGAAAATATAGGCATATTTTTTTCTGAATTTAAATTTGAATATTTAAAGTATCAATTACGTATATAAATATAATTAAATAAAAATAGGTTTTGCAAAAAAAAAAAAAAAAAAAGATTTTCACAATTATAATAGTTTTACTTGGCATTTTAATTAAGTCATTTATGTTATTATATCCTAAATAATCAGTCATTCTATGTATATATATTCCTCCATCTATTGTCAACACTATAGTTATTATTCATTTTTTCAGGCTTTCTTAATAATTTAAGTGGAGTTAAAAAATAAGTTATGCGTTTAGTATTTATTTACATTCATTTTGCATTCATAATAAGCGCTGTTTAAAACATACGCAGTGAACGTTTAGCTTGCTACGTAAAACTACTAATTCTCTGAAATATATAAATACATGAATACTAAATAAGTAAAACAAGTAAAAAATAATTGTTCTTATTTGGTTTTGAACCGAATAGCTCTTTTTTTGTTTTATCATAATACTTACATTAACTGTTTCCATCAAAATAGGATATTTATTTTCTTCGTTGTTTCTCTCATAGTGGTACCGTTCGAATGATGCATTTAGGTTCAGTACTCCTTTAACTGGTTTCCCGTAAGTATAACTGCAGGAATAAAAATATCAAAAAATTGCATATTAGAACAATTTTGCACTTTCACGTGCATCGTGAATGCTCACGTACGTATATATTGCACAATGCAGCTACTACAAAACGACTTCGATGTTCTACAGAGCTTGTGAAGAATATACGTACGGGAGCGTGAAACTGACTAAGAGTGTGAAAGTTTTCGATTATAACTGTAAACAGGGTGCTCCGTAAACCTTGTCTTTAATATATATTTTTGAAAGCTTTGTAATGAAATGAAGTAAAATTATTAACAAGAGAAGTCGAGAAGCTAAATTTACAATAAATAAAAAGGTTGTCAAAATCAGACGAAGCATTATCGACGTCACTTAAGACAAAGAAAGGTTTCAAATGATAAAAACATGCTATTTGGCTCGTTTAAAAGGCGTTCGCCTCTAGTCCGAAACTGCCTTTGAAGTTTCTCTAGTGCTAACTTTAATATCATGAATGTCGAGTATTTAATGTTTTTAAACTTTTTCGTCATCTGTTAGACCTAGATAAGCAATCTTCAATTCTTGATAGTGTTTTACTCTTCACTTAAAAGGAGATCCTAAGTATTATTCAAGCGAGAAAAAACTGCAAGAAAGACACAAAATATATATTTTTTTTCCTTAAAAAAGGAACTTAAATAAATTTATGTTAAAAGCAGAGAAAACTGAACTCCAGGAAAATTACACTCTAACCGGAAAAGTTTTGCAATTTAAAAACATAGTAAATGGTTGGGGAAAAAACCGCAATCTATCCATTCATTTGAGTGTATTATTTAATTTGATTCAAGGTAAAAAAAAAACATTGGAATTAATGCCTCAATTGTTTACACAGCAATTTCAAATGCATAAATAGGTGCAGTTACAAAGTTATACGCTTGTTTATAAAACACTTATAACTCCTAAATATTAGTCTGTTTGTTTGAAAATTGTTTTCATTCAACTCAATGTTGTTCAGTTCAGTTGAATCAAGTGTTAAGTTCAATTCAGTGTCCAAAATCTATTGGGAATACTGATTTACTTGCTTGCCAGAAAGAAATTCACATCTCCTTTATTTCCCTTCACAAAAGAGGGAAGCGTACAGAGAAAAGTTAGGGAGTTTTTAAGACATAACACGATTTTTGCCAAAAAAATACATTGGGTATTAATTTTTTCGAAGAAACACGCTTTTTATTATTGCTCTTATTACTTGTTTATTAAAAGCTTCCTTGTTTTTTGACTGAGGGGAGAGATTTCACTGCCACATATTTGAACATTAAATGTCTCATCATTACATGAAGAACATAAGATAGTAGTTTCTTAATGGTTAGAACATCGAACTTCAGTCCCAAGTAATCGGATTCGGTCTACAAAGCCGCTAAGACATTCGACATTCGTGCTTGCAAAAACAGTGGAGTCCTGAGGTCGATCACTGAGCACTAGGTGCAGGGGTGTGGAGAAAAAATTTTTTCCCTCCAGATCTTTGTTTAAAGTGTGAAAGTGGTCTCATGAATCAGTGATGCCGTCATCTCTCTGGGGGATTCTGAACAAAGTCGCGATTTCACCTTAGCGGTGCTCTCTTGCCAAATGAAGGGCTTCCTGACTTAAGTCGTAAGGCCAATGGCTGACGAGCAGGGTTTATTCAAGTGTCATTAAAAACAACAACATGAAAAACGCATGATTCGGATAATGTAATATGAAGCCACATTTACTAATTGCTCTGGAAAATGCTTTTAAGGCTTTTCTACTGTTTATATTTTTAAAGTATCAACAACCTTTAAACAAATATCAGTGTAAAAAACCTTTAAATGCATCAATGGTTAAAACTGCCCACCAGTCTTTAAATAAATGAAATATTAAAATATATTTTTTTCATCTGTAAACATATAAATTAATAAAATTGATTTTGTAGAATATAGTATATATTAACAAGTAAAAATATACTGCGTAATATTAAGCATGACAATTAATTTGAAAATCACAAAAGCGAAGATTATGCAACCACGTCAAAAATATTTCAGATTTCATATTAATCATTTTACTTACTTTGCACAAATCTCAACCGGAATTATTTCTGCATTTGCCAGTACGAATGAGGGAAATTTGATTTTTACTTCAAATTTCGGTAGAACTGAAACAGAAAATAAATTAAAAATAATATTAGTTCAATTTTATGAAAATAAAAGGAATAAAATTTGATATATTTTGATTAAACAATTCATATTGTTGTGTCGATGTGTTGTTGTTGTGTCTAATGCTACTTGCCACACTGGCAAGCCTGCTTGGTGAAACCGAGCAGATTTAAGGCAGAGTGTGCGTTTATTCTTGTTATTTCATTGGCACCATCCTATGGCCAAGAATTCGACTTCAGCCACACACATACGTCGCACCCGTTTATAGGGCGGACCCATTAATTCATCGCTTCATTCATCCACATATCGTAATTTTGACCTGAATCAGAGAACGATCGATCTCCAATCCAGTACCCCCAGAGCTAGTGATTTGTTATGGGAACATGGAGGACTTTTGCGACTCGATAGATTTAACGTGCATCGGTCACTTTACTACATGGGGAGTCTTCGGCTGGCGGGGTTCGAACCCACGAACTCTCAGACATGGGCCCAGCACCCAACCGACCAGACTATTCAAATGGTATCTGAAAATTCATATCTCCAGCTTTGTAATTACTAACAGGATAAAGATGAATATTCAGAAACCATTTGAAACAAACAGATCATTCAAAATGTTCATTTCCTAGCTTAGAATTTGATTAAATGAATATTCAGAAACCATTTGAAACAAACAGATCATTCAAAATGTTCATTTCCTAGCTTAGAATTTGATTAAATGAATATTCAGAAACCATTTGAAACAAACAGATCATTCAAAATGTTCATTTCCTAGCTTAGAATTTGATTAAATGAATATTCAGAAACCATTTGAAACAAACAGATCATTCAAAATGTTCATTTCCTAGCTTAGAATTTGATTAAATGAATATTCAGAAGCCATTTGAAACAAACAGATCATTTGAAATGCTCATTTCCTAGCTAAGAATTTGATTAAATGAATATTCAGAAACCATTTGAAACAAACAGATCATTCAAAATGTTCATTTCCTAGCTTAGAATTTGATTAAATGAATATTCAGAAACCATTTGAAACAAACAGATCATTCAAAATGTTCATTTCCTAGCTTAGAATTTGATTAAATGAATATTCAGAAGCCATTTGAAACAAACAGATCATTCAAAATGTTCATTTCCTAGCTTAGAATTTGATTAAATGAATATTCAGAAGCCATTTGAAACAAACAGATCATTCAAAATGCTCATTTCCTAGCTTAGAATTTGATTAAATGAATATTCAGAAACCATTTGAAACAAACAGATCATTCAAAATGTTCATTTCCTAGCTTAGAACTTGATTAAATGAATATTCAGAAGCCATTTGAAACAAACAGATCATTCAAAATGCTCATTTCCGAGCTAAGAATTTGATTAAATGAATATTCAGAAACCATTTGAAACAAACAGATCATTCAAAATGTTCATTTCCTAGTTTAGAATTTGATTAAATGAATATTCAGAAACCATTTGAAACAAACAGATCAATCAAAATGTTCATTTCATAGCTTAGAATTTGATTAAATGAATATTCAGAAACCATTTGAAACAAACAGATCAATCAAAATGTTCATTTCCTAGCTTAGAATTTGATTAAGTGAATATTCAGAAACCATTTGAAACAAACAGATCATTCAAAATGTTCATTTCCTAGCTTAGAATTTGATTAAATGAATATTCAGATACTATTTGAATGAACTATGTATTTTATATGGCGTTTAAATATTCATTTTGTTCCGCTTAGTAATTACTAACATGTATATTTGGCCGTGATAATTACTAATTTTGATTTACCTATTGTCTTTATTTAAACTACTTTATTCATTCCAATGAAAAACAACTGTTTGAATTTTTTAAAATGTAAAACGTAATACGCGAATTAGATTTATTACTTTTTAAAAATTGATGTGACATTAACTTATTTTTTTCTTATAGTGCGAATCACATATTTCATTATACATTAAAAACATAACTTTTATTCATTTTTTCCAACTTCTATCTATATTAATGTGAATAAAATGGATATAAATATTCTTTCAACGTTGTTTATAAAGCACTCACTAGTAATCACAAGATGAGAATCCGTTAACAACCTGACTGAGAACTCGACTCGCGATTGCCAGACAGTATTAGGGCTGCATAGCACCATGTGTAAATCAAAAAAAAAAAGACTCTACATTTTTCAAAAATATGTGTATTGTAACTCACCATATTCTTTTACTTCAAAATTCGTTGATTCTTCTGAGTCTCCATTTTTAACTTTTATTGACCATCTTCCTAAAACTGGCTCATCAGACAAAGGAAAATCTCTTTGAACAAGTCCTAAGGCGGAAAAATGCATCTAACTTATGATATTAATCTTCTTTCAAACCACTTTTTTTATTTTACAGAAAGAATTTCTCACACTTATAGGTTATAAATGCATTATAGGTTATAAATTTATTTAGAAGTTGAATAAAATTTTGTACTTTATGAACATTGGCATTAGAAATGCTTACTTATATCCACCTTTTTGTTGGCTTCTGTTTTCTATCAATTAACCAAAATACCCCAATTTTCTTTTCATAATACATTAGCTATTTTAATTTATGTTAGTATTAGATTGATAAATAAGTTTCTGTTATTTCTTTTCTTATAATTTTAGCATTCCACAATGTCATTGAATGCTTTTGGTATATTATTTTTGATCATTCAACAAAAAACTTTTTTTTTTGTTATATCGGAATCCATGTTTCGCTTTTGTGTTTGAGTCACTTATGTTAATTTTTCAGATTATTTAAAGTGAATGTCAAGTTGAACAAAATGAATCTTGCTGACACTTTCTTCGTTTTGTTTTAAATCTTATGGTTAAGTTCTTCAGTCGTATGAGCTACTCGTGACATTTGCGCTGTGTGTAGACAGAGTGCTATAGCTTAGCTGGAAAAAACTCTCGTGATAAATGAAAATTTCGCCATCAAAGAAGCACCATGTTTTGGCCATGCAGTGTTTGTTAAAGAGCTTTTTGTACGAAAATTCTCTTAAAATGGCATAAGAATTGACAGAAGAAACGAAACGTTCCCTTAATTTAAACTATGAAATAAATAAATTTATTAGAAAAACAGGAATTTAGTTTTCAACGCTATAAAATCACCCTTTTTTTCTTTTTCAAAAAAAATAGAACGATTTATTAAATTATTTTGGTTTTTGACATATTCTAAGCTATAAGTGGTTACCTTTCTGCAGGTCTAAGTTTTCAAATTGAAACAGACGAGTTCCTTTGGTATCTTCGACATACACCTCGGCACTCTGTCATAAACAGTTCCATTATTATTAAAAAAATAATACAAAATGATAATTTAATAAGTAATTATAAATTTAAAATGCGTATGAATTAATTAAACAAATTAAGTAGCTCGTATGAATTCAATTAAAGTTCACTCTTTGTTTTGAATGGCAAATGTAAAATTTAATCAGAAATTAGGAGTAATACGGTAAAAAATTAATTATTAATTAAAATTAATAATAAACACAAGAGTTAGAAATAGGATACTATAAAATTTTTTAAAAATATTACTTCACATTTGTGAAACATGATTTGATTAATGTTTTGAAATGTTTAGTTTTTAATGAAGTGAGAGTTCATCGTGGTGAAGTGTTAATAATATTTCTCACAAATGGAGCTATGCACAGTCATGTATTATTAATTAATATTCAGATTCCATTCAGATACTATAACGTTAACATTATTCTTCGTTATTGTTCTTAAATATATATTTTTTATTTAAAGTATTTTTTTATAATTTATGTGAATCTTCGTGAATTCGCATTTCATTAATCCATATAAAATAAGTGAACTGTATACTTAATAAAACGCATTATAAAAAAAAAATATGTTTTTGATTTAAAGCATATTTTTTTATAATTCACGTGAATTTTCGTGAATCCGCATTTCATTAATCCATATATGACAAGTATGTTGTATAAGTTTTAATAAAACGCATTATAAAAGAAATATATATTTAATAACAATAACAAAAAATAATGTCAACGTTGTAGAGTCTGAATGGAACCTGAATATTAATTAACAATACGAGATTAACTAGCTCCATCTATGAGAAATATTATTCAAAGATGCGTCTTCTTTATAGTAACATAATAGATAGAATAATGAATGTAACAAGTAGTGAAAAAATACATGAAAGATTATGAATCTTTACAGCTAGCTGTTCTAGTAGATCTGACGATAATGTTTTTGTTTGATTGTATAGAGTTTCCTAATTAGCTTGCTGCTTTTTAAAATCGGTTTGGAGTATAAAAAAAAATATATAAAAAAAAGAAAACACATGCAATAGTCTATACATTTTCTCCAAAAACGTTTGGGTCTAGTATAAACTTCGTCCGAAAGATGACTTTCGATGAATTTTGATGCATGTTAGGCTTTTTTTTAAAAAATATAATTTTGAGTGTTTATGAGAGTTGGTTTCAGTGTTTCTGTGTTGCTTTTCTTTAGCTTGGTTTGCGGCTGATAGTAAACATTCTGAAAATTTTATTACGTGGTTTTCATTTATTAACAGGTTTTGAAATTTTCACGTTTGTGACTTTAACTTATTTTTCTTTGATTGAGAAATTAACTGTCTGCAAAGCCATCTTTTGAAATAATTATAACTAAATCGGAAATTCTGTGAGAAAAAATTTACACGATGCCAAATCTTGTCTTGAGGGATAGAAAAAAATTCCTTAAACCACTTTGCCAAGACACCCACTGTATACTATTTATAAAAATAAATACTTTAATTTTGTGAATTTTTATGAAAAGCTATTAGAGAGAGAGAGACAATACAATTGAATTGCTTGGAGCATAATTGTGATAAGCCAAATTTTTAAGAAAGAATTTCTGTTAAAAAACCAGAATTTTCATGTGTACGACGAAAATTGCCTGTGCTATACTGCTATTCTGTAAAAATTTATAAAACTTGTAAAATACACAAGTTAATACCATGCTAATAACCAGTTAGAAGAACATACCACTTGTAGGAATAATGGTATTTTGACTGTCTCACTATGCTTTTCAATTATTATTTTAAAAATAATAAATTATACAATACTTACATTATTTTTCTTTGTAGGTTTTAAAAACTTGTTCACTTTTAGTACTCTGAATTTTACTGAAATTTAAAAAAAAAATTTTTTTATTAGTGCCACATATGAAAAACTACCTATCTATTACAATGTATCATTTGAACATTTACGATTTATAGCATTGCATATATAGTAGAACTTAACTTTCGTAACATGTTACATAATTTAGCAAGTACAGCTATATTTAGTTCATACAGAAAATTTTTATTATCATGCCGTGATAGTTACAGTGCAATTGTTTACATTGCCAATGGACTGAAATAAGGGAAAGATAGCATGCTAAAATTAGCAAACGGGATAACATTTATATCTTCAAAACTATATTATGTTAGCAAAATAAAAAATTCGACCATCTCTTTAACAGAGATGGAGGCAGTTTTTTTTTTATTTAAGTATTCATTTTTATGACAATTTTGTAACACTTTTTAACGGTTCGTTTTGACATCCAAAAATCTTCAGTCTTAACGCTAAGTTCAAATTTCCAGAGCATGCATATTTGTTAACATACGCTTTTAGAGGCATGCAAGGCGATCCGAAATTTGCCGAATAATAACATAATGTAACCAAATGGCGATACATAATGTAACCCAAAATAAAGCCATCCCCGGGTTATTAAAAATTAAATTTTAAGCAATCTGATTACAATTTAATCACCAAAAAGACCGTGGGAATTTATTATAACCCTGTAACCGAAACATTTTTGTGGTTAAGAGAAATAAAGCGGATTAAAGAAAAAGAAAATTAAAAATAGAGTTTGACATTCGATTTTTCACGACAGTGAGTTAATGAGTAAAACATTTGTATTGAAGTTAGCACTTACATCGATTGTTAAGAAAAGAATAAAAATATTTAAATTCTCTTTTCATAAAATATGATAAAAATTATATAATTGATTTGATTTAATTATAACATGATTAGGAATGTTAAAAAATTAAATACTTGACTTAATTTTTGCAGGATTAAGAATCATTTAAAAATTAAATAATTGACTTAATTATTACAGGATTAAGAATGATTAAAAAATTAAATAATTGACATACTTGTTACAGGATTAAGAATGGTTAAAAAAATTAAATACTTGAATTAATTATTACAGGATTGAGAATGCTAAAAAAAAATAATTGACTTAATTATTACAGGATGAAGAATGATTAAAAAATTAAATTTATGAAAGTGTTGAAATTTTAAGCCCAAGGAAATATAAAATGCCTATAATGGCATCACATTTAAAACCTTATCTCTTACCTGTTTCTCCAGGCTTGTATAAAGGTTTATCAGTCTGGATAATAATTATGCTTTTCTTTCCTGTCGAGAACGAAACGCTGTCACTTCCTGATATTTCATAATCACCGAAACTGCCATTTATTTGAATTCGGCCACTAAAATAATTATCATCGGATATTTTCAGATAAAGATTCAGTATCGATTCCTCTTCTCCTGTAGAAAAACAATTATTGCATAATTTCTTTTAAATATATGTTTTAATAATTATTTTGTTTTTCAATAATCGTTTATAACCTTCTGGAATTTCAAAATCTTCGGAGACAGCAATTGTTTCATTCTCAGAGTTGTAATCGTTCTTGTAGAAGACTTGAACTTGTAGATTACCTCCGTCTAAGTTTCCAAATCGTCTGAGGCTTAATTCATTTTTCCCGCCATTTTTTAAGGTTCTGGGGCTTGTGAATATGTATCCACTGTTTATAGAAATTAAAATAGACTTGTGAATATGCATTCACTACTTATATGAATTAAAATAAAATGTAAACATTCTTTTCTTTTTAATGTAACATATTCTTTTTAACTGAACTAAAATATTTTTTCCATGCATAATATACAATAATTACTTGTTTAATAGGTAATTCTTTAATACTTTTGTGGTATTTAGTAATCTTAGCTGAATAACATAAACTATTTTCTTATTAAATTATTTTACCTGGGGCTGTTTTTCGAAAGCTCTAACATCACACGTGATCTCGGGTTTTACTAATAATATGCTATTTTCATAGCCGTTGTGAGTTCGCACCTGTCAATGACTGTTAAGTTAGGCTTAGTCTATCGATAATTAGCATAATCAGTATTTATTCTAAAAATGGTGCTAAACGTCAATAAGGTGAAAAGCCACAATTTTGAGAAAATAAAAAGCGTTTGGGATATAATTTTTTGAAATGTAAAAACTGATTACAATACTGGACCCAAAAAAATTTGCAAAAAATAAGATTAAGGCAATGATTTTGATAATTTTAATCTAGGGTTGAAAATGTAGCCAAATTGGCGTAAAAAAAAATTTCATACTTTTTAAACTATTGAATCTATTTTCTCGTTCTAAAGCCCAGATAATTCCTGGTGGCAATATAGCATAGGTGGTTAAAAACTATAGCTTTGCCTATAGTGTAAAACACTTAAATTCTGACTTTTTTATTTTCTTTTACGAAAATCCTTAAAAAACCTCTTTCAAGAAAAGATTTCCTTTTGAACTTCTATAGATCTCTACTCAGAAGTAAAAAGCAGTATTAGCTCAGAATTAAAAATTATGCAATTAATAGTTTTGATTGAGTTATTTAATTCGTTTGCTTTTAGAATTTTTGAAATTTAATTTTATTATTTTTGAACTGATAAAAACTGATTTGAAAGATGCTTCTCTTTATGTAAATGATGCAACAACAATAATACCAATTAAAAATAAAAACTCACGTTACTAAACTAACTTTTATATATTCTGATTGCAGAATTGCATGTGCATAATTTTGCTAGGAAAAAAAATTAATAGAGAATTTAAAATATCGCGCATTATATGTTCGAATTCTGATGGGATGAAGTTCTTGTATTTTACATCTTACAAAAGACACCGCTGAGTAAAATAAATATTCACCATCAATTTGCATGTAAAAATTAAATAAATGATAAAAAAGTATATTTTGGAATATCTATCCTCCGTCAGTTCAGTTCAGTTCGATTGAGAGAAAAAGACTTCTTCATATTTATGAAGCACATTAATTAAATGTGATAACTAATACAATGCCATCTTTCGGCGGATTTTTGTACCATTCACTTATTTATTTATTTCGTTAACATGGAGTGCGTCATCTGAATTATCTGTAATTCATGTTCTATTCTATTTGAACTAATCGAATGTAGTATTGGTACCTCTGAGGTGAGAAAATTATTTCTTGCTGATTCCAAACTATAACGTTTCAATTATAAGGCATAATTGTCACTAGACAAAAGCAAAATCATATATTAAGTCATGTAAAAATGCACGAAATTATATATTTATCGATTACATAATCTTGCGTATTGTCACAAAATTTCACGTATTGCTTACCGTAAATATTAATAATATTTAATGTTTATACTAAAACTAATTTATTTAATCAAAATATTAATAAGGAAATATTGTTCACAAACTACTTGTTAATTCTTAAATTTTTAATAAGAAGAATTTCGAAATTTTTTACCTAGGATTGTGGCTGCTGCCATCCTGAATGTTACCATTATCATTATCATCATCTACGCAATTTGTAGAAATGCTACATGATTAAAATAAGGTTAAGCTTTGCTAAAATTTTAAGCTGTAGATAAACAGTTTTGATGAAATTGTGCCGTGCTTTTGTTTCATGCAAGAATATCGAAATTGATGATAGTAGAGAAGTTTCGTGCAATTTAAGTTAGCTAAATAGTGCAAGATCAGCAGTTTAGAAGAAAAAGTGTAGAATAAAAAGTGTTTTCATATATTTTACTTTGAAAGGTAATGGCGATAAAATGAAAGGAAAGTAGTATTATGTGCAAGATAAAGTTAAAGCAAGTTGAAAATAATATAACCACATAAAAATATAATATAACGACAGTATAAATAATATAACAAACAAGTAACATAAATATAATATAACCACATAAAAAATAATATAACAAATTAAAAATAATATAACCACATATATTTTTTAAACTTTCTTGATATATTTTATTTTAATATTCATACATTGCAGTGTAATTGAAATAAAAAGCAGTAATGCATGGTTGTAAAGCTTAACATATGTTTAAAAAGAAGAAATTCATATTAATATATTATTTAAACTTTAATTTGTTTTAATACTTTTACCACAATTTTAGGCTAACGTAAAGAAATTGAATTTCTTCAGGATGCACTGATATTTAAAAGCTAAATGTTGCTCATAATATTTATTACAGCTCATTATAGCATTTAATTAGCGAAAAAGACACATTTAAAGGAACAATTTATAGTTTTTTCAGCATCGCATATGCGAATAGTGAGAATTTTCATGCCATTTGAGGCTGAATACAGGAACTGTCACTTTTAGGATATTAAAACAATTTATCGAAAACCACCGATATCCCAGCTTGGCATGAAAACTGTCCTATAGAAATTTTTTTTTATATATTTTGTATATTTTTTGGCTGAAATTAATAATTCGAGAAATTTTTTTTGTTACCGTGAAACATTTACCCAAAAATACACATTTTGTATCTTAACTACCATGTATCTTTACAGCATATGTTACATGCAACGGAAATGCACACTCATTCATTTTGGGACATTTTCTTTATTTGGCAACCATTTTGGTGAACTTTGACCACAATCTTATCTACCTCCCCTTGGTTTCAAAACTCTCAATGCATTATTAATTTTTGGGGTGCATTCAAGTAATTTACTAGAGTGAATCGTTAAAAAAATGGCATTTAAGAATCTTTGGTGCCACTCCGTTTGCTTAGTCAAGAGCTAGACTCTCTATGTATGTACTGAAGTTGTTTCTAATGACTTTTTTCTCTTTTCACATGCATGACTACTAAAGTGAAGCTTTTCATCTAGAAAACTTATGAAAATTAAGAGAAAAGAAACTTACTCGTCTTGTTTACCAGCAATATTTTTTACTAGAGCTGCAAAGATCAGTCCAAAGTAAAGTAAATGCTTCATGTTTCATGCAACTGGTAGCTACTTGTAAGCCCTAATTTAATACAAGTAAAAAAAATGTAACTACATCTTGATGCATATTTTAATTTTTAAATAACAAAATTATACCGGAGAGAGTTCTTTAAATATTTTGCCAATCTGTCCTATTAGTTAAATTTTTCTAGATTTATAAATGCAGACTTTTTCAGTTTTAATAATAAACACGGACTTTGAAACTTAGATTTGAATTCGAGTTCATAAAATGAAACACAAGAATACTTACTACGCGAAATTAAGTCTTTACACCATTTCAGTTGTTTTTAAGAGGTCTGTTCCTTCGATATCCTGGATTTTAGGTTTGATATGCGTTTTATTGATATTTTTTTGGGAGAATATAATATACTTTTGATGATACATTATTAACACTATCCTTTTTAAAAATAATGGAAAATAGATGGGTCACTTTAATAGATTGAGATAAATGGCACTTAATCATTTTCAGATCTTCCTCGGTTTCTTCCTCAAAATTTTCAAGCAATAAAATAATGCAGTTTGAGGTTTTGAGTCAGTAAATTAAAACTACACATCTTTCAGTCTTTATGTTTTTAAAATTAGGTTTTATTTCAGTTTAAGCGGATAAAAACCGATTTTGATTGATAATAAAGATTATTTTTTTTATATTCATTGCATAAGAACATAATGTTTTTATGATAAATTAAAAAACAAACCCAATGTACACTATTTAACTACATCTTAAAAATTGCTGATTGCAGCAAAGAATTGGTATAATATTTTTAGAAAATCTAATATACCGCATACCTAGATTTCAGATTGGCATACCTCATATTTTACATATTTAAAAAGAATAATTAAAAAGAATTAAGAATTACATGTTGTCAAAAAGAATAAATGTTCACCATCTTGTGAAAATTTTATTAAAGGTAATTAACGCAAATTTCGAATTTTCCTCTTTTGTGTCTATCCCTTCGACAGTTGAATTCGGTCTGGATATATATATATATATATATATATATATATATATATATATATATATATATGTTTTTTAAAGAACTATAATATTGGCAAAAAAAGTAGGAAGAATATTAGAATGATTAATGTTATAACATTTTGAAAAAAATTCTTTTTTTTTTTGCACAAAAACTAAATTTGGCAAGGAAAATGCATTAATAATTTATATCCTGTCAAATAGAAAAATCCATACATTTCCTACAAAATTCTCATTATTTCTGAAAAAAAAAACATCACTGCACTTCAAATTACCACGCAGTATAAATATTAAAAAAGTCGATTCAGCTGTGTTCTAAGAGGAAAATTGGATACCTTATGAAAAGGGTAAAGCGATTGATATCTACATGCCTTTTGTTAAATTGGCATGTTGCTCTATTGACGCAGCTTAACAAATACTCACCAGTAAGTAACACAAAATTTTTCAATTACTATCACTAGATTTGAGATATAGTTCGATAGATTTTTACTGACAAATTACTGTCGTAGAGATAAAAATATTAAGCTTACAAGTGGAAATATTTAACATCAGATATTTTAGTAGCGATACGTATTTTATCATAAATTGAGATCATCGCAAATCATTTTAACATCACATAATTAATTAATTATCTATAATAATAAAATAAAGTTTATTGTGCGCGTGTCTGCTAATGTCTTTTTATTATAACCACATAACCGTTAATGGTATGTTTTTGAAATTTTGACAGCGAGCGCAGGGGGCGATTTTAGCTCCCAATTCTAAAAAAAATTTCAAAAATTTAAAATAATATTTCGAGAAATATATATATATATTTTTTGGTTTAACATAAGACATTGTTATGAGTAAAAATATAGACGATTCTGTTGCTATGATCCGTGATGTTTGATAGCTTACAGTTTTTTTATTTGATCAAAGCCGAGCTCCACGGAGTGTATTTCACGTTTTTTATTTAATAATTACTATTTATCATTCACCAACTATGTTAAATAAGCATCCCTTACGAAAATTTAGGGTGTTTTTGAGGTTCATTTGAGATTGTTTTGAGGTGTCAAGGTTGCATTAAGGTTTACTTGAAGTTGACTTCAATCTTAAAAGATCAACCTCTCAAGATGTAGGAAGTTGTTTTATTCACACTTGAGTTTGTTTGATATCTAAGAGAGGTTATTTTTGAGTAGTACAAGCTACTTTTTCCACATTTCAAGAGTACTTTTGAGGTTTGAGTAATTTCCCCAAAGCTCAACTAAAAGTATTGCTGAGTTATATATGAGGATGATTGTATGAGGTGTAAATAAGGTTGATATTGAGGTTTATTAATGAGGTTATTTTTGGTTCAAAAAAAATTTTCTTTCCTTCCTTAGGTCTATTTTTTTACATCTGTCAATTTTAAAACGACCTCAAAAACACCTTACTTTTTTGTAAGGGATAGGCAAAATCAACGAAGGATGACGTCACCCAAATTAGTAGTTTGAAGAATTATCTAAAACTCATATAAGCAGAAACCAAAGACATCCAGCCTCTTACAAGGACAAGGAAAACTCTGATTGGTTAATACCGGGCCAATGAAACCAAGCAATTGCTCTTAACATTACAGAAACGCCAGTATAGAGAATACCGTGTAAGTGTAAGCCGGGCAATGACTCACATATTCCTGATGAGTTATTATCACACTCAACAATTTCAATAACATCCACATCTTGAGGAAAACGTAATAATAAATGCATATTAATCACTTTGCCCGGTATTCCCTCCACTGGTAAATTTGTAAGGAGGCAGGTTAAGATTCAAGGACTAGTCTCAGAATACGATTCATACTGCCTTTTTATATGATGACGTCTTTTCTTTAGTCAATCAGAGCCTTTTTTTTTGTATTTTGTATTATTATGTATTTGGAGATAGCAGTATTTTGAAGATAGATGGATGACGATGGGATCCATTTACATGCCAGACATTGATTATTTTCTTTATAGTTATGCTTTTGAAATAATGTGTTTTTATGAACCTAAATAGCGAAAAATTAACAGTAATTGAAATTTAAAAAAAAGATATTTCCTAGATAGTATATTCATTGTATAAAGCGCTTAATTGCGGTAAATTTAAATTTAATAATCAATAGTATGATTTTCGTTTTTTTTTTTCTTTTGGTGAAATGATTTTATATAAACATGTTTCGCTTAATCTTTTATTGTAAATTCATCGAAAATTGCAGAAAATATTAATAACAAATATAAACTTTTTTTAAACTGAAACGGCATGAGTCTTTCAATCTTTTGTATGATTGTGTATAGTTGATTAATATTTCTATATTGATTATCTACTTTTTGTTTTATCCCGGGAAAAGAACGAGTTTTAAGCACTAGAGAAATAAAATTATTTGAATAAAACAAATGTACTGATATTGAGGTAAATACTTAGATTCATCAAGACAAATTGCCTATAAATGTGTTGGATTGATATTCTATTCAAATCTCTCTCTCTCAACGGCGCGACAGTCCATAGAGGGCCAAGGCCTTCTGTGCCCATCTCAGTTTTCTTGACCTTGGGCTCTGGGGTGCAAGAGCAGATGTTCCGGTCAGGTGGTCAGCCGAACGCGGAACTCCCAGTATTTAGTTCCCAAGCATGCTTGGTACTCATTTATCGACCCACTGAAGGGATGAAAGGCTGAGTCAACTTTGCCCGGCTCGATGATCGAACCAGGGACCTGTGGCACGACACCGCGAAGCGCTACCGCTCAGTCACCGGGCGTCATTCTATTCAAATCGGCGTTTAATAATTTCTAAAAAGAATGATGAAATACTTTTAATCATATAATTTAGAAGTTTATTTTCACCAAATCAATGTCGCTTGCGACCACAATGCTCTATAACCACAATATCCCAAAATATAGATAATAATAAATGAAAAATAAATTTTTGAAGCCTACGGCATTATTTTCGGAAAGCGCCACATTTAGTTTGGCGAAATGTACATATTTTACAAACGTAAACTAAAAAATATTTACATCTAATATATAAAACTTGAAAAAAATCTGTAAATCCTGTGTAAATTGAAAAAAAAAATCTATTTCATTATTCTAAAAAAACTACATATTTGAATTCTACTAGGAGAAGGTGCAGTTTTTATTCTACTTCGTTTAATAAGTTAATTTGTTTATAGTAAAACTATAAGAGCACAAATATTTGTCCTGAACAGTAAAAAATTTAATTTTTAAGTAGTTAATTTTATAATTATAACATTATAATTTTGAACAATTAAAACTTACACTCAAATAATAAAAAAAAACATGTCTTCCTTTTGCACATTTAAAAAAATGGTAACTTTGATAAAGTTATAATTTTCGAGATTATTACACAATAGCAAAACAGTAATATTATTAAAATTATAATTACATGTCATAAAATTATCTTATACTACAATGAAACAGAAACATCTACAAAAACGGTAATGCTGATAAAATTAGCAAATCATCTTACTCATCAACAAAATGGAAAAAATAATAATAAAAGTACTGATAAAATTACAATTAAGTTTTATAAACTATCTTACACTGAAATAAAGCAAAAACATCAACAAAACGATAATACTGATAAAATTATATTTATCTTACAGTACAAATATAGAAATAAATATTGATAAAACTATTAATACTTGCAATATGTTCCTTTCCCGGTAGAAAAAATCAACAAAACGGTTATACTGATAAAATTATAATCATCTTGAACTACAGTAAAACGGAAATATTGATAAAATTATTTTACTCAGCAACAAAGCATAGCCATCAGCAAATACGATAAAATTATGATTTCATAAATTAAAATTATCTTAACACTACAACAATACGGAATCATCAACAAAACGTTTATACTAATAAAATCATAACTATCTAACTCTACAACAAAACGGAAATATTGATAAAATATTTTACTTAACACCAAAACAGAACAATTAGCGAATAGAATGATTTTATACTATAAAATTATCTTATACTATAAAATTATCTTATACTACAACAAAACGAAATCAACAACAACAAAAAAAAGGTAATACTGATAAAAAAAAAACATAATTAAAAACAGTAATGCTCATAGAATTAATATTATAGGTTATATATTACCTGTGTCCGATTTTCTCACTTTTTGACAATTTCTGCCAAAAGTTCAAAACTCCAACATTCGAAGATAAAACCGATTCCATCTTAATTGAGAGAGTTACTTTTGAATATGTGCTAACCTATGTTCTTTCCTCGAAAGCATTGTTTCTCATGCGATTAAATTGTACATAAACACATTCATTAAGAGAGTTCGGGGTCAAAAAAAGATATATTTTTAGCAATGTTTTGAATAAATCATTTTCAGTCATCATACTATGCTTTCAAGAACTTACCGTCATTTCGAATCGCAGAACAAAGAAAAATTAATATTTATTTCCCATAAACAGGTAGTTGCTGCTTATTTTAACAACGTAAAGGAAGGGCTGAATTTCATTTGGAATGTTATTCCAATCTCAATGATCTCATTTACAATTCATCTGAAATTTCTAATGTTTAGAAAAAAGACATCATTGACATCATTTATTCAAAAATACTTTTTATTATATTCTTTTGAGACTCAGCACCAGCATTTAATATATGTAGACATCATTTGTCACAATTTTATCAATAACAAAGCAATGTTGTTGTTGTTTTTTTTTTTTCGTTTGTATACCTTTGCAAATTGATTATTTTTGAAAAATATAATTAGTTTAGCCGGTCGTTGGTCGAAATATTTAAATACAGGAAAAATATTAGAAAGGTAAGAGACTCAATTCAAGTTAACTTTTGAACATATTTATGGCATATAAATATCTTATTATTTGAATCTAATGAATTCTGTTTTCTTACCAAAATGTGGCGGGAAAAAAATATACTATCAAAAAAACCTAAACGCTAAAAGTAAAAATTTATAAAATTTGTAAAACTTTTATGTATTAATTAAAACTATTTAAAATAATTAAGTTTAAATGATTATATATATATATATATATATATATATATATATATATATATATATATATATTATATAACATATATATAATATATATATATATATATATATATATTATATAACATATATATAATATATATATATATATATTATATAACATATATATATATATATTATATAACATATATATAATATATATATATATATATATATATATATATATATATATATATATATATATAATATATATATATATATATATATATATATATACTGTGGGTTTAACTCGAAATTAAACAACTGAAGGGGATAAATATTTCTTAAAACTAGACACTAACTACATTCTTAAGCTAGAAAAACTTACCTTAAGTATGAAATAAAAACGTATCTTTTGAGTCACAAACCTACTCGATACTTTTTGATAAGAAATAAACTAAGACTGGGAACGAAGACATAGATATTATGCAGAATTTCGAATGATTGTGAAATATTGTCTTTTGATTGCTAATAATTTAAAGTTATAATATATAGTTTTTTAACTTCTGAACGAAGATCACGACTACGACTGTGCAATATTCACTCTTTCTTGTCATTATAGTAAAGTTGCAATTAATAGTTTACTGATTTTTAGACCATATCTATATGATATTTAAGATTATATTGTTGCATGCGTAGCAATAATGTATTCATGATGAAGCTAAAATAAGAATCTAGTTGCATTTTCCATGTTCCGTGTGTTTTTAAGAAGTTTTACGTTTAATGTACGGTATTTTCCAAAGACGAGTTGTTCAAATAATTAATTTGAAACTTTTATTGTTAAATAATTAACTGTCAACAAAATATTCTTGTTTTTATAATGCACAGTTGGTTAATACTTGGCTTTAAAGTGATTTTCCCGCAAGTTAAAAGAAAGTTAAAAAAATAATAATAAATAAATTTTAGTTACTATATTGCAATGAACAGCTTAGTTCGGATGTTTTAATGGGTGTTAAAGTAGCATTGCGTCCAAGAAATAGCCGTGATAATGGAAGTGTCACTATTGGGCAGTCACATTAAGGAATGCAGACTGTATTAAAACGGTGACATAACCCCACGTTGATTTTGCTTATCTTACCCAATAAATTAAAGTCAAACAATTAGTGAATACTCTTAGTCAATATCATTTTTCACTAAATAGATAGAGTTTTAAAATCGCAAATATCACTGACCCTTAAATTGTTGAAAAACTGTATCATTTGCATTCAGTAGCATGGAGGTAGTGGGCTTAAATCCGGCCAAGGATGTAACTTAGTGAGGTTTTGTTTGTTCTATCTGTTCTTCTACTTGACAAGGGCTTATGAGGCGTACTTTGTACTAAGCTGCACTATTGTATAGTAGTTGCATATGTATGTGTATGTATACATTTGTGTATAACTAGATATTGCATAGAAATAAATATAAATGTATCTTCTTCAATTTGTATTCAATAGCACCAAATATAATCTATCTATGAGAAAAATTTCTTTAGGTAAACATTCTTTTCTATCAAAAGAATCATTTTTAACAATTAATTTTAGTCTCCAAATTAGGATTGGGTCTAAGTTCATGGTCATAGTTTAAAACAAAACATATATCCATCCACAAATTATTGTTTATATCCCTATAAATATTTAATAATGCTAATTCATATTGAAAATCATAATAAAGAACAAAATATACGTAAATCACAGTTTGTAATTATTTATTATAAAAATTAAAAAAACACGATCAGAATTTGAATTGAAAACGTTTTAACATTTACAGATTAGAAAATGGAATAAATTAAACTAAGTAAACTCACCCGAAGGAATCAGATTACAATTTTTATATAAATTTTCTAAACTCGCATAACTAGTTATTCGAAAAAATATTTGTTGAATGAGTGACTGTCAGAATGAAGTGAGTTTATTTATATATAAATTTCTTTATCAGTAACAGCTGATTCAACAAATGCGTCAATCATTCCCACGGAAGATTTTTTTTAAAGCAATTAAAAATTTACTTCTCAAATTCGATTGTTTGAAACATTTATTTCAAAACCTGTTCCTTTGTTTTAAAGCAAGCAATTAAAATCAGATATGGTATATTCGTGTATATATAAAAATAAGTAAACTTCATGAATTAAATGAAAAGAAAATTCATAGTATTGAAAGCTGAACATACATATGATACATTTTATTGTTCTTTGTGAATTTAGAAGACCATAAATTCAACCCTTTCAATGTCAGTTCGCTACTTTATGAATTAAAAAAAAAAAAAACATAAATTAAAATTATTTTGAATTATTGAAGATGTATAAACCTATGTCAGTCTGGGTTTGGGTCAGTCTAGGGCTATGTCAGTCTATGTTTTCGTTACTATAACGATCGTTAATTTTTTTTTTTTTTTGCCAATGAATGTCGACAATCACACAGTCGTTTTGGTGAATGACCGAAATATTACGTTACATCCGATTTTATATTATTTTATTCGTTGATATTATTATATTTATTCGATATTTTAGTTTCTGCTGAGGATAGATTAGTAGAAACATCGGTGTTCTGAGTACTGATTAAATGCATACAGGGCACTTGACCATAAAAAAAACATCATTGTAGGGTATACCGGGCAAATGTATAGCGAACAGTGACAATTAACTAGTATATATTTCGGACATTCACCAAAACGACTATGTGATTGTCAACATTCACCGGTGGAAGTCAACAACCACTCATTTCTGTCATTAACAGTAACATAAACGAAACGTAATATCGCATTGGGTTGAATATCCATACAGCAGTTGATACGCAATCAGCAGTTGATACGCTGTTTCGTCACCTGGTATTATGCAAGTAATTTTCTTAACTTAAACCTCGTTAGAGTAGATCTTAAACCGTGAATTGTAATTAGATTCTAGTTTTGGAAAAAGTACTGCTACGTATAGCAAAATTATATAAAGGAAATCATTAAAATTTATTTCTAATTTTTTTTAAATATTTTCCTTATCAATCCTGCATATTTAGGTAACTAGCTGATTACTCGATTTTCGAACGGGGTGAAAAAAGGAATCAATGAATAAGTGCTGAACAAGACGGGAAAAATGCACAAAACTGAAAGACGAATACCCAATTTTTTTAAAGCAACAATTGTAACAAATAAAAAATTTCGAAAGATGAATTTTTTTATTTGTTATTATTTGTTGCCCTTCCAGGTAGCTTTACGTTATAAGGTTAAGGAAAGCACGTATTTATTAGTTAACCCTATTAAAATAAATATCAATTGTTTTTGGTATCATCTGGTATATTGCTGTTGCTCGGGGCAAATCATGATAATTAAAATTTACCACAATTAAGCAATTTTCTTCCGTACTTTTATTCCCCAGGGTCCATAAAAAACTATTTCCGCAATATCTATCATAAAAATGCACAGTATTGGTGAAGGTTTAATAGGTAACGAATTTCCTCATAAAATACTGATTCCATGCCTAATAAAACTGCACGTAATACCATAATGCCAATCGTACCTATAGCCAAAATTTAGCATCATCGGTATCAATCAACATGGCGACATTTTACTGTTTCCCATAACTATTGAGTATATTTTCTCCACTGATTTTTCTTTTTAGTACATAGATTGTTTTTTTTTATTTCAATTAGTACCCATTAAGAAAACTAGTTAAGTATCATTGATGTCAACAGTAGTTTTTCGATTTTTTGAGGTCTCTTAAAAAAATTGAAATTTTGTCAACGAATGATGCTGCTGACTATAAAAAGTATGAAACCAATGTTTAACTTTTACCACCATTTTGGAGCAACAACTTGGAACATTTTGAGTACAAAACTGCCAGGCGTTCATGCAAATATTTTGGTGGAAATGGTTTCATGAGCACCAGAAAACATAGCTTTATAGTTTGTTTCAATTAGCAACACAATCTGTTGCCAAAATTTTCAACTTATAGTTAAACTGGGCAAATAAATAATTTGGTTTTGCAAACGGAACAGTGGGAATCGTCAATATCACCACTTTTTTTAATCAATTTTTTCAAATCGATAGATATTTTTGGGATCAACCTTCAACTCTGTTGATATTAAATTAGTATAAGTCAGCAATAGAAGAATTTTACCAACCTTAAACCAAATCGTTATATCTACTTTGTCATCAGAAACTTCCAGTAGTGATTAAATTTTAAAAAAAAGACAGCTGATTCAGACCAATTAATAAATTATTCCAACTGAATAAACAATGCGCTTTTGTTTAATCAGCCTTAAACCACACTAGTGTTCTGAAATTATATATCTTGCAATATTATCAAACAGAGCTTGTGAAATATCAAGAATCACAAAGAAAAAGTTCTAATTCTTCGAAATATTTTAATGAAATACAGTGATGATATGCAATTTTGTATCTCATTTTTGATATTTAGAGAGCATATTTTTTTATTTGATCATTAAAAGCGTTATACTTAGAAAAATCATTGCTGTAAGTCAAACTAGCTGGAATACTTGAGAGTTTAGATATTGTGATTTATATGCATATATATTTTTTAACTATAATTGGGCATAATAAGTTAATTTTAAATAGGTACAACAATAAACCTCACATACTGTCTAGCATTCACAGGCGCCCCATGCCCGATTGAGAAATCATCTCGTGATTAGCAGACAGGACTTATCCTAGAGTTAGAATGCCTAGTACTAATCATGAGAGGAGCCCCATACCTGACTGAGAAATCATCTCATGATTGCTAAAAAAGGACTTATGATCGAGTTAGATTACTGTCTAGTAATCATGAGAGGAGCCCCATACCTGACTGAGAAATCATCTCATGATTGCTAAAAAAGGACTTATGATCGAGTTAGATTACTGTCTAGTAATCATGAGAGGAGCCCCATACCTGACTGAGAAATCATCTCATGATTGCCAGACGGAACTTATTCACGAGTTAGAATAGTGTCTACTAATCATGAGAGGAGCCCCATACCTGACTGAGAAATCATCTCATGATTGCCAGACAGAACTTATTAACGAGTTAGAATAGTGTCTACTAATCATAAGAGGAGCCCCATACCTGACTGAGAAATCATTTCATGATTGCCAGACAGAACATATTCACGAGTTAGAATAGTGTCTACTAATTATGAGAGGAGCCCCATACCTGACTGAGAAACCATCTCATGATTGCCAGACAGAACTTATTCACGAGTTAGAATAGTGTCTAGTAATCATGAGAGGAGCCCCATACCTGACTGAGAAATCATCTCATGATTGCCAGACAGAACTTATTCACGAATTAGAATAGTGTCTACTAATCATGCGAGGATCCCCATACCTGACTGAGAAATCATCTCATGATTGCCAGACAGAACTTATTCACGAGTTAGAATAGTGTCTACTAATCATGAGAGGAGCCCCATACCTGACTGAGAAATCATATCATGATTGCCAAACAGGACTTATCCTCGATTTAAGATGAAGGAATAAAAATATGTATTTGAATTTCATATTAATTGGGAAGTTCTAAAAATCAAAGAAATGAAATTAGGTCAGGCTGTCTTGAGTGGAATCTCAGACAAACATAACTATAGGAGGGTGAACTGAAATGCGAAGCCATCATGGCGCGAATTTAGTTGCGTGAGGTTAATTGTCACAGCGTATTTCAAACACAATACGAGAAATGCACAATAAGAGATATACACAATACAATAAGAGTCTTATGTATAACAATTTTATTTTTCACTTATTGCAATTTATAATATTTTTAGATATACATGTTTAAAAATTATTACAAAGTATCTAAACATGGAATTTATCAGTTAAGGTATAAAAAAAAATTTATTTCATTTTGTTTCCGACTGCACAAGTCCTTTTCTTATTTTCCTGGATTCTTTAAATGCTAATTGGCTGAGTTGATTTTGTAGCTAGTAGAAGCAGAGTTCTCTGAAAAGAAAATATAAAAATTATACAAATATTTTGAAGCAAAATTATTCACTTTTGTGATTTGCAATTGAACATGATTACAAAAATGTTTTAAAAGGTTAATGCATTTTTTAATAGATTTTATTTATTTATAGATTTTATTTATTTTTAATTTTTTGAGATCTCCACATGTTTAATTGAAGTTACTCTAAAAACGAAAAAATAGAGTTTTTCATTAATTAAAAAACAGAAAATAGAATTCAATAGTTTGATAATTCTTTCTTCTCTTTTCGCTACACTGTAAAAAATAATCCCGTAAAAATTAGAGTTTTAAGTTGGCAGCTAAGGTTGTTTGTGCAGAACCGTAAAAATTAGTAAATCCGTAGCCTCAAATGTTTTCCACCCTGCAAAAACAAGAATTTTTCGATTACAAACAAATTACGTCATCAGACTAGTTTTTAACAGGTAGAAAAACACTTTTTAACAACAAAAATTATGAATAAAAGTAAATCTGTTGCCTCAACAGACTTTTTACCATCATGTGGGAATTAGTTTTTCTGTGAAAGTTACGGAGTGAATATATATTCAAAGCAGATTTGATTATTTTAATGTCAGCAGAATTTGTATCGACTTGTCACAGCTGGTATTCGAACCTGGTTCTCTTCATTCGTAAGTTCGTGCTCTCTCTCTCTCTCTCTCTCCTGAGCAACTGCGATAGAGTGCGAATTTCGTTTCTATATTGAATCAATTTGACAATAAAGTCGAAATGCAGTTTTATTTATACAAAATTTAAAGTCATGTAGCTAAAAAAGTAAGCGCGAGTATAGAAAATAATCGCAGAATGATAGGAGAAAAGGTAAGATATATTACATAACGCAAAACTGCATAGCTAAAATCAAAATTTCAGCTCATCGTTTTTATTTGTTTGTGATTAGAGTGAAAAATGGAGAAAAACCGCTTTATTAACAAAGCGTGTGTAGAGGGAAAAATGATATTTAATATATTTTTAAGAAAAACTTTAAAATATGAAGGTTATGTGGGGTAAATAATGTTAATTATATGGGGAATTTTTAATTAATGTGGGGGAAATTAATAAATACGAAAATTTAGCTTCAACCCTCTAATATAATATATCACATCTCATTAAAATAAATAAAATACCTCATTAATGCCCAATTTCATCGAGTATGCTCACAAATTTCTCTGTATACTTTTCCTTTGGGGAAATCAGAATACACTCTTAAATTTGGAAGAACTAACTACCCTTATTATCGTTACATATAGAGGAAAACAAAGAAAGTTTTCCTCGAACTTAATGGAGCTGTAAAATCCTATTTGTGAACTTTTGAGTTTGTTTTATAGTTTGTTTAAAGTAAGAACTCCCCTAGTCACTCGCCTGGACCCATGGCGGTGACTAATATAACGAGGTATAACTATTTAAAGTAGTGATGTAAGGTCATTGTTTAGGAAAGGTTTTGGTTCGGGTCAGGGATAAAAAGGGAATCTTTTTCTTTGGTCTATTGTGTTAGCCCTAGAGTGAAGAGAAGCTACCCTCTCTCTGAAATGCGCTATTTCTGTTTACATAGCAGCAGATGGCCTCTGACTTTGTGGCGGGGAGAGTTCTTACCGTACCTAAACTATATATGACCACTGTGTTGTTGGATAATTGAAAAAGAAAAGCAAGTTTTTCACTTCTCCTGCTGATACCATCATTGCTAAAATAAAATTTCAGAAAACTAACAAAAAAAATTATTTTTGTAGTAAGATGCTTATCATGTAAAATTGCCAAGTATACAACATTCTCGAATTTGAATTTTTGTCACTTACGTCGTGTGGACGATGTAAAATATCCGTAAAGATTAACCTCCTTTTACATATCTGGTTTAGAGGAATATGGTGTCCTACGAAACATATCGCAAAATTATTTCCCCTATTAGATGCTAACGAAATTCAACATTCGAATCCTTCAAAAAATGTCAATCAATTTTAACTTAAAAAAGTATGATGCTGATTACTTTCCATACATTTTACGTACTGTAACCATTGCCCTTAATATAAATTTTGAAGATCCTTGAAAAAATTGAAATCAAACGCATAAACACACCAGGGATCACAAATTTACATTTAACGAGAAAAAAGTATTTCTATAAAACTGACTAATAAGTATTGTAATAGACGGAATTAATAATATCAAAGTCGGTTTGATTCACCGACTAAATTTAAAATATTTCTAACGATCGCCTTTTATGACCTCTCAACTTATCCAAATCATCCAACCGGTTTTGATGTTTTTAATCAGGTCTTTATTATTGCTTTTTCAGGTTTTGATTTTTTCCTTAACTTAAATATTCGCCTGGTGGGTGAGTGGTAGCGCTTCGTGCTGGCCTAGGTTCGATTTTCGGCCTGGGCAAGGTTGACTCAGCCTTTCATCCATTCTGTGGGTCGATAAAATAAGTACCAAGCATGCTTGGGGACTAAACACTGGGGGTTCCGCGTTCCAACCGGATGACCACCAAACTAGAACATCTGCTACGGGACAACCAATATATGATTATTCACTTACCGTTCGCATAGTAGTCGTATACTTTCGCTGTGCCTGGTTGGGCATTTCTCACTTTAACAACTTGATTAACTTCGAAAGAGAAGTTTTCCACTGCATTGGATATCTACATTTAAAATATTTAATGGTAATTAGCTGACTTCAATCTTTTATTTGAGCAAAAATAATATAAAATTACAGAGGTTTTCTTATAAGAAAGATATTCCATGTGTCACTCGCAAATCAAGCTGAATTTTTAATAGTCTGTTTTATTTATTTTGAAACAATAAATGAAAAAAAATATTTTGTTAGCATTATGTGCATTATGTGCGCATTATAAATTACTGACACCTATAATTGGACTAAGAAAATTGTAAAGAATTTCAGACATTTCGCCAAAATGTAAGAAAAGTCACTTTTAAGATAATAATTTAATAATTTCAAACGATTTATTGTTTAAGTACAAATCGAGCTCATAAATTTTTATAATATAAAAAAAAATACTTGTAAAATTTAGAATTATGCAAGAACTTTAGAATTCACAGCTGAGAACAATAAAATTTTAATTTTATATTTAAATCTTTTAAATTTAGCCATTTTAAACGCAAACTAAAATTTCAGATTAAGTTTAAAATTATTTAAGTAACTTTTCATTGTCAACATGTGATAGTCTGCGGAATGAATCAAACTTGGCTGACTATTCAAGGTAATAATCGTTGTTTCTGTTAATTTATAGCTAAATGATTTCTTCGTAATCGTCGTAAGAGAAAAAAGAAACATTTTATATTTCACAATGCAATAGTCTATCTCTAAAAATAAAATTCAGTCTGGTGAATGCACTTCGGCTACCTTCACTGTCAGTTACTCGTATTTTACTAAATATTTTTTATCAATAAAGATATTCTTTGAAAGCTTTTTCATCTTCTAACATTATTTTTATCAGCACTATAATAAAGATATATAGAAGTTTATAAATGTTTTAACCTCACTGTGATTATATATATATATATATAGAGTTGAATAATTTAATAAGCTTGCAAATATGTATTTACTTATTTACTTTTAAAAACTTTTAAGCATTCATTAATTTTAAACTATAATTATTTAATTAATTCCAATATTTCATTAATTTTAAAGTATTTTTCCTCAGTGTATTCTAAGCTTCATTTCGTTTGTAATGAAGATATTTAAAGATTTTTGTTAAAGAACGGATTTGTTATTGCCATAATATAAACAAAAATAATCTAACTTTCTTACTTCAGAAAAGTAGACAATCACTGTGTTGTCTTCGACATCTATCCTTAATATCTTGTTGTTCTTGTTATTTTTGAGCTAAAATGATTTTGGGAGTTATCAATAAGAGTTCTTTAAATAAATATTTGAAAGCAGATTTTAATTTAAATCATATTTATATTTTAAGAGAAAGAACAACAAAGCACAGAAAATGATGTACATACGTTTATTTATTCAATGTCTTGACATTCTACAAGTCTAATAAATAATTTAAAATAATTCCTTTTTTGAGCTTTGATGAGATCAAATAAATACTCACAATTGTGCTAAAAAAGATGCTCATAGTTTCAAGACTTGTAACCAAATAAAAAACCTATCTTCTAAAGTTTAGTGCAGATCCAATAAATATTCGCAATAGCGCTATAAGATGCTAATCGTATCAAGACTTCAAACCAAATGAAAAACCATTCGTTACTAAACTTAAAGGAGATTCAATAAATACTCACAATAGTGCTCTATAAAATTCTAATCGTATCAAGACTTGAAGCCAACTAAGAAACTAGTTTTCTTTAAACTTAGATGAGATCTAAAAATTAAAAAAACAGTACACTATAAGATAACCATATCAAGACTTCAAACCAAATGAAAAACCATTCTCCTTTGAACCTAGAGGAGATCCAATAAATCCTCAAAATAGCACTTAATAAGATGCTAAGATGCCAATCGTATCCAGACTTCAAACAAAATGAATTCTTGTTGTTTAGATCAGTGATGGAACTGATAAAGAAATAGGATTGTGATTTTGATGATAAAAATGAAGATTGGAAATTTTTTTAGCTTGTTGAGTAAATGAAAAATCAAAGTTATTTTTTGAAAAAGGAATATGAATATAGTATAATGAATATAGATTTTGAAACGGGAAAATAAAGGATTCCAATGATGAAAAGTTTTTTGATATGATAATGAAATGGAATAATAAAAGTTTTGAATGATTCACTGGGAAGACAAAGGATTAGGGTAGTAACATTTTAAAACAAAGCATTTAGATAAAGTGGAAAAATGGGTTTTCTTTTGAAAAGAAAACTTTAAATTAATCTGTGATTTTAGAAATGTTGAAATCATTATCTGTTAATGACAAGATGTAAATTAAAAAAGAGGAAACATTTTCATTCTATATACTTTATGATACGTTATTATTTAGACATACATTATTATACTTATTTTTAACAGATTTTTTTTTAATATATATTTTTTTTAAATTATTTTATGTTGTATTTTCGTTAACTTTATAAGAACTATGAGAGTTGCGATTGAAAAACAATATACATAACTTGTACCTGATAGTCTATGTAAGTAAAGATTGTATTAGAATACTTTGTTGTATATTCAAATTTCTAGTTTATCGTTGAAGTTAACTAAAATACTGGTGTTAACTAATTCTAGGTAGGTAGGTAATTTATTTAAGTCTCACTAGAGCTGCATAATGGGTTATTGGCGACGGTCTGAGAAACATCCCTAAGTATGATCCGAGGACGTGCCATCGCAATTTCGATCTTCTGCAGATGGGATGGTTCTCCCGCTTTGGTAGCCGGACGACGCAGGCTGATGAAAGTGGTCACCAACCTGCTTAGTGACAGCAGCCAGTGATGCTCGAGCTCGGTGTTCTACTGGGAACTGAGTCTTTACAATCAGTCCACTGCGGAACTAACTAATACTAATAACATACACTATGAAAAAATTGTATGCATTGAAAAAAATAAAAGAATTTTTTCACCATTTAACTTACATCATCAAGGCTTTGCCTGACAGGTGAAAATCCAGTGATCATTCCTATTTCCACAATACTCATTCCAGCTACTTGTCCAGGTGGTAGATAACTGAAAGAAATTATTGAGTTTTTCTAGTTTTGTTTATTTAATATCATTTTATTTTAACAAGTTTCAAATCAAATTTTTTGGGGAGCAAGAGGAAAACAAAATATATGAACGTGATAAGAAAAAAACGAAATGTTTAATATCTGGGAATTAATTTCATTCTTCATTATGCGATCCATCACGCACTAAAACTTTAATCATATATAGAAATAGGCCGAAAATTGTGTTTAAAGTCATGTGGGATTTCACAGGACAAAAAGTATTATTTCAAATATCAGTTCCTAAAAATTCGTTGAATGGAAAATAAATCTTTTCTTTTTGAAAATTACAAAAATAACTTCCCAAGCCGATTTTAAATTAAAAATGGCTTTAAATAGTTTGTAAATTTTTCATTCATTTACGTAAAGGTTGACGATAAATTTCGCTTTTTAAAATTATGCTTCTTAGTAAAACCCATTTAGTAAAAAATACAAAGCTTTAAAGTAAATTTAACCGAATAAATTATTTTTATACCATGTTCTAAGATATAATGATAAATTTTCCAAGTTTTACCACGTATAATAAAAACATATTTTATTGCTGATTTTATCAAAATCATAATCGAAACACTTCGGTAAAAAATACCGAAATTTTTGGTGTTCCCATATAGCCAAAAACACGGTAATATTTAACTTTTTCTGGTAGTTTAAATCATACTTTTTTCGCAGTTAGTGTGGTTATGTATTTATAAAAAATTGTCTTAATATTTCAAATCAAACTTTTCCTGTAAAAATTTTTAAAAAAAACTAAGTTCCGCACTAAAAAATAGGTTACTCTGATAACTATTCTTAATTTTTATAACAGTTTTTTTTCTCATTATAACGCAGGTCATAATTAAGTTTATTTTTATTCATTTTTTAGGTTATGCGTGCACCGAAAACAAATTTTAAACTAGATTGAATGTCGAGTCATGATTTAAATTGCCTGAAATAAAACCCATAATTAGAACCACCATTGATAAAAAAGATAAAAAAAATTAAAAATCATAATTTATCATAATTAATATAAAAATCATATTTAAATCATAATTAAGCATAATTAATATAAAAATCATATTTAAATCATAATTAATCATAATTAATATAAAAATCATATTTAAATCATAATTAATCATAATTAATATAAAAATCATATTTAAATCATAATTAATCATAATTAATATAAAAATCATATTTAAATCTTAATTAATATAAAAATCATATTTAAATCATACTGTAATACGGACCCAATCACTAATGAACATAAATTGTTTGCAAAACGAAGATCTATCATTTAGGGTTTCATAGCCGAAAAGAATTGGGTAGTGTTGTTTTACAGCAGATTATCAATAGCGAATGGATAAAAATTTGTATTTAGCTCAAGTTACCTAACTAGTGTGACAATTTTAGCTGTATTGCAGTTAGGATTAGAACAATCCCCACGAACTCTAATTGAAAATTTCTTCTTTTCTGGTGCAGTTTTGGTATTAAACAGAACGGCAGTCTGTAAATGAACAACAATGAAAGTAACACATAATATGTCAAATTTTTTGAATGAACAACAACGAAAATAACACATAATATGACAAGTTTTTCGAATGAATAACAATGAAAATGACACATAATATGACAAGTCTTTTGAATGAACAACAACGAAAATAACACGTAATATGACAAGTCTTTTGAATGAACAACAACGAAAATAACACGTAATATGAAAAGGTTTTGCGAATGAACAACAATGAAAATGACACATACTGTGACAAGTTTTTTGAATGAGCAAAAATGAAAACGACACATAATAATATGACAAGTTTTTTGAATGAACAACAATGAAAATATCACAAATGACAAGTTTTTTTAAGGAAAAAAAACGTAAATTCTACGTTTAACAACATATATGATCATTACGGGTCTCAATGAAAATAATTATTTTAAGAACTACTGAGAATAATTAATTAATCCTCAGAAAATGCTCAGGAATTCCTCTATAAATTATAAAACAGTTTTTACTCTAATTTCTTAAAAAATGTTTTTCCCATTGACACGGAAATGGCTCCGAATATTAACATAAAATCATGATAATGAAATAAAACACTTTTAACATAGTTTGAGGGGAGAAGTTCGAAGATTTAATTAAGTGTATATTCGCAGAAACACACATAGCATGGCCTTCTGTCAGCCAGCAAAACAAAACCTCGCTATATCAGGAAGCTGGCGTTAAGGACGTAAATAGAGGTTGAGAGGTCATGTGGTTTATGAGGTTCCATAGCCCTGAGGTTTCCTAATGATATATATATCACCTCACAAAACCTCAGGGCTGCTAGGACGAAGTTAAAAATACGAAAAAGAAATGAAAAAAATATATATATATTTATAAATAATTTTCTTAAAGAGAAGAAAAAAATTATAAGGTAAGCACAGATTGAGAGGTCATGTGATAATACAACATTTTTCAAAATATTTAACATATCAAAAAGATTAAAAAGTCGGAAAACAAAATAAGAAAAGCATATAATCACGTCATCAGCTCACACAATTATATCCACAAAAACACTAGTGTATTAACATAATTTGCTTTGGATATATTAATACAATATTAAAAGGCACTCCTTTTTGCGGATATAATCGTGTGATGACGAGATTATATATTTTTCTTGTTTTCCAACTTTTTAATTTATTTTCTTTTTAAATTTTAAAAAACTTATTTATTAATAATTCTTTATAAAAACTTATATATTTTTTTCCATGCACTCGTTAATCTTTTATATATATATATATATATATATATATATATATATATATATATATATATATATATATATATATATATATATATATATATATATATATATATACCCGATGTGCCATTAAAGTCAACACAAGGTAATGATATAGTTTGTGTGATATAAGGCTTTGTGTTGTAGATTATAATACATTTTCTTGTTTATTTATTTTTTCTTGAAGGCATGATTTTGTTTATATTTTGACAGTCCTTTTTTCAATTGTTTATTCCTTGTCATTTTAATATTTATTGTTTATGCAGTTTTCCAATAATAATTTTGGAAAACATTTATTTTATCATGCAATCCAAGTATTTTCTCGATTGTGAGCAAATTTTACAAAATCCTTTGCAATGATATCCTCGGAATGAAAAACACAAAAATTGCATTTAATTATTTCTTTGTTAATCCTTATTCCCTCTCATTCAGCAGTAATAAAATTATAGATTATTATAAAAACATGATGTTGTAAAAGAATCTACATAAATTCAAATTTAATGGGGCCCTAAAAATTAACAAGAAATTATAGACTTCAAAAATTGGACAGAAATTATAATGATTATTAGGAGGAGGGGACCGGGGTAGCCTGATTGACTGGGCGCTGGATTCACATACATGTGAATGGGAGTTCGAATCAAGCTGGCCGGAGAATCCCAGAATATTAAATGGTGGTTTACATTTGCACTTTACATTTGTCTGATCACAAAGTCCTCCATGTTCTCATAACAAATTATACCTCTGGGGTTATTTAATGGGAGATTGATCGTTCTCTGGTTCAGGTCAAAATTACGACCTGTGGATAAATGAATGGATGTGTGAGTAGGTCCACCCCCTATAAAATGGGTGTTTCAGAAGTCGAATTCGTGGCCATAGATGGCGCCACTGGAAAACAAGTGCAGGCCCATCCCCTCTGCCTTAATGGCCGACGACAACAGCAACATTAAGAAGAGGTAGTGAATAAGAACATGCTGGCAAGAGTCGAAATATTGGTAATATTAAGTGGTCCAAGAAAGAAAAATAAAAAAAGCTGAGAGTATTAAAAATCGATATTTTAACACTTTTTAAGGCAAGTTTGGCAAACTAGTGAACATTAAAAGAATAATTGGGTAACGCTTGAGTGACAACAACCCTAATTGTAGCCGTTTGCTGAAAATACTAGAAGTAGGCTTATTATTTTTAAAGCGGTAAACACCAGAAATGGAATTTTTTTAAAGTTTTATTTTTTTAACAATTTCATCTTTTGGATGTAACTTGAGTGTAATGCTTGAGTGACAACAACCCTAAGCCGTTCGCAGAAAATACTAGAACTCTGGTTATTATTTTTAAAGCTGTAAACACCAGAAATTGGATTTTTTTTAAAGCTTTTTTTGAACAATTTTGTCTTTTGGACATAGTTTTCCTCCCCCTTTTTAAGTTATAGTGTTAGACTGATAGTATAGTTTCTCTTTCTTTACCTGAATGAGTCCACATCCTGTGCCTTTCGCCTTTATTTTTATGCTCTTTGATATATCCGTGACTTTGAAGCGCTGAACTAAGAGTTTGTTTTGATCGTTGAGAGTTACGGATTTTGTGAGACCACCAGTAGTTTTAACCATAAGGTTAAGTGGATCTTCGTAGACAACACTTGCATATTTGGCCAAAGCACTCAAACCAACACATGTGTCCTAGAAATGCACAACACAAATAAAGCAAATGATAAAAATTAAAATAGTATGGATAAAAAAAAACTCATTGCTCTACTTTCTTAGTTAATATAAAAACTTAATGGAAGAGTATGTCAAGTGCAGTTTATACTCAAATTTACGGACTTATTTACTCGTTATAATCAGATTAAACCTAGAACCTTAATTTTACTACCTAAATCTACTACTTTATTTAAACTAAGAACTAATCAGAAGAATATCATTGTTCTACTTTCTGAGTTAATAGAAAAACTTAATGGAAAAATTAAAATAGTACAGATAAAAAAAAGCTCTTTGTTCTACTTTCTTAGTTAATATAAAAACTTAATGGAAGAATATTTCAAGTGCAGTTTTTAACCCACTGACGGTTCTGCACGTAAAAAGTCGTATTTTAACCTGCAGTCTTCACTGCATAGCAAAACCGGTTTTCCCATGTTAATGGATAGGAGAACTGTGTGTAGGGGAGAAACATTCTCCCAATTTCGCCCATTTCCTTAACCGCCAGTGGGTTAATGATATTTACGGATTTATTTACGTGTTATGGTCAGATTGAACTAGAACTTTAACTTTACTACCTTAATATACTACTTAAGTTAAAATAAGAATTTATCAGAAGAATATGTTTAGTGCCATTTTGAAAACACTTTCGGGTATTAGAAAATTTAAGGTTAGATGTAATTTATATATAATACTTAACCTCTTTAATAATACCTGAAGTTCATAGTTTCGGAAAGTGATTAAGATTAAATTATGAACTTGAAAGCTATGCACACTGAAAAACCAAAATAACAAGTTATCCGAGGGGTTGACTTTATCTTCTATTCGAGTTACAACATTTACTACGTGTCTCTAAGTTGCAATATTTAATCTATAATATCACCAGCTTATTTGATTCATTTTTCATTCATATTTATATTATACGGCAGTTTAGGGTGTTAGTTTTGTGTTTTAGCTATTAGCCATCAACCCGCAGAAACTGCTCCTGCACTGACTGCATGGTAAAGTCAATCTGATTAAGCTGACAAGTATCTCAGGGCATTCTTTTTCATGTGTTTCGGTGTGTTTCTAGGAATGTTTTACTTAGCTGAAGTAATTTTATCAAGCATTTCATCTCCGTTTTTCTTTCGCTTCCTTCCAAAGCTTCATTCTAGATACAACTAGTGATATCTAACTTTGAATTTGTTTCAAATTTCGACTACTTATCATTGTAAAAAATAAACACATTAGATAAATATATTTTAGATCCCCTTTTAGACAGATAAAATATATAATCGAACTCATATTATTATTACCTGAGTATTAGTGAACCCACCATTGGGGTTCAGATTTGAAGTCAAGTATCGTACGTAGGGAAGTGCCTCTGAAGCACTTCCATCAACAGCAAGCGTTGTTAACACGGCATACGCATCTGTTTCAATTTCAATAGCTTTTGTTCCATTCACAATTATGAAAGATTCCATTCCCTCTATTGAAAGATATGAGACAATAGAAAAAATGTTTGACAAATAAAACAAGATTGAAATTAAATGAATAAATCTAATTCCTAAGTCAAATTATTCTCGACAATAAAAAAAAAAAAAAAAAAAAATTTCTGAATGATTTTCAGTAATAAAGAGAATTTATTTTCTCTCCTGCAAAATTACCATTAATAAGTTTTTTGTAACAACTATACTTTTGTAACTGTACTAATTCATTATTTAAAAGATATTTAATAATAAAAATAGTTTAATCTATCCCAAATCATTCTATACTCGGAAACGAATCTAATGCTATGCGAAATTTTCAAAAATAATAGAAAATATATATTCTCTTTTAAAGGATTTTCAACAGTAAGGTATTGTCTTCGGAAAGAAATTTAAAAATTATTAAAATCTAATTTAGTAATTGAAAGATTTTTCAGACAAAAAATTTATCCAATTAATTATTTTGAGTAAGTCAATGAACAATGAATCCAATTTCTCAATCGAAAGATTTATAACAGTAAAGATAATCTAATCTAGTTTTCTAATCTAGTTAATCTAGTTTTTCATTTGAACAATTTTATGTAAATATGAGAATCCAATTTATCATCCAAAATATTTCCATCACTTCAAAATTAAATTTTTTTAAAAACAATTTCAATTAATGCTATGCAATTTTGCTTACCTGTTCTGTTGATCTTTTGCCTCGCTTTTTCTATGAGATCTAGTGCATCTTGCGTATAATCAGCCAATGAATAAGCGTAAGCGTATAAGAACTGACTATAAGGACTCGTGGGAGGAACATCATTGAGGCAGCTGAAGGCATCATTCACTACTGTTTTATTGTTGTAATTTGTTATCAATAATGAAGCCAGACAGTAAGCTGTGATGCTACCAGAAGCATTTTCATCTGGAATACCACCCTAAAATAAAATGAGCTTATAATGGGATACCTGCAAGTGACGTAGTCTGGATAACTCGATCCTGATTGGTTATTGAAGCGTGGCATTTGTTTACCTTAGCAACTGCTCTTTCCCTTTTGTAAGAAAAGCCAGTCAAGTATCAATTCTCTTAAGTGATTCATTCTTAATTCTTTCCCAAAGATTACTTCTCAAAGATTTTCACTATATATTTACACTGAGACTTAACACAAAGACAGGCACGAAGCCATGGGGAACATAAACAAATTAATTATGCATCGAAGTTGCCAGGTACACAAAACAAATATATACCATGGTAACAATAAAATACATAAACGAATAATAAATCTAGGTTAAGTAAAAGAAGTAGACGAGAAAGAATTATATTTCAACTAATTCCGTACGGCTCTGTATTAAATCAACTAAACGTATTATTAAACATTCTAATTTATGTGGAGAAACTGAGCTCAACTTTAATACGCCATTTTGCTGATAAAGATTAGCTAGCGCTGACGTCGTAAGTCACATGTGTGAGTATGGGAGTTCTTCTTCATGAAGTGCAAGTTCCCAATTATTGATAATAAAGTGAAGTAAAAATGTAAAATTTTAAACTTTTACTATAATCTAGAAAAGACTGTTAGCATTTGCATGACGATACACTTTGAAGATGCATGGTAATGTTCACTTCTGTAATCATTTACTATTGAGCTCCACTTAAAAGATTAGAAGACACGAGAATCTGGCAAAAAGTTTTTTTTTTTGTCTTGGATCAATTGCATTTTAGGTATCTCCCAACAATGAATTTCAATTAGGGTACGCAGGCAAATGTTCAAATTCCGAAAGTTTAACTTTATTTTTACACTTAAGATTCGATTATAAAACCTATGATTTATGACAAATAGCTTTTATTTTAAATGTTCTTCAAATTTGCGTGGATGTTCTTAGTATTTAAAAACTATAATACGATTGATCAAGTACTTTAAAGCAATAATAAAATAATATAGTAATTCTTTTTATTGCAATAAAAGCAATTTACTTGTAAGTCAATATCAATTATCCTTCCAATGTTCGGGAAACAGCCTGTTGTGTCTTGTTTTGATACAATCCATTTCTGCATGTCAGTAATTAGGTTATCATCGATATAGATATATCTTTTCGCTTCATAGAACGAACGGAGAACAAAGGCTGTTAAGAACATGCTTCCTTCATTGTCAGTTGTTCCAAATGCACTGAATGAACCATCGGGATGACGATATGCAAGCTCTCTTTGGTAGCCTAGTTGAGAAATAAGATTAAATTAAGTTCAATTCATTTTAAATATTTCTTAAAATAAAGAGATATTTTTTTTTAATAACCGTTGTTGAATAGCTGACCCAATTTTCGGTCTTATGACTACTCATGTTCAACTACGTAGCCTTGTAATTTTGAACCTAATCCAGAAGACAAAGGAACTCCTGGATCAAGTATTGGAAGAAATTTGCCTTTGGGGAGGACTTTTTGATGGAACTAACCCGCATTTGCGTTACACGGTTCTTCACTGCTAGAGATTGTAGATGAAAACAACGAGAATTTCTCTTGGAGATTTTTGTTATGCCTGCAATTGCACCTTTAAATTTTCCAAGCATTAATTTTCAGCTCCATCGGTATATACTCACTGATATATTTCCCAAGATCCAAAACCGACCCAATTTTCTGGTTTATAACCGCCAATGTTCACCTCCGCAGCTTTGTAAATTTGAATCCAATTCAGAAGACAAGAGAACTCCTGGATCAAATATTGGAAGAAATTTGCCTTTGGAGAGGACTTTTGGGTGGAACTAACCCGCATTTCCGTTACATGGAGAGGAAGATCATGTGAATCTCCCACAGTTAACCTGATGGCAAGAGTACATGATCCGTCTACCACTGAGGATATTTCACATCAGCACTGTGGTCGGTGCAAGCCAGATGAGGAATTCGTATCAACGAGCCATTTCTGGGATTCGAACGCGTTTCACCTCATTGGAAGGCAAACGCTCTATTCCCTGAGCCATCGCGACTCAATAAAGAAATATTGAAAAATAAAATTTCGTGCTAACGTAGGTTTTGAAAAGTAATTTTCGAATATACTCCTCACCTTTAGTAAGCAAAAATATCGTAAGCTCATTAGCCCTCTTGGCTAACTAAAAGTTTTTCTAACAGGATTCTTGTAACAGTATTTTTCTGATACTTTGTTATTTTACGATATGAATGCAGTTTTTTTCCCGATAAAAGGAATTCGAAAGCTTAAGTAAGCGTTTCTCATACCTAATCTCCAGCCTCATCAACATTAAACATGCAATTGATTAGACTAACATTTTCAAGAATTAATGACTGGAAAATAATGAGTGCTTAAAAAATAATTCGCACGGAAAATTCATATGAGAAATCTTAAAATTTCTTCCCAGAGTTTCTAAATTTCTCTCTAAAATTCGTTCTTAAAGACGACACTGCGGATGTTAAATGTGTTAATTGAAAATGATATCACTTTTTTTTTAGATCTTTCAATGAATGAAAACTCCATTACAATAGTTTCGTCCTCATCTCTAATTGCATGTCGTAATGTGACATGCTGCAGTGCGATTTTTAATTATATTTTTTCGGCCTATAGGCTTACTAATATTAATGTCAACTCCCGAAAAATGTTTGAACTAAAACCAAGAGCTTTGAGAGAAATAATTATGCCAATTCACATAAATTTTCTGCAAGAATCTGTTTTTTCTTTCAACTTTTTTCGTTTTCCCGTTTTAAATTATTGAGATCAGTCAGTCTAACTAATTACACCATGCGTTTGGTAAGGTATTCGCTCAGAATTAGACTTATTAAAAAGTTTTCTTTATTTGATAGATTTTTAAACTCAACGGATTCTAAAGTTAATTTATTTAAACAATCTAATAATATCTGTAACAAACTACAAGATGCTTCAAAAATGATGTAAAAAACTTTAGGAAAGTTACAGTACGATTAAAAACTACACGGTTACTACCGACTGGCAACGTCAGGGGATAGTGGTAAACGAGGTTTAAAATCAGAAAAGACATAAGCAAATGATTAATTGAAAAAAAAAATTATGGAACACCATGGGTACAAATGGCGTTCCCAATATTACAACAGACGATCGAAGTTTGAGCTATAAGACCTAAGGATGCCTGGCACCAATGGTACATTAATTGTCGAAAACAGTCTGACACACCGAATTCTTTGAATAAAACAGTACCGCATGTGAGTTTTGCCATGTCTGTTACAGACATGTCTCCTTAAACACAATGGCTTTGAGAATTATCGCTTTTAAGAAGCATTAACACATTACTGTTAGATGTGCATTAGGATTACCGTTTTGAATTAAGAGAGGGGTTAAATGACAATTCTCCCTAAATATTTATCGCTGTGTCTTTAGAACAATTTGTATATTTCACAAAAAAAAGGTCAATAATTTTCAACTTTTTTAAAATTTTCGAAAATAATTCTTACTAGAAATTAAACGGAATTTCAGTCTGCATTCGTGTCCGGAAGGCAGTCGTGTCCGGTTAATAATAAAAACAGCTTAAAATAAAAACGAGAGTATAGTTGAAAAAGTTTATGGTAAGAATCAGTTATGATGCTAAAATAATAATCCTCAGTATCCAAGCAAAAAATTCGAACTGTTCATTTTATATTGTAAGGATCGTTGCAGTTGCAAGAATTACTAATTACAGTCCAACTGGGCAAAAGACTTGGTTTCTATTGGTCAGCAGATTGATGAAAAGAAAGCATAAAATATGGATGAATGAGAGAACGAGAGTTTAACTGACGATCTTTAGAAGAACAGGTAGTGGAAGTTTGAGAGTTGCTTTTGATGTACCGTGCACCGAAAAAAAGGACTCCCCTGAATAACTTTTGATCGAATGACGGGATCTTCAGGGGGGACTCTATCTTAATAGCTCGAGGGGGTGATCTCAAATATCCTAATTAAAAAGTGCAGAAGATATTTTAAGTTACGAAATCAGACACAAAAACGTACTTTCTCTGAATAAACACACCTTTTTTTTGACAGATTCTGATTTCTGATGCCCAACATATATCTCTATGTCAAGTACTCAGAAGTAAAGCAGCTGGACTGTTCTGATTTAACAGTAATAATGCTTATTTATTGCTTCGGAGACTTGTCTAGTCACTGAAAACACACGCATTACTATTTTTTAGAGATTTTTGGAACTATATGTTATTACCTGCAACAAGATTGCGAGTTGCTCTATTTTTAATGTCTTCTGTAAGCTGCCCGATGTCTGTTAGGTAGTCAAGAACAAGGTAATTCGGAGTGAATTTAACCATGTTCTGTTCTCCACATCCTGTAGGCAGTTGTACTAGATTTTCCAAGTTGTTTATAGCTGGTCCCAAAACGTTACCTATGAAAGTATAAAACATAATATTGATAACAAAATGGAGAGACAAATATGAATTATAGGCAAAAATTAAAGCAGTATTGGACATTAATTAAAATGTCAAGCTCCTACGCTTAAAAGTAATAACTGAGATTGAATAATTTAAATTTGAATTCATCGCATAAGTTAAATTTTTAAACGCATTATCATTTTCAGTAAATTGTGTTAAATAATGAAAAAATCAATTACTCTTATACTACAAGCAAATCAATGGTCAATCAGTTAAGTAAATTTTTTAGGTGCACGTTCGTAATTAATTTTTAAAAAAGTTATATCTCCAGAACTGTAAGTTTTTTGGATATTTTGACGACTGTTACACACGAATTCTACGAAACTACGCTACAATATTAGTGATTTTAGTAAATTTTATTGAACTAATAATTTTTGTTCATTATTCGAATAGTTTCAGCTAGTTCTACTGATATACTAATTTTGGACAGCTACAGTACTATTTTTAGTTAATTTTGCGCAACTTCCTATTTTATGAAATTCTACCGAACTTACTAATTTTGCATTACAACTCAACTGATTTTTGTGAATTCAACTAATTTTGCACTTCATAAATAAAGTTGGTGTTTTAAGGTAACGTGATTTTCTCTCACTCCACACTTCCCCTCTTCGTTGCGCCAATATTTTTGCAAATCTTGCTTACTCTCCATTCCAGTATATTATTATTCTTACTGAAATTGTATTGCTGTGGGGAAAGGTAAGATTTTTTGAAACTATGGTAACGGAGAGGAGAAAAGCATGGAGAATGTGGAAATCGTGGCTTATTCTATTTAAAAAGAGCATAATTTCAGTAAATTCGATGTTAAATTTTCGATTTATTTTAATTTTAAAATTTACACATTCACGCTGCTTCAAACGAGTTCTAAACGAAAACCAGTTCCATAAACGATAAAAGGGATTTATCTTTTAGATTTAGATCCATCGAAGTAGGCGTTACCAGATTGAAGTGGGCGTTACTGGGAAGATAGGCATGATCATTCACCAATGTGGGGAGAGTAAATATCGACAATCCCAACCGACATTTATCAAAAGGTATTTCAAGATAGGTTCAAGTTACCACGCTATATGCACTAGTGAATTGATGTTTAATAATCGTAGTGGTAGTTACGCCACAATTCCAAGGTTATATTTACCGGTAATGTCGACATACGACCTGGTGGAATCTGGTACTACATCTTTTGAAAACTTCAAACTAACACTGGTGCTGAAGGAATTATCTTCATTCTCTGAAAAAAAGAAAAAAAAAGAAAAGTAATATTTACATTCTTACTGTATTAAAACGTATTTGATAATAATAATTATTATTATTATTTAATAATTGAAAAGCTTTCTGTAAAACAATAACTTTTTTAGTTGCAATTGCCCAAATTTGAAATAACGCGAAAATACATTTTAGACAGATACATTGAATTAATTTAATATTCCTGATTGCAGAGAAAGGAATTAAAAAAAATTAAAAAATGTGATCAAGTGGTGTTAGCACTCTAAATTTTTTATAACGGACTCGGTATTAGATTGCAGTCCTAAAAATCGTTAAAATTTATTTCTTAAGTATTTTTTTTTTAAAAAAACATGAAAACCAATTTTTCAATTATTCTTTTATTTCTGGTCATCGAAACCTTTCGGGTTTCAATGAAGCATTCTAGAATTTGTTTCCTTCTATATTAAATTGCGCAGATTTTTTTATTTTTTTTTTATTTTTAAAACAAGGTCTTTAATGTTTTCTTATGACGGTTTTTGCAAAATAATTTTCAAAACCTATTTGCACGTGACTCTTTCCCTGATTTATAATAATTAGGAGCATCTGTTTTATTTTACTGTATGTACAGCATAGCTTGAAAATAGCAAGCATCTATTTTACTTTATACAAACTTAAAATTTAAAACAAAATTAGAACGATCTTTCTCTGTCTTATTTTTAATACTTACGATGAAAAATATTGAATCTATAAATCAAAAACAGTAACATTTGTCATGAATTATTGAATAAAATGCATAAAACCTTGAAAAATACTCCTGCTAAAACCACAATTTTCTTTGTTTTAGTGTAGATATTTCGAAAAAAATATATTCACCATTGCACCGCTACCCCCCCTTCCCGAATAAAACAGCGTCAAGCAAGCAAGCAAAGTAGAGGTCTACAGCGTAGTCACCAATGTGACAGTGAAATACTGTTATAGGAAGAGATTTTCTTTTATATTTTCCACGATATTCGCGGTATTCCTCGATATTCGCGGTATTCCTTTTTCGATATTACAGTTAGCTTCAATTCAGATTGTAAAGAGAAGTGAGTAGCAGAGAATGAGGCTTATTTTATACCCCCACTGATAATCATGTTTGTTAAATGTTAAAGCAAAGAACTTTTGTATAGAACTTAAAATACTTTTAAATTAGGCATAGCTGAAATTTCTTTTCCCCTAAATGTATCAACTCAAATGCAAATGTTAATGCTTCCGAAGGCAGTAGGGTCTATACAACAGGTCATCTACAAATTAGGTCATCTTTTAATTGCAGAGATTAATTTCTCCTCAAAATCAAAATCTTGGCCGATTTAAATGCTCTGTTGGCTGTTGTCCGCCATTGCTTCTGCCGTTAGCGTTACGTAGTGATCCAACTGCAGTTGATTCGAACGGTAGTTGTCGTTCAAGATGAGCGTTTGATGACGTATGCTGTCTAACTCACAAATTGACCAATCAGAGGTTAGCTCTCGATTCAAGCTAACGTTTTGCAACACCGGCCTGTCCTAAGAAACCAGGTCTTGAGTGTCTCAGACGGCTGGTTTTACATAAATTTGTTACATAATTTGATAAATCTATATTTTTTATTTGAGAGGAACATGAAAACATACCTGATGGGCAAAAGAGTGTGTTAATAACCTTTTCATTAGGGAAACCTTCTGGCTGCAAACAATGAAGATCATTACATAAGCACACTTATTGTTATTAATTTTTATTAATTGTTTAAAAAGTAATATTTGATCGAATATGCTATTTGTATCATTGCGTACCTAACCGAAATTTTTCGTATTGAAAAACTAATATCTTGAAATGAGTTACATATTTTGCAAGTTGCACTATCTAACCAAAAACGTCCGGACAACCAGTGGTGAGGACTTGGAAAGTCCTGGAGTATATATTAAAATGATGTTGGTCCTATTCTTGTCTTGCATGGATTACAGCCTGTAAACGCCTGGGGAGATTTTCCATTAGATTTTCACCGGTGTTCATAAATATTCGACTTCAAGCCGTTTAATATAGCTGAAGGGACTGCTGGTAATGAGGATGGTCGATTTTTCCAGCTACGTAATCCGCTATCTAATTCACCCCAAAGAGGTTCAGTGGGTTTCGGGCTCTGAGAAGGTCAGTCTGGATTTTGAACACCAATTATTTTAAACAATGGCTACGCATGTGTCGCTGTGTAAATAGATGCAGTTATCTTACTGTAAAAGGAATAGAATTTTCCCGAAATTTTGTTATAGAGAAACATCACCCAGAATGTCCACATATATCTCGAAGTTCTTGTTTCCAACTTCAGAAATAAAAAGAATCATGTCAAACCGTGAAAAGCATGATACTTCGGTGGGTATACGGATACTTTTGGCCCAATAAGTGTAATTTCAAATATCGCATATTTAAACGAATTCATTTACGCAATAAAATTTACCATATTGTTGAAAACTAAACTATTATAATACGTATAAATATGTTCTGGGAATCTTACTTTAGCTCGCATTTGTTTGCTAATGATAATATATATACACTATGGCCCCCACTTTCTACTGAAAAAAAAGTACTTCGATATGGAAAAGAAAATACTGTGGGAAATTGTAATATATAGATATATATATACTTGATCGTTGAGATGCGAATTTACGCAATTTAGTTTACACCAGCAGAAATTCTACTACTGGGAGTTGAAACAACTTGTACAAATACTGCCACCTACCGTGGAGAAAATGAAGCTTGATCGGGAATAAGGTGAATTTTTAAAGTTACACTCTAAACGATACTGTTTCTTCAAATATATTTTTTTAAAATATCAAAGTTGATTGCTAGTTTACAGCTCTATTTAATAAAAAAAGGAGTTTATTTCAAGTTTTTTTTTTTTAAATATTTAATCGTTAGTATCAATGATAAGCGTAGTTGATATGTGATGCCACCGAATTTTAACTTCCAGAGTTATTTGAAACCATGATTTTATTTTGCTAAGGGTTTCTATAAAAATAATTATAAACCGATAGTTATTAAAATAAACAATTAGGTTAGGAACCAAAAAGCAAAACTAATAGAGAAAAAGTGGAGATTTGTCACAAAAGAAAGTAAAAAATTGCCAAACAATTTATTGATGAAAATAATGCCTACTTAATTTTGTTAATTAAAACTGCTGAAGTTGATGTAATAAAAAAAGAAATTTTTTTACTTTATCATGCTTATGACTGCTCACTCGTTTGATATTTCAGTTTTCATTTCTTTGTGACCAATGCGGACAAAAAGAATCCATTGCTTTGAAGACAATATACATAAACATTAGTGTTTTATAAATGAGGATATTAGAATAAGTTTTTGTGTTATTACGTTAACTTTTATTTGTTTCATAATGGCAAAACGTATAAATATTACAACATGTTTCCATGATCTTACCTTAACTTCGATTGGTTTCCTTATGGCATCTCTGGCATAATCATTTGATGTCGGGGAGCTTCCACAAGCATCACGTGATTTCGATGACACTGCGCTGACGGTGATTTGAACTTTACCTACTTTTGTTGCTGTTAATGTGACAGGCAAGGTAACACTGGATTTAGGGTGAACACAAATGTCACCATCTATTGAATTGTCGGTAACTTCAAAGCCTTGGGGATTTTCTAGTTTTACTGCCACCTAAAGACCGAAACGTATTATACAGTTTTCCTAGCATAACCATCACTTGTAGTTGTGATTTGAACTTAAAACATTAATTTTTTATTAAAAAAACATTATAAAAAGATACATTGAAACATATTTATGTTGACTATTAAAATAAATAATTTTGTTAAAGTAATAAACAGTTTTTTAGATATATTAAAGAAGAAAAAAAAGATTCCGATGTTAATGCTATTTGAATATTTATAATATTTTAAAAGTAACTTATTAGGTTATCTTATTCAAGACAAATAATACTGATTAGAGTAAACTATTTGCTTTTATAAATAAGGATTTTCTATTATTAATGTAATATTTCATGAGTAAGGTAAGGTATCATATTGATATTGATATTGTATCATTTAAAGATAACTGAATTATAATGTTAATTATAATGATGTATACAATTAATAAAAAATTTAATTCTAAAACAAATTCGTGATTTTTTTTTTAAATTTAGGCGTGTATGTTTATTTTCGGTAACTGTAAGATGTATTTATGGGTAATGCAGCAACCGTATAATTATATAATTCATTTCATATATTAGCAGACCGTGGTTTGATGGATCTAATCGCAATGGCGTTACACGGAGAGGAAAACCACGAAAACCTCTCATGGTCAGTCTGACGGCAAGGTGTCTCTAAATTATAACCCGTTTATCATTGAGAATATTTTACGTCAGCACTGTGGTCGGTGCAAGCAAGATGCGGAATTCATATCGACCAGCTATCACTGGGATTCGAACCCGGAAAATGATATAATAATGCAAATTTTAATTATGATAATATCTTACCACCCTCTGTTAGCTGGCGCTCGCCAACCCTGGCAGAGTTCTATATGGTGAAACATGCTCATTTCTCATTAAATAATTAAAATTTTTAGTCGATTAATTATTGAAATGAATAATTTTGAATAGAAATTAATGACATGCTATAGAAAAATTTGCAAAAACAAAACAATAATTTTGCTTTTAAGAAACAGCATGCATGACGGCACTTCTTTTATATATTCTTTCAATGTTGTGACTTTCATAAGTGTCATCAACGCTTTCTTCTGCTCTTGGAGCACGTTTTCTTTACTATCCTTAAAAAGCGTAATAGTAAGATTAATACTCATTTTTCTGTAAATAACAATAGCAATGAATAAAACTATTATTATTGAACCTGCAAAAGTATAATTGTGACATAGTTCAGAACACTTAATTTCTTTAAAGAAAATATTCGCTTTTAACTTTTCATTTCTTCCCTAGATCTACATCAAGTTTGTTTCAGCTTTTCGTTTTGAACGCGAAAAAAGAATTTTCATTAAAACAATTTGCAAACATGTACTTTTATGTTTTCCTGCATACAACAGCGTACACGCTTGATATCTTTTGTTGCCAACGCAAAAATGGACTCAGATGCTGACTTTCTTTGACACCATTGTAAGATATATACATATATATATATATATAACTGTTAAAAGAACTCACGGGTAGTGCAGCATCAGCATAACTGAATATAGACACCACCATAGTAAATTCTTCTCCCCTGATGACTGATATGGGTAACGTATAGTCAATGAAAAATGCTTGGAAACCGGTAATAGTTGTGGTGTTCGATATGCCTAATCCATCAGCCGTGTTGATGCATACAGCACTTCCTACCCAATCTGTTATGGTGTCTGGTAGTGTTATAGTCTTTTGGAATGTGCCATCCTCCCTAAAAAATAGGTAATGACATTCATTTATGAGGTATATTTAGTTTAAAATAATCATATATATTTTGAAACAAATATTGCCATGGAAAACACTGACTTGTCCAGTGAATTAATATCGTGTTATAGCAAGTTTTATCAATAACTCCTAAACCTCTAAACTCAGTGGTGGGATAGCCCATAGAGGGCCAAGGCCTACTGTGCCCAGCTCAGTTTTCTTGACTTTGGTCTCTTTTGTGCAAGGGCAGATGTTCCGGTTGGGTGGTCAGCCGAACGTGGAACCCCCAGTGCTTAGTTTACACTTGGTACTCATTTTATCGACCCACTGATTGGTTGAAAGTTTGAGTCAACCCTGCCCGTCCCGAGGATTGAACCAAGGACCTGTGGCACGAAAACGTGGAGCGCTACTACTCAGCAACTGGGCGTCATCAATAACTTCTAGAAGAGAGACAACTTCCGCACGCACTAATTTAATAGTCTGACGTAACGAATATAAACTGCGCAGTGGGTGAAAAATAAGAAAGATATCACAACGCTCGAACTACAAAATTGCGCTGTGGTAAGGAAATAAAGATATCTTAACGTTTGGACTACCACATGATCGGATTTCTAGTTCAATGTATCCCGTGTCAAGGCTTTTTCTTTTCTAGAAAACGTTGGTTTGATTCTGTAAATTTATAAAATATAATATTACAAAAAAACTTATAAGTATAGAGAAAAGATAACTGACAACGAAAAAAAAAAAAGAAATTTAAAAGAAATAAGCTGAATATTTAGGAATAATACAGTTGTTTTGATGCTGTAAACAAGTGTCATCGTTAGTTTCGAAACAGAAAATGAAAGAAAGGGCAGAACTGATAATTTGATGCAAATATGAAATTGTTCTATTTTTGCGTTTCGAAAAAACATCAAACAATCTAATGTATTATTTCTTTCTAATTAAGAACGAGGAAGAAGTGGTTCCTTAAAACCTAATCATATCTCTTTGTTAAAAAAAGAAAATGAGAAAAATAAAAAACAGAATGAAACGACTACATTTTTACTGCAAATCCATTTGTTGTTTGTGCAAGAAAAAGCAACAACAACGAAAAACTCTGAACTTATTGATCGGATTTTCACGAACTAAGAATTAATGGTTTGATGGTTTGAGAGCCTTTAAGCATGCTAATTAATTAGGTCCCGCAGTGAACTGATCATAAAGAGACGGTTCCCAGTGGGACACTGAAGTCAAGCATAACTGTCTGCGTTCAGTAAGCGGGTGGTTGACCACTTTGATCAACCTGCGTAGGGACCGAGGGTGCACGGTATCGGTCTTCGTTAAACTGTTCTACCGTAAAGTGCTCGACTTCGCTCGCAGATCGTCGGGCTACCAAAGCAGGCGAGCCATCCCCTCAGCAGAGGATAAAAATTGCGATGACATGTCTTCAGATCATCCACAGGGATGTTTTTCAGACCTTCACCCATTTGCCCATTGTGAAGCTCCAGTGCGACGTGAACTAAGTACCTACCAAACAACCTAATTAAATAGAGCAGACGATGTTTTAACTTATCAAGTCATACACAAAATGCTCTCTCCCTTTGAAAAACGGATTGGCATTCTTCACCCTCAGAATGCGGTGGGGGAGGGATCCCCAATCTGGGAAATATCTCAATTATTTGATCGGTTATTGGACCCCTTAATATTATTTTACTTTTACGTATTTCGCCATATCTCGAGAATTTTTAAAGCGAGTCAAAATGAATTAGCACACAATTTTGCAAATTTGTTTTTCCAGAGTTCCACGAAAAAAGAAATATTTTTATTGTACATTTATTATGTTTATTCTTTCATTGAGTAATAACAAAAAACAATATATATACAAATTTTAACATTATTTTGAAGAATGTTATTTTGTATGTTAAAAAAAATGAATGCATTTGGTCGAAAAGTTCCTGAGATATCCAATTTTTTTTAAGTCATTTATTTAAAATTAAACTTTACAATTAGAAGTCTACCAATTTCGTTCTAATTTTGCATTTTGTGCCTGATTTCAGAGCTAAAATTATCGCTCGTCTTGATACCTAAGGTTAGGCCATCGAATCTTTAAAACTGAGTCTTAGTACGTTAAAATGCAATCTTTAGATCAAAAGTTATTCAAGATCTCCTTTTTTGCACACTGTACATTAGCAAGGCTGCCAATTACTATGCTTTTTTTCAGAATATTCTATATGGTGGTAGGCGTTTAAAAACTAACGTTATCAGAATTTTTGATAATTCTGCCCATGTTTTAAAAGCCTCAACATGAGAGATGCACTACTAAGTAGAGTTTCATTTGAACTTTCGAATCATTTTCGCGTAGTGGTGAGGAAAACAACTTAAAATCAAATTTACAAAACAAGCAAATTATACATTAAAGCATAAACTTAGTTACTAAAAGAAGAACTTTCGCCTAAAAATCTTACATTAAAGCATAAACTTAGTTGCTACAATAATATCTTTTGCCTAAACAATCATACATTAAAGCATAAACTTAGTTGCTACAATATGAACTTTTGTCTCAAAATCATACATTATAGCATAAACTTAGTTACTACAATATGAACTTTCGCCAAAGGCGTAGAAAGTTGGTAACCCTGCATTAGTATAACACATAGAAACTAATCAACCAAAAAAAGTAATAATATTTAATAATTCCGTAGAGTAAGATTTAAAATTGGATACAGAAGGTTCTAAATGGCATAATTAGATCGGTGTTTGGAAAAACAGCAGCAAAAAAAGAAGCACTCATCAAATTTGTGCAACTTGTCGCTCGTTAGTAACAAACATGATGACATACAACATTCTTATACTTTAATAATAAAGGGTGTCCCAAAATTATCTCAGGATACTAAACTACGCCTCTCCCCCTTTTTTCTTTCCCTTTCGGTAATAATAACTGAAGCAATTGTTAAAGTAGCACTCAATGAAGTGTTGAAGTATTAAAAACAGAAATTTCAAAAATAACCGAGTTCAAATATTTAAAGCAAATTTTAAGAGTAACTGCATAAGTTCTATTAAGTTTATGCCATGTTCCATAGGCATGTCATTAATAACTAGCGTGTGGGGTGGACGAAAAATCGAATTCAGTGAAATTCCCTGAAGTAAAGAGTGGGAAATGCGATGACCTTTTGAATAGAAAATTTAGTTTATCAGTGATTTTAGAACTATTTGAACTAACTTTGCTTTAAATATTTTCCCCACACAATGGAGTCACAAAGATTGTAATCTGGGGAATAGGGTAGGGTAGTGTTGACGATCGATGCGCACTCAAAAATGGTGTGTTTAGATTTTTTTTTATCAGAAAAATGATTAATAGCAATAAAATTTCACATACTCCCACGAAATACCAACATGCTCGAGTCGCCAAGTTTTAACTGAATCTCGCCAATGGTTCAAAAGTTATTAAGTCTTTTTTCCATACAGTTCAATAACTACTACCCGGTAAAACTAAGGAAAAAATGACCATGCTAATATTGTGTTCATCGTAGATACAAATGGTACCAAATCCTTCTGATCTCGTGGATTTCTTTTCTAGAAATTGGTAATAATGAAACTTCAAAACACTGTGTCGTGATACAGCAACAAATTAACGCTAAAATTTTCAGAAATGCGGTAGTAAGTTATTCAATAAAGTAACCCAAGTCGGTTTAAGACATATAAGACAGTTGCTGGGTGCTATTTTTATCCAGCATATTATTTTTCTGGCAAAGTAAGTAAAAGTTTTGATAATTTAAGCAGGAATGGCGAGTATTTATTCGTATTGTAAATTTAAATCATGTCTTGCTTTTTTTGGGACGCCCAGTAAGCAGATACATTAGGCTGGCTTTAATAGCCTACTTATTTTGTCATATCTAGCTCAAATAGCCAAGTTTCTGGGAACTTACTGCGAACCTCAGAAATAGATTGTAAAGAACCAGCTGGTCCAGCTGAACTTGATGGCCTACGCCTTATGGGAGTAGCATCGAATTCTTTTTCTTCTAATAAAAACAAAATTACTTTTAAATATTAATTTTCAAATATCAAGAACAAACCCAGAGATTGATGGCGATTGTAGATCTTGAAACAAGTGAGATGAGTGACAATCTAAAAAGTCGAAGTGCAAAATCATAATGATTCTTTATATATGACAAAAGTGTGCCCCAATGTAAAGGCTTGTTGTTCAAATTTAAATTACACCTTACTTTTGGAGCAGCCAGCAATCAGAAATGTGAAGTTACAAAACCTACTTACTTTGTCATGTCTAGCTCAAACAGCCAAGTTTCAGGGAAGTTATTGCAAACTTCAGAAATAGATTGCAAAGTACGAATTCCTTTTCTTCTAATAAAAAAAATTACTTTTAAATATTAATTTTTAAATATCAAGAACAAACCCAGAAATTGATGGAGATTTTAGATCTTGATACAAGTCTGAACAACCTGTGACAATCCAAAAAAATAGAATTTTTTTGAAGAGCATAATAACAATGCTTCTTTATATATGAAAAAAGTGTGCCACAATTCATAGGCTTATAAATCAAATTAAAATCAAACCTTATTTTTCTGGCAGCCATCACCCACTAATGTAAAGTTTTGATAGCCTACTTGCTTCGCCGTATCAAACTCAAATAGTCAAATTTCAGGGAAGTCGCTGGGGAACTTTGAAACCGATTGCAAAGGACCAGCTGGACGTGACGGCCTACGCTTAATGGGAGCAGCATCGAATTCCTCTTTTTCTAATAAAAGCAAAAGTACTTTTAAAAACCAATTTGAAATATCAAGAGCAAACCCAGAGATTGATGGCGATTGCAAATCTTGATACCAGTGAGATGGGTGACAATTTAAGAAGTAGAAGAATTTTTTTGAATAGCAAAATTCTAAGAAGCCTAATGATTAATGCTTCTTTATGCATGAAAAAGTGTGCCACAATTCAAAGGCTTACAGGGTAAATTTAAGTACCGTTTTACTGTCGTAGCAGCCAGCACCTAGAATTGTGAAGTTTCAATAGCCTACTTACTTCGTTGCATCAAACTCAAATAGCCAAGTTTCAGGGAAATTGCTGCAAACTTCTGAAAGAGATTTTAAAGCTCCACCCGACCGTGCAATTTCAATAAAAAAAATACGACGAGTAGTGCTACCAAATGCTATAGATCCCAGTTAAAAAAGGATGTTTAAATATCAAAAATCAATCTAGGTATATTGCAGCAATCAAAGACCAAGCCAGCATAAATATGATTGATTGCCAGTTTTATAAAAAAAAAATGATGGAACTAAGACTTGTGGTGTCATTTTTTATTTATAATCAGAGTGTTAACGTTGAAGAAGTGTCAAAGCTTTACCAAGCTACAAAAAAATACGAAGTCAAACTAAAATTTTGAATCCTGTCTAAATTTTGGGACACCAAGTTTGTAAGGATAAGCTTTTAATCCTTACTTACTTTGTCACATCGAGCTCAAACAACCACGTTTCCGGGAAATTGCTGCGAACTTCTGAAATGGATTGCAATGCAGCAGGACCACTTCTCCCTGCTACTGCAAGCATAATAGGGCGACCATTGGGTCCTTCGATCTCTCCAAGAACTAGTAAAAATTGTTTTTAAATATAAAAAAATATGTCATGTTGCTATAACAATTCATACAAAGGTCTGTAAAAATGGGATGGAAAACTTTTTTTTAATGAAAAACAGCATATGTGTCCTATATGAAGACCTTCCATTTTTATGTGGAATGTTTACTTTGAAAAATAAGAAAATTTAAGTCCTGTTAAATGTTGGAACACTCATTGTAAAAGGAAGTGAAGTTTTAATAGCCTACTTACTCAGTCATATCGAGCTCAAACAACCATGTTTCAGGAAAATTGCTTCGGACTTCAGAAATGGATTGCAACGCTCCACCTGGCGCCGACGATGGCAGTGAAATCTTAATTGCTCGGCCGTCTGGCCCTGCTATTGCTTTAGTTTTCCAATAAAAGATTTATTTTAATTAAAATGTTCATGTACATTGAAAGAATGCGTTTAACAGCACTTAACGTAATTTCGAAAGTAAGTCAAAAAGTTTGTAGAAAAACTTAATTTTCTTTTATAACCATAATGAAATTTATTATTTTAACACTTATATCAAAATCCCATTATATTTTGCTTTAAAAAAATGTAAAAAAGAAAACTAAGTTTATAAGTTTAATGATGTCTTTGCTATCATATATTTAAAAGAGTTCTTAAGCATCTGTTTTTGATTGTAAATATACCGAAAGATGTTCGTTATTCTGACTGCCCGGCGAGCATCATGTCCAAGGACTAAGTACTCTTTTCAATAATATTAAGACTAGGAGTCTTTGCCCCCTGCTTGCTTTGCTCTCCAACCCCTGTGGTTACTTCGTACTCATCTTTATTTCATATAAATTTCATGAAAAACAAAACGTATTCCTCTTTTTTACAGAAATATCTCAAAAGGTGAAAGCATGACACATATGCAAACTTTGAAGTTTGGAAACAATTTTTAAATTTATTTCATACTAAAATAAAGCTTAAAATTTAATTCACAGTAAAATAAAATTTTTAAATTTTATTCACAATAAAATAAATAAATAAGTTTTCCTACAACTATGGGCTATTCAAAGGGAAAAGTTGTATTTGAAAAAAAAAATATTAAAAGTTTTTTTCAAACTAATTCAAAGTTCTATTTTTTTAAGCTTACTTAACTTATCATATAATAATTATTTTAACTCAGAAATAAACACTAGCCAGAAAAATAGTAACACGGAACAATTAAATTCAAACATAGAAAAAAACTATACAAAATTACAATAATGACAATTGAACATAAAATAGGTATTAAATTACTTGTTCTCTTTAAAAAAAAATTACTAAAATATAGGTAATTATAATTAATTATTTATTATTATTAATTTTTAATTACTTTTTATTATTAGTTATTGATAAAGATAATAAAAGATACATCCGTGATATTTTGAAAAACTGGTATGTTTTGCTTAGGGAATTATGCTTAGGGATTATCCAATCATTTTTTCTGAATAATAATTAGAAAAACACAAAACTCTAGAATTTATAAACAATTCTCACAACAGGAGCAGTAATTTTAGATTTAAGTACCATGATTTATAATGTACTTGTAAAAATATGCAATTATGAATGTTAGAATAACGCACGTAATAATTGCATTATTTTTAGATGACAGATTTTCTTAATAAATAATGCGGTCAATAAGGTATTAAATAACACATACTAGAACCAATAAATACCAGAATATCATGCTGGTGTTTGAATGCTGAAATCTGGTGTTACTTTCAGCGTGAGTTTATTTTATCGAACAAGGAGAGAAATACTGACACATTAAAACTTGAATTTCACATTGTAAATGTTCCTTCTAGAGTCTCGGTGCTGCCATCTAGTGTGGCAGAAACTAGACGTCCAAATTAACATGGCCAACGGTATCTCACCCATTGTGGTGGTCATGAAAGAGTGGATACTACTTCTGGAGAACGCACTAGGTCTGCTCATCGGGAAGACTGATTGTGCAGCTCATAAGAAATAAAAAAAAATTTCCTTCTAAACGGTGATAAACAATTCATACTCTATTATCTTTCCTTTACACACAAACAGCACTAATGATCATATTTAAAAGATGATCCTATTTTTAAAAAAAATTACACAAAAGATTTTAATTTCAATTTGTTTTAAATTTAAACTAAATTAAATAATTAATTGTAATTAATTAATTAAGTTTAATCAATTAATTAAATTTTATGAATTAATTAAATTTTAAATCAATTAATTTAATTTTAATTATTTTATTAATTAAATTTTAATTAATTGGTTAAAAATTTAATTTTAAATAACTTTAGTTAAATTTTTATGTTTAATATTTTTATTATTATTATTATTTTTAATTTCAAGCATATGTGGCAATTTTCACGTTGCATTGGGAAATGTTTTTTGAAACATTAAGTGCTCCCCAGAGCATAATATGAATACTAGAGACTCAGTATTACTGTACTCACCAGCTACCCCATTGGGTCCAAATCTCGGGGCGTCTTCACATGGTCTTGTAAATATGTACAAGTTACTGATAACAAGGTAGCCAGAAGTCTGAAATGGTAAAAATTTATTAAAAAACACAACTGAATAAGAAATAAAAAAAATCGTATGAATTATATTAAAAGAGAGAATTTTTTAAAAAGTTACCGAGAACGCGGAAAGTGAGTCTTGATATGAATATGAGTTACCACCTGGGGGATAAGGTATTGAAAGTCTTTTGACTGCAGCGTTTTGTAATCCTAAAAACAGAGTTAAAACCTGGTAAGAATTCATAAACAGTTTCTCTATTCTTCTTATAATAAAAAACAGATAATTTCAAGTTCAAATAATTTAAATATACATAGATGTATTTAAACTTCTCTTACATGTTGAATTAAACTCGAGTATTTCTCGATCTATTGGCAACAACATAGTTATTAATTTTGTTACATTGTCTTAAGTAATACTTCGTAGTGATGAATAGGTTAAGTATTTATTTCGAATAAATCTATATTTTTATGGAAATTAAAGCTTAGTTACGAAGTAATTATTTAGATTTATTTTTTATCCTTTCTAAAACGGTTAAATTAGTTTTAAAAATGAACGGTGAAAATGGTGCCACATACTATCTCTGGTGTCGAAACTCGAGTAACACATACTAAAAGAGACTCAAGTTATGAATCAAGAGGAAGTAATAAACTTTACGTAAGGAAGCACTGCAATTAGTTCTCAATCTCATCTCATGACAGACGTGGGAAATAATTTTAATACTTCTGCTGTTAGCCGTGATGGCTCAGGGGATAGAGCGCTAGCCACCCAGTAAGGTGACCTGGGTTTGATTCCCAGCGATGGTTGGTCGATTCGGATACCACAATCGGCTAGCACCAACCACAGTGCTGACGTAAAATATATTCAGTTGTAGACGGATTATGGGTTATAATCCACCTGTCGTCAAGCTAACCGAAGGAGTTCTTCGTGGCTTTCCTCTCCATGTAGCGCAAATGCTAGTTAGTTCTATCAAAAAGTCCTGCACGAAGGCAGATTTCTCTCAATACTTGATCCACGGGTCCCCTTGTCTTCCGGATTGGGTTCCAAATTACAAGGCTGCGGTGTTGAAGATCAGTTGTCTGAAACTCAATAAAATGGGTCAGATGTTCAATGACGGTAATAAAATAAAATACTTTTGCTGTATACTATCCTGGAATGATTTGCGTGATTTAATTGTTGCGAGACAGATTTTAAATTATTACTAAATTTCAATACAAAAAGAACTTAAAAATTATCGCGGACATCTCTTGAAAACAATTAAAATTGAAACCGAGGTACTTCCGAGCGGGAAAAGTCACAGGAAACGAATAGATGGTAATTAAAGATATTTGGTTAATATATTGTTTAAAATAAGTTATGGTATTAAGATGGGAACAGGGGTTGAAGAATATAATATTTAAGTACAGTTGTGCTGTGCATTCGGCTTGGTTACCATTAAAGTTAGTATGTTGTACAAGATAGTTTTGAGATGTGATGAAGCTGGGCACCAAAAGGGGGCAAGTTATCTTATAATGTAAGCATTCTAACTCCTATAATTTTACTTTGATGTAATTGATTGCCCTTTGGATTTCATTAAAATTTCTGAAGTTTCTGAGTTTTCCCTAGTCCATGTAGTACTCAATGTAATAGATAATGAATATGCAGGAATTAGGCACGTCATAAAGATTATAAATTGCTATCGAAATCCATGACTAGAAATGTAACTAGATATGCTTCAACCTTATCAACTGGTTCAGATTTATAAACTACATGTTCGTGCAAATTTGAACCGGTAATTATATAATTTAACGTTCGTTATTGCTGATTCTCGCACCCAGCATAAAACTTTAGCTAGTTTATTCATGTACGTAAACTGAAACTCTTAATGCAAATTGAGGAAATCATTGTTGCTTGTTAAAACTTATTGCCAACTGTTTGAAGGTTAAAAATTATCGGATATTACCTGGTTGTATTGGATTTTGGTTGCAAGGGTTAGTTGAGTAATAGTCGTTGTCGTCAAATTGAGACAGCATTCGAAAAACCTGTAAAACGATCAATTTTTTAAAGAACGAATTTACTTTTTATTCAAAAAACTATCTCTCAAACTATTACTTTTTCTTTGGTGAGTTGTTCATTGTTGTTCAATAACAAAACACTTTTGTCAATAGCTTTAATTCCGCACAAAGAGTTGGATCCAGCAGTAATGCTGACTGTTGTTTCGGCACCTGGCTGTTGTTTTTTGTCACCAAATGCAAATTCAACCTGAAATTGAAAATGTCTCTTTTTAATTTTTTAATCGTAATAATCGAAATTTTAATTATATATACATATTATATATATATATATATATATATATATATATATATATATATATATATATATTATAACTGTCGTTGATAACCAACCCAATTCTCCAATTCTGGGTTCGGAACTATCAATGTTCAATTCCATAGCCTTGAAACTGTGAACCCAACCCAGGAGATAAGGGAACTCCTACTACAAGCATCGGAATAATCTAGCCTACATTGAAGACATTTTCATGGAACTAACCCGCATTTGCGTTACATGGAGACGAAAACCTCTCACGGTTAGCCTGACGGCAAAGGGATTCTGACACATGATCCGTCTACTAATGAGGATATTTTACATCAGCAATGTGGTCATCGTGACCCGGGAGCAGAATTCGTGCCAACCAGCCACCGTTGGGATTCAAACGTGGTATTGCGTGCGCCTCATTGGTGTGTGTGGGAGGGGGGGGGGTGACGCTGTATCCTTTGACCTGTCTAAATTGCCTGGTGACTTTTCATTTGTGACTGGCTAACCAAAAAGTACATATTATAGCGTAGTTCTGTAATGACTTAAAAAAAACAAATTGAAATCGCCTAATGTTGTAGGCATAACCGGGTAAATAACCACATTTGCATTTTAGTTAGGCGTTCTTCTTAAATCGTTATTCGAGGTGTTCCATAAAGATCAACCTTTATGTATATTTAGGGCTTTTTATTAACGAATAAAAAAAACATTGGTCAAATTGTCGTTGAAGATCAGAAATTAATATTTAAGCAAGGCAAACTAAAATATAAAAATGTTAATGAACAAATAACTGCGGAGGATAATGGGACTAAAAATATCGAAATCTTTTTTTATTTTTGGAGAAAATAATGAGAAATTGAAAGATGATTGTTAAAATTATCTCCTTGTTTCATAAGCAAACTGATTTTTAATATTTTTTTTCCTGCCTTCCACTCTAGTGGTTAGACAGACTTCGATAATTTTTTTTACCATTCCTAGTTTAACCATGATCTTTTGATACTTTATCTACTTCATTTTTAGCAACGACTTTTCAAATATTGATTCCTGTATTGTATCCTGTATATTTAAATTATATTATTCTTTGAAATCAATAAATAAAATTAAGTACCCCTACCTTATTCTCAAAGCAGCTCTCAACATCAATTTCCATAGAGTCAGCTACTACCTCTCCAGATTCTTTTACATAATACACTAAGACACGAATTGATGGTGACATAATAGTGTTTACATCAATATCTATAGACACTTCGCCAATGGGTGGAACGTACCTAAATTATGAAAGTATGCAGACAATTTTAGTATTTATTATGAATTTAATAATAACTTTGCTCATAGTAGTTTGTAATAAGTTTGCTCATTCTCGAAAAATTACAGATTTAATACTTCTCTTATATATACTTTTTTCTAGAAACAGTTAAAGCACCCAGTCTTATCCTACTAGTGAGGTAAAATTGGGCATACATGTTGACTCTGTGAGAGATTTAAAAATACTAGAATTTTATTTTAGAAACACTGGAAAAAGTGAATCAGATATTTCTATTAAGACAATTAAAGAAAATTATGCATAACTTTGCTCATAGTAGTTTGTAATAAGTTTGCTCATTCTCGAAAAATTACAGATTTAATACTTCTCTTATATATACTTTTTTCTAGAAACAGTTAAAGCACCCAGTCTTATCCTACTAGTGAGGTAAAATTGGGCATACATGTTGACTCTGTGAGAGATTTAAAAATACTAGAATTTTATTTTAGAAACACTGGAAAAAGTGAATCAGATATTTCTATTAAGACAATTAAAGAAAATTATGCATGATAATGAAAGCTATATAACGAAAAGGGTGATCCCTTTAAAAATATAGTGTTTACTTACAATTTTTAAAAAAAATGGCAGAGAAATTATATCTATATAAAAACTACAATTTTGTATAATGATTTTTTAAAAAATCTACAAATTATTAAAATAAGGCTTTTATGTGATTTGGAAAAGTGCCGCAATAAATTATGTCCTAGTACCCCCTAAAACCTGTGTTAAGCTTTGGATGTACTTATCTTTATCCTCAGCTGCACTGCAGCTTTCGAAGGCACAGCATAAAAAAACCTCAAGGGGGGGGGGGCAAGTAGAACCCGGTCTTACCCTGTGAGCAAAGGCTATCGAAACGATATAGAACAGTGCTGCTTTTGAGCTAAATTCTAATTGTTTGATAGGATATAAATCTTTAGAATACGTATAATAAGCTGGATTAAAAATACATTTTATAACTGTAATGACCAATAAATAAGGTTAGCTTAAAAGCAAAAGAATATTTAAGCGTTATAGTAGCCAAGTATTGCAACGTCGACAAAATTATTGCCAAGTAGGCAAAAATGTCGCCTAACCGAGTTTTTCATAAGAAATGCAATCAAACTGCTTCCCTTTCGGTATTTGACGTAGAATTACTTTACTTCAGCTTGATAGTTGAACATCGTTGGTTAGTAAAATTTATTAATAAAAGAAATTACTTAAAGTTATGAATATGTAATTTTGAACATTGTTGAAGAAGTTTGATATATTAAATAGGAATTACAGAGTAGCCAAATGAAAAGCGATTGTCTCTTTCCAATTGGATACCTGCAAGCAACGTCACGAGTGGGTGTTGAACCAACAAAATGCACAATTGGAATCAACCAAATAACTATTCGTGAGGAAGAGAACAAACATAAAAACCAGTTTGATTGTTTGAAATAAAGTTTAAGGTGTTTCTAAAAATCACCTGCCAACTCCATTTGTTTCCTACTGAATTCAGACATATTTTAATGTATTCAGACTTGTTTTCCTCAATAATGATTCAGTAGCAATCGTTATCGTCGTTTTTTTTTATTTTGTTTCTTCTGCATTTACATATTTGAAACTTCTAATAGAATCAAAAATATAAATTAAAGCCGGTTCAAACGTAACTATCGATTAATTAGATTTAAAATTCCTAACTGAATAATTTCTTTACCGTTACATACTCCTGAATAAAGTTAGCAAAACCTGGAGAATAAAATTAGCTCTTTGGTAATAAAATTAGCAAACGATCTTCTAAAAACATAGTTAAACAGTTAAGTCAAAAATGAGGAGTTAAGATTGAGAATATTTTATCGAACAAGATAGAACTATTTTACAATTCTCGCACTTACTTGCTATCTTGTGCTTCTGGGCAATTATCTTCTGATGATTGAGGAATTGATTCTTTAGGTGGATCCAGTTGAACTTCTGGACCATTAATAACTTTTTTCGGTTTTTCATATTTTGAAGAAACGTCATCATCAGGAGAGAAGGAGGTTTGAATTGAACTATCGATGACTACAGTTGACTGATATACTACCTACATAATTTCATATCGATTACTACAGTTGACTGATATACTGTCTACATAATTTCATATCGATTACTACAGTTGACTGATATACTGTCTACATAATTCATATCGATGACTACAGTTGACTTATATACTAACTGCATAATTTCATATTAATGACTGCAGTGGCCTGATATACTACCTACATGATTTCATATTGATTACTACAGTTGACTGATATGCATCCTACATAATTTCATATCGATTACTACTGTTGACTGATATACTACCTACGTAATTTCATATCGATTACTACTGTTGACTGATATACTTCCTACATAATTTCATATCGATTAATACTGTTGACTGATATACTTCCTACATAATTTCATATCGATTACTACTGTTGACTGATATACTACCTACATAATTTCATATCGATGGGTAATGTTTTAGTGCACTAATTGAATAATAATATCTTTAACAATTCTTTTTCGAACTTTTCGTTTAAACAATTTTTCTAGCTAAACAAAATCTCTTACATACCATAACTCGTGGAAAGGTTTTTTCTTCTCCAATTTTTACCTTGTTTATTTGTTTATTGCATTTAATATTAGAGATTTTCCATTTGTGAATTTAAATTAAAACTTCTTAATAGCTGGTCTGATATCATTGACATCGAGCAGACTTTTTAATCAAAATATGTTTTATGAAATTTATTTAATGAACTGTGAGTAAGGGGCAATACCTAGGACGGCTATATCAAATACGAAAATATCGCTATCATTAAAATTAACAATACATATCAAATATGTAAATATCGTGATAATTGTTGAAGATTATAATTATCGAATGAAATAATGAAGCGCTTTCGTGAATATCTTGATAAATGGATAATATCGCGATCATTGTTCAGGATTATAATGATCGAATTAAATAATATATCGCGATCATTTCAGATAACATTACATATTAACTCAAATATTATTATTCATATGGTATTTGATACGATAATAATGATACAAGTTATTGATACGATATTATTGTTAGTGTTGATAAATCTTATTTGGTTAATGAAAATATTGATCAATGTAAAAATAATCTAAATAGGTTAAATTAAAAAAAAAATTCGCAACATAATAAATTCAATGTGATGTTTTTTTTTTCAATTGATGAGATTTTAAATATTGGTGTTTTTGTCAATGCAACCAACACCTCCTAGAAGATAGAAGGCCTTATTACGGATCAATTTAAAAGCCCGAGTTAACGAACATAAACTGCGCAGTGGAGGCAATAATAAGAAAGATGTCACTACGTACGGGCTACTGAGCAGCGCAGTGGAGGAAAATACAAAAGATGTCATTACGCTTGGGCTACTAAAGGATAATATTTCTTGTTTATCGTAATCCATGCTGAGGCCTTTGCTCTTCCAAGAGGAATTGATGCAACGCGATATTATAATCCGGGACCAATACTCCTGTTGGCGACAACTCTAAAGAGCAGTCGCCAGCATATGATCTCTATAATTCATAAGTGCTTGATATGATGTAGAAAATCGAAGAAATGTGATCTCCTTATAATAACCAAAAGTTAAAACTTACTTGATAGTAAAATTCATAAGTTGCGCTTTCTTTGGATGTGAACAGCACTTTAAGAGTTTGCGAGGATGCGCATGCTACCGGTTGGTGAATAGGCTGGATTTGTATGAAACTTCCGGAAGGAGAAAAGTACGGGTTCAGGTATTTACTTGCGGTTGGCTGACTTAATTGATTTGGCTCATTTCCAACGTCTTTGTTTGTGGCTGGATCGTAATTAAGAGCTTTAGCCTACAAAACACAACAGTTGCTTTTAAAAATCAAGTTTATATATATATATATATATCTATATATATATATATATATATCCATAATTATGGAAGTTAAATCTAATAAATATTGCATTCATCAATTAATAGTTAGAGTCATCATAAAAGTTTAAATTTCAAACAACCTAGTTTAACCCTCCTTACGTAACCGGGATGGATTAAACAGACGAACCATATTTGAGTTTACGATTATCAATATTCAACTCATTAGTCTGAAATTTTGAATCCAACCCAGAAAAAAAGAGAACTCATCGATCAAACATGGAACATGCTTTTCTTTGGAAGCGTTTTTGATGGAAATAACCCTCATTTGCATTACATGAAGAAGGAAACCACGAACATCTAACAGATACCCATTACAGCATAACCCATGGTCCATCTCCAACTAAGAAAATTTTGCGTAAGCATTCTAGTCATTGTGAACTAGAAGCGGAATTCGTATTGACCAACCATCCCTGGGGCTCGAACTTTGATCATCTCATTGGGGGGGGGGGGGTTTATATTGGCAAATACATTCCCTCCCAGCTAACACAATCCACTTTTGTAATCCCAGCAAAGTTAACCACTAAATAAAACATTAATCCAAAAATGCCCTATTTCATTCATAGGATATCAGTGAAAATTTTTATCAAATAGGAAATGAAATTGAAAAATGCCCCATGCCTCAATGTCACACAATCTCAAACCTCGTAAAGGCTTATAAAAACAGAATGTCACACTTGCAAGCAAACATAATATGATTGCATGGTTTCAGTAATGTTCAATAACGTTTAATAAAATTAATTTATTATACTTAATGTATTATTTGTCATAATATCCATATTATAGTTATCATTTGGCATATATAAATTATTTTTAATCCAATTACTGACATACTAAAATTTTTTTAGAAAAAAAAATAATTTTGTCGTAGTTTTTCCAACTTAGAAAAGAGAAAATTTTGTAAATCATTAACTGATGTAAACTTCTAAAGTTAAAATGATAAAACCTTGTTAATACCACTGTCTAAAAATATTGGTTAAAATTTTACATAATGTAGATCGAATACGGTTCTTAACTTGAATATTAAGTTTAGATTATTTTAATTTCGTAGCTCAGTCGTGCCATATTAGCGTGAAAGAAAACAATGCATTGGCGTAATATTAGTAGAAATGAGATATTTTAACTAATGAATTTGTATATAAATGATATTGTAGTATTGAGTTTCTTTTTATGGAGGTTTAATCTTCAATATACTTTTTTTGAAATGCTTTTTTAAAAATTAAACCGTTTATCATTGTTTTTGTTATTCATATTTAGTTAAAAGATAACAGTACAGGTTTATCCATGATTGACAATGGAGTTTCAAATGGCAATGTTACAAAAAACCATTAAAACAAAAATGAATCTTGCTCAATATACAAAATTAATTCAAGTTTCATTTACAGCCTAAAAAGCCATTACACATCACCCGACCATGGCTATGAACCTAGTCCTATTTTTAGGGGTCTATCATTCAACGGCCATTGTAGGAATGCCACGCAATTTTGACCCTAGTCAGAAGACGTGGACAGAGTGTGAGGTTGAACCCCTTTGTCCAAACTTAAACACCGCAACTAACGAGAGAATTTTCATCTTGCTGCATATGCGCCTATTTTTTTTTCCACTGCCAGGTTCGAGCTCACTCCATCCAGGCATTTCAGGTGTTTCGGATTTTAATCGTTAGTCCCAGGGTATACATCAATGATAGATCAATTCCTACAAGATTCAATACACCATTGCAATACTGATAGCGTCTTTGGTCATTTCAACTCAATTCTGCTAAATTATGTGACAAAGAGGAGAGTAAGGTTTTTTAAATAATCCAGCAAAAAAAAGATGCCGATATTTCCGTTAACGATGTGCCATGTTGAATAGATTTTGAGCAATCACATTAATGCATGATCTGTTACTATTGTTTTAATCATAGAATATTAGTAAGGGCGTAAATGAAATTTAAATTGAAAAAAGCAAGGTAGCATGAATAAAGCACAAATAATCGACATGCTTTACTTTCAATCCTATATACATTATCCTCCTTCAGTATCGTATCTCTAAATGACGGAAAAGATCCCGAGTATGAGAAAAATCCGGTGCCACGAGGAAAAATAAAAGTGGTCGAACGAATAACGGGAGAAGAACGAACTTAATCAAGATATTAAAGGAAGGGTGAGCTATTGTTTATGCTTGTTATTATCTTGTTCAAGCTTGTTCCTTTTCCCCTATTGGTACAATTTCGTTCTTTCCCTTATTGAATTAATTTACTTTTTTGCTTTCTTCCGTCATTTTTTGTTTCGATCCTGAAGAAGGTTCTTGCTTATGCAACCGAAACTATAGTATATCCATTATCTTACCGTCTTTTAGACATTATTCAAGTCGTTATGTTTTCTTTTAAGAAGTAGAACAAAGAATACCCTCTCTTTATTCGGAAACCGTGATTTGTTTCCGTATTCAGTTTTTTAAGATTCATTTATACCGTATAAGTCCTTCTGTTTTTGCTATAACTTTTTGAAAACATAGTAAGAATTATGAATTCACCTATATAAAACTAGACGATAATAATTGAATCCCTTATAAAATGTTAAGTGATTAATATTATCTAGAAAAAACTCATACAAATAAGTATTTGGGGCAAATAAGACAAAAAAGAAGCATTCAAAAGAAATTGGAATGAGTCCTATGCTTTAATTTGAATAATTCATGTAATTGGCTGAATTGTCCCTACCCTTATTATTAAAAGATATATATTTAGTAATGTTTTTAATTAGTCAAATTACATTTCATTTATAGATATTAAGGATTGAAGTTGTATCTTACTTACTTCTAAACTGATTGAAATGACGTCTACATTTTGAGGTAAGATGGTGTAAGAAATGAGACCTTCAGAACATGAAGTATAATTTCTGCAGGTTTGTACGGTCTTGGTGGCCCACCAATCAGCTAAAATGCGTCTTTTGTTTATGGTAGCGCAGATTTCTATTGGTTCTCCAGATACAATTGTACCATCAGGATTAGTGACTTTTAGCTGCAAGTTCAACAAAACAAGTTCAACCAGTTCAGCAAACAATATTTTTGAAAGGTTACAAGTTGATAAATTTTTACATCTAAGTTAGTTTCATTTTCTTTTTTTTTTTTTTTTATAATTTCGATAAACAATTTTGTTTAAGAATTTATTGCTTACCTTTCCATTATAAGGCAATCCTGGTTTGTAGTGGTCCAGGCCATCAATAAATGATAGTTTTAGTGGTTCAGTATCACGATTAAGATTTGTAGAAGCACTTCTTTCTACACCTATACATTTAAACAGTCATTATACCTATACATTTGTGTACTTAATATGTATTTATGGATGGACAAAATATGCATGTTGAAAACTGAAATTGGCATTAAATGTCATAATGTCAACTCCAAGCATAATTACATCGAGTTTCGAAGCATACTTTTTATTTTGCCTAGCCAAAAGCATCCGTACACTAAATCTGTCGTTTCTGAAAGTCATCTAGGTGGTTGTGGTGTGGAAGTTTGGTGGGAGGGTTACCAGCTCAGAAGCAGTCCACGTCATCTGAGTGGAGTTAAAAACTAGGTGTCATTCTAATGATGGTCGACAAAAGATAGAGCGCTAGAAATGGATTTGGTGCTTGGTCATTGGGGGATAATGATGATGATAACCAAAAGAAATGAACAGGGACGATGATGTCATTTAATGCGTAACTGATAGATATAAAAATGTTGTCAGTGGTTTGCTAGGCCATATTTATGCATTCGTGAGACAATCAAAAGATTTTGCATAGCTTTTATAGTACGTTAACCCCAATACTAACCTTATTTTCTACCCATTTAGCGATTATGGGATTTGTTGAAAAATTTCTCTTATGCACTGTAGAACTCAAAAAGCTTTAGTCTCTGACTTTGCAAGAAATCTCAAAGGAGTAAGTCGAAGGAGCTTATTAACTTTGATCGTGGCATTATAGTGGGAAGCCACCTTTGTTGAAAAACAATTCGTGAAATTTTAGTCATTCTACAGAAGCCAATACTCTCTGTGAGTGATGTAAATGTGAAGTAAAAAGTTTGGGGCAGTGAAACTGTAGAAAACCAAAGTGGGGGGCTGAAAAAAATTAGCGTAACCTTGATAGAGAGGAAAAATTGGAAGTCACTGCAAGAGTTACTTTAACAGGGCTTTAAAAGTTCCTGTTCATCGAGAATAAAAAAATTAAAACAAATTTTTTTTAACAAAACCTTGGGGGCCATTAATCAGGTGACCACTCACAGACTGCACATCCATCCCTATAATGTAAAGTGTCGACTGCAGAGGTGCAAAGTTCGCCATTATTGGACTATGAGAAAATGTTTTGTGGATTGATTAATCTTGCCCACACACTTGCAGTTCAATCGACGCGTTTACGTTTGACAGTTACCGAGCAAGCGTGACTAAAATGATTGCATCGGACCAATTTTAAAATTTGATGGTGGCAGTATTATGGTGTAGGGTGTTTTTTATGATTTGGCTAACATCCCTTAATGTTTGTGGTTGAAAAAAGTTCTCTGAAATGTAAGTGAACATACTGAACAGATTTGATTTCTCACCCCTATCAGAAATATTTCGAGAAGGAGTCTTTTTTTTTTTTTTCTTTTAAATGGATATCTGATGTGCTTCATTCATACACCGAGACTTGTGCAGTCAGGGTTTGATGAAATAGATGTCAGAACTAGACTGACCTTTTGATCAGAGATGGATTGAAAATCTGATTTATACCACACATAATACTTTTACGACGAATTTAAACGTCAAATCAGTGGTCTTCACTGATAACACTCAAATCAACTGTGATAGAAAATTTCTTGAAGTCAATTTCTTTGGCTACTTATCAAAAACAGGTGAAAAAACAGGTATGTAGTCAGTCCTTGATGTGAAAAATGGACTGACATATTTATATATGCCTTTTGATTCTCTGAATCCATACCACGTGACGCAGTTTTGGCCAGATAGTATATTCAGTATGTCTACATTTACTTGATAATAAACAGTAGTTGAAAGAATAATTAGAAAGTAACACTTAGAAATGATACCTTATATTTTCATATGATAGCAACTTTACAATAAAACTACGCATGGATAGTCAATAGTATAAAGCTAAGCACAGATGGCTCTAGGAGGTTATAAGATTACTAAGTTGCGACTTTCAATTAAATTTTACGCCTAAGCTTAAAAAAAATCCTCCATTCAATGTTATAGTCTTAGTGTTTACAATATAACGCGTTCTTTCAATTTAACTTTAGACGAAACAAACAACAAACGCATTAAGACAACTCTACAAATTTGCCGTGAATCAATCCAAAAATAAGAATCAACGATGTTTTACATATATATATAGCCAAATTAGCGATAACAATCAAAACATGGCAAGCCTTACGCTTTATGTTGTGATATTAATATACTTAAATTTATTTTTAGTCTCACCATCTTTTTGAATTTATAAAATTCAGAAAACTCTCATGAATGGTAAAATTATGTATAAATTTCGACACAAATTAGAATAATAAAACTTCATAGAATCTCAAACGTGTTCACTCATCACCTCGTAAATATAACATTAACAAAAAAGTTTAAGAAGCTTGTTATTGTTTACTTTTAGTTAACCTTCCATTTCAAAATGTGTATTTTTTGTTTTATTATTTTCATTATTACTTTCCTTTAAATTTTAATATTGAATTGAGGTTCAAGCAAATAGCTAATAGCTGGGGACCTTTACAAGGAATAAAAAATAACAGTGTTTATGACATATGCAAAAGGGCTTTACTTAAACAATGATAAAAACAAAGTTTATTTTGGTACACGTTAAAACACGTTAAGGAAATAAAATTATTTTTACTATTTGATAAGCTTAAATGGACAGAAGACTATGCTTACCAGTGTTTTACTAGGAACTGTTTTCTAATATTGTAATTTGGTTAGTTAAAAAAAGCAAGAATTATATATATATATATATATATATATATATATATATATATATATATATATATATATATATATATATATATATATATATATATATATATATATATATATACACTCATGTCCATGAATTAAGGATAATTCAGAATCACACGGAAATCAAACTCTAAAATTGAAATTTCACCTGTAGAATTATCACACACATCCTGAAGAAGAATATGCAAATTACAGGAAACCACTAGATGACGCTGGTAGTACGTCACAATGACGAGAGTGTAAGAGAGGGATGTATAAGGAATAGTGGCAAAAAAGTAAAATTGTTCACAAGCGCTTTAAAAGCCTTTCAGTGCAATAACCGCATATTTATGGCACAAAGGAAGCATTTGGATGAATTTTTACGTGGCAGAATCATCGGACGACTGGAATGTGGACGTACCCAGCTGGAAGTATCCGAGGAACTTGGAATCGCCCAGAGTGTCATCTCCAGGCTTTTGCAACGATTCCAAGATGATGGTAATGTGAGTAGACGTTACAGCACAGGTCGCCCCCGAGTTACAACGCCGAATGAAGACCGGTATTTGGCAGTTACTGCCAAAAAAAAAACAGACGGAGCACAGCATCAGACCTGTCTCGTCAGCTCTCTTCAACTACCGGTACGACAGTTTCAAGACAGACCGTGTACAGACGCTTAGGGCACATTGGTCTATATGCTCGGAGGCCTGTCAGATGTGTTCCATTTACCGCAACTCACTGTCGCCTGCGATTAGCCAGGAGTAGAGAGCATGCATTGTGGACACCGCAACAGTGGTCTTGTGTGATGTTTTCCGACGAGTCCAGGTTTAGTTTGCAGTCTGATTTTCGCCAGACTTTCATATGGAGAGTGCCAGGTACCCGTTACCACCAAGACAACACTATTGAACAACACCGTTACGGTGGTGCAGGATGGCTCGTTTGGGGAGGAATTATTCTTGGTTCCAGAACTGACCTGCATGTTCAGAGTGTAACGATGACAGGCCACATCTATAGGGATGTCATTCTGGAACAACATGTACGTTTGCTTCGGGGCGCCAAGGGTGCTGAATTTCTGTTTATGGACGACAACGCCCGTCCTCACCGTGCAAACATTGTAGACGAATGCCTTCAATCGGAGGATATCACCCGTATGGATTGGCCAGCATACTCACCGGACTTGAATCCAATAGAGCATGTGTGGGATATGCTTGGCCGACGAATTGCAGCCCGTCAACCCCCTCCCACCTGTCTACCGCACTTTCGGAGGGCATTGCATGATGAGTGGTGTAATATTCCCCAAGAACAGATTGATAATTTGATACTCAGTATGCCTAGGCGTTGTACGGCCTGTATTGCATCGTCCGGGAGACATACTCCGTGTTAACCATCATACTAACCATGTTATACTGTTTTTTGTAAATAGGTTCTTTTTTGAAATTTGCTCCAGGGAGTAAAAATCGCAATTTTTATTAATTATGTCAAACATATAGCATCTTTTTTGCTCTTTACCTTTTGTTTAATTCATAGACTTTACAAATAAGTAAAATTTGTTTGGCTTCTGTCTCTTTCTGTGTCTGAACTTCAATCCTTAATTTATGGACATGAGTGTATATATATATATATATATATATATATATATATATATATATATATATATATATATATATATATATATATATATATATATATATATATATATATATATATATATATACTCTTACCAGTGCCGTCTTCAGTAACAGTAGCTCCTACAACAATGCTTCTACTGTTGTAATAGGATGTATCACTCTCGATCTCTTTTACATTTAGGTTATATGTGTAACAACCTTTTATCTGAAAATGTTGAAAACAATACATACTATAATTATTGCGATTCAAACCTTATTATTATTGCAAGATAAACACAAATTACATTTACTGTCAACTGGGGTAACTTTATACTGACATACAAACAGTAAATTATCGCACGAGTTCTATTTAGTCAAACGGGCAGTGATTATTCTTATATGACAGGATATAGTTTTAACATAGAATTAGAGTTAATATGTCTTAGATACTAGTGAATTGGAATTGTATTTTTGTAGTAGTAGACGGACTACAGTACTCCCCCAACAGAATTATATCCGTGATAGAATTCGATGAACGGATACCACTCGTTGATTTATTGTTGTTTTTGTGAGAAGCCGGGAGAACTGTATTAAGTTCACGATCGTGGTCTCTCCTATGTTGAACTTAGCAGTTGAGTGTATACAGACCGACGTTGCGTGTGATCGAGACTGAGCAGAAGCAGTGCGAGAAGGTGAATAATGCCGCAGTCACAAGTAACAAGTCAACTGTTCAATGTGGACCATTATTCTCAGTTGGTGTGTTCAAATTGAAGTGGGCGTTTCTGTCATGGTAGACGCACTAATATATATATATATATATATATATATTAACACAGTTTTGATCTCTCACAGAAAATACTTAGAGAATAATTTTATAATTTAGAAGTTTTTTGTTTATGCAATTTCTGATACTTATCAATAAGGTTAAAGCTTTTAGATATTTGAAGGACCGGCAATAAATTACAAAGATAGAATAGTGTTTTTGCACACCCCATGCCAAAAAAAATCCAGCAATACTTTGCAATAGCTTGTAATGCAGCAATAACTTGTAACAGTTTGGTTATTGTATGTAATTATTGCACAAAATTTCGCAAATATAGCTTAAATATTTATGGAAACATGAACACATATTTTTGTTGTACTTTTTTTTTTTTGCTATAAATTTAAAATTATCCCATAAAATTAAACCAAATTTTTGGAGCAATTTAAAATTACTTACAAAATCATTTCTTCATTATTTCTGAGAAAAATGTGTTTGAAATTGCGCAAGATATGAGTAAATAAAGTAGTTCCTTTAAAAATTAGTGATATTTGCGTGTTACAAATTTATCGCTACATTTTTTGGCACAGTATGTTCAAAAATATTATTTCCCTTTGTAACTTTTTGCCGGTTTCTGAAATCTCTAAATATACATATAAAATATGCAATATGTTAATATATATAATATATGTTGTAATATATAAATATAAATGTTACATGTTATAGAAGAATAACCTTACTTCTGTAGTTATCCTTTTCGTTGGTATTTTAGCTTCATCGACATCTCGTTCGTAAAAATATCTCTTTAAAGATGCATTTAAACTCAATGTACCAGATACTGGCTCTCCATATGTGTACCTAAAAACAATTTTTAACATCCATATCAATGTGATTTAATATCTATGAGTAAGATTTTATGAGGAATTCAGCGCGATGTGATGTTAAGCCACAATTTTCATATAGTTCAAAAAATTCGGTTTGGTTAAATTCTTTGCTATCATTTGGTTGTTTCAAAATTGAGTTCTACAAAATGCATTAGATGTGATTTCCTTAAGGATATCTATTGAAGACAAAAGTAAAATTGCAAAGTAAATAACGATTTATTTTAAATATTTTAATTTCTCATTATTTCACACAATTTTAAAATTATTTCAATGTGAATGAAATGCATGCGCCATTACTCTTTTTCAACTGAAGAATTCGAAAGACTTATTAATGTAGATTTTTTTTTTCTATTAACATTAAAATTTATTATGTGATAGAATAAAATAAACAAAAGTAAATAAAATTATGATAGAAAAATAATAAAATGCACTTAAAAAATACAACTGGGGATTACAGATTGTGTGACTTAAAAAGAAAAGCGAGAAGTACTTTACAAGAAGACCAGTACCATTATAACAGAGACTTCAGTTTGCATTTCATATTTTTAAAAAATTTTATATTTACTTTAAAATTTATATTTAGCAAACATGTAATCTATCTTCTCCCTATTTTTTCTTCGCTTTCAACAGCAACTGAAAAATGAGCTTATGAAACAAAGATCGCGAGAGAGAATGATTAATTTTCTTACATAATGAGTAAATAGAGATTTTATATAGCAAAACCATTTTCGTGGTAAGTCTACAAACGAAAATGACTTTTCTCTAGCGTCAAATTTGAATTCTGTTGTTGCATATCTGAGGGTCATTTTTCAAGTCGCTAGAAAAACACATCTCTATTGTCCAATTTAATTCGTAACAAAGTCGAGCATTCCTGTAAGAAGTTAAGAGGTTATGCAGTTTACGGCTACACAATCTCGTAAACAACGTGGGGGTAATATGATCAGCATTAACAAAATACCACCTTTATTTACTGTTCACACTGATCTGATACTGAGCAAGCTTCAAGCTACTGCCGGGCTTCAAGTTGATACTATTGAGCTTCAAGCTGATGAAACACTAGTTCTTCACAATGACAGTTTAGTGTCTCATCCACTGAGCGTCGCGGATACTATAGTATTTATATAAAAATTTGAATTCAAAGTTTAAAAAAAAAATTTTTAATGATAAAACGTTTTTCATTATGGTTTCAAGTTAAATGAGTTTGCTAAGAAGGATGTAATAACTAAATTAAATTGAAAAACTATGATTTAAAACATATCAACACTTTCTAAGAGTTTCAAATCATTAAAAAAACACGCTCTGATCGATTTAAAGTAAATAGTTTATCCAGTTATTTAATTGAAATATAAGTTATATTTTCACTTACTCCGCACAAACAGTAATTGGAATAGTCTTTGCGTTCGCCAAAACAAAAGATGGGAATTTTATGTTTACATCAAACTTCGGTAACACTAAAATAGAAAGAATAAAAAACGCATCATGATAATATTGATTCATTTTTAATATAGTAACAGAAAATTAAACTAGTTAATTACAATCGATTGTAATTATTTTAGAATTAGATTAATTTTCAGTGGAGAGTGAGGCTAGTTAATCATTAAACCATTAGTTAATGATAGAAAGGTGCTCATTTAAAACACACTTCCAATACATTTGAAACGGTATTTTTATTTATCTAAACCAGTGGTTCCCAATCTGGGAGGAAAATGGTTCCTCAGCGAGGAAATAATCCTCAGTTGGGCGATGATTACTTAAAAGGAAAAAAAAAGGCAATTAATAATAATAAAGCCATGATGGCTCAGGGGATAGAGCGTTAGCCTTCAAATGAGGTGACCCAAGTTCGAATCCCAGAGATGGCTGGTGGATATGAATTCCACACCCGGCTCGCACCAATCGCACTGCTGGCGTAAAATATCCTCAGTTTTAGACCTATCATGAGTTAGAGTCCCTTTGGCGTCAGACTAACCGTGGGAGGTTTTCGTGACTTTCCTCTCCATATAACGCAAATGTCAGTTAGTTCAGTAAAAAAGTCCTCCAAATGCAAATTTCCTCCAATGCTTGATCCAGGAGTTCCCTTGTGTTCTGGATTGGTTTCAAAATTACCAGGCTACGGAGTTGAACATTAGTAGCCGTGAACCCAAAAAATATGGTCGAATGTTCAATGACGGTTATGAAACAAAACATTTATAATAAAAAAATAATAATAATAATAAAAAAGCCAGTGAATCGTTCCTTATCTGGGTCCCGTTAACATATTCAGTAGAAAGAAGATTTTGGTCGATCATCGAGCTTTTTTTTTTTTTAATTATTGGAAGTCAAAGAAGTAACTTGACTGTTTGCTTCAAAAGAGTTTTTCGCTCAAATCTGACGAACATAAAACCTGGTATTCAAAAGCACAAGACTTTCATCATGGAAATAAAAACAAACAATTGAGTTCTCCAATTTTCAGTTTTTTTCCCCTTTTTAGTTGTTAGAATTTTCAAATTTTCCAAATTACGTTTAAAAAAAATAAACTAGAAAAAAAAATTTCTTATTGCTTCAATTATTTCGATTCAAAAATCAATCTTTTGAAAAAAGATTTGAAAAAAAAAACTTTTTGAAAAAAAAAACTAAAGAGATAAATATTTTTTTTAAAAAAATTTCTAAAGTGACTCGATAAAATTTTTTCATTACTTACATTTTAATTGAAATTAAAATCAGGTAGCATATATTCAAATTTATCGGAGCCCACTTTAAACAATGCGTAGTTTTTTTTTCAATCAAAAAGAAAAAGAAAAGGAGATAAATGACAGACCAGATAAGACCATTTTTCGGTGTTTAACAAACTGTTGGCAACTACTAATATAAATTATCATAGCTTAATGATAATTTTACGTTTTCTAGCACAATCAAATGCTCATTGTAATTTTAGAAATCGTTGCAGTCAAACATTTATGTCAGTGAGGAAGAGGCAAAAACACTATCCTTGTATTTTTAATGCATCGGATACCTTTTATCTTAATTACATCTGCCGCATCTTTTTATTATTTATTGTAAGAATTGTTTTTATAACTTTTACGCACGGTAGTATGAAACAAAACTGAATAAATATTATTGAATTTATACGTTTTGGTATCTAATCTTCGGAATCGAACAATTTTTAACCCTCCATTATTTGAAATGCTTATGAAAATCTATGAAAATACCAAAAATATGTTTTAAACAAAATTATTATTTACCATATTCTTTAACGTCAAAATTGGTTTGTTGGTCAAATTGGTCCCCTGTATAGACTTTTATGGACCAACTGCCTAAAACAGGATCCTCTGTTAGCTGGAACTGCTTTTGAACTAGACCTAAATATTGAAAATTAAAATATATAAAAAATACATTTACTAAATGTGTTTATAGACAACGAATACTCTAATTAAAATTAAACCATTAATTAAAATTAAACCATAAAAATAAATTTTCCTTCTAACGACGGAATATGTAAAAACTGGGCACGTTTTGTTTCAAAGCGTGAAGAAAGGACAGCACTTTCCAAGCAATTGTGACCTGCTGTTTAAATAATCGAACTGATGCCATGAACGAGAATACTTAAGGACTATCCACTCTGACGTCATCACGACTCTTTTCTAAACGTTTCTACTTACACAACGGGCGTGTACTCCCTCTATCAACACTTAAAGACGATCAGTTAAAACAGTAAACTTGAATAGTTGACACTCTTGCGGTTAATTTAGAATCTTTGCCATATTTTTTGTTTAAGTCTGTATCATTACATTTGTATAATAAATGAACAATAATTCTTTATGAATTATAGAAAAACTAAATCATTGAATTGAACTGACTCATTGAATTGAATCATTGAACTTGAAAAAACTAAATCATTGAGTTGAATAAATGAGCTAAATCATCCTTATACTTTTACCATCATACTTCATCAAATCATCGACCTATGATATGACAAAGTAGGATGATAAAAGTATTTTTAACTAAAATTTTAATTTTTTAACTTTTTTCCGTTGTTTCCCAAAGTATTTTAACTAAAAAAACACTAATTAAATTACATAAATCATCAAATCGTTTCTGAATTACTAAGAAATTGTAAAAAAAAAAATTCTGATTTATTATCTATCTCTGATTGTAATGAATATTTTATTTTTGAAAACATAAGTTTTTAAAATTTTGTTTTTCCTTTATATTATGTCTCAAATTTTTTTTTTTTTTAAACACTTTTTATTAAAAATTTTTCAAAAGCACCTTCAAATTTTATGAACTAAATTTATTCATTTTATGAATTAAATCAAAAAATACAAACCTTTTTTCAGATCCAAATTAGTATACTGGAATAATCTTGTTCCTTTAGGATCTTCGACGTAAGCTATAGTTTTCTATAAAGAATTTTATTAAAAATATTATTAAAATATGTAAAATGTAAAATAAAATATATTATATGTATCTCAAAAAATATTATGACATAAACTTTCAATGCAAATATGTTTGAATGAAAACACTTGGGTTTTGCCATTAAATTATACTTTATATTCAGTAAATACAAAGAGCCACAATAGTAAATCAAAACAATCAATGTGGCCCTCCAATTTTTAAATACGCAACATATAATATATATTTATAAGGTTTCAAAAACCGTTTCAATTTCTAAAAGAATACTTTAATGTATTAGTTGATTATTGCATATTGTTTAAAAAAAAAATTTTTCAGCCATTATGAGATGCATGTAAACTTAAACATTGTGGTATCTTACAACACCGTTTTCAAAAATTATTATCGTTTTAATATTACCTTTGCCGTTAAATATTTTGAAAACGTAATTTTCTTTTCTCGTTTAAGTTAAGTATCTCTAGTTAATACATTTAGCTCATTTTTGACCAGACTTTTGTCCTGCAGTGACCTGATCGTTAAGACACTGTTTCCAGCAGATCAAATAAGTCAAGCATGCGGTCAGTGTGCGGGTGGGTGACCACTTTGATCAACCGGCGATAGGATCGAGTGTGTGCGGTATTGGTATTCGTTAACTGTTCCACCGTAAAGTTCTTGATTTCGCGAGAAGGCTGTTGGGCTACCAAAGTGGGATAAGCGAGCTATAAGCTGCAAACTGCAAAAAGCTCCAAAACCAATCGACGACAATCATCATCACCAAAGTGGGGGAGTGGATCATCTTCAGGGATACTTTCCAGACCAGCTTTAGTGCGACGTTGTTGTTGTAGTTCATTTATGCCGCACTAGAGCTGCACAATGGGCTATTGGCGGTGGTCTGGGAAACTCCCTGAGGATGATCCGAAATTACACAATTTTGAAATTACAATCCATCACAATTTTGATCTTATGCAGAAGGGAGGACATTCCCGCTTCGGTAACCCGAAGACCTGCACGCGAAGTCGAGCACTTTACGGTAGAACAGCTTTACGAGGACCAATACCTCACACCCTCGGTCCCTACGCAGACTAATCCAAGTGGTCACCCACCCGCAAACTGATCGCAGCCAGTGATGCTTGAATTCGGTGATCTGCCGGGAACCGGGTCTTAACGATCATTCCATTGCGAGACGTGACGTAAATAAATTACAACAGCAATAACAAGAATTAAAATAAATATATATATTTTGTGCAATGATGACAGCATAGCAGCATCCTGTATACAAACATTTTTTTTTTCTTATTTAAATATTAATATAGTTTATTTAATATAAAGTATGAGTGACATTTTTCATTTTAGCTCTAAACTAATCACCGTTTTGTTGTTTATACGCATTCATGATTCTTCGACAATCACCTGGGACGAGCATGCTGTCTTCTGTGCCTCTTCGTGTAGCCTTAGTTAAGTGGCCTAGACATAAATTGAATTCTTTTCACGCACCTTCAGGCATTCATGTTTAATTCAACAACTCTCCTCTAATTGATTGCAATATTTAATTGGGTATCCATGGTTGAACAATATGGTCCTATCACCAAAAAACTCTAAAGCGTTGGGATGGCTGGTTCAAATCCTACCGTAACCTTAAATATATCATTGTGTTGGCCCTCTATAATTTGTGCTATATGTTCTTCTATATGACAAGGGTTAATAAAGCGCTCTTTGTATTGATCACAAAAGCCCTTAAATATATATATAAGGTCTCCATGCCCCCAAGGGCAGTGCCCTTCTGCCAAATTATCTGAAGCATATGGGTAGCGGGTTCGAATTCCTCTGCAGTCCTGAATGTATCCTTGTTCTGTCCTTCTCTTATTTGCGCTAGCTGATCTTATTGACTAGGGTTCATAAATAGTTCATGACATTGAATTCATAATTAAAGGGTCCTCTTTGGTCAAGCAGTCTTGGCGATCCTCCAAGCACTCTGTAGTGAAGAGATAGCGAGTTCGAATGCGGTAATAACCATCGATTAATCCTTTTGTATCCTTACCTGATTTTTACTTTTTGTTATTTAACTTGATGATGGCTTGTAAACTGTACTTTATAATGAACACAAAAGCCTGCATATGTATTCGCAATATTAAATAAATAAATAAATAAATTCATCTCCATTGTCCAACTAAGATTGAAATAATCTTTCCCTGGTTATGAGATTTTTCCCCATAATTGCTAAGCTACACACTGCTCTGAAAAGAAAGTTCCCAGAAAAATACTTTTTTTTAATCTTTAGGTTTTAATAATGATATATTGATTAACTTTAAACAGACTAAGGTGTAAGCTGTTGAAAATATTCCGTAACCACTTGTTTTGATTTTATTTCAGGGGTTTCATATGGCTTATAGAAAAATTCTGTTTTGTTGCTCAGAAGTAAGTAAATATCTTTCTAATCTTGTGTATAACTAGATCTTTTTGTTTTGTAATTAAGCATTTAATGTATGATATAAATACTATATTTATTTTTGGAAATTAAAACATGTCTTTACTTGTGAATGTATAGGTATGGTATTTTGAGTTAGACACCTTAAACTTTGATATTCATATCTTGAATTCATACTGCATTGTCAGTTAATAGTAATTTCGCAGTTTTCTAAAAAAATGTTTTATTTTAGGTTGTAAAGGTAAAAAGCGTTTTCAACCTTCAATTTCTTGATATTTTCCATGTTTTTCTTTTAACTATGCTTTTTTTCGAATGATCGGTTTTTACACTTTAGTTTTTATTTATTATAAAACATGAAAAAAAAAGCAAACATTCATCATCAATATCAAATTTAAAATGAAAATTATTTAGACTAAAGTTTGCATTGCACCAAAAGAAAACAAAATGAAATTTAAACATAGAAGTACTTTATATATGACGAAGTATAATAAAAGTACCTCGTAATATACTTTATTTATGTAGAAAATGTCTTTTATCTAAAGTGTAATCATATATTTCCTATTTTAGTTGAGAGGAAAAGTTTATTTAAAAAACAAAAATCTAATTACCTATTGAAAATAAGATTATGAAGTATTTAAAAAAAATTTAAATCATTTTACTCTACGTTTTAAGTAACACTATTGTGAAAAGAAAAATATATTAATACTTTAAAATATTGTATTAATTTCGTTCACACATTAAAAAGAAAGATTCTAATTATTCATAACAATATGGTTACAGGAATCTATAAATATTTGTATAAAAAATATTGGACTTTTCTAAACCAGAATTTAGAAATGACATTTTTATTATTGATAATAATTACTATTATAAAAAAAACATTATTAAAAGATATTGTGTTATCCTAAGCTGGATATTAGAATTAAGATATGAATTATTGAAAGCAATATGATTATAACAAAATGTAAAATATTGTATAAAATATTGCATTATTCAAGACTGAATTTCAGAAACGAGATTATTATTATTGATAGCATAGTCACTAGGAAAAAATACTACTATTGCATAAAATATCTTACCTAAATACTAAAATTATGATTTCAATTTTTGATAGCGTAATTATTATGAAAAATAAAATACTATTATTGCATGAAATATTGTGTTATACTAACCTGGATATTAGAATTAAGATTCTAATTATTGATAGCAATATGATTATAACAAAATGTAAAATATTGTATAAAATATTGCATTATTCAAGACTGAATTTCAGAAACGAGATTATTATTATTGATAGCATAGTCACTATGAAAAAATACTACTATTACATAAAATATCTTACCTAAATACTAAAATTATGATTTCAATTTTTGATAGCGTAATTATAATGAAAAATAAAATACTATTATTGCATAAAATATTGTGTTATACTAACCTGGATATTAGAATTAAGATTCTAATTATTGATAGCAATATGATTATAACAAAATGTAAAATATTGTATAAAATATTGCATTATTCAAGACTGAATTTCAGAAACGAGATTATTATTATTGATAGCATAGTCACTATGAAAAAATACTACTATTACATAAAATATCTTACCTAAATACTAAAATTATGATTTCAATTTTTGATAGCGTAATTATTATGAAAAATAAAATACTATTATTGCATAAAATATTGTGTTATACTAACCTGGATATTAGAATTAAGATTCTAATTATTGATAGCAATATGATTATAACAAAATGTAAAATATTGTATAAAATATTGCATTATTCAAGACTGAATTTCAGAAACGAGATTATTATTATTGATAGCATAGTCACTATGAAAAAATACTACTATTACATAAAATATCTTACCTAAATACTAAAATTATGATTTAAATTTTTGATAGCGTAATTATAATGAAAAATAAAATACTATTATTGCATAAAATATTGTGTTATACTAACCTGGATATTAGAATTAAGATTCTAATTATTGATAGCAATATGATTATAACAAAATGTAAAATATTGTATAAAATATTGCATTATTCAAGACTGAATTTCAGAAACGAGATTATTATTATTGATAGCATAGTCACTATGAAAAAATACTACTATTACATAAAATATCTTACCTAAATACTAAAATTATGATTTCAATTTTTGATAGCGTAATTATAATGAAAAATAAAATACTATTATTGCATAAAATATTGTGTTATACTAACCTGGATATTAAAATTAAGATTCTAATTGTTGATAGCAATATGATTATGATTATTTTGGACCTGTATTATTCTAGACTGAATTTTCGAAACGAGATTCTTATTATCAATTGCATAATGTAAATATGTAATGTATAATATAGTTATAATTTATAATAGTTATGAAAAAAATATACTATTACGGCATAAAATATTGCGTTATTCTAGCCTGTGTATTATAATTAAGATTTTAATTATTAATGGCAATATGATTACAGCAAAACGTAAAATATTATTATATTAAATATTATAGTATTCTAGGCTGAATTTTTGAAACGAAATTCTTATTATTGATAGTTATGGAAAAATAAAATACTATTATTACCTGAAATACTGTGTTAAACTAGTCGGGATATTAGAATAAGGATCTTTATTATTAATAACAATGTGATTAAGTTAAGGGCGAAATATTTCACGCTTTTTATGGTGTGGTATTGGAGTATTGATGTCAAAGTTAATCAATATCATAGTAAAGCGGTTGAAAAATTTAGTTCTTTTTTTTTTAAAATAAATAAGATTATTGTGAAGAGTAACGAAACTTACATTTGATTCCTTAAAGGGTTTCAGATCTTTATTTACTCTAAGAACTCTGAATTGCACTAAATAAAAACAAAAGATTTTATTATTTGCAAAAAGAAAGTCGGCGAACATGCAAATATAGTGTTACTTACAATAATAACTATGTTATTTACACTATAAAAATGGTTTTATTTATGGTTGATGATTGAAACCTTAGATAAAAGTTACCTAGACCTATGTTAAACATAGAAAGGTGTAAGCTCCGTGCCCTTATGGCAATTCTTTAGCACAATGCGCTAAAATGAACTTTTCAAAGGTTAATCGTGTTCTCACGGTGGATGAACAATAAATAAGTAACATGCAAATAATCCTATTGCTTCCAGATGCCTGTGATTATAATGAAATGATATAATCAAAACAGTACAAATATAACAATTTATTGATGCATTATCGACAAATTGAGTTTATTTGCAAAGTTTTCACTGTTTTAAGACTAGTTAAAAATTGAAATTGAACGCTGATCTGACTGGCAATACAATTTCAATCATTTTTTGACCACTGCTATCAGAATTTAAATCGCCATTTAATTGTAAATATTAAAATTACCATTGTTTATTAAGCGAGTCAAGCAAAATAATATTATCTCTAATTTGAAATTTTATTATGAACTAGTAAGAATAAAAAATTTCAATTACTCCGTTTTTCAGTAGACTAAAAAGGAAAAAAAAATTTCAGACCTAAAACGAAAAACTTAGGGAGCATCCCTTTTGAAAGACGTAGGGGAATTAACGGGTGATATACCCTCTATGTTTTCATTTTAGAACTATAAAAAAGGAATGTTCGTATAGTCTACATTTTATCATTAATTTTAAGTACAAAATTTTTTTTTTTTTTTTTTTTTTTTTCAAATGCCCACCACCGAAAAGAATGACCTTTCGTCCTACAAGCATCTAAAGGCAGATTTTGAGGCCACTTTTTCAAGGGCACCATATTAGATGGGCCAACGTTGCTCCCACAGTAATGACAGATAGTACAGACACGGAAAGAACATCCATGTCTTGCCCGGGATTAGAACCCAAAACCTTTCTGATGCAAGGCAAGTTCCCTGACCTCTACACAGGCCTGTCGGTAGAGCACAAATTATGTTTTATTTTATAACCGTCGTTGAACAGCCGACCCAATTTTATGGGTTTACGACTGCTAATGTTCAACTCCGTAGCCTTGTAAATTTTTGAACCCAATTCAGAAGACAAGGGAACTCCTGGATTGAGTACTTCTTTATGGAGCTAACCTGCATTGCGTCACATGGAGACGAAGACAATGAGAACCTCCCACGGTTACCCTGACGGCAAGGGGACTCTAACACATCCGTCTGCCAATGAGGATTTTTCACGTCAGCACTGTGTTCGGTGCAACCGAATGTGGAATTCATAACAACTGGGATTTGAACCCGATTCGCCTCATTGGAATTCGAACGCTCTATCTCCTGAGCCATCGTGGCTTGAACATAAATTATAGTAACATGAAGACAGTTAAATACTCCAATACCTGTTTCTCCTGGTTTATACAGGGGTTTGTCCGTTTGAATTATTACAATACTCCGCGTAGGATTGTGCAGAGCAACAGTGTCACTACCAGATATCTTTTGGTCACCAAAAGTCCCGTTAATCTGTATTCTTCCGGCAAAGACGTGCACGTCTTGAAGATCAAAACGCACATTTAAGATAGTTTCTGTTTCACCTAGAAAATAATTTATTTTCATTTAAAACAGTTTCTGGTTCACCTTAGAATATATTTTTTTATTTAAAACAGTTTTATGATCACCAAAAATATAATTTTCATTTAGAACAGGTTTCTTATCACCTTAGAATGTAACTTTCATTTAGAACAGTTTCTGGTCCACCGAGAATATAGATTTAATTTTTCAGTTAGTATCTTATCTTAAGTTAGTATCTTTAGTTGTATCATATGTTTATAAGGTCTATTGTATGTTAATAAGGATTTCTAAATAGTCGGACCTTGATTTAACGAATCAATCATAATTAGAATTTTAAAGTTTTCACATTTTACCCTTTTTACCTTTCTATACAGAATTTTAAGGCTTTTTATACAGTTAATTTTAGCTGCATTATTTATTTTTTTATTTTATTAAACGACTTAAAACTCCTCATGCACCACAAAGTATAACATGAGGCTTACAGTTGTAAGTAGAAAACAAAAGAAGAAAAATTTACAAATTTAAATTAAAAACGAAATTCCGCAAGGCAGCAAGACTTTCAATACTTTTGACCAGTTCTGATAAGACAGGAGGCCAACAAATAGAAAGACGCCTCAAATCAGTCTTTAATTTCATTCTGGCACTCACATAAAGATTGCAATGAAGAAGAATATGTTCAGCATCTTCATCAACATCGCCACAGGCACAAATTCCACTGGTCTCCAGATGGAAACGAAATAAATATCTCTTAAAATTTCCATGGTTTGTTAAAATTTGGGTTAATTTAAAATCAGTTGCAAAGAATTTACATTGCAAACGGTGAAAAATGGATGGAAAGAACCTTTTCGTCCAAAGCGACCGAGGCGAAGCAAGAAATTCAGCATTCCAGTCCGCAATGATTTTATCTCTAGCGATGCGCTTCCAGTGAGAAGCTGGAACAGACACCCTTAAGTCTATTTCACCACACGTAGCTTCCCTAGCCAATTGGTCTGCTCTTTCATTGCCCAAAATACCGGTATGGCCACGAACATAAGAAAAATGAATAGTTACGTTTTCAAGAGCGTTCAAAATCGAGTGAATTTCCACCACAAGCTTCTCAGTAGAAGTCGTGTCGCGCAAAAGAAAAAGTGAAGAAAGAGAATCTGTACAAATGAGATATTTAAAAATTTTGTTTTCACTAAAAGAATTTTTTATCCAATTAACAACCAGGTTTAAACACAAAAGTTCAGCCTGGAAAACAGTACATTCATTAAGTAGTCGGTGCTTGGCAGTAACCTTCTCTGTTCCATTTTCATAAATTACAAAAGCAAGACCAACCCTTTCATCAAGCTTACTACCATCCGTAAAACAGATAGTTTTATATGCCTGAAAAACATTATTTACATAAGGAATAATTATAACAGGTTTCCTACATGCTGGGTGGGGCAATCATGAAATAGGAAGCTTCCCGTCCAGGGTTAGACAATCGTTGTCTTTTATCTTCTCCTTTAATTCAAGATTATTTAAGATAATTAAATCAATAGGTGGAAGACCAGAGATAACAAAGACCGCATCATAACTAATAGTTCTATAGCCCCGAATAATGCGTAGAAGAATTCTTCTTTGAGTTCTTCTAAGGATTCTAATATTAATCTTCTTTCTCAAAGAGCTTCCCCAAGATCCTGAAGCATATGGAATAAGTGGTACAATACCTTGATTATAGATTAATTTAAGAACATCTGTTTTAACCCCATAAGTATTTTTTTAAATTCGCTATAAAGCAAGAAGAAGTTTTTCACTTTTACTGGAAACATAAGATAAATGCTGCTTAAACTGCAGTTTATTATCAACAATAACTCCCAAATACTTTATCTGCTTTACTTCTTCAATAGGTTCATTCCCAAGAGTTAACTGAATAACATCAGCCGGCATCGACTTTTTATGTATCATCATAACTTTAGATTTCAAAGGATTGAATTCCAGCTTATAAAGTTTCGACCATTCAAAACGTAATCCAAGATATTCTGAGAAAGAACACAAGCATCATTAAAGTTCTTGCACTGAACAATAATAAGTAGATCATCAGCGAATGCAATTTTTTAACTATTTTGAAATTCTGATAAACCACAGAGCAAGTCATTCATAATAAGGTTCCAAATAAAAGGTCCCGTAACGGACCCCTGAGGACAACCCTTTTCCAAAACAAAGTTTTTTGTGATATTGCCCAGAGTAAGATCAGCAGAGCGACCGTGCAAGAAACTCTTTATTAAGTAAAAAATATTCTTAGGAACTTTGAGATGTCTTAGCAAGTGCAGAATTCCAGGCCATCAAGCATTATCGAAAGCTCCTCGAATGTCTAAGGAAACAAGAAAAGTGACAAAATTTTTAGGTTTACCCTGTCTAACTAGATTACAAAGCCGGATCAAAGCATCTTCAGCTGACCTCTGAGGTGTAAAACCATACTGATCCTTACTTAAGAGGCTTGATTGACGTAGATGAAAGTTGAGTCTATTTATGAAGAGTTTTTCAAGACATTTGCCTAAACAAGGAAGTAGACTTATACATCGAATGTTATCAATATGTGACCTTGATAACTCAGAATTTTTAGGAATCAGTACAACTTTTGCTCTTTTCCAGATCTTCGGAAAAATACTAAGATTTAAACAAACATTAAACAAGGTTATCAGTATAGAAGGACAACTAACATGCACATTTTTAATTAGTTCATTCGTTATTCTATCGTATCCTGGAGTTTTGTTCACGTTTAAATTTTTGACTACACAATCAACTTCCGCACTAGAAAAGGGAACATCATCTTTAGCGTCATAAATCAATTCAGCCTCATCACGTAAGAGCTTATGACTGAAATGGTCCTGCATTTCAGAATCACGAGGAAACGCTTTCTTCAATATAGCATCAATCGTATCTTCAAAAGAAGAGGTGAAATGACCAGGGGAATCTTCAATACCCGAGATTTCAAGCCTTTTAGCAAAGTTGGTCTTACCTCCATAAGTATAAATTTTATTCCACACATTTTGCACAGTAATATCTCCAAGAAAATCCTTCCAAGAATTTAGTTCAGAACCTTTAACTATAATACCAAAAATCTAAACTTGTTATGTACCACGAACTAAATCTATCAAAATACATTGAATCACTACTAAAGAAGGCGTGCCTAACACATCAAAACTTTTAAAACTGTCTGCAGAAATCGTGAAATGATGCTAAGAACCTTGGATTAAAAAGTTTGAAATTAAAACTTAAAACAGAACTAATCAATTTGGTAAATAAACACTTCCTTTAACAAGCTATCACTAAGCCATTTTTATAATTATATTCAGGGTGTAAAGTAAATACAAATTTATACATAATTTTAGAATATTAATAGAATAGGAAAACAACATAGTAAAAAAACTTGGTCACGAACTAAGTTTCAGTCGGGAAAAAAATTATAAGCGCTATCAAAATCTTGACAATTCACTATTGAAAAGGGCTGAAACCTGTTTGATTGCAAGTGAGAGCAGTGATGAATTAAAATACGATCAGTTTTCACACTATCAATTCCACCCCACCCCCCAATCAAACTGATTTACATGTTTTGTGAGTTCACTTACCTAAATTGTGATTTGTCAGATTTTGATAGTGTTTTTGAGTTTTCCTCTCTTAAATATTAATTGCCCACACCACTGTATATACTTTATTGTCTTCATTTCTAAGCAAGGTTTTAAGAAAATATGTATACTAAAATTGGCCCTCACGAAACACCTTACATAGTAAAAAAAATATTGTACCTTCAGATATTTTGAATTTCTTGGAAAAAGCTATAGTCTCATTGTCATTACTGTAATCAATCTTGTTGAAGACTTGAACCTTCAGTGTCCCAGCATTCAAAGATCCAAATCGTCGGAAAATCACTTCATTGTTTGCACCAATTCTCAATGTTCTTGGGCTCATGAAAATGTAACCACTGCATAAAAAATGATTTATGTAAAACGTAAATTATTATTTATTAATATGCTTTAGCAGAAAACAATAAAAACAACATAAACTAATATTTCTTTGTTAAACCTGAAAAGTAGGAGATAATGTGATTTTTACTTGGAAATTTATAGCTTAGGAAAAAAAAAGAACTCATAAATATGATAACATATTTTTACAAAATTTAAATAATTCAAATTTGTTAAACGTTTTAACTTATTTTCAAATCTTATATAAAAAATAATAAATTTTAATTTTTAGCAATTTTTTTGGCATCTCGAAGAATATTTTTATAGCGTATTTCCATACTTATTTATCATGAAACAATATCTACCAATATTAAATAGTAAAATATTTAATACTAGTAGTCAGTCATAAAACAGTCCACAAAAATATTGGATTCGAGCGTTTAACATTTCTTATAATTCTTCATTATAATTAAAAACTCAAATCAACGAGCATGAATCTAACTTGTTCATAAGCAATCACTTACAAACAGACAAAAAATCTTAAAGCATTAATTTATTAGAGAAAGAAATTGTATCACATCGTCAATGAACTTCTTTTTCCAGATATAGCTCAAAATATGTGTTTAAGAAAATGGACACAGTGAAAATGAATGTTTGAAACAATGGATATAGCTCAAAAAGCATGATCAAGAAAATAGACGCAGCTCAAAATGCGTGCTTAAGAAAATGATCTTAGTTCAAAATGTATGTTTAAGAAAATCGACATTGCTCAAAGTGCGTGTTTAGGAAAAAGGACATTGTTAAAAATGTGCGTTTGTAAAAATGTACATAGCTCAAAATGCGTGTTTAAGAATATGGACATAACATTTGATTTCACTTTACAAACTTCTCTTATGAAAATGTCTCCTTTTTGTTAAGAAAAAATTAATAGATATAAGTAAATTCATTATGTGATATCTTTTCGTGTAAATCACTAAGTAAATATATATATATATATATATATATATATATATATATATATATATATATATATATATATATATATATATATATATATATATATATATATATATATATATATATATATATATATATATATATATATATATATTTAAATTAGTATTTTTTTAAGGCTTGTTTTAACAAGATTTATAATAGTCGTATTAAATTTACATTGCACAAATTTAAATGTTTAAAAACTACTTTCAAGTTTATAGTTCTGAAAAAGTAATGATCGTTTTTAAAAAATTACATCCGTGATATATCCAGTCACCCTGACCCTGTGGTCCAGGAATCTGACTTGCAATGATTATGTTCAGTGTTTAAAAAGAATGATAAGTACTAAATGTTAGTACTTATCATTCTTACTTAAATAATATGTTAGTTTGAATTTAATATTGAAAATCACATTTTTGACTGTGTCCATTTTCTTAAACACGATTTACAAGCTGTGAAAATGTTTCTAAACATTCATTTGGAGCTATATCTCTTTTTCTAAACATGCATTTTTAGTTACATCTGTTTATCTAAACACGCATTTTGAGCTATGTCTATTTTTCTAAAAATGCATTTTAAGCTATGTCTATTTTTCTAAACACGCATTTTGAGCTATGTCTATTTTTTCAAAAATGCATTTTAAGTTACGTCAATTTATCGAAACACGCATTTTGAGCTATGTCTATTTTAAAACCGCATTTTGAGCCATATCCAGAATGAAGTTCTACTGACGATATAATGCCAAGTACATAAGACACAGATTCTCAAGATAATAATAATCTAAATAATTCATTAAATTCAAAGGTTCTAGAGTCCGCTAAAAAGTCCATAACAATAATCTATTTCACAAAGTAGTGGAAATTAAATAAAATTCATTTTGATGATCAGAATTATTATGATTTATCATCTTTAGTGAAATTTATTAAATATGGAAAATAAAGACATATAATTAAATAAAGAGATAAATTTTATAGATATTTAATTTATTTAATTAAATAAAGATTAGATTAAGTTGAATAAATTAAACATAATTAATTTTTAATATGATGAAAAATATCATGATCTTCAGTAAAATTTAATGATCTGTCGTTAGTGCAAATTATAAAGATAAAATTCAGCAAAATTGATTAGTTTTATGAACTTGGAAATTCAGCAATAATGGTGTACTTTAATGCACACAAAAAAACTGTAGTATTTTTTAAAGTGTAAACGTACACGATCATAAATTTCTGGGTGAGAATTCTTTTCTCGCCTAGACAAAGAGAAACGGAAACAAACAAGCTATAAGTAGTTGTAAGGTTAAAAGCGAATAATTCATATTAATAAACAAAGAGTTTAATGTATTTTAATGATACTTATGCAGGTTCAATAATCATAATTTTATTCATTTAAAAATTGGTATTAATCGTGCAGTAGGCGGTGATCGTTTTAAATTACTTAGTGATAGTTTAGGTTCAAACTTTTGGTCGTTACAGATACGTCTGAATTCGGGTGTAATATAATGATAATTATCTCATGAAATGAATAAAATTTTTAAGAAAAATTGATTTATTAAGTATTGAAAATGGCCATAATTCAAAATATAAAAATAAAGAAAAACCCTTTAAAGGGATCAAGAAAAACATTCTCTTACATCGAGAATTTTTAGTTAAGATTAATATTCAACGGTTGGGACTGGGATGCCCGAGAGGGCACCCCAGTCCCAAATATTGAATGAATGAAAATGTGAATGAATTGTTTCCAACGGACAGTTAGGAGTATGGGAAGAGATAAAAGGTTGGCGAATTATCGAAAGATAACATAGCCAAAAATAAAGACAACCCCCCATAATCAATATTAGATTTGACAACACTTTGGCGATGGCAAATCGCCAACAATTATAATTAGTATAACCATGTAACTGAAACATATTTGTGATAAGAAATAAAGAGTTATAAATAGATTTTTGTTTTCTATTAATCGCGACAGTGAATTAAGGAGTCTTACATTATTATTGAAATAAAAAGTTAGCCGTTACATTGATTGTTAAGAAAAGGATAAAATATTTTATATTCACTTCTTATAAAATTCGGTTAAGAATGATTCAAAGAAGTTAAAACAATTAAAGAAATTTTTAAAAGCTAGAAAATATGCAATGTCTATTGTGGCATCGCACGTGCTGTTGGGTTTTTTAAGCGTAATCGAAGGTCCGAAGAAAGAATTATGACACTTATGAAAGAAGTAACATGGAAGGTACGCGCAGGAGATCTGATTTAACTGTTCGACTTAAAAAACAAGAAAGACATCGGATCCATTACCGTTATATGTTGTTTTTGTTTTTCTCACCTTTGAGCAAATTCTTCTGAAAAGTATACTAATGAATGAATAAAATAATAATGAAAGTATACGAATGAATGATGAAAATAATAATGAAAGTATACTAATGAATGAATAAAATAATAATGAAAGTATACTAATGAATGATTAAAATAATAATGAAAGTATACTAATGAATGAATAAAATAATAATGAAAGTATACTAATGAAAGTATACTTTCATATTTATTCATTCATTATATACTAATGAATCAATAGAATAATAATGAAAGTATGCTAATGAATGAATAAAATAATAATGAAAGTATACTAAAGAAAGTTGTCATGATAGTAAATAAAGTCGATTGACTTAGCGATCATATCTGATTTGCTAAATAATTTATTACGCGTTCATTCGAGGTAAGAAATCAACGGAATCCTATTCGGGAATGTAATGCTGCGCTACCTTTTGTATCATTTAGGATACAGTTCTCCTTGGAATGTTCCACATTCATGGTTATATGGTTTCTCCGTTGTATGCAAATGATATAAACAAAACTGGATATGGGCAGTTATATGTTTTAGACACTGATGAAGATACTAAGTGACGCATGAGTTACAAAAGTGGATGTTTACTCTCTGTGGTTGGGCTATTGGATAGTTATTAAGACAAATCAATCCTTATATGGCATCATACCATCAAATACATAAATTGATCCAATAGAATCCTGCAACGGTAGTCAAATTGTTTTCATAGAAAAGTCTAATTCTGATTGGAGGCGATACAATGCTGTATTTTTAAGAACAGGTATTTGTGGAGGAAAAGGAAAACCTCGATTTAATCATGATTTGCGTGAACCTCTCAAAAGTTAAGTAATGTGACAGCCTTGCAATGATAGCTCAAAGTCTTGAAATTTAGAACTGTATATTTAATGAAGTCAATAAATCTTTAATAGCATTTGTTTTTTAAAAGCATAATCTGCAGCTGTTTTTTATTGCATATCATTTATTTCCATTGAACATCCTAATAATTAGGTCACTTGGCAGTTTTACAGTGATAGGTCAAAGTTCTGAAATTGTCACTGAATTAGTTCACTTAACAGTTTTACAGTGATAGGTCAGAGTTCTGAAATTGTCACTGAATTAGGTCACTTAGCAGTTTTACAGTGATAGGTCAGAGTTCTGAAATAATGTTTTTAACAAAGTTTTAAATCTTTAATTGTAATTGTTTCTTAAAAGAATAAATTCTGTTTCCCCCCCCCCTATTTTTCTATTGCATATCACTTGTTTCATTTAAATTTTTTTGTTTTAATAACTTATCGACTTAAAAAATTAATTTTTCAAGGAAGAATGATCTTTAAATATTTTAAATTTTTTAAATATTTTTACTAGTAGCGAGCATGGCTTGCAAAGCAAACCGTATAAGATTGCGTAGGAATTATGAGCATTGGGGAGTGATTCCTAACAAGGGGTGAGCTCACTAGTAATATTCTAAATTACTTAATTATTCATAACAAATTTTCATCAAACTTTCATTTCATGGTAACATTATTGTTAGCAAAAATAGATGTTAAAGTAACACTTACTCTTGATTTTGTGAAAAACAGATGACAAGAAAGGAGAAGAATGTTACAAAAATAAATAAACAATGCATCTTGAGGACACTTTAAGCTGAAAAATATAAAAACTTATTTAATAAAATTATATCATTCACACACACACACTCTCTCTTTAAGTTTTATAAATAAATTAAGTTTTAAAAATCTAGTGATTTAGTATTAAAAACTGATTCGTATTTCAAGCCAAGCAAATTCTTATAAAATACCTAAATTCGGTAGATTTGTAGTTAGTTCATTTCTACCAAATTTGAAGTTAAATCATAGTGAAGTTCGTTTTGTTATAATTTTTTTTTCAATATTTTTAATGGTTTGCTCCAATTTTACTGTTCAGTTTCTCATTTCAAAAATCAAATTTGTTGATTACGTTCTTGCTGTTGTCTAAACAAGGCTGTAATAAACCGAATCAACTGAATGAAAAAAATCAATGGATTATTCTAAAATTGTCCAGAAAATGAATACAACTTTTCATACTTTTGACATATAACTGGTATTACAACACCAAGTTTTACTACTGGTGAATAAAGTTTTGTAATATTATATCATCTTAAATAATGTTCAAAACTTTCAAATCAAATATTGTCAACGTTTGCGTTTGAATATAGACATTTAATTATCAAAAATTTCAAAAAACTTTAATAATTGAATTGTTATAGAAACCGAATCCCTCATATGACGTATTTTAAACTACGTTTAGAAATTAATACGTGAATCAAAATTAATTTACACCTGATTGCTTAGGTTTTTGTTGGCATATTTTTAATAATTACTTGAAAGTAACCCAATTTTTTTTAAAGTACTTTTAAACAAGATTAAAACTTTAAAATAAGTTAATATGTGATAACGAACATTAACATGGGTAATCAAAATTCTTATATAAAACTAGGAGGAATTTAAAACCTTCATATAGTTCGTCTCAAACCAATACTCAAGCAAAACACTTCTTTAAAAAATGATAAATAATAGCCAAGGGCAACCAATTTAGACGAAACACAATTTAAAATCATATTATAAATATTTTTTTATTTATAAATATTTTTAATTTATAAATATTTTTATAAATTCAAATATTTAAAAAGAGTAAGAAAAAGAATTTTTTTAATAGATGTACAATTTCATAACTATTTTCCCTTGCTTCATAGCTTAATTCCTTTTTACATAACACCTTCTGTGGTACATTTTATAAAGCTGCAACAATATCAATATATATAATTTAGGAGATTAAAAATATAGCTTTTTATAAAAGATGTATTTTAAATTTTATAAATTTTTTATCAATTTAAAACGTCGCTTATCTCTCTCTTTCATGATACAAATATACTTACCTTAGAAGATATTATAAGTAAACGAAGTAGAACATATCTTAAAACATGAAAAGCACTTTCTGTAGTAAGAGAGATCAAAAAATGCGAATAAGTGATTTTTATACTTTTGCACGACCAGCTGAAACCTCAGGAATAAGAGCTTTTAATGAAACGCAAATAAAATTTTAGAATCAAATGAAATCACGGATATACTGAACGAAATCATGATAGAGAACAGGTTTTAGCAACCGCAATTTAATTTCACTTAAGCGATAAAATCTATTAAACTGATTTATGTCACTAATTTATTATGGAATGTGTGTTTTATTTTGCATTTGTATAATATGCATGACAGAATAACATGACAGAATAACGTTACAAATTGACATAACTGATACTACTGTGACAGCCTACTTAATACAATGATTTCTGACTGTTTGTCCAGCTTTGTCTCTGAGTTGTAAAATTATGATTATTTGATTGATAACGGAATTGATTGATTTTCGTTTTTCTTTATTTTTTATCTTTCTTTTTTATTTCATCTTTATTTATTGTATTTTTATTACAAAAATGATGTTTAAAAATAACACTTTTTTATATGATCCCCATTTCACATTGAAAGCAAAAATGTAAAACAAGCCCCAAAAAAAGAAAACGAGAAGTTGTATGAAATTTCATTTTTATAATCAACTATTGACGAATAGTTGATTATAAAAATGAATGTAATTCAATTGATTCTACATGAACGAACTGATTATAGTTCAATTTTATGGCCAACATTTGTAAATTCTTTTTGAACTATATTAGTTTTATAATCAACAACTGAAACAAATTTTAAAAAAATTAAGCTTTGTAAACAGCAGATAAAAAGGTTTTTAAACCTGTTCAATTTAAGATCATAAATTTATATTCTTTTGAACCAACAATTGAAATGTTTTGAATTGAATATTTTTGTAACTAACTTTTGAAAGATTTATTTTTATCAGATCAACATTTAATAGGTTTTAATAAGTCAGCTCAGTGTTTTAACCAACATCTGAAAGATTTGAACCTGTTCAAAATAATAAAAATTTATAATAACAAATTTTATCGCTACAAATTTGTTATTATAATTTAAAATTTATAATAACAAATTTATAATAACAACAACTGTAATAACAAAAATTTTGAAAAGTTTTGAAGCCAGTTTAATACAAAATTTGAATTTTTTTAACTAATGTTCAATGCAGTCACGATGGCTCAGTGAATTGAGCCTTCGCCTTCAAATAAGGTGAATCGGAATCAAATCCCAGCGATGGCTCTTCAATACGAATTCCGCATCCGGACCACAGTGCTGACTTAAAATATCCTCAGTGGTAGACGGATCATGGGTTAGAGTCAAGCTAATCATGGGAGGTTTTTATGGTTTTCCTCTCAATGTAACGCAAATACGGGTTAGTTCCATCAAAAAGTCCTCCACGAAGACAAATTTCACCCAATACTTGATCCAGGAGTTCCCTTGTTTTCTCGATTGGGTACCAAATTAGAAGACTACGGAGTTGAACATTAGTAGTCGTAAACCCAAAATTGGGTCTGCTGTTCAATGGCGGTTATAAAATAAAATAAATTAGTTCGATGCCGTTGTATCAGGGGTCTAAGGCACCGAGCTGCTATTTTGAAAGAATCATTCAGCTTGAAGCTCATATAGCTTTAGAAAAATATAATACCAGCTTATCTGGGAGGTAAAGGTAGCATGTGCAAAGTTCTGATTACACTACGATAACTGTAATATTGGTCATGAAATTTCGGAGTTTCAACTTCCAAGACTTCCCTGACTCACAACGGGTGGTTGTTGGAATTCTTTACTTCTTTTGTGCAATTTAATTCCTGTGTTTACAATTTAAAACCTTTTTAAAGTCTTTTAAAATAATTGTGATACAACCTAAACGTAAACCAATAAGCAAAAGTGTAAAAAAAACATATTCATTAGTTTTGTTATATTTTAGCAACGATATTGAGGGAGTTATGTTTAAGTTTTATATGATGTTGTTGATCATTTGATGTTTAGATCCTGAAACGAGTGATTTTGTGAACGCTTTTGAAATAAAAGGAAAGTTGTTTTTTTAAACCAACTAACCGCAATTTTAGTTTTCTATTGCGATGTGGACGGTGGCGAAAGAGAACAATATAGAAATCAGCCAACAAGAGAGAAGTACTCAGATAGATTAATTCAAAAATAATTGCACTGTCACCTGTACATTCCCGATCCATTATTGTAATACCACAATATGTCTGAAAATATTATACTTTAATATTAACGCTAAAAGCATTAACAATAACGCTTTTTAAAAATGATGATCATAACGTTGAACTCAATTACGTCACAATAAAGACCTCTAAGTTGATAACAAAGTTAAAATAGAAATCTACCTTAGCTTCCTATTCTAATGAAAATTCATTCTCTTATCCATAATGAAATGGATCAGAGAATGATTCTCTTATCCACTAATAAAAATTTATTCTGTTAATCATCACCATTGAATGATTGTGCTTAATTCTGCGTTATAGTAGCACATTAGTTGCAATAAATGTTGTTTAATAATGAAAATAGAGAGATTTTTTTTATATGTTTGTCAACTTTGATGTCATTAAAAAGTACCACAAAAACTCAATTATGGAAATCATTTATTAGACAGCTCACACATTTTTTAATGATTGTGTAATCCAATCATTCTCTTCTGTTGAATAATAGAAACATTGGCAGTTTTTTTTTTTTACCAAGGACAATTAAAAAACCACACTTTAACTACCATACACTTGAGGCAAAACTATAATTTTAAACTGTATATCATCTTGTCGTGAAGAATTATCTAGGGTTGAAAGAGAAAAAAAAATGTTAAAAGTTTTTCAAAATACACCAATTTGGCGAGGATTTCCACCTAATGAAAAGTTAACATTGAATAATTCTCAAAATTTGTTTGGAGTTATTTTTTTAAATACTGCGAAATCAAATCACAAATTCTTTTTATTTTCACAAAACTGTCACCTTTCTTTATATTGATGCCGCTTTATATAGCTAACAGTCAAAAATAAATTTTTTTCAAAAATTATGATTTTGAAATATATGCCTCTAATATATGAAATAATTTCTGAAAAATGATGATTTTGATGATGATGATATGATGATATATGAAAAATTATTATTTTGAAATATATGAAATAATTTCTGAAATATATGCCTCTTAACAGTGACATATATTTCAGAAAAATGGACCAAAAATGCAAATATTTTTGATTATTTAATTTTGTTCTTCATATTATTATAAGAGTTAGAAAATGATTTTTTATAACAGAAATGAAATTTTAAATGCAATAACTACTGTACAGTCCGCAAAAAAAAAAAAAAAAAAAACGAATCACCCTGAATAACTTTCGTTTTAATGATCGGATTTTCACGAACTAAGTGTTAATCTTAATGGTTCCTGGGGGTGACCTCAAATATGCTAATTAATTAGTGCTAACTATAAATTGGGTCGTAAATTGGGTTGCAATAAAGATTTATATATATGGCGAAAGTTTAAAAAAATGCCAAATTACGACCTCGCCATATAAACTGAAACAATTTGAAACAACCATAAAGAAACTGAATCAAACATCCTACACTGATGTTTTTTAAGGTTTAGTGCCACTGAAAGGTATACATTTGACGGGTATATCCTACACTGATGTTTTTCAAGGTATAGTGTCACTGCCCTCTATACATTTCCCCGGTATACCCTACACTGATATTTTTTTAAGGTTCAGTGCCACTGGCCGGTATACATTTGCCCGGTATATCCTACACTGATGATTTTTAAGGTTTAGTGCCACTGCCCGGAATATCCTACACTGATATTTTTTTTAAGATCCAGTGCCACTGCTCGGTATACATTTGCCCGGTATATCCTACACTGATGTTTTTTTAAGGTCAAGTGCCCCTGCCCTCTATACATTTGCCCGGTATACCCTACACTGATATTTTTTTAAGGTTCAGTGCCACTGCCCGGTATATATCCTACACTGATGTTCTTTTAAGGTTCAGTGCCACTGCCCGGTATGTATTTGCCCGGTATTTATCTTCTAATCTATCGTCAGTAAGTATTAAAATTTCGAATAAATGTAATCTATCGTCAGGCATCGTAAGCACAGGTATGCACATACCGGGTGGTACGGTGGGACCACAATTTTTTGATATTTGTTTTATTAAAAAGTTTATTTGCTAATATTGCCATTTTTGTTTTCATTTTAATTTAAAAATATAAATCTTCTAATTTAAAAATATAAAAAAATAAACAAGTTTTTAAATTAAAATTTAAAAAATTTAATTTTTTCTTTGTTTCAAATGAAATCAAGAAAATATCGGACATTGGCTGGGACATCGTGGCCACTTCGCGATCTGGCCTTAACATATATATATATATATATATAAACAAGGGAAAAATTACAGAACAATGAAAATAGGGAAAAAAAGAAAATAATAAAAAAAGAAAAATAACAAAAAACCGGGAGAAAAAAGGACAAAATTTTTTTTTTAAATATCCGGAAAATAAAGATACAATCTTTTCATCAGCCCACGTGATTATATCCGCAATATTAGAAAGCAGTCTTCTTTGCGGATATAATCGTGTGGGCTGATGAAAAGATTATGTCTTTTATTTTCCGGATTTTTGTAAAAAAAAAATTGTCCCTTTCTACCCCCCGGTTTTTGTTATTTTTATTTTTTATTATTTTTATTTTTTTTATTTTTTTCCCTTTTTTTCATTGTTCTGTAATTTTTTCCTTGTTTTATCTACATTTTGAACTTATTTTATGAGTTCTATTTACTTGCAGCTTATGCGCAATGAATAAAACTGATTGTTTTTCTTAATTTACCTCGTGTTTTTTGTATTTATTTATTTATTTAATATATATATATATATATATATATATATATATATATATATATTTATATATATATATATTTATATATATATATATTTATATATATATATATTTATATATATATATATTTATATATATATATATATTTATATATATATATATATTTATATATATATATATATTTATATATATATATATATATATATATATTTATATATATATATATATATATATATATTTATATATATATATATATATATATATATTTATATATATATATATATATATATATATTTATATAAATAATATATATATATATAATAACAAATTTTAATATTATTCGCCCCATTTAATTATTTCTTTATTGTCGCCAAATTATTTTTTTTAAAATAATTAATTAAAATTTTTCTTAGCTTCTGATAAATAAAAACAGTTGAAACTTTAGATTTTTCAATTGAAAAGTATGTAGATTAATATGGTATAAAAAAAATTCATGCCTTATAATTCAAAATTATTTCATCCTCAATTTAATTAAATAATAAAAAATAATTAATATTTATTAAAAATTTAATTTTTTCCTGAAATTATCTTTGGGTAAATGAGTTTTATGAGTGGGTGCAATTTGCTTTGAATTTGCTTTATTAGTTTTAAAAATAAGACTAAAAACGTAAAAAGTGAAATTAACATTAGGGGTACGAACTTTGGATCGCTCTCCTGACCAAACTATGGGAACCATATTTCCCAGATTGCGGCTACCCCCTATATTTTGAAGGTAAAGAATCCAAATATGTAAAAAAAAATATATGTTTATTCAGAGAAAGTACGTTTTTGTGTCTGATTTCGTTACTTAAATAATATTTAGCACTAATTAATTGGCATATTTGAGGTAACCCCCAGGAACCATTAGGAGTGACACTTAGTTCGTGAAAATCCGATCATTAGAACGAAAGCTATTCAGGGTGATTCGTTTTTTTTTTTTTTGCGGACTGTACTTATAATTTATGCGTACACATAAAAAGGTTATGGATTACACACATCTTATTCAATTAGAACAAATTAAACAAAATTTTGAAGATAAATATAATAAAAAAACACGACACTTTTACAGTATGTCCCAAAACACGATACTGCACACAAGCCCATATCGCACTCTTTGCATCACCCACAGTTTCCCCCCCCCCGACTGAAGTCGTAATCGGTGACAAACTAGGATCACTAATGCCATCTATTAGGAAAATAGTGAATTCAGTTTCCGAAAGTAGAAACGAACACAGCTCGGGCTTCACAAAATTTAAACGTTAATCTTTCTCCTGCCCGAAATCCGTTCGGGCAGCACAAATACTGCACGTGGTACTTGATTCGGGCGACAGTACGGGTACTTGATTCGGGCACTTGTACAGTGTCGCCCGAACTTGATTCGGGCGACACTGGCTAGGGGTTAAGAACACAAATAATGTGTAGTAAAGCCATTGATTACCACCTCCTAGATCAGAGAATGCCTTCTCACGGGTTACCATTAACGAGATATCTGGTAGTTCGAATGTTCTGAAATCCTTCTTAGTAACTCCCAGAGATTGATATAGGTAACTCCACAACGCATTTTGTAGTCCAGACGTTGTGACGTCATTCTTATTCCCTCGTGCCCATTGTGCAATTTATGTTCGTTCTTCTGTTATTTCTTCGAGAAGGTGTTACACATATGTGCTTAGAATTATAATAATTGTATTAATTTTCCAAAAAGTCTACGAGAGTGTGACAAGCTGTGACCCAGTGTCAAGGGCAGGACGTCTGTAATTCATATAATTAGTTTGTTGAAAAAATAATAGAAATAACATTGAGAAAAAAGCGAAGAGAAGAGATTCTTATAGTTTAAACTCATATCGAGTAAATCACATTTCATACCAATGCATTCTTATTTGTACTAGTTATTTTTAGGACTAATAAAACGAAATTGGTTATGATGATAGACGTCATTTGGTAGGATATGAATTTATCTTGTAGCGTAAAACCTTTACTAGCAAGCGAGGTCAATCTAAGGTTAGAAACTATTGGGGATGAAAATAATCATATTCTATTCATATAGTTATTATTTTATTACTTTTTTTTTATTAGTACGTTATATAAACTGGGGTTCTATATTTCAATATTAATCTTCTTTTATTTAATGGCTTAAAATTCATTTCCTTTTTCCTTTTCTGTCAAATATTAATGTCAGTCATTCAAAATGAATTGTAACTGCGTAAACAGTCAACTGTTGTTGAACAGTCAAATAACAGTTATTGTCGAAGAAGACACTGAAATGAAGATATATTTTATGATAGGTAGCGCAAATATTTACATACAATATTTTATTTATAATCTGTTGCATTTATTGTTATTTTACCGCTTAAGTATTCAGTGTAATATAAAATATTTATGTTATGAGTTTTTATAAATTAGAAAAAAAATACTTCCATGGGTTAGACATGACTTATTTTATTAGACTAAGACTATTTTATTAGACTTGGTACTTGATTTTTATTAGAAAATTTCATTAGACATTTTTATTAGACTAAGACTATTTTATTAGACTTAGTATTAGACTTTTATTAGAAAATTTCATTAGACTTATTTTATAAGACTAAGGTTTTATTTTTTTTTAATATTATCTATCGAAAAATAAAATTGAAAACGAAAGAATGGTTTATGTTCATTTTTCACCAAAATGATGATTGGATCGCCATGTGTTGCAATTTGAGGATTTTCTAAATTTTGACAAATCAATAACGTGGGAAATAGGTTCTTGGAAAGCCGCAAGTTATAATACCATGAAGATGGGCCGTGCTGGGAAAAAAAGCCGCTTTTCTCCGTCTTTAAATTCATGTTAAAATTAGTGAAGTTTCTGAGAAAACACGTGAAAAATCACATTTTAGGAAAACGCTAATTTAATGAAAAAATCGCAATGCATTTGATTGCTTGTTTACATTTTAAAATATAAATTTCTAGTTTTGGTAAACGCGGAAACAATACACTGATGGTAAAATATTTAATTGAATATGTAATATGTAAGAATATGTAAGAATCCGAAAGTTGAATTTTGAAAATTGTGAGGGAATTAAATATGCAAGTAATAGTGTAGATTATTCCACATTGTTTATATAAGCTACAATTACATATTTCATTCAGCCTAACTTTTTATAATTATTGATTACATTCTATCGAAGTTATTATAGACTATGTTGATTATAAAGCTATTGTCGTTGTAGTTAAACTACTGATTACAATCTATGGAAATCATTATAAACGATAGATTATAAACCTGCTATCGAAGTCATTCTAAAAGATGATCACCATTATAGATGTCATTAAACTATTGTTTACATTCTATCAGATCGGCGTCATTATAAACTACGGAAAGATTAAAAAGTCATTATGAGTGTCATTAAACAATTTATGAAAGAAAATAGAAATGATTTAATTAGCCTAAGTGTTTCTGAATTAAATTTTAAAAAATAGAATTTTTAATACAAAGTTGACTTACTATACTTCATTTCCTTAGCAATGTTCATTTTTTTTATTTCAAAAACGCCTATCCTGATAACTGTGCATAGTAAATAATAAATAAAGGAGTTGAATAAACCACAATGGGAAGTTTGTTTAAACTTTGTTCCTTTTTAATATTCATATTTCCTGTAGCTGTTTTGTCTTTCTGGGAAATGAGGAAGATTATGCCATAATGAGTTTCTTTAAAATAATATTTAAAATGCTTAAATCAAAATATGCGTAAATACAGTCAAGTTCTAGTTTATTGTTATTCTAAATACTTAATAGTTAATTTATTAAAATGCGTCTGATTTATAATTAAAAGTGATGCAGCTATATTACTGCTAATGCCATTTTTTTCAACAGATTGATACTGGTTAAATCCGTAGGTTTTCATTAATTTTCATTGAAAACAAATGTTCCGACATAAATTCATTAAGTCTTGCTTAATACTTGATAATCTAATACCTTGTAAGTCTAATACCCTATAAATTAAATAGGCTGTTTGATTGTTTCACTGTTGTTAAAAAGAGCTAATTTATATAGATTCTGTGGAGAGCATCGTTTATAATAAACTCGGAATTTTGAACTTAATTAACGAAATAAGAAACTCCAGAATCAAGCAGTGAGACAATTTTATTTTAGTAAAACTTACATGCCTTTGAAATATATGGAGATTAAAGATAAATGAACCTACTACTGTTAATCCAAAATAAATAGCAGCACTGCAGCCCTCAGAAATGCAGTTACAGATGTAAAATTTGACGTGCTAATAGAACTATCTTTATTAACTTAATATGAGTTTTTTGCAAAACTTGAATTGACATTGCAATTTTAGGTACCTTTTTCAGTATTTTTTTCTCACTTGTGCCTTTACTTCCTGTTTTGCGAAACAAAAACTTTAAAACTTAAAATGTTCAAATATCTTGAAAAAGTTTAAAAAGTTTTGGTTTTTCTGTTTAAGTCCTTTTTAGGCATTTTCCACTTCTTACTCCTCAAATGTTGATAACTATGAAATTAGATTATCTCATCCAGATTAACATACTTGCATAAAGCAGAAATAAACAGAAGAACATATAAAATATAAAAAAATATATTTTAGAGATTTTAAAATTATGTTTTATCTATTTACTTTTTGACACATTTTTTATCCATTTCGTTGTTATTACAAGAAAATTTAGTGAAAGCAATTAATATAAACTTAAAATATGATTTAAAATCAAAATATAATATAAACTTAAAATATAATATAAATTTAATATAAAAGTATAAATTTATTGTAAATAAGTTATTATTGCAAATAAAATTGCAAGAGAACAATAGAAAATTACGGATTTCATAGCTTTTGCAGCTTTCAAAATAGGTTGAACCATAAACGTATCTTAAGATTTTGAAATTTTTATGATTTGTTAAAATTTATCATTAATTTTCAATGCTGCGTGTTTAGTTGTAAAGTAAAATACGCGTATTATTAATCCCATTTTATAATTGCTTTTGTTCTGATTTTAGAACAATTTAAACTATATTCTCTATTATATCAAATAAGCTACCTGTATCTTAAAGAATTTTGAACGAATAATATAAAATTTATTGTCATTTAAATCAGTAACAAATGAAACCACCTACCTGAGTAGAAAAAGATCTGACAAAGTTCCAAGAACACATTTAATGAGGTTTAAGTAATTAATATGACCGTGCGAATTTTGGGTGAGTGACGTTTAAAATTGCATAAAACACAGAAAAAAATTAATAAAGATTCAGTTAAATATACTAACAGGAAACTTGATATAACATCACTTAAATTTATTCTGAAATTTCTTCAAAAAGAGAAAAATTGTGTACTGATTAGGTGCAAATGTTAATTGTCAAATATCTTATTCTAATTCTTAGCTTTTCTATATTATTATCTATATCTATATAGCTTGAAAATATAATGATTTAGAATCGTTTCTTTGTTGCCAACTCATTCTTATTGGCAAGAAAATTGCATGACATGGTTCGTTAATTAACAGAGAAGATCCAGATGCCCAAAAGGTGCTTTGTATTATATAAACTAACAAAAGCAACAAGAAAAACTGTCCTTTTATTTTTCGATATCTTGTACTTTCACGAGTGCTTTATTCACATTCCCATTTTTTTAATTTTTTTTTTTACCCTTTTTTTGCTGAAGTCTAAGATCTAGACCAGCATAAAATGTACAATGATCTTTTTTGCATGTGTAAAACATTTCTGTATCTCTTATTTAATGGTATTTATCGGTATAAGTTTATTTACCATATTTTCTTAGCATTCTTTTATATTATTACATTTTTTAATTTATTTATTATTCCTAGTTAAAAACTTCAAACTAAATAAAATAAGTTAGTTTATTGTAAAATTATACAATATTACCTTATTACCGTAACACTTATATATTTTTAGAATTATATTATATTTTAATTGAATTATATTTTTAGAATTATATTTTTATTTTATAAATATTTTTAGAATTGTATTTTACTTTACAGTTTCATAAAACCAGTAAATAATTAATTTTTTTAATATTTATTTTAATTTTCAGTCAACATGTATTTGAAAAGAAAATTAATACAATAACTTAAAGCCCTATTAAGAATTTTTTTTCCGCCGCGTTATTACTAATTATCATTTATATATATATATATTTATATATATATATATATATATATATATATATATATATATATATATATATATATATATATATATATATATATATATATTGCAGTTAGTTTAGATGATTACGGTAGTTGATTGAATGTTGGTTGCCTAGGAAAAAGAACCGGAGTGGTAGCTAAAATGTGGTGAGTAAATTTTAAAAAATTTTATTGCATAATAATAAAAAACTATGGAAATTACCAAGCAACACTAGAAAGACATAAACTTAGTATATACCTTATTGTATTGGCCAAAACCAGTCAAATGACTGGAATGTGAAAGAACAACTAATGTATAAAGAAATTTGCTTAAAATTAATTTTTAATATTTTTTATATTTTTTACAGTTTATATAACAAGTTATTAGCAAATATTTGCAATAAAAAATTATATGTTGTACATATAATTTTTACATATAATTTGTACATATAATTTGTGTCGTTATATAACATCATTGTTTATCGAATTAAAATTAAAAAAGCAGTCAAAATGACTTTCTTGAGCAATCTAGTGTTAAATACAACCTGAATTCGCTGGATTTAATTGCAAGGATTTAGTTTTTAGTTACAAAAATATGTTTCATATAACTCAACGAATTTCGGTCCAAGTCAGGGTAAACATTCAATACTCCGTGAATTGCCCATCTTTCTTTATTAAATGTGTAGCTCACTCACAAATATTTATGTTTCGAGTATTAAAAATTAAATTGTTCGCTTTGAAAGTAAACTGTAGCAAGTTTTCAATGCCGTCTAACTTTTAAATAAATAATCCCATTAGACTTATCCTTAGGTTATTACTAATCTTCTAATTCCCTCACTAAGCCTTTAAGGTTAAGGTTAATCCATTACTAATCCCTTAAGAATGAATGTATTACTAATCCCTTAAGGTATTACTTCATTAGTTCAAAAATATGCTGATGGAAATTTTCATTCTCAACTTGCGATTCTTGAGAACAAGTCGACTTTTATTTTCATTTGCATATTTTTAAAGCCAGTGTAGTTTTTACTTAAGTACATTCAAACCCTTTTTTTTAACAAAGAGTTATTATTCGGATTTAAAGAGGCATTCGGATTTAGCGTGCATATATTTAACAAATGTGGTTATTTTAATGTTACAACGCCTACTTGAATTCCCGTTATTACGAACATAAATCGCATTTAACGTGCAAAAATTTTCATTCATTTCTTGAAAATAATTTTCTGAAACAATTTTAATAAGAAGAAAATATTACTGAGCAAACCATTGAATAGATTATATACCGCTGCTGTACGTGTTCCTGATAAATCATAGTAATTCGCAGATTCTGACAATTATTGAGAAGAAAAAATTATCTCATTCAAATTCGAAGTGTTTTTCGGGAATTAGTGATGTAGGGAGTAGGGATTAGTGATTAGTGAAAAAAGGGACCACCCTTAATAACTTTTGATCTAGATGGGATCTTCACGTTCTAGGGACTTTATCTTAATGGTTTGAGGGGATGACCACAAATATACCAATTAGTTAGTGCAGACGATATTTTATAATTATGAAATCAGACACTTTCTGTAAAAAAACATTCCTTTTTTTCGAAGGATTCAGATTACTGACAGGACTCTTAGATGCTAATTTTACTTTTTAAGTATTTCGCTATATATCGAGAACTTTTTAAGCGAATTGAAAAATATTTACACAGAATTATAAAATTCGTTTATTAAAAGATAATTTCATGCAAAAAAATAATTTTTAGTAAATATTAATTATTTTTTATTATATTTTTAGTAATGGTCGATAAAATTTTGAATAGTAAGGTATATTAGCATTGTTTTAAAGCATATAAATTTAAAAGGTAAAATGTAAAATTTGAGCCATATCGGCTGAAAAGTTCCTGAGAAATTGAATTTCAAAAAAGTCAGATATTTAAAATTCGATTTCTCAGGAACTATTCAACCAATTTGGCTCAAAATTTGTATTTTTCGTATTTTACTCGGTAAAATTATATTCTTAAAAAGGATAAAAAATATTTGTCCACCGTACAATGCATTATTAAATAAAATTATAATTATTTACTATAATTTACATGGAATTTTCTTTGGATAAACGAATTTTATAATTGTGTACAAAAATTTCTTAGGAATTTCTCGTCCAAATCCTTCGAAAAAAGGCTTGTTTATTTAGTGAAAGTATGTTTTTGTGTCTGATTTTGAAACTTAAAATATCGTCTGCACTTATTAATTAGTCTATTTGAGGTCACCCCCTCTAGCCATTATGATTGAATCCTAGGACGTGAAGTTATTCTATTATTCTAAGTTTTTCTGGTTGTTCCGTTTTCGTTATTGCGCTCTGTACATTGCATCACGAGCTATGTGTGTCTTATACGTTTTCGTAAGCCAGGCTAACCGTGGGAGGTTTTCGTGTTTTTCCTCACCATGTAACGCAAATGCGGGCTAGTTCCATCAAAAGGTCCTCCACGAAGACACATTTCTCCCAATACTTGGTTCAGGAGTTCCCTTGATTTCTGGCTCGGGTTCAAAATTACAAGGCTACGGAGTAGAACATTAGTAGTCGTAAACCTAAAAATTGGGTCTGCTGTCCAACGACGGTTATATATAAAAAAAAAACAATCACAATTTAAATCAAAGTCAAAATTATTACAAGTTTAAAAATTGTTTGGCAACAATGTACCTAAAAACGATTAAAAGAATGTAACAACAAAATGTAACGTTTTATTTACATTTATTTCAATCACTTTCTACACATGACTTCTGCGCATATAGTGGTAATGGATAAAAAACAACAGTTAAAAGTTTTGTGTGCGTGTCAATATAAATACTGTTTCATTCACCAACGTCACCTTATAGCAGCGAAACTACATTTAAGCAAAGGCCTTCTTTAATATTTCTTTTCTTCTTTATATGATGCTCATGCTTCTTTTTCTTCTAATAAGGTATCAGGACTCAAGCCTTTTATCCCATAACTTGTACTCGCTGAATTTTCTGAAAGGAAAAAGTAAGTAATTTTTAACTAATTTCTTGTCTTATGCAAGACAGAGTCTGAAACTATTATTTTAATATCCATGCAATTTTTAAAGAATTAAGAATATATAGTAGAGTTTATTAAAAAAAAAAGAATTTTTGAACACTATAATGCGGAAAAGTTGTCTATTGTACAGCAAACGTAACAAAAACGCCATTAAAATTTTAAAATCTGTTCTTATCTACTGTTTGCGCATCATACTTAAAATTAATGAAAACTAGAAAAAAAATCAGGCCGTTTTTAATTTGACTAAAACTTCTGAAATGATCACACTTTTATTTGTTATGCTTTTTTAATTGTTTGAAGAAATTGAATTCTGATAAATAACTAAATACTATATTAGATTTATGTAACGGTTTAGAAAAAAAAAAGTTTCATATTTTTCTTTAATTTTCCCTCATAACAACGTAAAAATCACCATAAATTTTTGCATACGGAGTTCCACCTCCATTTTACCTACTAACTCTAATTTTTTTAGAGGTGATTATATTAACTATGTTGGCAACGATTTCTTGGTTTACGGCTTTTTGAAGGTTCCTTTTTTAATGCATAGTGTGATTTTTTTGGGGGGATGAAGGCATAACTGATCGTGACTTAAATATTGCTCTGATATATCCATCTCTAACTTTATTCGAAGACTTTGACACAAGTTTGACGCGTTTCTCTACAGCTACAATTCTTGTTTTTACAAGACTTGAGTGAAGATGATATTAAATTATACCTTAGTTCTGACACTACGCATTGGCAAAATATCGAAATCTCCCTATCATTACCAGGCTGTGTAAAGAAGAGACAAATTTGCGACAGAGGCTTCGAATAGAATAAGCGAACATCAAGTTAGAGATGGATATATCCGAGCAAAAATAAAGTGTCCATCAATTAATCCTTATTTCTCCGAAAAATCAGACTTCAAATGTGTAGTAGATATTAAAAAAGTACTTTAATACTGTAGAAAATGAAGAAATTCAACTACAATAAAAACTTTGTACATCTTACTTATATAATTACTTACATAATACTTCTATAATTGGCTAAAGTGTAGGTGGAATTCAGTGTGCAACTTTCTTCAAGTGGGGAGTTTTAACGTAATGAGCAAAAAGATACACAGTGCAAATTAAGAAAAATTGGTAAAATTTTATTTGATTCTAAAAATTAAGCTATTGATTCAGAATTTAATTTGTTCTAACTATGAATTTGTTCATTTAAACGTTGTAAGAAAGCCGCAATTTTAAGTGCGGGGCGAATGAGCTTTAATTTTATTACAATCAGCAGCTTTCCTGTACTAATGTTTACTGATATCAAAATATTCTTTTTTTTTCTCGATATTTTTAATTAATTATTTACATATGATTATACACTGATAACATTGCAAATAACCCGCTGGCTGGATTTGTAACCACGAAGTACTGGTGAATTGTTAAAGCAAGAAACTGAAGTGGTAAGATTAATTACATTAACATACGTTAACATAACATAATATTACAGAATTATTTACAGCCGATGTATTTCAAGCGCTCAAAGCAGGAACATATTCTCAAGGAATGAAAAGAAACAAACGTGATCTGAAACGTCAAGGAAAAAGGGAAAGGTGAGAAACAAAATTAGAAAAACCAATGTAGCCGAGAAGGGCGAATCGGGGTTAAATGCATTTCCATGAGCTATTGAGAAGTGGTGAGAAAATTCAAAGGGCATCAATATGAGCTGATGTGACAGGGGTGAAAATATATTGTAGAAATTGAGTTAATGCTCAAGATTCCAACAAAGCGTAGTACCTAATTGATGATTTCTCGTACTGTTGAAAACGGCCATACCTATCGTGTTCCTCAAGTCTAAATGTTAATGCGCGCCTTGTCTCCAGCGATTATCAATGCCGATAAGATCTTTAAGAGACTTTAATTTTATTAACAGGCCTTAAAACTATTTAAAAACCACAACATTAAATATGTTAGCAAGTTCTCTGTAAGGTTTAGAAATATAGAGGCATTTAGGTCTAGTGAGTTTAGTCTAACGAGTTAGCTTGTTACTTTAACGTTTTTTCTCATATTTGTTATAAAATTACTATTATCATCTCCCGTTCTCGTTTTAAAACTTTTTCAGACCTATTAACAAAATCAAATTTAATTATTTTAAAAGTTTTCGTTACCCCTAATAATAGCTGGGTCATTTCCACATTCCTTTTTAGTTTGACCTTGGCTATATCTGACAAAGTAGATAGATGACCTTCAAAATTTAGACTTAAGGAACACGATGAATATGTCCGTTATCAAGACTATGAGAAATCATCGGCCGCTGGACATTGTCAAAATTGAAATTATACGAAATATTCTAACAGAGCCAAAAGTATTTCCACCCCAGTCACATTAGCTCATCTTGATGCCCTGGAATCTTGTTTTATTCATACGAATGGCGATTCCCTTGTAAAGGAAATTAATATCTTACCATCTCTCCAAACCGCGTGGAAATGTATTTTAACCTGTTTGCCCCTCAAATCACTGTAGTTTTTCTATATTTGTATCTTCAATTTTTCGCTAGCAGCATTATGTATTGTATTCAAATCACTTTTGTTTCTTCTCATTCACATCTGGTAAGTCTTGAAAATAGGCTAGAGTTGAGCACTGACAGCATGTTGACTGTTATTTTCAGTTTTTATAGTTTTAAAGCTCTGAAATTTTTATTCAAATTTGCTTTTATTTGATTCCGTTTAAAAAACCTTTACTTTTTATACTTTTGTCTTGACACCAATATTTAATATTTTCTCCTTTTTCAAGAGTCTTAAATACCCCTTCCTTTCTTTTCTAACTATATAATTAACTATAATTATTGAAATATTCAAAGAAAAGTTTACTTTGTAAGTATTAAAATTTTAAGAAAGACGAATTCAAAATTTTAGTTTTGTTGTTCAGTATTTAAACGAATGAAAAAAGTAAAACTCTGATTAGTGGTTTAGTAATGATGCAAAGAGTTCTGTAAATATCTTCAAAAATTTAAATAACCTTTTACCGTACACGTGCATTTGATCATACTTTACAATCTATCTGATCAGAATGTTCAGAGTTGCTAAGCAAAATAGAAGAATTAAATTTTGACTTTATCAGGTTTTCTAGATATATTTTAAAAAAATAATCAGTTTAATATTGCAGTAGGCACTGGCAACGCCGCGGGTGAAACATATAATGAAACAAAAAAAATTTAAAATTTGCCATTTATATTTTGCATTTTCTTTTAATTAAAAATCAAAAAGTAATACAGGGTGTTTATAAAGTCCCCGACCCATTTTGATGTTTAATAACTCATAAAATAATATAGATTAAAATTAATAACATAAACGGTTAGATAGACTCAAAAAGTTTCATGACCCTTGTCAATGAACTGTCCCCCACGTGTGCCCCCTTCGTCGCACGAAGAATATCAAGTCGATAGTCAATTTCACGCCAGGTAGCGGCAAGGATGTCGGCATCCACAGAGGCTATTGCGGTTGTAATTCTGTCTTTTAGGTCATCAATGTTTGACACGATCCTCCTGTAAACATTGTCCTTTATAAATCCCCAAAGAAAAAAGTCCAGCGGCGTTATATCAGGTGATCTGGGTGGCCAAGGAATTGGACCTCCTCGCCCAATCCATCTTCCTGGAAAATGGTCATTCAAAGAACTACGAACGATCATACCCCAATGAGGTGATGTACCATCTTGTTGCAAAGCTCTTCTAGTTGTGGAAATACGAAGTTTTCCAACATGTCTAAGTATACGACTGATGAGACCGTCTTTTCTGTAAAAAAGAAAGGCCCAATGACTCGGTCGTGCATTAGTCCACACCACACATTAACCTTTGGGGAATCCCTTTGTGCCTCACGGTATTCATGGGGGTTTTCAGATCCCCATATGCGCACATTATGGCGATTAACAATGCCATTGATGCCATGAACATTGATGACCTAAAATCCGGAATTACAACCGCAACAGCCTCTGTGGATGCCGACATGCTTGCCGCTACCTGGCGTGAAATTGACTATTGACTTGATATTCTCCATGCGAGGAAGGGGGCACACGTGGAAGTTCATTGACAAGGGTCATGAAACTTTTTGAGTCTATCTAACCATTTATGTTATTAATTTTAATCTATCTTTATTATTTTATGAGTTATTAAACATCAAAATGGGCCCGGGACTTTATAAACACCCTGTATTTTCTCCCTGTGAAATTTGGCCCCATGCGAAATGGGAGAAAACATTGTTTATGCACATCCTTCGTGGCAAAGCTTGGCGTTCGCCAAATCTATTTCCCTAAATATTCTAAATTTTGGCACAAAAATAGAAAATTCTCTAACCTTTTCGTGATTTTTCGGATGATTTCCAAAATTTTATGAGTTTTCCCGGTAGATTGCAACTTTAAAAATCAAACTTCCCTCAAAACTATTTCTCTTTAGATAAATTTATTATTTAATCTTTAATGAAATAATGAATGAAGAGTACAAGTGAAGAGAAAAAAGCCTTATACGATATTTCATGCAATTAAACTGGCGCTCCTTTTAAAGAGATCTAGCAACGTTCCGTCATATGCACAGATGCTTAGGAATCTTCGAAACAAAGAGAGAGATAAAACTATTTCTAAATTTTTTCTATTTTCTAAATTTTATTATAATTCAGTTTTCGACATGCCGCGAATGTTATAAGAAGTATTAGTTGTTTTCAATGTATAAGTTAGTCATACGGGCATAGATAATTTTCGTCTGGACCCTTCATGCATTATAATAACTAGGGTAAAAAGAATAAGAATATTTAATTTATCAAATCAACATACCGTTTGCGTAGTAATCGTACACTTTGGCAGTGCCAGGTTGGCTATTTTCTACTTCAACAATTTTTTCAACTTGGAAAGAGAAAACTTCGCCTTCATTTGTTAGCTGAAAAAAAAAGAACTCTTGTATTTAATTGTATATGTGCGAAAAATATACATGTGTTTGACATAGTGTCAAATGATTGCCATGTAATGTACACAAACATAGAGATAGGCGAATTAATTACATTCACCTACAATTAATTGATAGGTGAATTAATATAATGGTTTGGTTAAACTACGTGTGATTGAATTCTCTTCCATTTATATTACAAGCCTATGCGTAAAATTTTAAACTTTAAATGATTGCAGAGCACGAACTTGAGCACGGCACATGACTGTTAGCAACCGCAAGCTATAAAAACTTAATTTTCACATGAGAAAACGACCAAAATATCGCGTTTTTTATTTTCAAAACAATCATATTCTAAAAATTCCAGTATCATAGTTTAGCAACTTTCTGATACTTATATCGATATCGTGATTATATAGCATTTGGTGCTACCAATATTTTGCGATAATTATAAATTTATATATCGTGAGATAATCCCATAATTTTGTCATTTTAACTTATTACATTATCTTTATATTAATCAATGTTACCTTACCATAATGAAATGTATAAAAGCCCACTATGATGCAGTTTTTGATAATTATCGCGAGATATAATTATTTACTTCCAACGATTGATTTACTTTTTATATATTATAATTTCCAATTATAATATATAAAATATTTATCATAAAGCATGGTTCTCATAACATCATGATGCCACAGTTTAAAATATGGGGATGTTTAAAAAAAATCGTAATTTACTATATTTTATCCAACTCAAGGAAACCCTAATAAAAATATGTAATAGGTTCCGATTTAGATTATGGAAGTGCTGAAATATTTCAAGGCGCTAATCTCATTAGTGCCATAACTAAGGGAGAAAAAAAAACAATTTACCTGATTGAAATACAGAACAACTTTGTTATTTTCAATATCATATCGCAGGATGTCGTTGCCTTTGTTCTCGACCAACTAAAATAAAATGTAATATTAAAATACATATTTAAAACATGTTTTGTAATAAATGCAAGTTTGATAATAACCCTATAGGAGGAAATTTTTTTTTTTTATAAATATAATATTAACCGCTTGTAATAAGCTATTTAACATTGTTGCTTTAATAGATCTCCTGGATACAGTAAATACTTAAAGCTTATCATAAAAGTAACTATTTACCCTTTCATAATATTAAGGGATGTCAGTAGTCCATATAATTGGTTAAAACAGACCTTTTTCGATGCATCTAAATAAGATTTATCTTCAGTTTTTTTTTACTGAATATTTGCATGTTAATTGTTAATACCTTTGGCAAAAATGTTTTGTTTTTAAATATTATCAAATAAGAACTTTAAATTTCTTGAAAAGTTTCATTACATTTTTGAGCAAAAAACTTTCATAACTCAAAAAGTTTACACCATCACAGTTGGAATATCATTCTTGTTATCGCTAAATATGATCACAGGTTTACTGTGATCTGCTATAATCTCAAATATCCCCAAAAAATATTAAAGCAATATCATAAGTTGTTTCTTAGTCAAGGTACATCAAAAAAAGACAGTTCTAGCAATATTGATTTATAACCTACAGTCTCCGCGGTTTATAAGTGAAAGAGTTTTTTAATATCTTCGTCATATTCGTCATAATGAGCTAACACTACGGGATGACTCTAGACGGAAAAAAACATCGTTTTTATTTTTACTTAGGTTAATAAATAAATATTTCATGTAATTGCCATTAATTGAGAGAAAGAAAATTTTAAATTTAAAAGATTACCTTTACAATATTTGTATGATAAACTGGATCGTATTATGTAATGTTCTGGCCTATAAGAATGCTTCTACAACAACGAGAAATAGTTTTAGGCTATTATGGTTTTATTTTTTAAATATAAACCATTAAAGATCAATAATATTATTGTGTAACATTTATAAGATTTACACAATTAGTTTCAACAAAATTTATTAAAACCAAATAATTTCAATATTATAACCAAATAATTTCATTAAAATGTACTATAACCAACGTCGCCATATAAATATTTAGAATTCTTGTCAGTCCTAGATAATATTTATGAATGCAAAAAATATTTTGAATTTTGACAATCTTTTTTTAATTTATTATTATTATGTAGTGGTAAATATGTTTCCCTTTTTCAAATACATGCTTTTAAGGTCACATAAAAACTCACTATATGCTTTTGGTCACATAAAAACTCACTAAGTTATGCCAAATCTGTTATCATTTTTAAAAAAATGTTCATATTTTTCGTGAAAAAAAGTGGCGAATAAAAATTTTACCTCGTGACTTGTACCTTTAAAAAACTGAAATGTAATGGTTTGCATAGAGAAATGAATTACAATAGATTTGTATTGTGATGAAATGGAGCAAAATCGTTTGATGTTTGGAGCAAGTTCGTAAAAGAAAAAACTTTTTAGTGCAAGTTGCATAAGATAGTGAAAAATAGAACAATAATCAAAGTAGAAATAAAAATATGATGTGTCAATTTAATTTGTTTAACAAAAATTAAATAACGCGTAATAAATATATGGCTTAAAACAATTTTAATTACCGACCTTCAAGGTTTTTGTTACTGCTACATATTGATTTACTTTTTTGAACTAAGCCTAAATGAAAGATAATAAGTACATGCTTCAAAGACATGTGTAATCACTAACCTCTTCAAGGCTTTCTTTTACCGCTACTGTTCCTGTAATCAGTTTGATTTCCATTAGGGTCATTCCTGCTTTCTGCCCAACTGGCAAATAACTGTGGAATATTAAAAAAAAAAAAGAATGATTGAAATATTGAAATTATATTCGTCCTATACTTCAAAATATGTCAACAAAATATTTAATAGCATTTTTTAAAATATATATATATATATATATATATATTGTGGTGTCAATATACTTCTGAATTGTACAAACATTTGATTTAAACATATCTTCACCATTCTATTGGGATGTTTAAAATGTTCATAATAGATTTGCTTCATCATTTATCATTCGAATAAAAAATAGACGTGGACTATATTGTTTTAGATTTGAATCTAAAACATCACACTGATTTGTCCCACTTTAAAAAAAAAATCAATGATTCACATAAATTACATTTTGGTATTTTAGGGATCTTCTTAAAATTTAATTAGATAATTTTTTAATAGTTCAAAAATATTTTTGTTACAAGTTTAATAAAAGATTAATACTTTAAACTAGAAACTAAAAAATTTTTATCTTCATAAAACTAACATTTAAAAAATAAAGAGCTTATTTTGCTTTATAATTCATTGAAAATAACAAGTTAACCTTTCTGTGACCTCAGTTATGATAATACTTCTATTGGGGCAGGAAAAATGCCAGAAATTTCTTGTAATTATTCATGAAAGGCAGATTAAGATGGTAAGCTCAACTGCTATTGAAAAAAGGGATCAACTGGTATCTAGGTGTTTTAGGAATCAAAACTTATATAATGCATGGAGGCATAAAATGACGCACGTGAGTAAGAAACATTTCGCCAATCTGGCCTTTTTTTGATAAAAAAATTCTATTTGTTCGTTCGATAATTAAAGAAAGGTTACGTCTAGCTAAAAATTGAAACATTGCTTCAAGCGTAAGCCCTGGTTTTCCTCTTCTTGTAACGCAAATGCGGGTTATTTTCATCAAAAAGTCCTCTAGAAAGGCAACATTTTCCCCAATACCTGATCCAGGACCTTCCTTGTCTTCTGAATTGAGTTCATAATTACAAGGTTACGGAAAACATTAGTAGTCACTAAGTCAAAATTAGGTCGGCTGTTCAACGATGGTTATGTAAAGCACTTAAGCTGAGGATTTTTTTTTTCCGATTTTTCTTGACCAATAGCTTTGAAATAATTGTTTAAAAAGGAAAGCTATTAGTAGATTCAAAGGTTTTGCTATAAAATAAAACATTTTTTATGTTAAAAACACATGCTGCAACATTTTTAACAAACATTTACCCGTTCTTTCTAGCCAAAAATGGTTGAAAACAGTTCAAGCAATAAAGAAATGGGTATGATTCGAAAGGATAACAACTAAAGGTGACATCTAGTTAAATTTACCAAAAATAAATTATGCAAAAAGAAAATGTTATCGATTTTCTGGTAAGATCTTTTGATTCTTCACTTAAATTATAACAATAGGAAAAAAAAAACATTTTTAATAGTGTTTGAATTCATAAAACAAACTTAGTTACCTGACAACAACTCCAATTGTAGCTTTTTTGCAATCTGTATCCACACAATCTCCATTCACGTCCAAAAAGAATTTCCTTTTTTCGGGAGCTGTTTTTGTATTATAACGGAGGGATGTCTGTAAATACAGCCATTAATTAATAAATACAACACATTATAAAGGCATGCAATTTTAATTGAAATTAGATATCCTAAATTTCAGTTGAAAATCTTAAATATTTTTATCCAACATGTTTTGACAATTTTTTTTTTAAATATTAAATTACATTTTTAAAAAAACTAGTTTATTTATTTTATTACGTGTAAAAACTTATAAAACTAGCAAAAATGTATTTTTATTTTTTATGTGACCGTTTTTAGGTAAAAATAAGGAATTTTTTTGCATAAACGCTAAACACTGTAACAAAATTTATATCGCCTGAAACAAAAAACCTTTGAGAATTTAATATAGAAGGCTATCAACTATTATTTTAAAAGCAAGTGCATAAACTACTAAGTCAGGAATCAATGTAATTAAAAAAGCAAATTTTTAAAAAAATTCCGCACTTGTCGTTTTGCGATAAGACATGCATAAGAAATGAAATTATACTTTTTTCACTTAGCCTGTTGTTTAAAACATGTGTGTTATAATCATAAATACTCATGAAAAATTTTAAACATGAGATATCGCGTTTAAGGTGGTGTAAAATATGAAAAATCTGATGAGACTTAAAATCATTAGTCTATCCATTACTATCACCTTGCACAATAAACTACTATAACTTTGTAAATAATTAGAGCACAAAGAAAAGTTACATATTTCTAGAAAAGTAAGAGTACAGGAATTCTAAATTTATTATGAACTCAATTTCGAGAATTTTGTCCAAAATAGTGTTTTTCCACTAGTCAGATACTTTAACAATAATATAGTAAATTGTTATTTCATAGTGTTCAACCACCCTTAATTTAAAAAATGGAAAAAAATAGGAGAAAAATAATGATTTTAAATTTGGAACACTTTCACGTAATTATAGAAATTCGATTTATTTTTTTTTAAATTGTCGGTAGCATAAGTTAATATGCACCTTCATCGTATTCTGATGAGAACATTTTTAATACGGTACAAATACTTCACAGCAAAAAAGAAAATTGGGTAATTTGACAACTAATGGGTTTTTAACCCAAGCCGAAATTCTTGATGGTCCCATCAAAACATTTTGATGGTTTATGTTGGTTTGAGTGCGATTCATGATGGTCCAACATCATTTGATGGTCACCATCTTCAAACATTTTCCATTATGCGTTCATGGTTTTGGATATACCAACAAACTTCCAACATTCCATGATGGAAAATGATATTTTATTACTTTGGCGGTTAACCATCAAGAAAATTTCGATTCTCATAGACTGACAGTCCATGATGATCCTTGATGGTTCCAACTCTTCAGTTACATGATGGTTTGATGGGAATTCTTGTTGATTCTCAGGAACATACCTTCACAACAAGTTACTATTATGTTGGACCATCATAAATCAGTCCGAATTCCAACATTGTGGTGATGATTACTTATGTTGTTTTCTATCAAAAATTTAAATGGTTCATGATGGAATTAATGATGGTTACCATAAAAATTATGTTGATCCATCAATGGAAAACCATCAAGTATTTCGACTTGGGAAGGTACTCTGTTTTTCCTCACTTTTCCTACATCCAGTTTGATTAAATTTTAGCTTACCTGTATAAGACCACATCCAGTTCCTTTAGCTTCAATTTTAAGATCGCTTGGTACATCAGAAACCTTAAACCGTTGAACCAAAAGTTTATTGTCATCGTTTATTTCTACAGATTTTTCAAAGCCACCAGTTGAACCAACTTCCAGATTCAATGGATCTTTGTAAACTAGTTTGGCAAACTCTGAAAGAGCCTCTAAGCCGACACATGTATCCTGAAAAAGGTAGCAATGATAAGTTAAACAATAATAAAGCAATAACTGTTTTAAAATTATAAAATCAATATGTACGTGATATTATTATATATATTTTGATTGGATATGTGTCTAATTATTTGTCTATAGCATGTTTTAATGTAAGTCAATTTTTCAGTATTAAACTAAATTCTTTAAAATTAACAGAGGGATGGATTAAACAGAAATTTTCATAATGCAAGAGGTGGGCGGGGTTGTGCTGAGCCAAATACAAATTTTTAATTACATTTAGCTTCATTTAATTTTTTTAAATTAATGCCGTTATAAGCACTATTATTTTCTTAAAAAATTATACAACATATAAAACAATGTCACTCTTATCAGAATTAATAAAGTCCCAGAAACATTTGATGGAATGATTCGACGAAATTCTTTATATTATCTTTAATATTTCATTAAAGATATAAAGAATTTAGAGATTATAAAGAATTGAATCGGGAAAAAAAACATTTTTTATGAAATTCAAAACAAAGAAGTAAAAAGAAAGAAAAATACTTATACTTTTTAGTTCGACTATTCTACTTTTAAAAAAGTTCTACTTATTAGCATATTATAACGAAGTTAAAAGATATGCTAATAAGTAGAACCTGAAAAGGTACAGACCCTGAATAGGCTGTACAGAACCAATCGTAAAGGACATTGTTTACTAAGCGAATGTTGCGGTAAACAAAAATAGGGGCAAAATAGGCAGAAAAAATTAAGAAAAAGTTTTAGACCCGAATTTAATTAAAAATAAAATCTGAGGATAAAAAACAATTTTCTTCAAGAAATAAAGGGGGGACAGGGTTGATAGTTCACAGCCATCTAATTAAATAAAATTTTTATAATTTATGTTTTTAGAATATAACTGAAGACAAATCTAAAATAATAGAAATGCATACTTGAGTTGATTTAAAACCACCATTTGGATTCATATGAGCAGTTAAGTAACGGACGTAAGGCAAAACGTCTGAAGGACCACCTCCTATTTTGAGTGTAGTTAGCACAGCATATGCATCAGTCTCAATCTGAACTGATTCACTTCCATTTACAACTCTGAAGAATTCCATGCCATCTGAAGTAAGAAATTATATTAAAAAAATATAGACACTATTTTGTTTTAAAATTTGAAACAACTGAATGATTGTGGACCTTTTAATGATAATCTATAGCCTCCGAAAAATGGCATTTTTATCTCAAACTTTTTCTTTATATTGCTTTCAGAAAGCCTCTCAATATTTAGAATCACATCTCATAAAAACGCTAAATAAATCTTGCCTTTGGTTTAGAAAAAAAAAAAAAACTTATGCAACTTGAAAAATTAAAATAATTTGAATTATCATGTATTGCCTCTAACTCTTCAATTGCTTAGTTCTTTTTTTATTCAAATTTTAAGAGAGAAGGACGCCACTCGGAATTTTTTTTTTTTAGCTCATTTAAATACGAAATAATAAGTTTAAATTTATTGAAAATCAACATTTAAGGAAAATCGTATTATGGTAAAATTTAAAACCGGCAATACATAAGCAACAATTTCCGCTTTGTTTGAATGATATTATAGATATTTATATTCTTTCAAAATATAACATTTTAATATCTCTTGATATAAACTGCAATTGCAATATCATACCATTGTTGTATAACTAAGCTGGATTCGTTTATTTTTTAGGAGAAATATAAAATTTGAACTTAGAAAAATTTTAATTTATACAAAACTTATCGAGATCAAAAATTCATTTACAAAGCAGAACGCAGTATAATGTACATTTCTATCTTTTCCCCCTTGGCTTTAACTAATTTTTCAAATCGTCTGTCCTTTTTCAGACACGTGGTAATTCATTAAAACAATGTGTTATAATAAGAGATTAAAACTTAAATTTTCTAAGTAGATGACATGATATATTTTTCTATCTATTTCCCTTTATTTATTTCACAAATTCTTCAAACTGTTGGCCATTTTTGGGATATGTGGTAATTTTATAAATACTTAAGAATTTATACATCACAGGGTTAATCAAACACCTTACCCTTTATTTCACCACTTTTTTTCACTTCTTCGATTCGTGTTTTTGCTTTTTCATTATTACCCGCTAGAGCTTCAGCATAAGCATACAGAAATGTACCATATGGACTGGTGGGCGGTTTGTTTTCCAAACAGGTAAATGCAGAATTAATGGTTGTTTCGTTGTCAAAGTTAGATATAAGGAGAGACGATAACACGTAGGCTGTAATGCTACCTGAAGCTTTGTCTTTTTCTATTCCTCCCTACAATGTAATATAACACTTACTTAAGTACATGTAAATAAAGTATTGAACATTTTCTTTCTTAGTATTTGTAAGTAAAATATTTAAATATTATTAAACATGTCGACTAAGTATACTAATAAAAATATTGAAATCAACCAACTAAGCAACTCCTTGGAGAATGAACAAGCCAGTGCCATTTTTAAGATTCTGTTCAGTTTTAGCAGCCATGGGGCACGTGGTATCTGAGTAACGGCATGGAGAACATCTGAACGACTCCTTGGGGAATAAACCAGCACCACCTCCAACAGAAACGCACCTGCGTGATTGTGCCACGAGGGCTTGTGGTATCGTATTTCCATATTTTAATATGTGTACTTTTCATGTGGTTCATGGACAATTTGATCCAGCAAAATTCATATCACCACCAACACCTAATTTGTAATTTGTCGACAAGCTTCAATTTTTCCTTTATTTAACATGGTAATACTAATTCAACCTACAATAAACATATTTTTTTTATATGTATGAGTCACTTCTTAATGAAATCTTAGTGTTTATTTTTTTTTTCTTTTTATTTAATATGTTATAGGTAATTAAAAAAAAGGGGGGAGGATGATAATATTCCTTTTTTAGAATGTGTATACAGTTAATGTTGAAGGTAAGTAATTTTTTTAAAAAATAAATTGATTCTTTCGGACTGAACCTAAATGGCAAATTTCATACTTTTTTCTAACAATGTTTAATCTACACGATCCTTAAGATTTTAAATACTAATTATTTGTTTTGGCTTGATCTTTAACTTTACAAAATTTGTACACACGGTACACATGCTACTAAAATTTGATCTGAGTTACAAAACTTCTCAACAATTTGTACTAAAATTTGGTCCGAGCTACGCAACTTCTCAACAATTTGTACTAAAATTTGGTCCGAGCTACGCAACTTTTCAACAGTTCATGCGAAAATTTGATCCGAGTTACACAACTTTTCAACAGTTAATGCTCAATTCTTGGCAGAGTGTCGCTACAATTCATACTATCACGGGTTGCAAAACTATTCAGTTCATGCTGAAATCTTTTCCCTAGTTGCGAAACTTTTCAGTTTCTTACGCCCACTGTTAAAATCTTGCCAATTAATTCAAGAAATAAAACAAGTTAAGATGTTATTATTTCCATACCTGAAGACCCATGTCTATTATTTTTCCTATATCGGGGAAGCATCCATTTTCTTGCTGTTTAGACACAATCCATTCCTGCATGTTTTTCATTACGAAGTCATCAATTGATATATATCTCTTAGCTTCAGAGAATGAGCGCAGAACAAAGGCAGTCAAGAACATGCTTCCTTCTCTATCTCTATCGCCGAATGCGCTAAAGGAGCCATCGCCATGTCGATACGTGAGCTCACGTTGATATCCTTGAAAACGAAATAATTAACATTCAATAAAATAGAGATAGCAAGAGGAAACATAAATGATATCTAGACAATTTTTAAAGTATCGAAGAGGTCGATACTTGAGCTCACGTTGGTAACATTGTAAATGAAATAATTAACATACATTAAAATAGAGATAATAAGAGAAAACATAAACACTCTCCAAACTTTTCTGAAACTATCGAAGATGTAGATACATAAGCTCACGTTGACAACCTTGGAAATAAAATAATTAACATTCAATAAAATAGAGATAACATAATAACGGTGCCTGGACTAATTTTAAAGAATCGATGATGTCGATACGTGAGCTCATGTTGGTAACATTGGTAATAAAATAATTTACATGCATTAAAATAGAGATAAAAAGACAAAAACAAAAACTGTGTCTAGACAATTTTTTAAACTATTGTGATAAATCATTAAATAAAATAAAAATATTTCTTTCAACATTTTTAAAACAATCTAGTAATCATATTTTAAAGCTTATACTGCACGATGGGTTTATTGAATGAAGATTTTTATTAATTCAACTAGTGGTAGAAATCTATTTATCGCCAATTGCAAATATACTACGTATTTTACGAAATTCGACGGTGTTATAAACCATGTCTGACTCAAAAATAAAATATCAAATAGTAATATCAACAATGTGCCTTGGAGTCATGAGATCCATATTTATTTTAAAAATCCCAACACTCAGATGATGTTTTTTTTTTATTCTAGAATAATTATTTTTAATTTAGTGTAGCTATTGGAATTCCTGACTAAGAATTTGGGTTTAAATTTTCTTACCGCAGAAATGGAAGAAATAATTCAAAGCCAAGAAGGAAATCTACTACGAGAAAACAAATTAGAAGTGAAAACTAAAAAGTGTCAAGTAATCCTTTATTAATAAACTTTTTACACTTAAAATCTGAACAATTTGTTGAGAAGCAGGGATTGTTCGATGAATTCAATGAACCCTTCACATGATATTTATTGTAAAAGTGGACCTTTTGAAAAATATTTTAACTTAAAAACGGACATTTAACATTCATTTATGTAAAAATTTATTTCTAATAATATTTTTAATTCTAAAATCAGATAATATTTTCAAATCTACTAGCAGTGTAGACATACATTGTCTCAAAATTGTAACTCACTATAAAAAAATCAAAAAATTTTTTTAAAATTTTTTTTTTTAAATTACATGTAAGTTTTGTAATTATTAAGTATTTTTTTTTTTAATCTTTTCTTCTATCACTTTTCTTCTGTAATGTTTAATTAAGATTACAAAATTCGTTATTTAATATAACAGGAAATCAGTATACCTTAACATTCTTTTAGTAACATTCTTTTTTGGGAACCTTTTGGAAATATTGAATTACATTCGTCTGTGCTGTTTGTTACGTTTCTATTTAAGTTTGTGTTCTTTTTACTTAGCTCTGAGTATCATTTCAAATTTATTAATAATTTAAAAACTCCAACTTATTGAAGAACAAATTTTGTTTTCAAATTGTTCACAAATTCATGAGTAGATTGTTTACAATTTCATTTAAGCAAGACATGTCACAAGTTTGGATTAATACTAAATTTGAAGTTTAAAGCTCTACGCAGATTTAATTAAATATTTACCTGATAACTAGATAACATACTTTCTCATTAAAGAGCCAAAAGTTGAAAAGAAATCCATAACAATTTTCAAAATTATACATTTAAAAAAATTAATTTTTCACAACGCATTCAAATATAGTATTAAGTTACTTTTCGTATTAGAGATCGAAGATATTTCTTAATTCTTCGCTCGATTATAAATTTATAATGGATTTTTGATTCAATTGAATTACGGTATATAGCAGTAACTCACATGAGAATTTTTCCATCTGGAATCAAATATGTTAAAGAGTTCTAAAATGCATTTAACAATAAATTTAATAAACAAACAATATTTGACAATAACAAAGCAATTTGATCTATAAAAAATATATTTGGGGATAAAAAAATTTTCGTAATTACCTTTTATAAGGTTTTTCTTAGCTCTCCTTTCAATATCTTCACTTAACATTCCAACGTCTTTCAAGAAATCCAAAACTAAATAATTTGGAGTGAATTTCACCATGTTCTGCTCACCACAACCAGTGGGTAATGTTACAAGACGATCTAGGTTATCCATAGCTTTGCCCAGAACATTTCCTAAAAAGAAAACAATAAGTGATAGTGTTTTCTAGAAATACCATATAATCTATAAAGATAAATCCATAAACATGTTATTAACTATTAAAATTAACAAGCCATGGAGAATTTCGTAATTCGCGTCAAAATAAGGAAAACATTTTTTTCAACAATTTTAACATAATGTTTAATATCTAATAGCCAACACTATCGATATAAGTGAAAAAAAAAGTAAACGTTTTTCTGTATCTTCTCCGATGCAGTGTATTATTTGAATGGCAATCGGTTCACCTATATATATATATATTATATATATATATATATATATATATATATATATATATATATATATATATATATATATATATATATATATATATATATTAAAAGGAAAAGCTGTCTATGTTCTTTAAAGACTTTTAAACCACCCGACTAAGATCGATGAAATTTGGCACACTAGTAATTCAAAGTACGGATAAGTTCACCTTTTGACATAAGAATTCTACTACGAACCGTTAGAGTGGGATGAGCGAAAAATGAATTTACTCATAGATTAACATTACGCATTGTTGCAATTTAAATTGCAGACGATTCTTATTTTGGCTTCCAGATCCAATAATTAAAAACAAAATTTTATCGAGAGTTTATATCAATATTATTAATAATTATTATATATATATATATATATATATATATATATATATATATATATATATATATATATATATATATATATATATATATATATATATATATATATATATTTATATATATATATATATATATATATATATATATATATATAGCAAATGTATGACCATCGTCAACGTTGACATTTCTTTTTGTTTGTGAGGAGAAATATTTTCAAAACTATGCTACCTAAATGAAGGCTCTATTAAACGATCAACACCTCAAGCGTGCAAAAAAAAAAAAAAAAAAAAAAAAAAAAAAAAAAAAGAGCTACCCGTGATTCGGAAACATCCTAGCAACGGTTAAAAAAGAAAGAAAAAAAGTTTGGTAACCGAGCGAGTACAATACGACAAATGCACTTCAGACTGGTGGCGCTGCAGCATGCTAGTTATAAATAAAAGTGCATTTTCCTTTACTTTAATACTACGGAGTATTATTTGAAAGGTGACTTTTTCTGTAACATTATACTACAGGAATGTACTATGAATTCATACGATACATTTTAAAGGTACATTTTTATATAATATTATGTTACAGAATATTATTTGAAAGGTTATATTGCATTTTTCTACAATATTATACCACAGAACCTTATTTGAAAGGCGTCTAGGTCATAAGTAAAAAAAAAAGTAAGTTAAAGCAATCTTAAAAAAAATTAACAGAATATTATTTGAAATGCATGCAGATCATTATAAATAAAATTGAATTTACCTATAATTTTACACTACAAAATATTATTTGAGAGGAAAAATAAACAAATAAATAAAACTTATTTCTCACCACTGAATATTTTGAGAAAAAACCAGGTTAGAATCAGAAGTGAATTTGCATTTTCTTATTCTTTTAAATGCATCTAATAACTTTTTCTTTCAGAGAAAAAAAAATCGCTAGTCGGTCTCAGCATTTTATTGATTTATAAATTTGCATGGTTTATAAACGTTTTAACATAGCATTATATGATTTCCTCCACATGCTTTATAAAGAATTCACTAGCACGATGTCTCACAAAAAATAAATTTTAAAAAAAAATTTTGATCGGTTTATTACGATCACTGGTTACCCATTGCATTGCAATTGGTCAAATGCTTTTTTGTTTTTCTTTTCTAGATTGACTCCGATAAATCCAATAGTAATTATGGGTAGCAAAAACTGTTTCAATTGATGTTTGTCGTCGGATTGGTTTTCAAATCCTGCCTACATACATGTTTCAAGACGTCACAAAATACTTTCCCCTCTTCAGTATTCATACTTATATTAAAATCACCGTCAAGGCAGTAATTATAAGTTAATACTATAAAGAATATAAAAATACTTTAAATTATTATTATGTAAATACATTAACGATGACTGCGGGTGAAAATAAAAAGAAAAATAATAATTCTAAAAAAAATTCTCCAACAGCAGCGGTCGCTATAGCAACGCATGCAATGACGACGCATGCGCACTATTACTCTTGAACACAGTTGAAAAGTGCGATGACGCCAGCAAACCCAAAACAACACCCATTTGGCCAATGAGTAATAAATAAATGATACACGGCTTATTCATGTTAGATATCTTCAAGAATATCCTTTGTAAATGTGAACATTTTAAAAAGATAAACGCTTAAAAAATCATAATAGCAAGAAAACTAGAAGCGACTTTTAAAGTTCTTTTGTAAAAATAATTACATTTAGGAAATTTTACAATAATTACTAGAACCAATGATTTCTTTTGGGAGGGGGGGGGGCACTAGAAAATATAAAAATAAAAAATATTTTTTAAAAGACGAATAAACATGAGTTACAATAGAAAAAATATCATCATTTATGGTTAATAAATAATTATTGTTTTTTACCAGTGAAGTCAACATATGCTCTGGAAGAATCTGGCACAATATCTTCAGGCAAACTCAAAGAAATACTATTTTCATAAGTACCATTTTCAGAATCTACGAAAATAAATATAGCAAATTAAGTTTTTATTTAAAAATTTTCACAAAATATTTTGAAAGAAGTAATGCGTAAAGTAATATTAAAGGTTGAACAAAAATTTATTGTTTAAATTGGAGAAGTTAAAACTTGAATAAACTAAAAACTTGAAAAACTTGAAGTTACCTGATGGGCAAAACAGAGAGCTATAAATCCTTTCAGCAGGAAAACCTTCAGCCTGTAAGTTATATTTTATTAATGTACAGTACAGAAAAATAACAAAGCGTGGCGAAAAAGGTGTAAAAAGTGCCAACGGATTAAATAAGTGAGATTAACAAGAATGTAAGACTTATTTTATAACCATCGTCAAATTTTTTGAGTTTACGACACTTAATATTTGACTCCGCAGCTAGTCATTTTGAACCCAATCCAGAAGACAAAACTCCTGGATCAAATATTGGGAGAAATTTGACTTCGTGGAGGACGTATTGATGGAACTAACCTGCATTTGCTTTACATAAAACGGAAAACTAAGAAAACCTCCCACGGTTAGCCTGGCGCCATGGGGACTAATTCATTATTCATCTACCACTGAGGATATTTTACGTCAGCACTGTGGTCGGTGCAAGCCGGATGCGGAATTCGTATCGATCAGCCATCTCTGGGGTTTGAACCCGGTTCACCTCATTATAAGGCATAAGATCTATCCCCTGATCCACCACGGATCACGCAAGACCTTTTACGATGATTCGATATTTTTCATATCTTTTGCAGATGATATAGAATTGAAAGCGTTAATTACTTTCATTTATTGAAATACTTATGCTCTGTATGGTCGTATTCGGTTTTTTAGCTATTAGCTTAAGGTTAAATCTGTTTAATTAAATAAACGACCAGCACTAAAATCTGTGACTGGTTCAAAGGTAAAAGGAAGAAAAATCAAAAAACAAAATATAAAATTAATCCATTGAACTCAAACGTTGAGGAACCCAAAGTCGTTACTCGAATAATTAGCAGAAATGCTAATTAATACTATTTATTTAATTCTTACTTATTTTATTCGTATTAAAGCCAATAATTCTCTATTTAAAGATCTCCGTTTTGTACCATTTTTGCAAATCGCATGATATTAATTAATCATTTTTAACTATTTCATTGTAATTAATGTCAAATGTTTTGTATCACCTATTCAAAGCACAGGAAAACAATTCTGTTAGAATAAATGACCCTATATAAACCTTTATTTTGTTTTCATCTACTTTCTTCGCACATTACTATGCAATTGATGGAAATATTTTTTTTATTTATTTTCATTCATTTTGTCACGTAACAAACTTGTATAAACCTTGATATTTGAATCGATTTATTTCTTACATTGTAATGTATTTGATGGCAATATTGTTCTTTATTTATTCTCATTCACACTGTCACGCATTCAAATTCTATAAAATGTCATTTAAAAGTTTTGCATCGGATGTGATGAGTGCATGAATATAAATTTTGCATGAATAAATTTCTCACGACCATATAACGAACTAGTTTTGTCTTCTATTTGGTTTATTTGTTCATCTTACCTCAACTGTTAGCGGCTTTGTGATGGCGTCTTTGGCAATATTTTCTGATACGGTAGAGCTTCCACAGACACTACTAGATGGCGCAGTTTCAGCTTTTACGGTGATGTTAATTTTTCCCACTGTTGTTGCTTTCAGTTTAACTCTCAAACTTTCACTGGTATCAGGTTGAAGACAGAGATCGCCATTGATGGACTCACTGGTCAGTTCAAATCCTTGTGGATCATCCAATTTCACAGTTATCTGAAAAACAAAATTTTCAATGTCTTTTATGTATGCTACGATTGAAATTTGCTGTTCAAGTTTTGTTATTTTTAAAATACAATGATAATTGTTTATTTGAAAGAGTCATCCGGGGTGCTTTTGCCACCAGATTCCGTAAATAATCGTGGAATAAGTACTTTTTATACCAATTAATTTAAACTTAATCTTAGTAACTCTACTATGACGTATCGAAAAGTATCAATACTTCGTTTAGAAAGTATTGTAGATATATGTAGTATGGTGGTGGCATTGATGCTATGCTTGATGCATTAAAAAAATTTTTAGATGAACTTGAAGGTGTTGGAAATTCCTCAGGAACTACCTTTAACGCTCATTATCTAAAACACTGTTATAAGATGATTTTAAATCCTTTGCTGTTATTAACCTAGATAGTAATTTATCAGAATTTGAAAATTTTTTTGTTCATTCATACTTAAATATTATTTTGTGCACCCAAATGAGCATGATAATTTTCTTCCATTTTCTACAAAATGTCTAAATTTATTTTAAAAATCTGTGATTAATGGTGCACACGGAAACTTAACTAACAAAACTAGATGAAGAGTGAAGATGCTTCAATAACCCGTGGAATGACGATAAGTATGGCACCTCCTTTAACTTCCTAACATATAAATGTTGTTTGCTAGAACAAACTGAGTTCAATAAACAAAGAGACTTGGGAAATTTAAAAACCGTGGTAAAATACAATAACGGGTATAAATGATGCATATTTAAGTAAGACTATAAGATCTTTCCCTGAGAAATCGTAATTGATTTTTCTTCAAAATTATCACTTTGAACCTCCTACTAAGCTCTACAATTTAAGCATAAACGTAGAGAACAAAAAAAAGGGAAGCACCCTGAAATACTTTTAATCTAATGTTATTCGCGTTCTAGGACTTAATTTGAATGGTTTAAGGGCGTAACCTCGAATATGCTAATTAATTTCTGCTGGTGGTATTTTAAGTTGCGAAATAAGACATAAAATCATACCTTATCTGAATAAACATAAATTTTTCCCGATGGATTCGGATTTCTGCCTCCCAAAATACACAAGGTAGGAAGAGACATTCTTAGAAATATGTTCCCAATAGTTTGGTTAGGTGAGCGGGCTAATGCTTAAAGCCTTTAATAAAAAAAAATTCTGTTTCCATCTTTCACAATATCTCAAGATTTGGAAACATATCAAAACTTGAGTGAAATCAAATCGGTCGAATAGTTCCTGCGAAATCGAATTTTAAAAATACGACAATTTTTAAAATCGATTTCTCAAACTATTTGACGGGTTTCGCTCAAATTTTGTGTTTTGCTATGTAAAATTGCATTCTTTAAAATGATTCAAAAAGTATATACCTTAAGATTAAAATTTTTTTCGACTATTGTTAAATAAAATAATACAAATATATATTCATTAAAAGCTATTTTTTGCATGGAATTATCTTTGGATAAACGAATTTTATGATTGTGTGCAAAAAGTTTTTAATTCATTTTAAATATTCTAGAGATATGGCGAAATACGTAAAATGTTAAATTAACATTAAATAAGCCAAATGAGGGATCGGGGAGATACTATGGGGACCATATTTCCCTGATTGCGGTTACCCCTATATAAAGTTATGTTTACATAGAGAAAGTACGATTTTATAACTTAAAATATCATATGCGCAAATTAATTAGCATATTTGAGGTCACCTCTCGAACTATTAAGATTGAGTCCTAAAACGTAACGATCTGATATCAGAATTAATTCAGAGTGATCCGTTTTTTTTTTTTTTTTCAATCAGATGTACGTTTTAATAAGACAGATATCACCATTGATGGATTTACTGGTCATTTCAAAATTTTAAAATATGTGGTTTCATTTATGATAAGTAAATAATACATTTCATAAATAACATTTTCATAAATATTTATGCATTTTATAAATTGATCTGCTTTGTATTCAGCCCCTTTCCAGTGTCGCCCGTTTCCAGTTCAGGCAGTACTGTACTACGTACAGTATTTGTGATGCCCGATCTGACATTAGGCTGGAGAAAAATTAACGTTTCAATTTTGTGAAGCCCGAGCCGTGTTCGTTTCTACTTTATGAAACTTAGTTCACTATTTTCCTAATAGATGGCAATAGTGGTCCTAGTTTTTCACCGATTACGACTTCTGTCGAGGGAGGGAAAATGTGGGTGTGGGGGTGCGACACTTTCAAGAATACATTCCACCAACGGGAAAAAAAATCTACTCCAACCAAACAGTGTTTTATATGCTGTCATAAAACCGATGAAAAAAGGGGAGAGGAAAGGACATGAGACACGAGTTTATTGCAAAGAGTGCGATATGGGCCGTGTTTTGGGATATACCATACTGTAAAAGATTTGTAAAATTTATGTATTGAAAATCATATTATTGTGTTTTTATATTATATTATACTAGTTATATTACATTTAGCTTCAAAATTTTGTTTAATTTGCTCTAATTGAATAAGATGTGTGTGTAATCCATTACTTTTTTATTTGTATGTAAAAATCATAAATACAGTAGTTATTGCATATAAAATTTTATTTTTGTTATAAAAAACCATATTTCTAACTTATATAATAATACAAAGAACAAAATTTAACAGCCAAAAAATTTTCCATTTCTGGTTCATTTTTCTGAAATATATGTCACTGTTAAGGTCACTGAATATGTATATGTCACTGTAAAATATGTATTTGAGAAAAAAAGAATTACTTACTGGCAATGCTCCATCTGCGTAACTGAAGATAGAAACAACGAGGACAAATTCCTCTCCTCTAATAACAGTAGCAGGCAGAGTGTAATCTATGAAGAAGGCTTGGAATGCATCGATCGATGTCGTATTGGAAATTCCTAAACCATCCTCCGAACTGATACAAACAGCACTTCCAATCCATTGCGTGATGGTATCTGGTAACTTTTCCTTTGATATGTATGTGCCATCAGGTCTGAAAGAATTAATGCCTCAAATTAAGTCTTTTTTTTTCGTACGCTTAGTCGTTGTTTTTTTTTTGCGGAAAATGTGCCATTTTTTTACTATGAATTTGCACCACACATTCATGACTGTTAGGACAAGCTATGCCTATTTTCAGCCAGCGGCTTCTGTGGTAATTTTGAAAATATTGCAAACGCTCTCTATGAAGAAAACATCAGTTTTGTGAAAATGTAAAGCGTTTGAATTTTTTTATTCAATATTTAACACTGAATTATCTGGAATTATCTGAATAAGAATCTGCTAAAAATTATTCATTGATTTCAATGATTTTCGTGTAACTGGGGAAAATTTCGCTGAATTTGCGATTTTTTTTTTAAAAGTTTAATAGTTTTTTAAACATTTAAGTTTTGTCCGTTCTAAAGCCCAGATAATTCTTTACTTTAATATAGTATATAGAGGCTGTGGTGGCTCAGGGGATAGAGCGTTCGACTTCAATAAAGTGAACCGGGTTCGAATCCCAGAGATGGGTAGTCGATACGAATTCGTTCGACCGTTCACGAATCGTTCGACAACGGTTATGAAATAAAATATAGTATATAGAATTTAAAATTAAAGATTTGCCTCAAATGTAAGGTACTGAATCTGTGGCTTTTTTATTCTCCTCCGCGAAAAAAACTTCGAAAGACACTTAATATTTCCGTTTTGAAAACTATAGCTTTAAAAACCATCCGTTTTTTTAACACAAAAAAGTTAAAAATTTACCTTTATCTAGAAATTTTTAAATTATTATAAACAAGCTGAATGCCCATTTTTCGGAGGGGGTAAATCAATTCGTATTAATAAACACTTTTCCATCGTATACAAATCTGTTTCCAATATAACTTTAAAAGTTAAAAAAGCTCCACGTTTTTTTTTTTACAGTTTGCTATCCTTCGTGGAAGATAAAGAACGAAATATTCATATTATTATATTAAGTAATAGAAGTTTTTAGAAAATGAGCTCAAAAAAATTAAAATTATGCTCAATTTCATACGGCACCGAAAATGATGCATTTGTTAGAAATCAACTAACACCTCCTAGAAACTCCCTCCAGATTAAAATAATAGCGATATCTTATCCTTTAATAATTCGAAGGAAGTGACAATATTTCTTAACCCCCACTGCTCAGTTTATGTTCGTTCTTTCGGACTACTAAAAAATCGGGTTTCTCACTTATATTAAACCCCGCGGTGTTCGTGACTCATCTATATTGTTTTAAACAACGTATACTAGCTAAACTTAGTCACAAGCAATTTTCCAAATAAATTAAAATTTTTAGTGCCTGATTTAATTTTTCTTATTTCAGTTTTTGATGAGTTTACATTATTTCATTTACATTATCGTAGAAACTTTTCAACCGAGTAACTATAAACAAAATAAACACGTGATTTTACCAAAATTTTTCGACAAAACTCTTGCAGCCACTTTGTTTGCGAAACGGGAGAACAGCAAATTTCGAAGGATGACTTTAAAAGTTGTTTCTGAAACTTATACAGCCGAGTACAGGAGCTATTATTACATCAGGTGGAGATAACTTCAAATCATATTAAGTAAGTTGCGTAATATTTATAAGAATTATTATAGCTTAATATTGCAAAATAATTGTCAAACCTAATAATATTTTAGCACAGTTGCCGTTGCCTTGGTTTACGATAATCTATATGTTGCTTTAAATGCTTACCCTGTCATTTCCATTTCAAACAGCCAGGTTTCAGGGAAGAAAGTTCTTACTTCTGACACTGATTTTGTGGCAGAAAGTCCTATTTTAGCTTCAGCAGCAAAAGGTGCGGCAGCAGGTCTCCTGGCTGCTGAAAGGCCCATGGCGGCAGGACCAGCTGTAGACAGTACATATTCTATATTAAAAATATTTGAAACTAATTAAAACTAGAAACATGCTATTTCACGTTTTCCGAGTTAGTTCCATTTCCATTCTTGTAAGTGATATCCAACACCGACCCTTTACCAGTAAAAAAATAATAAAAACCGAAAAAATCTCAAATCAGCATTGAATGCAAAACATAAATAAATCATCTTTAAGTCCAGATTTTAATATGTAGTTATATCAAGTAGTAGAGCAATATAAATATTCGAAACCTTTATAAGGGATATCATTTAAAAAACGTTTTTTAATTAAGGCGATTCGACATTTGAAAAATATTTTTTTTTAATAATGCAATAATGCCCATCGACAGTTTTGCTAAATGTAAGAGCTAAGCCTAATTTCGGGATGAGTTTGTAAATTTGGTGGGCTCAACTTCTACTGTTCAGGTTGTTCCTTGTAGTAATCCAGCAACCCATAATGATCATGATTTTTTTTTCTGGTTTGAATCAAACTTGCTTCCAAACCACACAGGAATTATTGCAGTCAGTCAATAAAAGTACAGTCAACCTATTAACGAATGCTCGTTGCAATGGGAACTATATTTCCGTCGCAAAATGTCATTGTTCTCACAAGCACATAAAGATATGAGAGAGAAATCACCTAACGTGGATATTAACTGACTGGTAAATTACTAATATGGCATGACGAATCACGGCTTTACTTTTATTTAATTGAATCATGTCGTTTATTTCACCAAAGTTAAATTGAAGCATATTTAGGTACTTAATTTACGTCGCACTAGAGCTACACAGAGGGCTCTGGGAAACATCCCTAAGGATGAACCGAAGACATGCAATCACATTTTTGATCCTCTGCAGAAGGGATGGCTCCCCTGAGCTTGAAGTCGAACACTTTACGATAGAACAGTTTAACAATAACCGATACAGCACACCCTCTGTCAATACGCAGGCTGATCAAAGTGGTCACCCACTCGCTTACTAACCACAGACAGTGTTGCTTGACTTGGGTGTTCTAGTTAGAACCGTTTCTTTACGATTTATCCACCATGGGGCTCGAAGCATTGGATCTAGATGGTATGCAAGATCAGGATCAAGATGTTTTTGGGGATATTATTTTTTTCTATTATGGATTGGACCTCCTCCCCAAAGTATGTTTACTTGGAAATTCTTTATGATCAGGTGTTTTTCAATCAACGGCTTTGATTTTCCTCATTGTTCTTAGACGTTGTAACTCATGTTTATTTCAAGAATCTTTTGGACTCAAAAACTATTATAAAAACCTTTTTTTTTTTTAAATTTATTTTTCACATTATGGGAAACAGAACCCACGCATCTCTGCCCCACTCATTATACAGCAACAAACACGATTGGCTTGTTGAAGTATATCAAAGCAGCAACTTTCTGTCTCTTCACTCTCTAATTATAAAAATGCACACTAGGCGGCGTTTGCGTAGCTGAGAGTAATCTTAATGAGTAAGCTGTAAATATAAAAAAAAATATTTAAAAATTTAAAAAAAAAAAAATAACAGCTCAACGAGTAAGTGGAATATTTATCAGGCTTTATGAATATTTATACTCCCTATTACATTCAAATTAGTCTGCAGATCACCATCGTGAACATCATGGGACTCTTGTGGGACATGTTGAAACAGTGGGTAAATTACTGAAATCAGCATCCCCGCTGTTACGTTAATTTGTGTAACAAATGAGTGACTTAAACCGGAAGTGACGTACCAATAAAACCTTGTGGACTCACTTCTTAAGTCAATCCAGGAGGTTATCAAGTGTGGATGTGGAGTTGAGCGATATTAAACTAAAGCATCCCGCGATTGTTTTTTTAGGAGAATCTATCTAATTGTAAATACAATACAATACGTATAAAATATGTATTAAATTACAAGTAATAAAACCAAGTAAGTAATGCATTTTTAGATCTTTAAATTCATCGGTTAAGAAACGTTAAAAAAAATTTTTTTCCATATAATTTAATACTGGTCTATCTCACCAGAGTCAAATGAGAGGGCTTCTGTTTGGAATACGGTATTAACCATACCTCCATCTCCGTAGCCGTCCGATCCATAGCCTTCTCCTTTCATGCAAGGACGAGTAAACAGAATCAAATCACTAATCACAAGAAAACCAGAACTCTGGAAATAAATTTATATCATAAATATCAATTCTTGTTATCAGTAAAACATCTCTCTTACTGTCGATAAGATTTCTCTACTATACATATTTTTAAAATTTCCTCTATTATACATATTTTCAAAATGTCCTCAATTATTTTTTATAAATTATCATTTATAATTCAATTCAAGATTATTTGAACTACAGCTAATCACTGAAGACTGCACGAAATCGGAATATCCGATTGCAGTTGATTTGAAATGATGAATCGGCTAATTAAAATAATAAATTTATTAGGAAGATAAATTTATTAAATTCGTTCCAAGCTTAAGTGTTCTAGTGTATTTAAACTATTGAAGTAGTCTTCAAATTTAGAAAATGTGAGTGATTTTGTTAGTGAATTAATTTATGCAAATTGATTCAAGTGTTTATTGAACATTCTGAAGCTTTAAAATATGTGTTTTGCTGTATTAGTCTGTTATTTGAATGCTGTAAATAGCTACATATTCTGGTAGATTCTACTAATAAAAAATTTGAAATCTTGAGGACTATTTTATTCATCTCCGATTCAAACGAACCCAGTGCTTTATTCAATATGGGCTTATGAATACTCTCTGCTTGCCATTATTACCCCCTTGGCTTCTGCCATTATTGCCCCATGGCTTCTGTCATTATTACCCCATGGCTTCTGCCATTATTATCCATTGACTTCTACCATTATTATACCCTTAATATATACTTTTAAAGTACTGGTCATGAAGTAAAATGTATATACAGCCTAAAATTAATGTTTATGCTAATGAAGTAGGGAAAAAAAACGGCTTTCACCATTTAATTTCATTTGTAATGAAAGCGGAAATGGAATACAAGCTTTATTTCCGAATTAAATACAGATAACTTGAAAGGCGGTTATTAAAATCACCACCAAGTTTTATTAGACAATTGAAATAGTTTCGATGAATTCATCCTTGCCTCCCTTAGCAAAGATCTGATAGAATGTGTTGTTTTTTTTTTCTTCAAACCTTTCAACTATTTAAATGCGTTAAGTTTGTGTCTCCAGTTTTGACAACGTTTCTAACAATAAATATTGAAGGTGTCAATTGTAAAACACCCTGTTTGTGCAATAATGATCAGGAAAAATATAATTCATCCATCAACTTTAAACTACACACCTGAAATGCCGAAAGAGAATCGTCATAAGAATTTGTTCCACCATTTCCGGGTGGAAATTGAATGCTTGAACTTGCTCTGCCAGAATACAGACCTATAAGTACAAATCTGCATGAAACATATATATAATTTAACAGTCTAATTATGAAGAATCAATTAATCTTATTCAAAAATTAAAGCGGTGCATTAATTTGCATTTTATAATATAAATAATCACTTTTATATTAAATAGTTGAACTTTTGTTGTTAAATAAAATTATTCTCTAAAATGCGTTCGATTTTAGAAGATTATTTAATGTTTTTTTGTTTATTGGGATAATTTTACTTATAAAAATAAATGCACATTTATTGTACAATGATACTCCGATACAAGTTTTAACTTTAGCAGAGAGTATTTATACGGACTTATTACCGTAAAGGCTGTAAGGACACTGTGAACAAACAAATACTGGTTTACATTATGCAAGAGTTAAGTGAAACAAGAGCTGGAAATGATTACACTGCAGAAAATATGAACGGTAACACATACTTTTGTTAAGCTAATCAAACTTGTTTTAAAAGAAGTCCAGTGTGAAGTAAATGGATAGACAAAATATAAAATATAGAAGAAATGTATTTTTAAAGGTATTCTTTTAAGTTCTACGAAACATTTTATGTAAAAAATGCGTAATTATGCGTAAAAAATGCGTAAGAAAGCATGCAAATTATTTCACGGAAAAAATATGATATAACATTCTGATGATTTTCGGACGATTTTATTATAAGAAATATTTAACCATATATATAATTTAAATTAAATACAATATTTAATATGTTTAAAAAACTTGCGTGAACACAAATGGCAAATAGTAATAATGATGAGCCAAATATAAAATAAAATCTTGATAATAAATAAAATTTTTTATAGATGTTAAGAAGCTAAATTCAATATATTATATTTTTTCAGAGGTATATGAAATAGCGTAACTAATAAATGATCTCTTTGAATCACTTATCATTTACTGGAATAGTTTGGTATCTTCCTAAATTTGACACTTCAAATCAAACAAGATTCACAAACGAGAACTTGACCAAATGTATCTAAAACTAAAATATTTTTTTATAATATAAACTCTTTACTATATGTAATATGTTCTTGGTCGTGCTTACATATACATATACAATATACCATCTATCTATCTATATATATATATATATATATATTTTACAATCCGTCGTACTTACCTGGTTGAGGTACTTTCTGATGACAAGGATTATTGGTGTAATAATGATTGTTATCCATGTTATCTAATCGTTGGAAAATCTGAAATTAAATTTATTATGTAAGTAATTTATAATAAATTTACAAGGTTAAAAAACGCATTTGTATTTTGAAATACTTACACCTTCTTTCGTGAGTTGATCATTATTGCTCAAAAGTGATATGCTTTTGTCGATTGTTTTAATTCCGCACAATGAATTGGGCGATGCAGTTATTTGCACTGAGGTTTTCATACCTGGTTGTTGCACTTCGTCACCAAATGCAAATTTTACCTAATAAAAAGATAATTTTTAAGTATAGTAATTATTTAAGTAAAAATTAGTAAGTTGTTGTTTTTTTAATGAAAAACGTTATACCCAAACCATGTATTATAATCTAATTAGTTTATACAAGAATTATGTTTTTAAATACTAGTCAACATTATTATTTAAATTTTAAATGAATGAAAAAAAAATTTGTTGAAAGGTATTTAAGTTTGAAGAAAAAGTTTATGCTATAAAATATTTTACACAGAGTGTGTATAACTGTGTAAGTAATAAAATATTAAAAATAAAAAGTTCAACTTTAATTTCACACAAATTCAGATCAAAAAAATATTTCCTAAATATTTTTTATAAATATTGAATTAAGTTGTTAGGTTATAAATTTTTTTAATTTTCTACATCGTATGCTTAACATTAAAAAGTTAAATAGTTCACATATTTGTTTATAAAGTCCACTCTCAGCCCATAAATTAATGGGGATGTTCTGGTGAAATCTGATATCCCAAAAGCCAATTGCGGTTATACTACGCTAAATCTTTCGAGAACAAAAATTTACAATATGCTTTGTTCAAAGTAACAACGTGAAACTGCTTAATAAATATAGGTATTGTGTAATTTTTATACAATAATTTAAAATAGCAAAATTAAGTTTTTATTTAAAAAAAAATACTTTGTCTCATAATGTTTATTTTCTTCTAAGCTGTATATATATATTAATATACATTGCAATTTATACCATAATACCATTCTAAGTTTTGGATTCAAGAATATATCATAATAGGCACCTTGTTTTTGAAGCATTTTTGTACTTCTATTTTTTGTGAATCAGCTACGGTCTCCCTGTCGCCTCGAACGTAGTACACAAGAACATAGAAAACAGGTGACAAAGCAGCATCGACATCAATTTCGAAATCAACTTCTCCAACAGGTGGTAAATATCTAAGAAAACAAAATTATTCATTCTGTTAACACTTAATCTTTTTCTTCTTCATTTCATTTTTTAACGAAATTTTAGGATAAATTATTCATATAAAATATCCAGATTAATCAAATAATATGAAATATTTTATTTATTTTTTAATGCTTGAATGCATGTAAAGATGTTTCAAACACATTAAATTGAAATCAGAAATAGGAAGTTATATTTCTTTTTTTAATGCTCTCACAATTTTATTTTAATTTATAAGCTGATAGCCAAAATGAATAATAAAGATTGTTAATTTTATTCAAATTCAACAGTTACAATAGGAATGTATGTTTACATATTTACATCATGATAGTCTTAATTGACCCAACTGCTATCAAAAACATAAAAACCCTAATTTCATTAACGGATTATTCACATATTTAATCGTAAAAAGGGACGTTTTACAAATTATTTAATCATAAAAACAAATCCTTTCTTAAATCCTTTAATCTTTAATCAGAATTTAATAAATTATTTTATGGATAAAGTGTAGCTTAACAACGATTTTATGGTAAAAGCAAACGTGGTAAAATTCACCGTAAAAATGGATCGTTCCTAAAATTATTTATTACAAAAATAGACAATTCACAAATTATTTTATGAAAAAAAACCAGATCTTTCACATAATATTTTATCGTAAAAACGAACCTTTCACAAATTAGTTTATGGTAGTAATGGTTTTGCCTAAGTTATTTTATCGTAAAAACGAACTTTTCACGAATTAGTTTATGGTAGTAACGGTTTTCCATAAGTTATTTTATCGTAAAAACGAACCTTTCACGAATTAGTTTATGGTAGTAACGGTTTTCCATAAGTTATTTTATCCTAAAAACGGATCCTTCAAAATGTCTTTAATTCGTTTTAATGTACCTTTCTCGAAACGTTTTTTGAAAAACGGAGTCAACGACTTCATTATTAATTAACTATAATTCCATACCTACAATAACTCGAATGAACGTTTTCGCGTATTATTTATTTATTTTAATAAATAATACATTTTATTCTTACATATTCCCAACAACATAAAGAGCTCAATTTGACATTTGATTTGATTTTACATTTGATTTTGATTGATTTGATTTGATTTTGACAATTTGATTTGATTTTCAATTTAGAAAATTAAAAAAGGTTTAAAAAATTCTAAAAAACAGGACCTTTTACAAAAATTAAAAATGTAACCCTATATTCACACAATTATGAGTACAAAAATAGGAATAAGGCATGCTATATGTACAACATAAGAATGAAGTAAAATAGGTAAATTAAAGAACAAATAAAGGCACAAAATGGACGCATTATAGTTTCAGTTCTATAAACAAAAACCTTCTATAGTGTCGAAGAAATACAATTATTTATTTTCTCTGAGTAAGGTTCTTGTTCACAGAATCGAAACTGTATATCAATTTTTGTGCCTTTATTTTTGCTTTATTTATAGGAATAATCTTTACAAAGACCAAGAGGTATAAAGTATATATATATGCCAATGGTATAAATATTCAACATTCAAAAGCTCAAAATTTCTGAAATTTTGAACTTTTTTGTGAAAAACTTTTCGAAAACGCTATGTCTGGTTAAAAAGATCTATACGTTTTATATCGCGTTTTAACTAACGAATGAAACAAACGAATCGAAAAAATCATCGATAACCTACTTGGTTTCTTTGGATGCTGGACAGTCTGCTTCAGAACTTTATGAGCAAGATTGTATTTTGGGAAGCAATTGAATAAAATATATTTATACCGATGGGATAAATATATAAAACTTTTAAAAGCAGAAAATTTCTGAAAGTTTGAACTTTTTGTGAAAAAATTTTCGAAAATGCTATGTCTGGTTAAAAAGATCTATACGTTTTATATCGCGTTTTAACTAACGAATGAAACAAACGAATCGAAAAAATCATCGATAACCTACTTGGTTTCTTTGGATGCTGGACAGTCTGCTTCAGAACTTTATGAGCAAGATTGTATTTTGGGAAGCAATTGAATAAAATATACTTATACCGATGGGATAAATATATAAAACTTTTAAAAGCAGAAAATTTCTGAAAGTTTGAACTTTTTGTGAAAAATTTTTCGAAAATGCTATGTCTGGTTAAAAGGATCTATACGTTTTATATCGCGTTTTAACTAACGAATGAAACAAACGAATCGAAAAAATCATCGATAACCTACTTGGTTTCTTTGGATGCTGGACAGTCTGCTTCAGAACTTTATGAGCAAGATTGTATTTTGGGAAGCAATTGAATAAAATATATTTATACCGATGGGATAAATATATAAAACTTTTAAAAGCAGAAAATTTCTGAAAGTTTGAACTTTTTGTGAAAAAATTTGCGAAAATGCTATGTCTGGTTAAAAAGATCTATACGTTTTATATCGCGTTTTAACTAACGAATGAAACAAACGAATCGAAAAAATCATCAATAACCTACTTGGTTTCTTTGGATGCCGGACAATCTGATTCAGCATTTGATGAGCTAGATTGTAATATGGGTAGCAATTGAGTTTCTTCTCCTTTTAAAACCTTTTCATCGCTTTCATACCTGCTTGATACATCATTTTCAACAGAAAAATCAGTTTCTAGAATATTGGTTGAAACGACATCGGATTGTTTTGTAATCTATGAAAGTATAAAAAAAAAAGAGTTTTGTAAAGGAAAAAAATGTTTAAACACTTGGAAGTTGTTCTAACTACAATAAAAGATCAAAAGAGTTTTTTGTATGGAGGTATAAAAATATTAACTATGGGGATATAAAACTAACATGGGGATAGAAAATAATTAAAATTTCGTACGAATTTCTCAGATAAAATATCACTTTTATATTCTTCTTAATTCGATTCAATGTTAAATGATGTTTCGGCCCATATGTAAAAGCTATATTTAATTATTTCCACAATTCTTTCTGTGTTTATTTTAGGGCATATAGATATAATTAAACTCTATTTTTAATTATTTTTTTTTTTTTTTTTTGAAAAATTTTGGCTGCCCTCAGTTTGATAGCAGATCAAAACAGAAATTCTCTGAAGCAATATTAATTTTACGATAAAATGATCTAAGAACAACTTGTATATTCATGAAAGTGAAGGTAGCTTTTTTTATTGAAAGGGCTGGACTAGCTACTTAAGTAAAATCTCACTGTATTCTAAGCTATAAGAGATATGTAAGTTAGTGTGTCCTACATTCTCTCTCTTATTGTACATTCTCTCTCGATTGTTCTTGTTTTCCAGTGGCGCCATCTATGGCCAAGACTTCGACTTCTGTCACCCCATACCGCACACCCATTTATAAGGCGGACCCATTCATACATCCATTCATTCATCCACAGATCGTAATTTTGACCTGAATCAGAGAACGATCAATCTCCAATGCAGTACCCCCAGAGGTATTGCTTTGTTATGGAAACAGAGGACTTTGCGACTCGACAGATTTAACTCGCATCAGTCACCATTTATTACATGGGGAGTCTTCGGCCGGCGGAGATCGAAACCACGAACTCTTGGACCAGCGCCCTACCGATTAGGCTATGCTGGCCCGTGTCCTACATTTCAAATACTGGATGAATATTAAATGAATTTCAAATAATAAATTATTTTATATGTGAGTATAACACTTAATCAGTACCTAATTGTGAGTAAAGAAATGTTTATCTACTCCATTATTATCATAAAAGTAATGAATAATTATTAGATCAATAATTTGGGGAGATTATTTCGACACAATAGTTCATTATATTGATTATACTTATATTTAGTTTTATAATATTAAAGATTTCACGAAAAAATGCTAATCACAATGTTTCACGTTCAAGCTAAAATCGTCTCTAGTTAACAAAAACTATAATGCTCAAAATCATTATAAATGAAATATCTGAATTCAGAATTATAATGGCTAAGCATGGGAATCAGAAATTTTTATTAAAAGAAAAGAGAATTTTGAGTAATTTTTTTATGATACTTATGGTAATCAGCGTTCGTCAAACTTTATGAACAAAATTAAGTTTTACTAAATTCATGGATAATAATCAAAATTTTGAAATCGGAGGACTTCAACTATTTAGGATAGTGGCAATAACAATGAAGAACAACATAATTCTTTTCGTAATGTGTAGTGCTTATAGAGTTAAAATCAAATTTAGATTCTATAACACTAACTATTATATATATTTTTTTATTTTTACAAAATAATTAAAAATGAATAATCATAAATAAAATTCATCAAAATAAATATAATTTTTTTTTCAGTTTTCAAATATAATAGTAGAAACAACTATCTTTTTTATCATATAAAATATTTCAGATGCGATAAAACACTGATTGATACGAGATTGATACACGTATCTAACGCCAACTTACTTGGTAGTAAAACTTGAAGTTGTTACTTTCTATAGATGCAAAAACAAGCTTTACTTTTAGTTTACTGGCATTAGACTGGTTGATAAAAAATTTTTTTTGCTGAATTCTTGGATAATAATCAATGTTTTGAAATTGATGGACTTCAACTATTTAGGATAGTGGCAATAACAATGAAGAACAACATAATTCTTTTCGTAATGTGTAGTGCTTATAGAGTTAAAATCAAATTTAGATTCTATAACACTAACTATTATATATATTTTTTTATTTTTACAAAATAATTAAAAATGAATAATCATAAATAAAATTCATCAAAATAAATATATTTTTTCTTTCAGTTTTCAAATATAATAGTAGAAACAACTATCTTTTTTATCATATAAAATATTTCAGATGCGATAAAACACTGATTGATACGAGATTGATACACGTATCTAACGCCAACTTACTTGGTAGTAAAACTTGAAGTTGTTACTTTCTATAGATGCAAAAACAAGCTTTACTTTTAGTTTACTGGCATTAGACTGGTTGATAAAAAATTTTTTTTGCTGAATTCTTGGATAATAATCAATGTTTTGAAATTGATGGACTTCAACTATTTAGGATAGTGGCAATAACAATGAAGAACAACATAATTCTTTTCATAATGTTTAGTGCTTATAGAGTTAAAAACAAATTTAGATTCTATAACACTAACTATTATATATATTTTTCTAGTTTTACAAAATAATTAAAAATGAATAATCATAAATAAAATTCATCAAAATAAATAAAAAAAATTTTTCAGTTTTCAAATATAATATTAGAAACAACTATCTTTTTTATCATATAAAATATTTCAGATGCGATAAAACACTGATTGATACGAGATTGATACACGTATCTAACGCCAACTTACTTGGTAGTAAAACTTGAAATTGTTACTTTCTATAGATGTAAAAACAAGCTTCACTTTTAGTTTACTGGCATTAGACTGGTTGATAAAAATTTATTTTTGCTGAATTCTTGAATAATAATCAAAGTTTTGAAATTGATGGACTTCAACTATTTAGGATAGTGGCAATAACAATGAAGAACAACATAATTCTTTTCGTAATGTGTAGTGCTTATAGAGTTAAAATCAAATTTAGATTCTATAACACTAACTATTATATATATTTTTCTAGTTTTACAAAATAATTAAAAATGAATAATCATAAATAAAATTCATCAAAATAAATATAATTTTTTTTTTCAGTTTTCAAATATAATAGTAGAAACAACTATCTTTTTTATCATATAAAATATTTCAGATGCGATAAAACACTGATTGATACGAGATTGATACACGTATCTAACGCCAACTCACTTGGTAGTAAAACTTGAAATTGTTACTTTCTATAGATGTAAAAACAAGCTTTACTTTTAGTTTACTGGCATTAGACTGGTTGATAAAAATTTTTTTTTGCTGAATTCTTGGATAATAATCAATGTTTTGAAATTGATGGACTTCAACTATTTAGGATAGTGGCAATAACAATGAAGAACAACATAATTCTTTTCGTAATGTGTAGTGCTTATAGAGTTAAAATCAAATTTAGATTCTATAACACTAACTATTATATATATTTTTTTATTTTTACAAAATAATTAAAAATGAATAATCATAAATAAAATTCATCAAAATAAATATAATTTTTTTTTCAGTTTTCAAATATAATAGTAGAAACAACTATCTTTTTTATCATATAAAATATTTCAGATGCGATAAAACACTGATTGATACGAGATTGATACACGTATCTAACGCCAACTCACTTGGTAGTAAAACTTGAAATTGTTACTTTCTATAGATGTAAAAACAAGCTTCACTTTTAGTTTACTGGCATTAGACTGGTTGATAAAAATTTATTTTTGCTGAATTCTTGAATAATAATCAAAGTTTTGAAATTGATGGACTACAGCTATTTAAGAAGATAGCAAAAACAACGAAGAACAATTTTAAACTGTTATTCGTAATGTTTAGATAGAGTTAAAACAAATTGAGATTCTTTAACACTAACTATTATAATTTTTTTTAGTTTTTCAAAATAATTTAAAATAAATCATCATTAATAAAATTCACAATCAAAGTAAATAAAATTTAAAACAATTTTTTTTAGTTTACAAACATAATAGTTGAAACAATAATCTAATTTTTTCATTCTATAACAATTCAGATACGATAAAACACTGATTGATATTGAGCACTAACTTACTTGGTAGTAAAACTTGAAATTGTCACTTTCTTTAGATGTAAAAAGAAGCTTTAGTTTCAGCTTACTATCGCATAAAACTGGTTGCTGTACTGGCTGCAACTGGATGAAGCTTTCAGAGGGCGAGTAATAAGGATCTAAGTAGATAGCAGCACTTGGAACATTAAGGGTGTTATGTGGCCCATTTGAAGGAAATCTTACTGATTTGGCCTTTAAAAGAAAAAGAAAATATATAATTAAATTCAATAAATGTGAGAAATGTTACAACTGGAAAATAACAAAATTTTTAACAAAAACTAACTAAATAGTGTTCCAAAAATGCGCATTGAACTTAATTAAACCGGAATTCTTAAAATCATAAAGTAAAAATGGTGTAGTTTGTTATTCTTTACTTTATTGATGCATTCATTTACCACTGGTTACATTTGGCGAAGTTTTGTCATGATTGTTGCTGCAACTCCGGGATTCAACGGTTTTTCGACACAGAACTACGAATGGTTGAGTCCGGTCACCTAAACTATTGCAAAACTACATTGACCGAAGAACTCCCCAACTGAAAATTTTAAAAGTGAACGCAATCCGGGCACTTTCAGAAAAAGGATGCAATGATGAACAGCTAATATCTTTCTAGGGTTCTATAGTTGTAGACATATTGAGATCTAAGAAAAAGGGTGCAATTTCCGAAAAAGGATGCAATGATGAAGAGCTAATATCATCCTTCTAGGGTTCTATAGTTGTGAACATATTGATTGACATTTAAGGAAAATGGGTGCAATTTCTGAAAAAGAATGCAATGATGAACAGCTAATATCATCCTTCTAGGGTTCTATAGTTCTGGGCATATTGACATTAAAATTAAATAGCATGGTCTTTCTAAATAAGCTATTTTCCATTCATGTAAAACCTTTAAGCAGAACATTACTTTTTATGCAAAAGAGTGCAAGTTTTAGGTCTTTCAGTAATTGATTTCACTGCCGGAAACCACAGAAAATAATAAAACCCATAAAAACAACCGAACATAATTTATCATCTGTCGTCTTTAGTAGAGTCTATATAAAAAGTCTGTAACAAAACAAACTACGCTTAAAAAGTTTTTAAAAAAACTTAGAATTTTTTTTTTTACATACTTTAGCAACTCGATGACTTTAGAATTTCGGTATCAAGACACCATTTTATTAGAATTTAAACTTTCCACTCTTTTGTTAGATTACACTGTATAATTAGGGTGAAAATTTTTTTCGGAGGTCTTATACCGGGTGGAACAATCTTTAAAAAATTTTCCATAATTGTCCAAAAATACTTTAACTTTCTCATTGGAGAGAGTCGAGAACATTTACTTTTTTACAAATATGAGTAAAAAATATTATGCTTTTCAAATTTCAAATTCGATGTTGTTGAAATATAATTTTAGCTGAAGGCTTTGAGTATTTGCTTACAGGAAAAATCCTAGATTAAGAAACATCATAATCGTGCAAATTATATAGCCTTTCTAAAAGTATTATTGCATATTTGACACTATTATATTTCCAGACATAAGTATTACTTATGTCTGGAAATATAATTACACTATTACCTACTTTTTAATAACTTACTGACAATACAAATTTGTTCTTACCTCTAAGAATATCGATACAACATCCATATTCTGTGCAAGCATTGTGTATTCTATGATACCGTCTTTATCAGATGTGTAATTCTTACAATACTTCAGTTTCTTCGTTGCCCACCATTCAGCTAAAACTCTTTCCTTCGTAATGGTTGCGCACAGCTCAATCGGCACATTTGCTGCCGGTGTGTCATCCGGTTGAGTCACTTTAACCTAAATATGATGAAAATGGCAAATTAACACGTACGGTTTAAAGGAAAAAAGAGGCAATTGATTTTTACGAAAAGTTTTTTAATTAATCCAAGAGACCCCAGCCTCTGTGTGACGACTCAAATTAGAACGCATAGTAATGCAAAAGGTAATTGATCAGATAGTCATAATCCATGATCCATGCCAGAGTTTAAAGCAAAGACGTACACTGAGTCAAAAAGACGTACTATGATCTAATTATCGAATCTTTATGTCTCAATCTTAATGGTTCGAATTTTGAAAATACGACTTTTGTTAAAATTTGATTTCTCAGGAGCTATTCCAAATTTCATTCAAATTTTGTTTTTTTGTCATGAAAAATTATGTACTTTAAAATGATGAAACAAATTTTATGTGTTACAATTCAAAATTTTTTCGACTATTATTAAATAAAATAATACAAAATAATAAATATTTAATGATATTTATTCTTTTCCAGGCATCATCTTTGGATAAACGAATTATATAATTTTTTGCAAAAATTTTTCAATTCGTGTAAGAAGTTCTCGAGATAATGCGAAATATGCTAAAAGTTAAATTAACATTATAAGGGCTAAACTTTTGATCGCTCGCCTGATCCAACTATGAGGACCATATTTTCCAGATTGCGGCTATCCTCTGCATTTTGGGGATCAGAAATTCAAATTCCTTGAAATAAATGTATGTTTATTTAGAGAAAATAGGTTTTTGTGTCTGATTTCGCAACTTAAAATATCGTCTGCACTAATTAATTAGCATATTTGAAGTCATCCCCTCGAACCATTAAAATTGAGTTCTAGAACGTATCCGTTCATTAGATCAAAAGTTATTACGAGTGGCCTGTTTTTTTTGACGCATTGTACATAGAAACTGACGTTTGTGCTAATGGACTAGGTGGTGTAAGAACTTCAGAAGATAGCTCTGGTCAGCTTCGAGTCTAATATATGGTCAACGGTAACTGTGTGTATAATATCTGAACCATTTTTAACGCAACAGATAACACTGAGGAGCAATATTTTTGTTGCATTCATTCATAGACTTGATTTTGAATTATTCGGGTGTAGGTATTTAAAAATCTGAAATAAAACTTGCTTCTAAAACTAGATTTTTTAAAATGACGCTTTTTTTTACATGGTGAAGTTTAGAAACGTTATATATGACAGAAAGTCGCGAAAATGTTGTGACAAAATTCTAAGGGGGTTAGGGCACTTCTTGAAGTTTAAAAGTTCATGGGAACCCGTACCCAGAAAAGTCAAAATCTACTATACGATGGAGTTTATGATGTATTAAAGAATCTCGTCTAACAAAAAACTAAAAAAATATTCCCCAGTGCATTTTGCCTCGACAATTCTTTTGAGATCTTCTAAAAAGAGGGAGACATGAGATATTTGCAAAGGTTGGTGATATCTTGCATCTTATTTCATCTGATAAACCAACAAACGTGGATACAGATTACTGAAAGCAACAATCTACTGAAATATCACCCTAAAAATACTATTTTAACTTTAACTTCATATTAGTCGCATCGTTTTCTAAACATATAAACACGGATGAAGCATAGTTATAAAAATACTAACATGCATAATAATTAATACATTAATACTAACTTTTCCATTGTACGGCAAACCAGGTTTATAAAACTGTCTCTGGGCGTTGCTAAACGCAATGTTCAACGGTGATTGTTGGCGTTGAAGATATTGAGTCTCATTTCGATCTACGCCTAAAACAACAAAGAACATTAGAAAATCAGGAATATATAATATATATATATATTCCTGATAATATATATATATATATATATATATATATAATTAAAGTGTATCAAACACAGTTCCACAAAAAGTGCTGAATATATTTCTTTTCCTGTACAATGTTTGAATTAGATTAATAAATGGCATACATTCGAATTATAATTGATAGAAAATGATAGTAATACAATTTTGCTTTAAAAAAAGTATATAGCCAATCCATGACATGGTTTCATGAGCTATAGCAAGAAGGGGCGATAGATCCTAGTATGTTAAATAAGATTAAATAACCTGAAAAAAGTTTAGAGCCGAACTTCAACCTATGATAATTAAACGCGGTGCGTGTAACAATGTAACTTATATCTGTAATCTGTAATCCTGGAATTAATTCTAATCGAAATGAAATATAAAGTATTTTGTTGTTAAAACTGCTGTTTAAATTAATTTAAACATCTCAAGAAACTTTATTGATAAAATATTTTTTGATTAAAATAACTTCAATCTGCATATATTTTAAGCCAATGAAGTTATTTAATCAAGTAATAATGTAGTTATATTGAACCAAAACCAAGTCTCGTATTTAGCCTGCTATATGAAACTTGGGAAATAATGCAAATATCATAACAAACCATGTGAGTACAACACGTCGTCTACATATTAAAGTTGTTTTTATATAAATGTATATGTTTAAGCAATTACTTTATAACTTTACAAATTAAAAATAACTGTTTTATAAACATACAGGTTAAAGAAGCTGTTTTTTATTGTTCTTGCAAATTTTGCATAGTTAATAATTATTACTTGAATAACAAATTATATAACTATTAATTTTAATTCTAAACTTCCCTAATATTTATTTTAAAATAATGTGATAGGAATGAAAAACGTTTTATAAATTCACACAACATTAATAAAAATGGCTGATAAGGTTATTTTAAATGAACCTTTTCGTTAAATTAAAAATAAATTTTACCTGTTCCTTCCTCAACAACATTTGCAACAACCATAATTCTTTTATATCTAAAATTATTGCCATATTGTATCCTCGAAACATTTAGAGTGTAATTGTAGCATCCGTCAATCTGAAATAATTAAATTTATTATCAGAGAAAAATTTTTCATCTTTGCTTATTTATTGTAGCGAGAACAAACAAAATAGATATATAATTGTTAGTTTACAAATGCTAAGTTTTACGGAAAAGAAATCCAACAGGTAAGAAACGCAAACATTTTTTCTAATGAAACAGAACGGTGATATAAACTAAATCTGACCCTAAATAAAATGCATTAAACGAAAAAATATATAATTAGGGTAACCGATCAGTATTCACCACGTAGTTGAAAATATTTCACAAAATTTCATGGCTCGTAGACACATAAAAAAAATGAATTTATGGGGTAAATTTAGTTTAAACCTTTTTTCTAATGCCTACCCAATTGACACTCGTCATTCGGGTATCGGTAGGGCAGATTTGTTAGCCACTTTTTCAGGGGCACTATATTAGGTTGGCCAGCATGGCTCCCACAATAAGGGCATATAGACAGATAATACATCCATGCCTTGTCCGGGATTCGAAACCTGGACCTTTCTTGTGAGAGGTCAGCTCCCTGGCTACTACACAGTCTGATCTGCAGTTTAAAACATAAATAATTTTCATCTTCGTCACTTTTTTATTTTTTTAAAGTTTCGTAATTTTTTTTTCTGCCGTCATAAATTTACTAAATTTTTGTCGATTAGAAATACACAACCCAAGGAACTACTTTTTTTCTGTCTTAGGGGACGTATATTAACGATTCAGAGGACGCATCATGACTTTTCTTGCGTTCTAGGGGATGCATTTTACGTATCCCAGGGGACGCGTCACAACTTTCATTTTGCGTCTTCGTGCTAAAACGCGTAAGCAAAATCACTGGTATATAAAACGGGTTAAAAATATTTCTGCTTTAGTTAGCTTTCAAATAAACACTGTATTCAAACAGGTTATAGAATTTAATATCTTAAGTTATTAATAATGTTTTTATTATCAACATTTTTCAATGTAGATTTATTATATTCTAATTAGATATTAATAGTTCATTTACTGAACTTTATTGTCTTATAAGTCTAATTATAGAAAATCACAAATGTTACAAAATAGTATTTACATCCAATCATTCAGTAAAAAGGATTTTTTTTTGTTTGTTAATCGAGTCAATTCTGTTAGAAAAAGTGGGACATTTTTATGTTGGATGTTGGTTTTGTTCTCTATTGTATTACTATAACTGATAATCATGTATAGTTATCATTAACATCGGTAAAGTTTCTGTGTAAGCTATTTATACACTTCTATTATTTAAACTTGAAATATATTCTTAAATTGCAATCTCTCTTCGTTTACTAAAGGTAGCCAAAGTGTAGGAAAGAAATATTTTAATATAATTTGAGATACTTTCTTTGAAAAAAAATATACAGTGACAAAAGGAATATGCTTTTCAAAAACAATACGTTTAACAGATTAGATGATGAATTGATCTAGATTGATAACAGAATAGATCTAGATTGAAGTGGCAAACGAAATTTACGTAGATTGATATAGCAAACCGCTATGTAGATTGATATAGCACTTTAACTGAAATTGCAAATGAGATGTTAGGATTGATTTAGCAAACAATTTGCTACTAGATTGAGATTAAAAATGATATTTGCAAATGAGATGTTTAGATTGAACTAGCATTGAACATCTAACCAAGATTGAGATAACAAATGAGATTGATATAGCACTTGGACTGAAATTGCAAACGAGATGTTTAGATTGATTTAGCAAACAATTTGCTACTAGATTGAGATGAAAAATGATGTTTGCAAACGAGATGTTTAGATTGAACTAGCAAACGATTTGTGGTTAGATTGAGATAGCAAATGAGATAATGTATTTTTAGATGACAAACATTGTGCACATAGACTGAAAAGGAAAGAGAAATAGATCTGTAAGTAAATACCAAAACTAGTGCTTGCAGCTAAATATTAATAAACATAATAATACACTTTATGAGAAATTCGAACCGAAATAAGTTCTTTTAGAACTTGATACCTGGAGGAATGTCAGATAACATTTCAATAGTTTATCCATACCTTAAATGTTTCCTGCAAGACAGGCAGTTTTTCTCTGGAATAAGAATACTTTTCTAATGAAGAATTCAAGTTTAATGTTCCAATAACTGGCTTGCCATAGGTATACCTGTCAATATGGGGGGAAATCATAACTTAATGTTAATGACGGAAATAAATAAATGTATTGAAATGTCAAATATTAAAAAAAAAGAATCTTATATCCAAGAAAAAACTTCGGTTTAAGTCTATAATTAAATTAAACTATATTTAAGTATCGTACTGTTTAAACTACCATTCTATTATTTTGAACTTGCATTTTCTGAGTCTTCTTTTTATTTCAGTTTATCAATAAAAGGCGAAACTAATATTTTACAGTAGTAAAAATAGCCATGGGATAATTTATATCCTTGTGGATTTTGCACAAAACACTGAGTAATCAACTTCTTGAATGTGTAAATATTTAGAGACAGGTTAAAGACCAATGATGCTTCAGTTGTAATTCAATTCAGACAAACCCGTTTTTTTAGCAGATAAAAATGAAAGACGCTTATAACACCTTTTAGACCTTTCTATTAATTTAAATTGTTACAGATTGGCAATGCAGTTTCTCTTTTTAAGGAAAATGAAAAAAATTACAGTTTATAGTAAAGGCAACTGACTTAAACCCAAATCATATCCTACCTCAAACAAATATGATCTCGCTGCTCTAAATTATGTATATTATTATACGTAAAAGGAATGTTTGAAAAGTATAAGCTGAAGTATTAAAAAAATATTATATATAAAGTTGTTCAATAAGAAATTATATTAATATCTATGAACAATTTTCAATTTTGTAAACTTTGCTTATCGAAATGATGTAACGTTATCTTAAGTTTTCAAATAATAAAAAATGAGCTCACAAACTAATTTTTTTACAACCCCGTGGCATTTTTGCCTATGAATACTTTTCGGCATTTTCATATTTAGTACAGAAGACATGGGTTAACTTAACAGTTCCAAATAACCGTTACTAACTCATATCAGTTAAAATAATTCGCTAATAAACATTGTCACACATGGCGACAAAGCAATTAAATAATAGCCTTATACGGCAAAATTGAATAGGTACGACTAATAACAAAAGCACAAACCGTGCGTTTTAAGGCTGTTCTCTAAGGCTGTTCTTTGTTATGACACGAAATTACGTTTATTTAGAGTGTAATACGCTATTTTTATTACTGTTATATTTTTGTAATAGTTATTCATAATTGTTAGGTTTAGTTATCTTTAGTCAGCGGTTTCCTTGCTAATTGGATGCCTGCAAGTGACGTCATCGTAGATAATTTGGGGTATTTATTGTTGATTCTGAAGCCAATTATATTTGACATACATGCGTGACGTCGCTTACATGTATCCAATTGAATGTGATTTAAATTACGCGGCTAGGCATAATCTCTTCACAACCCCTCGAGTTTCAAATACCCAATTGAAAATAGTACAAAGTACAATGCTTTATACAAATATAGTACAAAGCATCAACGGTAAGAAAAGCCCCTGTTTTCAAGGAAAAACCACTTCTTATCGAATTTTTAATATTTGAAAAGTTAATCCAACGTTGTGTTGTCCGAGCTCAAAAAATTGGATTGATAATTGATATTTATGATATTATATATTATTTAAAAAATAATAATTGATATTTATATTCATCTTGTAAGTTAAAAAATGTCACCAAATTGGCGATTTCTAAAAAAGAAGTTTTGATACGTTTTTTTAATATAAAAATATAAGCAAATAATTTTTTTCTGAAGAACCCTTTTCAACTAGAATTGCTTCTACATTCATGCAACAGTTACATTTAAGAAGCCTTAATCTTTAATAAAAATTACATTTCATTTGTGGAATCCAAAAGGAAAGTAAATAAAATGAAAGGTTATTAACCGAATTAGTTCTGCACGAGATAATGAGGCAAGGTACTCTCATCAAAAATAATAAAGAAATAAAAAGTAAATAAAGTCTTCTAGAATCATCAATTGGATTCTGCTGTACCTTCAGGGAAAAATAAATATGTATACTCAATGCAAGTGATCTCAAATGCAATTAGCACGTTTTTTATCTATCCAATCAGGTCATAGTTCGCTTTATGTGGAGTCAATCGTAGCAAAGAACTTATTTTCCCCGATAATTTAATCTTTTTTTAATAATTTTATATGTTTCATCTAGATTTCAATGAAAACAAATCACTGATGACTCCGTTTACTCTTCTAAGTAACATGATAATGATTAATTAACAATATATTTTTAAAAAAAAACGTAGAAGCGCATTTTTTTAATCTTTTACGTTAGGGGCTTTGTAAATTTCTACATTTTTTTTTAAATCTTAAATAAAAGAATGTATAAAAAATATATATTTAAAAAAATACTTGCATAATTTTTTAAAATAGTTTTCACAGATTGATATTTATTATTATTTTGTGAGGTATAATTACTACTGCACATAAATACAAGAAGCATTTAGAAATCTTAATTAGAAAGAACTATATAAAGTTTTACGCTTTAAAAGCAAAAAGTAGTTATTCTGCGTAAATCGTAAACGACACTGTAGCAAAAAAAAGCGAAATCAAACTATATTTTTAACAAATACAATGACTAAAACAAATTCTAAGGAAAAATCATGGTGAAACAAACTAAAAAAAAATAGAAATTTCTTCGTCATTAATACCGTATTTTTCCTGGAAAGTCAGTTGACGCCAACTTTAACACATAAATAAACATTTAATAATAAGCAATCACTATATATTTCCTCTAGTTCATAAGGCCAAATCTAAATAGGTATTTCTCTAATGTGGTATCATAAACTATAGAATTTATCTATTTGTCTTTATTCATTGTTTTAGGTTTGTTATCTTGTTAGGGTTTTCAAGAAAAATGTCTGCACCTCATATTTTATATATTAAAAACTAAAATGACTGTATTACTTACTTTGCGCATATTTCTATAGGAATCGTTTCGGCATCAATAAGAACGAAAGAGGGGAATTTAATACTAACATCAAATTTAGGAAGAACTGAAAGAAAGAAAAAAATAATCCGTACATAATTTCGAAAATTTTTAAAACATCGTGATGTTTATAGTTTTAAAAATTATACCATAATTACTATTTATCATCACAAATATAAAATACACGATATGATAAAATCCAACAAAAATAAAAACCATTTTTTTGTTATATTATCGATTACGAAAATTATCGAATTCGATATTCTACTACATCAATTATTGCAAAGTTAAGTCAATTATTGTTAGGAGATGAGCATCAGCAGTCGTAAACGCAAAAATTGGGTCGACTGTTCAACGACGATTATAAAATAAAAAATAAAAAATGAAATAGACTGTACTCAATAATCTGCATTTCTTATCTATTCAACATTTTCCCACCCTATCGGGGAAGTTTTATTGGTTTTAATACGGAATTAAACGGCATAAGGGATTTTTTTAGAGTATATTCCTAACGATATTACGTAAACACTGTTACAAACTGTGTCTTTCGCGAAAAAAGGGAGAATAATATTAGGTAACAAACAAGATGAAAGGGATTTGTAATGGATTCATATTTGAAATGTCTAATCTAAATTGGTTTGACTCTGCCTGACACCTTGAAGAGAGATAGATGTTGGAAGTATATTAGTATAAGATTTTGAATGTTTCAGAAAAACAAACGATCTTCCAATCAATCCGTTATCAAAACTGTTGTAACGACTTAGGCGGTTGAACAGTCTAGTCAAGATCGGTGTGCTCCTGTCAGCGATTTTCCAATCTAGCTGCTTTTTATTACAAGTTCGTCAGTTTTTTTTTTATAATCGTCGTTGGACAGCCGACCCAATTTTTAGGTTTACGACTACTAATGTTCAAATCCGTAGCCTTGTAATTTTGAATCCAATCCAGAAGACAAGGGAACTCCTGGATCAAGTATTGGGAGAAATTTGCCTTCGTGAAGGACTTTTTTTTTTTGGTGGAACTAACTCGTATTTGTCTTACACGGAGAGGAAGACCACGAGAACCTTCCACGGTTAGTCTGACCGCAAGGGGACTCTAACCCATGATCCGTCTACCACTGAGGATATTTCACGTCAGCACTGTCGTCGGTGCAAGCCGGATGCGGAATTCGTATCGACCAGCCATTGCCGGGATTGAGCCCCGGTTCACCTCATTGGAAGGCGAACGCTCTATCCCCTGAGCCATCGCGGCGCAAGTTCTCCAGTTTGGCATTTTTCTAAATAAAGAAAAATGCGATGTCTTTTTTCTTTTTTGAAGAATTAAAAAAAGAAGTAAATTTTAAAAGAAATAAAAAAATCGTATTACAATTGCGACCAACTACAGTCAAGAAGAATATTTCTAAAAAAAGAGAGCGAATCGTTATAAAAAAACAATAAAATTTTTATATAATTTACCCAGAAATAAAAGTTTAGGGCAATATTGGACTGTAAGTTTTTAGTCAAACAGATGAATAATTTTACATTCTCTATTTAATTTACATTTTTTTCACTAAATCTTTTTTTTTTTTTTTTTAAAAAAATACCAAGAAATACTTGAATTACCATTTTACAAAACATGCTGGAATTTTATTATTAAAAAGTTCTATAACAAGGAACATAGTTCATCATTAAAAAATTTTATAGCAAAAAACGCAATTCATTATCGTTATAATTTAAATAAGGAGGATAGCAGACTTACCGTATTCTTTTACTTCAAATGATGTACTTTCTAAAATATAATTATTTCTTTTGGCATATATTTTCCATGTTCCTTTTACAGGTTCATCAGATAAAGGAAATTCATTTTGTACAAGTCCTGATTATAATAGAAAAATTAAATTGCATGCATTAATGCTCAATATTACATTTAAAAAAATACATATATGTCCAGAGAAGAAATTCACAAAACGATTCTAGGTAATTCACTGTTAATTTTTTTTTTTTAATATAAGTTTTTTAAAGATTTTTTTTTTCTTAGAAAAAAGAATAGATACTAAATTAGACCTGCCAACTCTTTCGAATTTTTCGGAAAAGATTTCATTTTTATATTTAATGAGGTAGCAATTTTTTTGCAATCAAACTTGATTATTGTTTTAACTGCCATTATGCTTAAAAAGATTAAACGTTTATGAAGAAAGCTCGCTAGTTATCTTATTGTGTTATGGCTAAATGTGAGTTAAGACACTATCACTATCATTATTATTTCACTATCACTATTTTTATTAGTTATTTAACTACCACAGGGAAAAAACTTTTTGGAAGAAAGTAAAAGTTAGTAAGTATGCCAAATGTTCGTCAATATTTTTTTTCTCCAAATATATCGAATAAGACAAGAAATGTGTAAAATTGTAATGTAATTTATAACGCTTTACTATATGTATGAAAAGCTCGTGTCAATATAATAAGTCACGTTTTCAATTTATTGAGCTTATTGGTTTTGGTGAAAAACACAATTTCTATGCATACAATATGTTTTTGTGTATTTTGATGTTTTCCGGAATATAGTAAAGTGCATAGTAAAAACAATGTTAAAGACCCATTTGATTCAAAAATGTCAAAATTTTGAAAAAGACACTATATTACCTTAAGCCTTTTATGGAAACATTACTCATTAGCATTACTCATTTTTGATTTTAAAAGATAGATGGCTTGCATGAAATCGACAAATTTTTAATACATATTACATTTTTTATAGAAAAAGTGCAAACAAATATATCGTTGATATTTAAATATTATCAAAAAAATAAACTCATCAATGGTGGCACAAAACACCCTTTATACATTATTTTGAGCTATATAAAGCACGTTTTAAAAAATAAAAAATTAAATAGTCTTCAACTTTTAACTTCGTTGCTTTGAATGAATTACTAGGAATTTTTAATGTTTCATTTTAATATTGTGAAAAGTATTAAAACGAAGGATATTTCATATTCTTTTCACAGAATGCGAAATATTTTATAATATAAAAATATATTAACAATAATCCAAAAATATGCTCACCACTTCCAAGGTTAATATCTTTAAATTGAAATAACCTGGTAGCTTTTGGGTCTTCGACGTGAATTTCGATATTCTAAATAAGAACAAAATTGTAGTTAGAGTAATGATCAATAGAACAATTAAACATGGTATCAAGCAAGAAGCGTTCTTACAGAGTATTTAAGCTATACTTTCTCGAATTCTCCTTAACTATTTAAAAAAAAAAAAAAAAAAAAAAAAAAAAAAACTAACCCGTTCACATTCAAATCAAAAAAAATTAAAAATTGAAAGAGTAAAGCACATATCTTACGGAAATTCTCAATCAAATTGGCTGAAATTTTAATATATTATAGTTCAAAACATTTTGATCATAAATTCTCATTGAAAAATGAATAGTTTTCGATGGGTATAGGCAATTATCACTGATGAAAGATGCTTGAAGCCTGCAGTATGGGCATGGTTGAACGCGAAACAGTAAGGCTAAAAGTTGAATACTGATTCGAGAATTCCGAATCATTGAATTGATTCGGTATATTCAAATCACTAGCTTGAGACTGAATGGAATTAGTGATTCGAATCAGAAAGCATTCTTTCGAAGTATCTAAGCTTTACTTTCTCGAAATTTCTTCAGCTATTATAAATAAAACTAACCCATTTACATACAAATCCAAAAATAAAATATTAATTGAAAGCGTAACAGATCCCGCACAAATCTTATGGAAATAGGATTATTTGTCTGTCAAATAGGCTGAAAATTTAGTATATTATAGTTCAAAACATTTTAATTAAAAGCTCTCATTGACACTTAGTCCGAAAATGAATAGTATTCGTGATACGGAGCTTTAAACATAAAGGTATAGTCAACGATCAATGGTGAAAGGAGCTTGAAGCACACAGTATTTGTTTAGTTGAATGCTAGCTTCTCATTTGGCGTTGGGCTTTTTGGCTTACTTCTTGCTTTCTCATTACTTGTTATTTGAAAGTTCATTATTAGCTATTTTTTATCTAACCCGGCAGATTTGATGTGCACCAGTCACCCTTTACTACTCGGGGAGTCTTCAATTGGCAGGATTCTAACTCCCGTTCTTACGAACATGAGTCCAGCGCCCTCTCAACCAGGCTATCCCGGGCATTTTAGTGACTATTTGGTTATTATATTTCTGTGCATTGACCGAATATTGTTATTGTTATTAAATATTGTTATTGTTTTTGTTTTTATATATCCTTGATATTGTTATTGATATTTAAATAGTCTTTTTAAATAAAAATGTTTTAATGAATTATGATGTTTAACTTTCTGAAAATAACATTATTGATTTAATGCATCTGTTTCCAAGAAATAAGCACAAACTGTGTGCAAAGTGTGCATGTTGGAAGTTCAAATATTTTATTTGTTTATATTTATAAACTATTTTACTTATTAACATGGTTAAATAATTAGCGTAGTTTCATACACTTTATAAGACAAAAATCACGAGTTTGTTTACTTTTATATAAAGTTAAGCTTAAAAGTTTCCATTTTGTTCTTTGTTATCACATTAAAAATAATGATGTCATTCTTTCTGGTTCTTGTTCATAGGTTTTTGAAACTAATTGAAAAGTAAAAAGAAGTTAAAGAATATACTAAGCTGTTTAAATACTGTTTTGGTATATTTGTATTAATTTGAATCTTTCTTCATTGTTAATGTTTTCGTAACAAAATGTAATTAAAAGATTTTTTAAAGTTCCTTACATTCTTTTCGTTTCCAAAGGGTTTTAAATCTTTTTGTAGCAACAACACTCGGAACTTAACTGCAAGAGAAACATACTTTATTAAATCAATCTAACAAAATATCTGAAAAACATTTACATATATATAAAACAAACACATTTAAAAGAGTAGAAATATAATCACTTCAAGTACTTTATAGTTATTTAAAATTTTCTGGTATGAAAAGAAAACGAATTCGCACCAATATGTCAGAACATCACCCCTTACTCCAAAAAATAATAACAATAATAACCAAGCGTATCTGCCAGCAGTGCTTAATCATATACCATATTAGACGTGCCTTTGAAGTCTTATATGGTTTATTTTTAACCAGATAATCAAAAATTTACTTAAAATTTTACACAGTTACAAACTTTAGCTTTATTACGAGTGACTACGAGTACAAATCAAAAAGAGTCGTAGAACGTGGTATGTTTCATTATAAAAAAAAAGATAAGTATGAACAATTACTGAAAATGTGATATGCAAAAACATTTGTTATTTTTTGTTTAGTTAGGTGTTGCACTTGTATAATCAGACATGCTTTGAGTTTTATATTTATCGTTATCTAAAATGATCACTTTAATATCGTTGTTGATAATTATTGATTACTCGGTAATTCTCGTAAGTGCACAATATATAGCTGTTAAATTTACACATATAACAATAATTTAGAGCTATATATAGATTTCAATGTTGCTTTATCACTATTTCAAGAAAGAGATGCCTTTTACCAAAGGTGATTAGCCCGAAATGAATAACTCATTTATTCAACTTATTTTTTTCTTAATTTTATATACTACTCTCATTTTTACTTATTTTGTTGCCATGTTTTTTCTTACATATTCTTTTTTTTTTTAATTTGTTCTATACATTCTATGAAATTATATTAGGTAAAAAGACTTAAAACGGTTGAGCTTTTAGAGATTTAAAGTGCATTCAGGAAAATTCTTTAAATTACTTTTTCAAATGTAGTTTCCAGGTTGTGTTGAAATGTATATAAATCAAATCTTGACGCATTCATTCAATGAAATTTTTTTTAAATGAAGTTTCATAACATGTATATATTTTTGAGATTCAAAATAAAAAGCGTACTATATACTATAGTACTATCAAAATAAAAAGCGTACTATCAGCGTACATAGTAAATACAGTAACATCCAAAAAGCGAGCGAATTACGATGCTATTCATCAGATACAGAGAAAGTAAATGTTTTTCGAATCTCGCGATTTTTCCTGTGATTTGATAAAAAAAAATATATATATCAGTTTAGTAATTAAATACGAAATATGAAACGAGTTGTTTCAAATCTATTTTATGACAATTGTTGCAAAAGTGTTTTTCTTAAAAGGAATGAATTTCGACATTTTTGTGACCCCAATATTTTAGTGGGTAAGCGTGATTTAGATCACGAACCGGAAGTGCCAAGGTTAAAAAAACGTTTCAAAAACAACACTTTTCAAATCTTCTTTGATCGCTAGACTATTATACTTAACGTATTGAAATTAATAAATCCAAATTTCTTATTAAGCGAATATATTATAGTTTTTAAACATAAAAAAAGTCTGTTTCATAATAATGGGTTAAATCATGCTCATGTTAAAATAGCTTTCATTAAAAAAAAAACGTCTTTAAAAATGAATTTTTTTATTGCTAATATATGATAAAACTATAATTGCATTTGATTTGATGTAAATCATATTTGATGATTATTGTATTTAATGGAAATAAAACAGATTAGAATCACTTACCTGTTTGCCCAGGTTTGTAGAGGGGCTTATCAGTTTGAATAACTGTAATCTCAGTTTTTGGTGTTGAAAAATATACTGAATCGTTTCCTGAAATTTTGTATTCGCCGAAAGTTCCTTCAATGATCAACCTTCCATTATAAACGTAATTTTCAAATTTGCTTAATTGTAGTTTTAAAAAAGAATCTGTTTCACCTGTAAAATATGGCCATTTTCATTTTTAATTCTTTTCTAATCAATGACATACTTTTTTACATTATTGGTTTTGAATTGTGACAAATTATGCAATATTATATCCAACAAGTTTTAAATACAATATATATTAATGCTATTTAAAATTAAATAAATTATATAATCCAACGTAATTCTCTAAACCAGTGATCCCCAACCTTTTTAGCACCGCGGACCTGTCAACACGTGATAATTTTACCGCGGCCCGCTGGAGGGGGGGCGTTGATTGTTTATATTTTAGATTATTTTGATTAATTAGTTTTAATTTAATTGTATTTAAATCTGTCTAAATACAGTTATACCAAAAATTAAATATAAAGTGATTTAACATTTCAACTTAATAGAACGTTAAAAATATGAGAACCCTGAGCTTGTTTCTTTGCAATGAGACGGTTGCATCTGGGGGTAATCTGATACAATGATACATTACAAACATTAAAAAAATTATGTCACTACCTTCGAGGGCCCCATTTTTTTTAAAATAAATAAAATTTTAATGGAATACAGATATTTTTAATTAGGGGTATAAACCTAGGAATTTAAATTCAGTTTCAATTAAATGGGCGGTCCGGTATCATTTGATCCACGGACTAGTACCGGTCCGCTCTAAACCATACATCAACAGTGTGAATTGACCTAGAAAACTCGGAACAGTACAGCATATTTTTCAAGCATCTAAATCATATCTCCACATTTTAAAGCAACAAAGAATTTCGGAGCAGTAAAGAGTTAAACCGTATTACCTATACCATACTTGAACAGTACAAATTCACATATAAATTTAAATTTTCATTAGAAATTATTTAAAAAAAATAATGTTACCTTTGCCGCAATTAAAACATACATAAAAATTAAATAAAACATATATAAGTTACAAAACAGTTGAACACTACTCTTTAGTGTCCAAAAAATATAAGGTTTCGATTGTCCAAATTAGAGAAATCAATTTTTAACGTGTCTTTTGTAATTCGATGAGCTGAGAAATAATTTCATGTTCACACACATTTTTTGTTTTCAATTTTTAGAAAAAAAGTAAAACTCGAACCAAAGTGTCAGGGACACCATTTTAAAAAACAAAAAATGAAAAAATTAGTAATAAATTATTATAATTTCTTCATTGCAAATCAATTTTTAAGAGAAATCAGTAAAAACTCAAATGCAAATTACATGGTTTCATTTTAAGAAGAGATACAGACAAATATTATTTAAATTCCAAAAATTTTGGTTTCACGAGTAGGGGAAAAATAAGTCCATCGCTCCACTTTGAAATGAGGGACACTCATCCATGCTAAACAAGGTGGGGTGTCGGACTCATTTTCCCCCTACTTTCACGGTACATATTTGCAAAATTGTAAATCATTCTTTTAATCATTCTTCAACATTCTTTCAAATCTTTCTTCTAACATTCTTTTAACAATCTGTCATTCTTTTAACAATAACTAATAAAAAAAAAAATTTTTCTTTCTTTAAGTTGAAGAACAAGTTTTAAATTTATTAAGATAATTTAAAATTTTATTTTATAAAATAAGATATATTTACCAGCAGGAATTTCAAATTCTTTTTCAACTGCAAGTGTATCATTTTGTGAAGAATAATCTGAGTATGTAACTTGAACTTTTAGAACACCAGCGTCCAATTTTCCAAAACGCCGCAAATGAAGTTCATTATCTGATTCTATAACTAATGTTCTAGGGCTCGTAAATATGTAACCGCTAGAATTAAAAAAGAAAAATCATTTAAAAACAAAATTCAAAAGAAATACCCTGGGTGTTCCTGAAAAGGCGCTTTAAATAGTTTTTTTTAAATCCGCATTCAAAATGTAAACTAAAACGCATACACATTTAATATTTAATTGATGAAACAAAACACTATCGTAATCTGCGAAAACACAGCAAGACAGGTTGAAGTAAGAAACAAGACAGGTTTGATTGACAGGAAGAGAGAGTTGAAAGACGATCATAAGAACCACCTCCAAGTTTCAACTTCCAATTAAACCTGTTTTGATGTTTATTACATCTGCCTTCCCGTGCTTATATTTTACTGATTCAATTATTTATTATTTATTATTATTTTTTATTTATTTATTTATTTTGTTGCTTTTTTTAACAGCAATTTGTGACCCATAAGTATGCGTACGTTTTTGTACACGTAGGGTGGTCCTTAAGGAACACCCTAAACTGTTTGCCAGAAACAAAAGCGGAGAATTTTTTGTTTAGTATTCTAACATTTTTAATGAATTTTAATGGTTGGTATTTAAATTTCCACCGTGTATAAAGTGTGGAAACATTCCATTTTCACGAAGTCCCACCATTCCATTCCCACTCTTCATCGAACTAACATAAACAGTAAAAATAAAGTAAGTCTTTGAGGTCAAAATGTACATTTTTTTAAACTTGGCATACCGATAACGAGCGGCTCTTTTAGCTACGGCACCCTCTCCATATGAGGCGTAAATTAAGGTCAAAATTTACATTTTTTAAAACTTGGCATACCGATCAGGAGCGGCTCTTTTAGCTACAGCACACTCTCCATCTGAGGCGTAAATTAAGGTCAAAATTTATAATTTTTTAAACTTGGCATACCGATAACGAGCGGCTCTTTTAGCTACGGCACCCTCTCCATATGAGGAGTAAATTAAGGTCAAAATTTACATTTTTTTAAACTTGGCATACCGATCAGGAGCAGCTCTTTTAGCTACGGCACCCTCTCCATATGCGGCGTAAATTAAGGTCAAAATTTACATTTTTTTAAACTTGGCATACCGATAACGAGCGGCTCTTTTAGCTACGGCACCCTCTCCATATGCGGCGTAAATTAAGGTCAAAATTTACATTTTTTTAAACTTGGCATACCGATCACGAGCGGCTCTTTTAGCTACGGCACCCTCTCCATATGCGGCGTAAATTTTACAAGCAGCATTTGAGACCTCAGAACCTTCATTGGAGGTAATTTAGTAATTAACTTCATGGAGGTAATTTAGTAGCGAACACAGCAAATATAATTTTATGACCTAATTTTTTAACCTTTATTAGACGCCTGAGAGTAAGAAATTTTAAACACATATTTATCAAAACATGAAAATAAATCAACCCTTACTCAAATCATTGCCCTCTGGGGATACTTAATTTTATTTTATTTTATAACCGTCGTTGAACTGCGTAACCAATTTTTTGAAGTTTACAAATTCCAATGTTCAACTCCGTAGCCCTGTAATTTTGAACCCAATCCAGAAGACAAGGGAACTCTTGGATCGAGTATTGGAGAAATTTGCCTTCGTGGAGGAATTTTTGATGGAACTAACACGCATTTGAGTTACTTGGAGAGGAAGACCACGAGAACCTCCCATGGTTAGCCTGACGGCAAGGGGACTCTAACCCATGATCTGTCTACCACTGAGGATATTTCACATCAGTACTGTGGTCAGTGCGAGCCAGATGCGGAATTCATATCGTTTGGGAATCGAACTCGGTTTTCCTCATTGGAAGGCTAACGCTCTATCCCCTGAGCCATCGCGGCTCTGAGGATACGGAATTTGGATACTGAATTGAAAATGATCGTTCTGTGGTTCAGGTCAAAATTACGATAGCTAAATGAGTGAATGGATGTATGAATGGATACGCCCTATAGAATGGACTGCATTGTGTGTGTGGCTGACGTCTAATTTTAGGCTATAAATGGCGCCACTGAAAAACAGGAAACACAACCTGTGCCTTAAATTCCTTTGGTTTCACCACGCAGGCTTGCTGGTATTTGGCAAGTGGCATTAGAAACACAAACAATATTGAAAGGGTATCTATTCCAAGCCATTAATTTCAATGATTATTTGTTTTTTTGAAATAATTAAGGGATTTTAAATCCATTCTAGGGATAATGCCCAAATAAATTTTAAATTTAAATATGGAAATAAAAATGAGTTAAATTTTAAAGTTACATCAAAAAACCAATACTGCCTCTTCCATAGTATAAAAATCACCAATCTACATTTTATATTTGTGGTCCTTAAAATTACTTTTTTGCTATTAAGCTTATCAGCAAGGACATGACGTATAACGATCCATAACCTTCATTAAAATTTAATGAATCTAAAAAAATAATTGCAAAATACTATAATTATTTATGTACATTTGAAATTCATGATTTTTCGTTATAAAAATGAAATTTCTGAATTGACTAATACTAAAAAATGCTAGTATAAAATGACATAACCAATAAATGTGATGAAAATTAAAGTAAACGTCTTTTACAAATTTAATGACTCTATTTTTCTATTTTATAAATATGCCTAAAAATTTATAACATGAACTTACTCTTGAGATGGGGAATCTTGGGCAAAAGACACACACAGTAACATACATATTACACACAGTAATAGTGTGTAATTCATTTTTCTTTTTTTTCCTCCCTACCTGAAACAGAAACAAAATTGAATTATAGAATAATAACTCGATTTTAATAGGATCCTAAAGGTTTTAATTATACTGTTGCAAAAGTTTTGTTTTAAAAAAATTACCTATGCTAACAAGATAGATTAGAAAGTTAAAAAAAAAATACTACTCCTAAGTAAAAAAGAACCAAACCTGGAAGATTAATTTTAACAGCAAATTAATTGTGAAATGATAAGATAAAGCATCAATATTTTAAGATCTAACCTTTTTTTAAATTTATAAATTTGTTCGTTTGAAAGTAAAGAATTTTCACTTTAAAGGCAAATTTTATTCAATAACAGAAGTCTTTTCATTGCTCTGACTACCATTCATAGTTTTTGCAGTTTATACCAAGCCTTTTATTTATTTATTTTTGTTCGTATTTGTTCATTTTATTTAACTTTTAGATATTTTTAAGAATTTATAGTTTTAATTTAAAAACATAATTCAGTTAAGCGTTGCAATGGTGGGTATCTATATTATATAAAGCACAAATACGTATGCAGCGAAGAAAGTTATGCAATTTATTTTTTCGCATTAGCAGCAGAGAACTGAAATATCGAGCAACTGAGCAGTCATAAGCATAAAACACAAATCAACATCGAATGAAAAAGACACCTACTAAATAAAATCTACTAAAAAAGAACATCAATATCGGATTATTTCCAATTAGACTTGCCTTTCCATTTGCCATAAATGAAGCTTCAATTCAAGTAATTCCAAGGTGATATCCTTTCATTCAATTTAATTCGTATTGTACCTTCAAAATAACTTAAAATTTACTGTTGTGTATGTACAATGAGCAAAAAATAAATAATTAAACGTAACACTCTGCATAACCTTCGATCTAATAATTGGATTTTCACGTTTCACAAACCATTTCTTACCTTTATGTTTTGAGAAGGTGACCTCAAATAAGCTAATTTAGTGTAGGCAATGTTTAAGTTACGAAAGCAGACACAAAAACGTACGAATAAACATACGATTTTATGATGGATTACGATTTCTGACGTCAAAAACATAGGCAGCAGCCGCAATTTGAGAAAATGTGTTCTAAAAGTTTGTTTATTCGAGCGATCCAAAGTTATAATTTTTTTCGAATTTCATCATATCACGAGAACTTTTTAAGCGAATTGAATATATGTTTTGCTTACAATTATTAAATACCTTTATCCAAAGAAATCTCCACGCAAAAAAAAAAATATTTTCTAATAATCATTCATCATTTCTAATATATATTTAGGATTTTGTACAGAGGAAAGTTTTATGAACTATTTATTCTAAATTCTAGTCTTCACAGAACTACACAAAAATAGACGAAAGCAACGTATCCAATGAGTGAACGAAACGATCTGAAGGAAACTGAGAAAGAAGTACCAGGGGTTGGCGAGCGTTAGCAAGTAGGGGAGTGGAGTCTCTTAGTTACAATGAGGTATATGCGACAGGAAATGAACGGAAGAAAAAAATGGGAGGGGGAAGAAAGTGAATCAAAGAATAAGTGAATTGGAGTAAGTAAGAAAGCGAATCAATCAATCAACGTTTAATCAGAATAGGCTATTCTAATTATTAGTGAATGGACGAATTATTGGCGAATCCACTTATAAATAAATGAAAAGTACGAGTCTTTAGTTTGTTGTTCGTAATCTCAGAATCGAAATTTCGATTTATTACTTATTCATTTAATTTTATTTATTTAATTTAATTAATTTATTTAATTTAATAAATTTATTTAATTTAATTAATTTATTTAATTTTAGTTACTTGTATAATTTTAGTTATTTTTTTAATTTTAGTTACTTATTGCATTTGTTTATTTTATTAGTTTAATTTATTTTTTTATTTTTTTCGTACATAACTGCAGTTAATAGTTTTAACCATTAAGGAACATCATTACATTACAAAATTTTTACAAATCATTACGTTAATTGGTTTATAGATTAACTCATTGATAAAACGTATCTTATCGCAATCACATTTTTATTTTTTTTTAATTTAAAAAACTTTTTTTTCTCTTAAAGTTGTGCTTTGCGCCAAATAATCTCTGACGTCACAATGTTATGTGATTGATGCAAAGGTCATTCATTTCAAGACATTTAGTATTCGTCGTTCGTAAAGAGAGAGCATTCATCTTTTCAGTCTCATTTACCAGTTTTTAATACAGATTTTCTGTCTTAGAGAACCGGTTCTAGATTTATGTATATACGATCTCTCACATAGGAAGATAAAGATTATTTGCTGCATGCCCAGTAAGTCTATAGAATAAAATATAATAATACTTAAAATAGAATCGCCTAGACCCATAATTTACAACAACAAAAAAAAACTGAAAACAGCAGAAACGTGTAGTAAAAATTGTTTTCAATTTAAGGAGCCTGGGACATATTTTTAATATTTTTTAACGTACACAGTCTTTTGAAATTTTTGTGAATTTTATTCAAATCAACAAGATTTGTTCACAAATTTTCGATACTGTATTTTTAGAAACATTTCAAACTTTAAAAATACGGTGTTTTTAATTTTTATGGTAATTACCGTCATTGTGATTAGACATTTAAGAGTTTTAAGTTTTTGTATTAAAACTAACTGATTTTTAATTTGACTTCCGTACTTCTTTTGACAGTATTTAAAAAAATTATAATTTTAAAACTGCAATTTCTTTAAAAAAAATTTAATATTTAAATTAAAAACAAAATTTTCAATTTTTTCGTCGATGAAGTAAAATAAAATATTCATTTTACAAAATTTATGGAATGCTCTTTCTTAAGTTTCTAAACTATATTGTTTAAAAAATAAGAAAAATATGTAAATGGTAAAACATATTCAAAGCTTGTAAAATCATTTCCATTCCAATGTGAAGACAAAATGACAGATCTTGTTCTAATTTAAATACAAAATTTACCTTTTAAATACATTTTTTTTCTAATTCAAATACAAGAAAAAAAATTTATTCAAATACAATCAATTTTTCTTTCACTCGAATACTATCATTTTTTCTTTCATTCAAAATAAAACAAATTTTTTCTAATTCAATTGTAAACAAATTTTTTTCTTGTTCAGCTAAAGAAATTTACAAATACGAATGAATACAAAATAATTGATTACGTAATGTTTTTTTAAATAACAAAACAAATAATTAAATTTTCAACTTTTTGGTACCCCGTAATATTTTTTAAAAAATGTAGCTATTTTGCTATTTTACCCTCCACTAAAAACGTCATAGAGAAATAAGAAAATGGGATTTATTTTGAACAATGAAACAAAACTTATCTCACACACATGAACGAACGCGACACCTCCCACGCAATTTATTCATTGTTTGCACTCGAAACTTAGTTTCATTATTTGGTTACACGCCAGTCTGGTAGTTACCTGCATACAATGAAAAAATAATTACATAAATATGGGACACGCTTTTATAGAAAATGATGCCGTATTTTCGTTTTCAAGTTTGTTCGTTTTTTTAAGCTTTAAAATGAGTTTTATTTGTTATAATATTAATATATTTAAATAATTAATATTACAATTTATTATAATATAATAGCAACTAATAAATTTAAATATTTTCAAAATATTTTGAAAAACTATATATATAATGTACACTCAGAAAAATTGATACGACGTTAATCATAGTTGAGCGTAAAATTTCTGGAAACTTAATTGTTCATTTGAACCAATTTCCCGTTAGGTATTGAATCATAAAGTTTAAGAATCACTGACAAGGTGCCTGTTTGCGAGTCTGATTACGAACTCAATGGTTGCGGGTTCGAATCCCGCTCAGAGCATGGATGTTCTTCTTTGTGTTGTCTTCTATATCGTGAAAGTGGCCCACCCTATAAACTGATATCTATGGCAATGGGAAGTGGGTAATGATGCTCGCTTCCGTGACTAAGGAAAACAGGTACCCATTACAGAGTAACTCTTCTGTCTTCTTTCAATGCAAATGAACGGAAGTTCGGCACCTGCCGTTAAAATAAAAAAGTAGCAATCACAATGGCATTGTTCAGTTTACCTCATGTTAAGTTTACAGCAAATTTAAACGAAATGATTCAACTCAATGTTTCCATACCAAAGGAGGCTAACAGTGTACTATTAGATTGATCTAATACAATTTGGAAGAGAATACCTGCATAATAGTACTTTAGCAAAAAGCGGCATCCAAAACGCTAAATAAAATATATTTTATTTAAGAATCCTGTTTCGAACGTGGTTGGTTCGTATACTACTCCCGTTTTACACAAATCACTATGGTGACACAAACATTCTCAATGATAAAACTGATTATGAAATATCGAGTATATAAATCGGGCTTAACATGGGATGTTTCCTGTACACGTCCTCCGTTTATTAACATTTTCGCAATAAAACCGAATTCCAGGCTTTACCCAGGAGTTCCATTGTCTTTCTTTGGATTGGGATCAAAATTTTAAGCCTCCGGATATAAAATTAGCATAGCCGAATTGTGGTTCTGAAAATCACACACAACAAAATAAAATGAACTAAGTCATTAAGCTAGTTAGTAAAACGGATCAAGGCAAATCTAGATTTAACCCAGGAGTTCCATTGTCTTTCTTTGGATTGGGATACAAATTATAAGACTGCGGATACAAAATTAGCATAGGCGATTCGTAAATCGCCTATGCTAATTTACGAACTGGTTACGAACGATTTGATGTGTGTGATTCTGAAAATCACACACATCAAAATAAAATGAACTGCATCGTTACACTAGTTAGTAAAACAGATCAATGCAAATCCAAATATAACCCAGGAGTTCCATTGTCTTTCTTTAGATTGGGATCAAAATTAAAAGACTGCGGATAAAAATATAGTATATCAGACTTCTAGTTCAGAAAATCAACACAGCAACAAAATAAAATAAACTGCATCGTTACACTAGTTCGCCAAACGCAAATCGCCAAACTAATCAGTAACTAATTTCTTTCAGTCAGTTAATATTGTAAAAACAATCTGTCAACGGTTCATATATTTGTCATCATATTGTTCCGTATTTGTGATTTAATAAAATGGAAACAAAACATCGTGCAGAAATTGTGATAACATAAATGTTTTTCTCTTTTTTGCAATATTCAAAAAATAGAAAATAAAAAATTTGCAATAGTAAAATAATTCAATAAAACGGTTTTTTTTATGTCTCCTTTATTAGGAATTTGAAAAATGAATTACTAACTTAACTTCCTTTATACATTTACCTTAAAAGATAAAAGAAACATCTTATGCGACGCAAATTCTTTTCACATTATGGTTTCATAAAAATAAATTCATAGCTAATAATCATATGCGCATCATATTAATGGAATCTCAGAGTTTCTATTAAATCATACCAAATTAGCAAAAGACAAAACATCATAAAGTTAATTTTCTATTTTGTCGTGACTTAGATAAATTTACGATTTGGTAAAAATAGAAACATGACACTTTTTAATACTTCTGTTGCGATTCAGTATCTTCCATTAATGATTATGAGCACATGCTTCACGCATAAAAAGCCAAATACCTTAGCATAAAATCACTAAATAATCTGTTTGTTCATATAAATATTTTTAGTAGTTCTGCCACAACAAGTTAAATGATAATGCGCATTCATAATGGACGTTTTCAAAGTCTTAGAAAATAGAAAACAGAAAAAACGAAAATTAATTATATTCAATATGTTAGAAATTCTGCAACGTGTTTAACGAAAAAGCCGTCCAAATTTATTGCAGTGTTTGAAAAGATGCCCAATTGAACCATATTACGAAATTTATTAAACAAGGGGCGATTTTTTTTGTGCAGTGACCATTAGAAATTATACTTTTTTACTTTTTTACGAATATGAATAAAATTATTTTTATCTTTTCTAATTGATACAGAGATATTTCAAAGTATTTTTTTTTAACAAAAATATTATCTAAAACCACGAGTGGGTCAAAATCGTGGAATCACTCTTAAGATATCATCGTTCATTTTCAACTACAGTATCATATACGGTTCTATAAGATTCCTATTTTGGTTGAAACATAGAATTTGAAATATATTACGGTTCGTTGTAATGATATTATAATTCAACTGTTTGAATCAATTTTATACGATACTAAAAGGCTGCGCTCGCCAACCTTTGTAATTGCTTCTCATTCACGATTGTTTATTTTCTTAGGCGTCGATGATTTCTACAAAAAGACGAGTATTTTGTATTTTAAAGATACATTTTTTGTAATTGTATGTAGGAGCATTTTTTTTTTAATATGTTAATCAATTCAAAATGGACGTTTTCCTGGATTTGAAAACTAATAATCTGAAATTGAAAAAAAGTTAAAATTAAAGAATGCATAATGTGCAACTCAAAAAGAAGAAATAAATGCAGAAATTAACTCGTTTTCGAAAGAAATTAACTCGAAAATTAACTCTAAGTTGACTGTGAAATGAGAAAAATTGAATTAAAACTATTGTTTTGTTTCATCAGAATTAATAAAAATGATATCTAAAAATCTTAACAAATATGCGTCTTTCTGTTCGCATTTAAAGAAACTGATGAAAGAATAATAAATGCTGTTTCTTGAGGCCCATTTTCTTCTACAGCGATACTTCATATAAAAAAATTCTTTATCTCGCATTTGATTTGTTAAAAGCATGTCAGAATAAAACGCTCAATTTAATAATTAATAAATAAAATGTAACCGCAATGGTCTTTTCTTAACTTGCAACAGAATATAAGTGCGAAAGAGTCAAAGAGTACAATGAAAGATGCAATTATGTATAACTTCACTGTCTACAAAAGCATCATTAATGCATAAATTTTATTTTAAAAAATAGTGAACTTGGTGCAAATATCCTTTATTTATGCAACAGAGTAAAAAAGAAAAAATCTTATGATGATGCGTGCATAATTAAAAAAAATTAGAAAAATAAAAAACATTGCATACAGAAAGAGAAACCGTGAAAAACCATTTGAGCTATAATTCAGGTTTGTCGGGAATCTCTCAAATTTGCGTGTTTTATAAAAGAAACGCTATTTTAGATATATTGATTCATATCCTGTAATATCTACTGGCTTAACAATACGATTCGTTGACCTTAGTCCGGTGAAATATTGCATGACTGTTATTATAAACTAAAAATACATTGGCTAATAAAAAAATCCTTTTTAAGCATTTTACTGATTTTTTTAACTATTTTAGAAAAGTAAATAAAAAATAGTTTTAAAAGAGTAAATGAAAAATAATATTCTCAGTAAAAAAATAAAAACATAAACGTATTTCACAAACCAATTAGAAGACTGGGACATTTTAGAAATAAAATTATATTGTATATAATTATGAAACGTTATGAAATAAAAAATAATTTGTGAAAAGGTTATAAGTACAGTGGTCAAAACACATTTCGAAGTCTATTTTGAAGTATATTTCGAAATATTCGATCACCAGCCATAGCGTGAAGCCTATCTCACTTGATTCGGAGTGCTGATCATATTGTCATCAATATCATACCGTTGGTCACGATATAGTGGAGTCTTAACCTCCATTAGCACACAGTGGGCTGTTGCGGGAGTGCTTTATTTTCTTAGGATTTAGAAAAAATACAACAAACTTCCTCAAAGGAGGCGTTTTTATTCGAGCTGTTCCTTAATATTGTTTCCAGAAAACTTTATGAAGTGTATTAATGCTTAAAAGCACTTCTTATTTTGTTTAATTTAAACTCCATGTAGAACCGGGATAGCCTGGTCGGTAGGGCGCTGGGCCCATGTACAAGAGGTCGTGGGTTCAATCCTCGCCGGCCGAAGACTCCCCGTGTAGTAAATGGTGACTGATACACGTTAAATCTGTCGAGTCTCAAAGTCCTCCATGTTCCCATAACAAATCAATACCTCTGGGGGTACTGATACAGGAGTTTCCTTGTCTTCTGGATTGGTTCAAAATTACAAGGCTACGGAGTTGAGCATTGGTAGTCGTAAACCCATGAAATTGGGTCGGCTGTTTAACGACAGTCATAAAATAAAATAAAATTTAAACTCCAGAGTCGCGATGGCTGAGGGGATAGAGCGTTCGCCTTCCAATGCGGCGAACCGGGTTCGAATCCCAGTCGATACGAATTCCGCATCCGGCTTGCACCAACCACAGTGCTGACGTGAAATATCCTCAGTGGTAGACAGAGCATGGGTTAGAGTCCCCTTGACGTCAGGCTAACCGTGGGAGGTTCTCGTGGTCTTCCTCTCCTTGTAACGCAAATGCGTGTTGGCTCCATCAAAAAGTCCTCCACGAAGGCAAATTTCTCCCAATACTCGATCCAGGAGTTCCCTTGTCTTCTGGATTGGGTTCAAAATTACAAGGCTACGGAGTTGAACATTAGTAGTCGTAAACCCATGAAATTGGGTCGGCTGTTCAACGACGGTTATAAAATTTAAGCTCCAATACTTTCTTTTCATAATCGAGCAACTCTCTAAACACGTTGACTGCCGTGTCACCCATATTAGGGTGACAGGAAAGTTTCTGATCAGGCAGGTGTCACCCCGCATTGGGGTGACGCTTATTTGACTACTTGCGAAGGATATTCGCATATTTCACAGGAAGTAACAAAACTATTGAATTGTTATAAAAGTAATACAAAAATAATTTATTAAAAAAATTATTGTGAGCCTCGTAAAAGCTTTCTTGTTCTATTTGACTCACTAAGAAATAAGTTTTCAATTTTTCTTTTTGAAATTTCTACGAATTAGGGTAAAGATACTCCTCTTTACTCGGCAAAGATTCAAACTGTTTGTGTACAGTATCGAGATGAGAAACAGATGAGAAGCAACTGACGCAAATAAGCAGACATGATACCATGGAAGCAAACGGAACGAGATATTATTCTTGTGACCACCAGCGACTCGCATTATTAAAATATCGGTTCGAGTACTTAGCAGAATGCGCTTCTTACAGCAATACTCAATGCATGAATGCAATGCATTTCACTGTAAACGCGTCTCAACGTGTTAAACAGAAATATGATAAAAAAATCATTATAAAAAAAAAAAGAAAAATTATCTCCATGAAAGAAATGAGATAACGATTGCAAGTGGGGAAAAAAGTGAGAATTTCGAAGGCTAAAATGGCAGCTGGGCAGATATGTCCTACTGATCTTGTTCCTGAGATCACCTAATCGTGACTACTTTACTCCGATTTGTCTATTAGATAATAATAATTAGGGAATCGCCAGCTTATTGAGAAAGCAAACGTCCCTTTGAAAATAATGTTTAACAATTTATTCAGGGGAATCTAAGAAACACTCTAGAAGCTCGTGCACAAATGTCACTGGAAAAATGGCATTTCACTTAAATTCACTTTAAAGGGGAAAAAAAAACTACACTGCAGCAAAAGTGCGAGCAATAGAGAGATTTTGCAGTTTTACGTATTATCTGACATTATCTCACTGATGCCATTTATCGACACTGGCGTATTTATAATTGAATTTACCCTCACTTGATGGCAGTATTTAATCATAATAAAAAAATATATATAAGAAAGGTAAGAAATTTAATTGAAATAACACTTATAGACAGTTTTATGGCATAAATTCTAGACACTGATGAAGAAACTAGACCTCAATGCCTAAACATTGAGGAAGTTTCTTTTCTAGGCAAACCGAAACTATAGCATGTCCATTTTTGTACTTGATATGAACTATATTCTTTTTCTAATCTTTTTTTTCATTCACATTTATGACTTTACTTTCTTCTAAGTTCGTGAACGGATATCGTATTTTTTTCTATTATTCAAAATTAGAGTTTCACGCGGTTAAAATGTCAATGACAGATGACATAGGAGAGAAGAACTAGTAATTATTAAAATTAATTTTTTTTAGTTAAAAACTATATTATATGCGATTTCTCCTTGATTTTAGAAGAAAATGGTTGATATACAATATCAACATGGGATTCAACTTGATATATTGCTTTAATTTGTGGCTCTTCAGCTAACGGGTGGATTAAGACAGGGATTCTCCCCTACTTTACTATTGAATACAGTATGGTATAACAAAGAACGTGGTAAAATAAACGCTTCTCTCCTTGCTTGCATGATTGTGTGTGAAAAACTTCCTGCATCTTTAAACACAATATTTTATATTGCGTTTGAAAAACAATCACGGATAACGAATTTCAGTCAACGTTTACCAAAGTCATACGCATTTTACGTGAAATGTTTAATTATAAATCATTTTTGTTAATGCTGTTTGGCACGTAAACTACATCAACAGTTTTTGTAATCAGTGAATACGATAAGAAACATTACCGAAGAAATACGCAGGGGAACAAATATTTATACAAATACTTGATTTGGCCTCACTCGGGTGAAGGATTTTCAAATCTGAAATTAGTTTTGCTCTTAAATCTACAGATTTTATTAAAGATGGCGTTTTCAGCCTATATATATAGCATGATATATAGCAAGGAGACACGTTAATGTTGCGATGAACTTCTGAGGGAGTAAAGTCACGTCATCAGGATTGAAACTGCATAGGAACCCTCATGTACTCGTACGCAGCTACCAGCTCTTCCCTATATGATTTACTCAAAAGCATGAAAAAAACAGTTCATGACAGGCAACACGTCCTAGAAAAAAGATGGGCTCAGGACGAATCAATTAGGTAGTCCGACGTAACGAACATAAACTGCGCAGTGGATGAAAAATAAGAAAGATGTCACTACGCGCAGGCTACTAAGCTGCGCAGTGGTGGAAATACGAAAGATGTCATTACATTTGGACTACTAAAGGATCTTGTTTATGGCATCCTGCGCTGAGGCCTTCTCTTTTCTAGGAAGCTCTAGCCGTGTACGGCAACATTTCCGGGAACAGTTTACTGTACAATTTTAATCCTGTTGATGGACTCTCTTCGAAGTTTATCTCGGCGTGACTCCCTGTTGTACACTTCGTTTTCAAACTGTAGCATTTCGACAAAAATAAACCAAACATGTTCTTTTAAAAAATCGTTGCTTGGTGAGGGATAGCCAGTAGCAGATTTGAAATCAGCAATGTGAAAATATCCTTGATCCTTAAAAAAATTCCATGCTGCAAAAAAATAAAAATTAAGATTTTTCGATTACCAGTCAATGCTCTTTTTTCATATATTATCACATGGTGGAACTTTTGATGATTCCTAGTTATTCCTTAGTAATTTTAAACTATTCAAAAAATTACTTCCAAACTATTTTCTCAGCTCAGTCCTCTTCCAATGGTTTTCTCTAAATGACGGTATGGTACAGGACTTAGTGCTCTTTTAAGCCAAGCAAGTTTCTAGGGGTTAGATTTCAGGTGATACTCAGAAGTACTGATTTTCATTTCCACTAATTTGCACTCATTTTTCACCTATTTGCTTCGTGTTTTGTCTAGTATTTCCTTTCCAAATGTAGAATCAATAAATCGTATTAAGCATAAAGTTTCAGCAAAATTTGCATACAAACTAGTGAAATAAGACATTTATTTTCTGGATTTGACGAAATGCTCACTAGGAATGTTTCCAAGGAGACTGTTTCGTCAAAAACGAAGATATTTAGGCAAATTTTGATTAAAAAAATATTTTCATAGTTCTAAGTAGAGAAAAATTCAGTTTATCAAGGGTGAATATTCTTAAAATGTTTATTATATAAGATCGCACTATTGTCACAGCCAAACAGAACAATAAATCGATTTACCATAGAATTTTGATTTAATAACATCGCAATAACGATGCATTGTATTCCCATGTGAATATCATGTCAAATGTCAAATATAAGATAATTACAGACAACAAAATTTAGATCATTACTGACAACAACAGTTATCGAATATGAAATTAATGTTAATATTGCAAAAAAAAAACATCAACTGCCAGACCATATAATTTAATTTTAAAATTCCGATTTTGTCAGTATAAGTTATAACTAATATCAAAAATGTCAAACACTGTTTCCTAAAGACAAATATAATCAGACGATATACAGTAACATTGAAATCCATATATTGCCTAGCACTACTTTAATCAGTACGTCTAAATAGATTTTCCTAAAAAGAAAAAAATAAACGATAATCATAAAATTGATAATACCGCAATATACCAACGATATTTTCAAACCATGTACCTTGCTATTAAAATTTTGAAAAAATATCCAACACTAGTTACAGCTTAAATCAAATATGTGAAACTGGAAGCTCTAAATGCAAACTGAGCAAAACTGTTGGCATACATAACGATAAAAATGAAATTGTATTATTGACTGAAACAACTAATTAAACAACTTAGAAATAATAAAAAAATTAACATGTCAAGTATATTTGTCATAAACTAGAAACAAGCGTTCATAAATAAAAACAAAGCATACGTTCTGTCATACTTTTATCACAGGGAAACTATATAAGAGGTTTCTAATGCTATCTTGTTATTTAATTAATTCCATCTTGTTTTACATGTTCCATTTTTATTCTTTTACCTCTTATTATTTCTCTAGGAATTAATGATGAACTTTAGCATATTTATTTTTTTTCTCTCAAAAACATTGCTAAAAGACGTTTGTCGAAAAAATATTGGTATAGTTTATACAAAGAATAAAAAAAAAGCGAGATTAGCAAGAATAAACAGGTGTTATTGGTGTCGTAAGGAAAGCTATAACAACCGTTTATGCTACATGATTTCATATTGATTCAGTGTTGTTTTGTTATTCATTTCATTTCTGCTTTATTCATTTCTGCTTTAATTTGAAATTTCAAAAATTCTCACTATTTTAACTTACATTTACTTTTCATTTTTACTTACTGTCAGTACACTCGATGTGTAGTTTAATGAGGCCATCATGAAATAAATTAGCATTTAAAATTATAACGTATGTTAAAAGTAATCTATGTTAATGCTTAATTGTCGTTATTTTATTTAAAAATTTAAAAGGTCATAATTATTGCAACTCAAATTTTTTATGTACTTAGATTTTTAAATTCCGTTAAACAATTTTGTTTAAAACCGGTTTCTTCACAGTTCAATATAATTTGTACTTTTGTCTGATGATTTTGGTTAGCATTTTTACATCACATTTAATACCCCAATTATTGACGCATGAAGGCTAAAGAGTTGGTTTCGCATCTCCATGCCGCAGGTTTGAGATTCTATCCTCGAAAGTTGATTAAGTTAAACTGATTTTTTTTTTAAAAATATTATTTGTTTATTCATGAGTTTATTTTCTTCTACATTACATATCGCTGCTTCAAAATTAAAACGACACATCTGCAGGCATAATACGTTTGCTGATGTGTCGTTTTAGTTTTGAACCAGCAATATGATGCAAAAACTACATTTTATGCCTATTTTTCTAGCATTGATCTTTAGAAGTTAAATGAACAAATACATACTAAATAAAGCATACATTTTAATTTTCTTATAACTAATGCACCCTGAATTCGCACTCTTTTAATTACAAGTCGCAAGAGTTTTATGACGACAAACGACCTAATTAGTCTAATATTTAGTCAATTTTTTTTTATATAAAATTCTAAAATAGAACAAGGAACGAAAAGTAATTCGTTGCACAACATTATGTAAATTTCTTTTAATGATAAAGCTAGGTATTAAAACTCAAGGACATTTTTTTTCTTTAATCTATTGTAAAGAAAAAATCTATTTCTAGAAAGATTTCTTCAGAATGGATTGTTTGGAAAATTAAATTACCGGCTTTATTCTTGTCAACCAATGAAAATTTTGGAAAGAAAAAAATTCTAAGCCTTCAATCAATTTTAGCTTTATAAATTTATGCTTCCATTAATAATACTATATTTTCATATGAGCCAAAGTTCAAGGATTTATGTTAACGAAACTTCCTCCTTTTTTTCGTAATTCATTTTTGATTTATGTGTTTAAGAGGTGCTACGTATTTTAAATATCAAATGCATTTTAGCGCCTGTTGTTCACCGCTTAAATCTAGAATAGTTATTGTCTATGATATTTTTAATATTAACTCAAGATTGATACACACTATTTAATTTTAATTTAAAATTAATTGAAGAGCTTATTCTGAAACAATGATAAGCAAAAAAGTAAAGAGAAATGGCTTTTAGGAATTTGAAGTATCCATCCGTGATTATATCACTATCAGTCCAAACGGGACAATTATTCAACAATAGTCATTCTACTATCCATCCACTTGGTGTACAATTATTAATCTTTAGTAAGATCTCTATCCATTTATATAGTATTTAACTATCTAAACACGCAATTCTATACCTGGTCAAGTGTATTGTTTCAAATTGTAGCGACTTTCCAATATATTATTTTATACTTTATGCCCGTCGTTGAACAGCCGACTCAATGCTTGGGTTTACGACTACTAATGTCCAACTCTGTAATCTTGTAATTTTGAACCCAATCTGGGAACTGACAAGGGAACTCCTGGATCAAGGATTGGGAGAAATTTGTTTACGTGGAGGAATTTATGATGGAACTAACCCGCATTTGCGTTATGTGTGAGGAAAACCTCCCATGGTTAGCCTGACGGCAAGGGGACTCAACAACCCATGATCCATTTACCACTGAGAGTATTTTTATGGCAGCACTGTGGTACAAGACAGATGCGGAATTCGTATCGACCAGTTATTACTGGGATTCCGCTTCACCTCTTGGGAAGGCGAACGCTTTACCCCCCCCCCCTGTAGTCACAGGAAAATGTTTATGGAAATAAAATTTGGTTGCTGGAGTATACGTACATTTCAAAATAAATCAGTTCATCTACTAAGAATGGACTCGAGCAGAGAGGCCGTAAAAGTTTCCAATGTCATCCCCTATAATAGAAAGCCAAGACCAAAAAAAAAAAAAAAAAAAAAAAAAAAAAGATGGACAGACTGTATACTTTTCAGTTATTAACGTTAGGAGGATAATTGTCTGCAAAATAGTGGACTGAAAAAATTCTTTAACAGAAGTCCAAGGCCCACCCTGAGCAGTCATGCCACTAATGACGACGATAAATCAGAAATTGGTAAAAAAAATTCCATGTTTAGTTTTTTATGAAAAAAAAATAAAAATAATTAAATTTAATTAATTGAGGTTTTTTTCATAAATTTTTTTTTATGGCATTCATCTTTTTTCTAAGCTACATATTTTCAAGTAAAAATCGTTTTTTTTTCGGTCATTTATTTAAAACTCGGACTTCAGGAGGTTATAAAAAAGAAAATGTGCCATCAAAGCTGAAAATAAACGTAACCAGATGCATTGTTTAAGTTATTTTCTTATTAAATCTTCAACTCTCGTCTGGTTACTACCTACGAGAAATTAACATGCATAGACGAGCAATGTTCACACTGCATTTTCCTACTCATAAAAAACAAGAAATCGAAACAATCGTTATTAGTATTCAATCCATGAACTCTCAAACTAGAGTTAAAAACTAAATGGCTGAATGCCTTGTCGAAATTAAATGCATGACTGAGTAATTAATTTGATAGTTTTACGGACTACTTTGGTTGCTAGGACTGTATTTAGGAGCGTTGCTATCATCACTGGAACTCAACGATAGAAATTCTCAACGTTTGTGTTTTCCCTTAAAAAAATTGCAAAAACTTGCTCTAACAAATTAAAGAATTAACAAGTTCATGCGATAAATTAGTAAATCCATCTTGGCATTTTATTTTATTCAAAAACAAAAGAAAATAAAACAAAACTAGAAAACAATTTTAGGAAATTCTAAAGTTAAAAAAAAGAAAAAATAATTTTACAAATTAATTTTCTTCCACTTTATAAGATGATTTTTCTAAATAGAATAAAAACTTATTTTTAATTATAATATTTCGGCATTTTTTTGAAGAAAAATACAAATAATTTTACCATTTTTATTTTAATATAAATGCATTACATATTATGTTGTATTTCAAGAATGAATTATAGTCTAAAACCATTCAAAATGTATTTTATTTCTTAACAAATTATTTTGATATAGTTTTTCCGAAATGAATACTAGATTTAATTTACTTTTAATAGTTTCTTCGTTTCTAGCATAAAGAATTTAATAATTAATAATTATTAATAATTTATAATAATTATTAATAATTGTTTGAATATAAATGTATTACATATTATGTTGTATTTCAAGAAGGATTTATAGTTTAAAATCATTTAAAAAAAAAACATTTTTTCTTCACAAATAAATTTGTTACAGATTTTAAGAAATGAATATTAGATTTAATTTTCTTTTCATAGTTTCTTCGTTTATAACATAAAGAAATTACTAATTAATAATTATTGACAATTATTAATTATTATTAATAATTATTAGCAATATTTTATACTGAAATATCAAATAAAAGTTTCTGTGTTCAAGAAGTTAAACATGTAACTAAATAGTGATAAGTCAATATAAAAAAATTAAACATTAAAACTAAATTTTAAAATTAGAGGATTATTTGTATAATTAATGATGTAATAATTTAAACTTAAATCTTTGAGGTAAAAATATTAAATTATATATCTTACTGGCATCTTCGAAAATCTAAAATTAAATTCAGCTTGAAATTTCTTTTGTTTAAATTTAATAATCGCCAAAAAAATATTTCTAATTTTTATCGGGCACAAAAAAAAAGTTTTTATCATCAGTTACGTTTTTTTTTCTTCCTTTTTTAAAGACAGCAATGAGGTAAAACAGAATTGTAACAATTTTCAAAAATACTTTTCTCACAAATTTAGTTAAAGTAATTTTGACAATTCCTTTTTAAAAAAAGTTTTAACTCGTAAAACTTTAAAAAGTTTATTTTTATTTTTTTATTTTTTTGTTTATTTATTTTTTTTGTTTAAATTCAATAATATATAAAAATATTTCTAATTTTTATCGGGCACAAAAAATTTATTTTTTCATTAAATTTTTAAATCATCAAATAGCCTTGTGATAAAATGGAGAGATTTGTAACAATTTTTAAAAATACTTTTCACACAATTGTAACTAAAAAATAATTTTGACATTTACTTTTTGAAAAAAATTTAAAAAACATGTAAAACTTTTTTTTAAAAAATTTTTGTTTAATTTTAATAGTTAAAAATATGAAATATTTCGTTGAATTTCAAAAGTTTAAACTATTCAATAATTTCTGATAAAAATAAATATTTTTTTTGCGTAAAACTAGATAAAAAAATTAGTTTGTATAAGAATAATAATATATACATGGTATAAATAACGCTTCTGTTTCAATTGTTTTAAACATTTGTTACCATATGTTTAGGGATACTATCAGCTGATTGTCAAGGATGGAAGACAAATGAATAAAAAATGCTTCCTGTTTCCTTTTGCTTATCTGTTAATATTTCCTTTACAATTCGAAACCTTTAATATATTACTGAGAAAATTTTAAGTCATTCTATAAATTCTGAACTATTAATATGTAATTCTCCATTAAAATGATAAATTTAATTTAAAAAAAATTTATATCTTCTTTTTTAGTGTTTTCAAATCAAAGAGCGTTGTAAAGTTCATAAAAATAATATATGGCATTATGGATCTAAAAATACAGTCAACAAAAGCTAAGACAGAAGAAAGATTTTAAGGGCATATGAGCCTAATGTGGCTAGACAGCGATAAACTAGAGTTATTTTGTATTTAAGATAAAGGAATTCAATAACTCTATAAACCGAATCTGACTTAGAAACAAAAATAGAGAAAATTACTTTAGGATAATAAAACCCACATTTGCATAAAGAAGGTATTACTCTTGAGGAGCATAATTGCTGTTAGTGTAGTTGTAGCTCATTTACGTTGCACTAGAGCTGCACAATGAGCTATTGGTGACTGTTTGAGAAACATCCCTGAAGATTATCCGAAGACATGCCATAACAATTTTGATCCTCTGCAGAAGGGACAGCACTCCCGCTTCGGTAGCCCGACGATCTGCTCGCGAAGTCGAGCACTTTACGGTAGAACAGTTTAACGAGGACCAATACCGTACACCCTCGGTCCCTACGCAGACTGATCCAATTAGTCACCCACCCGCACACTGATCACAGCTAGTGATGCTTGACTTCGGTGATCTGCTGGGAACCGTGTCTTAACGATCAGTCCACTGCGAGAGGAGGAGCATAATTGAAGAAAATGACTTTTTTTTTTAATTATGGTTTTGGGGCTGTAAATTAATAAAATTTCAACTACCATCTTTAAAAAGAAATTTCGCAAGTTTATAAAACGCATGCTTTAATTATTATAAATTTCGCTGCACTTATTGTTCACTGCATGAGCTGAGTTTAGCAAATTCATATCCAAGAATAGACCCTTAAATCAATATAAGTGATTATCATAGACATCGCAATAGCAGGTAAATTATTTATACAGGAACAATTATATGATACAGAAAACATACAGATATGATACATTCAATACAGAAAAGTTATATGACAGTAGTTAAAAATGATTTTCGATTGAAAACCAATTAAAATTTGAATAATGTTTTAAGAACACGTTTCTAATAATTTATTAAAAACTTTTTTAATAGCACTAACTATCATTATCAACTTTAAAGATTATACAAATGATATATTTAGACTATTAAATTTTTTTCATACTTTTTTGCGTTGTATTTTATTAAAATTCAAGCAACAAAATGTTTACTAAAACTTTAAACAACTGTCCAATTTTTAAGATAAAAACAGTCTTTATGAATGGCATCTCAATTGTTCTGATTCAAACACTAATATTACTCCCAGCTCGTAATTAAATTACTAAAACTTAAAATACGGGAAGAAATCCAACTTAGTAATAAATTGGTACACTTAGAAAATTAATTTTAAAACAAAGTTCTGCATCATCATTTATGTATTCACTGCATATAGACATCAAAATAAAATTAACATACTTTTTTATAAAATTAAATTAAAAACTAATAAAAGTACTAAACTTAAAATACGGGAAGAAAACCAACTTAGTAATAAATTGGTACACTTAGAAATTTAATTTTAAAACAAAGTTCTGCATCATCATTTATGCATTCACTGTATATAGACATCAAAATAAAATTAACATACTTTTCTAAAAAATTAAATTAAAAACTAATAAAAGTGCTACATTTTAAAATACGGGAAGAAAACCAACTTAGTAATAAATTGGTACACTTAGAAATTTAATTTTAAAACAAAGTTTTGCATCATCATTTATGTATTCACTGCATATAGACATCAAGATAAAATAAACATACTTTTCTAAAAAATTGAATTTTTTTCCCCGAAATGTTCAGATATTATTTATAATTAATTAAAGTATTTTTTTATCAACGGTAACGCTATTCAAAAATAAAAATGTTTGCTTAAAAATTTAAGCAACTTAACTATATTAAAAAAAAATTATTTACCTTCATATTTCTCATGTAACAACAAATCTTAATTATTCTGAATCAATTTAGATTCAAGTCTTAACTCTATCATTGTGATATAAAAAGAATAACACGAGTAAATATATCTTGTGTGTAATTTAAACACCATGATAGTAAAATCTACAGTATTAGTACAACTATAAACAAGATGTTTGAAAACAAACCATCGAAACAAAATTAAACAACAGTAAACTTACAAATTAATGGTTGGTAAAAAGCATCCTTAAACTTTCATATATTTAATTTTCAAGTGCATTAAACACTGCATAATAAGAATTACTTCATATATACGAACATAAACAATGATCTATTGCAAATATTAGGATGGATAATTCTGATACGCGATCATACACCACGATCAAGAGCAAAACATTAAGAAAATTAAATCACAGAATGTGCAATAATTATTTCTATCTCCATTAGATAAGAAAATGATAAGCAGCTTACCGGTAGTAAACACTTATAAGGGAAAATTCGTTTTTATCAGTATCTTATCTTTCGTAACGCATCGAATACTCGCTCTTAACTGACTGACAGCAAAACACTCGGCGTTGTGATTATAAATAAGGTTTCATCCTTGTTTCATCCAACACGTGAAGTTTCACTGAAGCTTTTTGGCCGGAATGACGTCATCAAAAAAGCTGCTTCCGATTATTCTGACTTGTTCTGCAGTGCATGGGGACTATTCGCTAAATGCATACTAGTTTCGTCTTGAACGTTCTGACATTGAAGAATAATTTATCCTGGCTTCAATTCGAAGAACTTCAAAATTGAATCATTCCATAAATTCGATCTATTCAATCGTTTGATTGCAGTAAATTAGATCGATTCAACCATTAAATTATATTCATTCATTGTTTCAATTAAATCGATTCAAATCATTTCGGAAAGATTCAGAAATGAATTTATTTAAGCCTTAAAAATTTATTCAAATTATTTATTATTCATTGTTACAAATTATTAAAAAAAAAATCAGAAAAGAATTATATCAAGCAAATAAATATTTAACTACATCAAATCAAATATTTCTTAAATTCGTTTTAATCATTCAATTAAATCAATAGACGCATTCAATTTATTTTGATTAAAACTATTCTAACTTCCTGCATAAAAACCATCTCGAAAAAATTTAGAAATGTGTTTGATCAAGCATCTTAAAACAAATCATTCAATTGATTCATTGATTCGAATCATTCAACAAAAAAAATTAGAAGCACGTTTGATCAAATATCTATAAATGAATTAGATCAATTTAATCTTTCAAAAAGATCAAATCAAATCATTACAAAAAAATGTAAAAATAAATAGGATCAAGTATATTGAATTGTTTTAACTAATTACGAGTTCCATTCCGTTACTAAAAATGATTGATTAAAATCCTTCAATTAGATTGATTCAAATTATTTGTACTTCATCAATACGAATTATTCTGAAAAGATTTTAAAATGAATTAGATAAGACAACTGAAATTTATTTAGATCAATTCAAATAAATCTGAATTCGACTCAATTATTCAAATAGATCAATAAAATTTTTCTCAATTAAAATTATTGAAACTTCATCGATTCAAATCATTTCAGAAATATTTAGAACTGCGATAGATAGAGATGCAGATAATTGAATTAGATCGATTCAATCTTTCAATACGATGTATTCAAGTCATTTAGAAGAAAGTTCGAAAGGAAATAACTAGAGAATTAATAAAGCATCTTAAATTAATTCAAATCATTCCGACCTCCATTCAATAATTAATTTTTTTTATTTCCTATGAGCTGCACAATCAGTCTTCCCGATGAGCAGAACTAGTACGTTCTCCAAAAGTGGTATCCACTCTTTCAGGACTACCACAATGGGTGAGATACCGTTAGCCATGTTAATTTGAACGTCTAGTTTCTGCCACACTAGATGACAGCACCGAGACTCTTCAATAATTAATATAGATTAATTAAAATAATTCAATTAAATGGATATAAATCATTCATACTTTATCAATACTCATCGTTCCTGAAAAATTCTGAAACAAATTAGAACTGGCAACTGATATTAAATTAGATCAATATGAATAATCCATAGTTCGATTCAATCATTCAATCAAATAAATTAAGTCATTTAATTCAGATGATTAAATCTATTCAAACTTCGTCGATTAAAATTTTTTCCGAAAAAAATTTACACCGAGAAAATGAAATTAAATTAGATTGATTTAATCTTTCAATAAGATTGATTCTCCTAGTTCCTTAAAAATCGGATAGAAATAAGATCGTGCTTTTTGAGTTAATTCTACCCACTCGAAGTTTGATTAAATTATTCAAAAAGATTGGTTAACATAATTCAATTATATCGATTCAAATTATTCAGACATCCTCGGGCCGGGCAAGGTTGACTCAGCCTTTCATCCTTTCAGTGGGTCAATAAATGAGTACCAAGCATACTTGGGAACTAAACACTGAGGGTTCCGTGTTCGGCTGACCGGAACATGTGCTCCTGCACCCCAGATCCCAAGGTCAAGAAAACTGAGATGGGCACAGTAGGCCTTGGCCCTCTATGGGCTGTCATGTCACTGAGTGTAGTTTAGTTTAAAAAATTCCGAAATCAATTAGATCAACCAACTCAAATTAAATTAGTTCTATAAAAATCATTGTAAAATCGACTAAATCATTCAATTAATTCTATCAAAACTATTCAGACTCCATCGATTCAAATCATTCCGAAGAAAAAAAAAGTCTTACATTAGGAAATATTCTAAAACTCAATTCTTAGGTAGATCAAATTTAAGGGATTCAAAATTTAAGCATATAAAATGCCTTATAAATTTTAAGCAACATTTCAAAAAAGGCAGGATAGGACTTTGATTAAAAAAAAACTTCAACATTTGCATAAAAATTTAAATCTAACTTTTACAAGAAAGATTTTTTTACGAAGTAATGTATGTCCTTTTTAAACTAATAATCTAATGTTTTGGAAAAGAAAGATAATAAATTGGCAAATTTTCAAAATTTTTATAACCATAAATTTTATAAATCGCTGTAAAAAATTTTATGGACCCCGGTGTAATTTTCTTTTTTCCTGATTTCATGTCTTACATAAAATGACATATAAATATTTTTTGGTACAGTATAACCAGTTTTAGTTTCTGTTCTATATTTAGCTCCATTTTCAATTCAAGCATTGTTTTTTATCTACTTAAACGGCAAAAGAAATTTTGACTTAAACATCTAGGGAAATTCACTTCCACGGGGACTTTATTTCAGTAAACTAAGGAATATTTCTATGAACTGGAATAATTCGAAATCAGTAACGGTTAGTGTATGGATTCCCATAACGCTGTTTTGAGCTTCACAGCGCATGCGTGCAGACATCAACAAAATACAATATCGTTATGGAGTATAAGAACTGGTTATAGTTATAATTAATGTAAGACTAACGCTATGTGAAATCTCCTATTCTATTTTGGGTTTCACAGTAATTAAAATTAAAGTGAATATTAAAATGTCAAAAGTATCTTAATGATTATTCGTCTGAATTGTTTTTAATGGCTTTCTATCTTTTTTTAAAAACAAAATTGAAAATCCTTCTTTTTTAATGGCAGGCATAGAAATCTCGTTTATTTGCTTTGGATGATGACGTAAGCGTTGTTCTTTAACCTTTTCTGGTGTACACACCTGAACCTCAGTCCCGGTGGCGAACAAAATTACCCACGGCACACTACACACAGATATCTATTTATAGGGAAAGGGGCAAATTAACACTCGACATGGGACAACACAGAAAGAAATATCCATGCCCAGACCGGGTTTCAAACCTGCAACCATTGTTCTTGCAGCAGGCAGGCAGGCTGACTGCTCGGTCACCTGGTCGGCAAATTCGAAAAGTTAATAACAACTGCTAAATTTCTGTACAATGCGCAAAGAAAACAAGGTCCATTTTGAATAACTTTTGATACAACCATCGGATCTTTACTTTCTAGAACTCAATAGTTCGAGAGACCTCAAATATGCTATAAAGTTAGTGCAGACGATATCTTAAGTTACAAAATACGACAGAAAAAACGTACTTTCGCTGAAATAGGCGAAAATATTTTGAACTGTTAGGTTTACAATTTTTTACGGCATTTTGAGGAACGTACGTTAAAATACAAAATTTGAGAGAAATCGCTCGATCAGTTCCCTCCAGAATTGAATTTTAAAAATTCGGCATTTTGAGGAACGTACGTTAAAATACAAAATTTGAGAGAAATCGCTCGATCAGTTCCCTCCAGAATTGAATTTTAAAAATTCGGCATTTTGAAGATGCGTGATTTCGTACTTATTCTCCATTGATTAATCAGCATATTTGAGGTCTTAACCTCGAACCATAAAAATATAGTTTTAAAACGATCATTAAATAAAAAGTTATTCAGGTTAGTATATTTTTTTCTACTGTATCTTTTATTCAAATGGGAGGATGTAAAAATGGGATCAGTTTTAATGGAATTGTTTCTTAAAACAAAAAAAAAAAAAACATGCATAAATGCTCAGTTATGGATTTTATGATTAATATCTAAATATTCACTATATGCTATGTTTCAGAGAAAACCACGGATTGTTATTGATCTAAAAATTGTTATTGATCTAAAAGACGACAATGAGACAAAAGATTTATTTGATTAAGAAGTTGGTTTCCTGAATAAAGGCATCCAGTTATGCGTTTAAATGCACATACTACTACTTTATAGTAGTTTCTAAAGAATAGAGAATCGCTTATGTGACATAAAACTTCATTTACCTTTCAAAGATCTTCTAATAGATGCTTCTGATTTATGTGTTTTCATAAATACTAAGACATTGGACTTAAAATCTCCACGTGTTTGGATAACCTTGATTTTTCTGACGGCTTTGTACTTTTAGTATCCCAATTTAAAGCGCGAGGAACAAAAAAGAGAACATCTTAATAACTTATCTTAATGACTTAATGTTGAAAAGCGAACTTTAGTTCGGTTTTCAACATTTAATGCTATCTTAATGGATATGAAACCATATTAAAAATGATAATTAGAACAGATGACAATTAAAAATCACGCAGACGATAGTTCAAATAACGTTTTTTCTCTAAATAAATGGCAGATTTCAATTCTGAGGGAAGGTTACCGAAAACTGAAATATGTGATCCTTATTGTTTCAGGAAAGCGGTCGAAATCTTCAGCCCCTTATTGTCCGTTTCATTTTCTGGGAGTTTCACAATATCTCTTAAGCAAATGAAGTAATGAAAAAACAATTTACACACTATTATAAAACACGTTTTATTCAAAGATTTTGTACAAAAATAATATTTTTGGGAATATTTGTGATTATTAATTATTTGATTGAGAGAGAAAATAAAATTCGAGTATTGAGAAATTAAAATTTTAAACTGCAATTTTTTTTTTTTTTAATATTAGAAATTTGAAACTGTACCATCGCTCTCCTTCAAATTTAAAATTTTTCCACTTAAAGATTACATTCTTTAAAATGATATAAAGTTTGCATCTCTTGCAATTCAAATTCTTTGACTAATAATAAATAAAATTATTGAAAAATAATAAATAATAGTTAAAATTTAATTTTTGAATGGAATTATCTTTGTTATGTGCAAAAATTTCTCGACTTACTTAAAATATGGTGACGTTAAAGTTTTGTTGCAATACATAAAAAGTACAATGAAGGAAAAAAAGGCACACATTTTCAACCACTCTCATGACCAAACTATAGGGCTTATATTTTTTAAGATTGAAGTCTAGAATTCAAATTCTACAAAACAATGTGTCTTTATTCGTAGAAAGTACTTTTTCATGTGATTTTATAACTTAAATTTTCCTGTGCGTTAATCAACTTACATATTAAAGGTTAAATCTTCCAATCAATAAGTCGAGTCTTGTACATGAAAATCCTATAGTTAGATCAAAAGTTAGTAAAATCTTCACTTTTTTGCTTATTGTAAAGACGTTCAGCTAGAAACTGACCAAAATTAGAGCTGGTCATTTAAGGAATGCTCGAATAATACGGATTTATGTATAAACAAATAAATCTTAAGAAAATTCCCGCGTTCTTTTAAGGTATGTGCAAAAATATGATTAGGCGAAATTTTATAATTTAAGTTTAGTATAAGTTTAGAATTCGTCTACTCTTGGTTTTCTAAAATTACTTTACTTTTGTTTGTACTCAAATTATTTACAACGTTATAACAGTTTTTATGCAAGGTTTTAAGAGTGGATAGACTAATGAATTTAAATCTTTGAATGAGTTTATCTTAAAATCAGATTTTTTCACATTTTAATCTACCTTAGCACGATATCTCATGTTTTTCTTTTTAAATAATTGTCTACAATTTTCCATGAGTGTTTATGATTATAGTATTAATGTTTTAAACTACAGACTAAGAGAAATAAGTAAAACAAAACAAAAAATTATGCATGTTTTTTTTTTTTTTTTTTTTTTTTTTTTTTTTTTTTTTTTTGCAAAGACAAGTACGGAAATTTTCAAAAATTTGTTTTTTTTTTTAAATACATTGATCCCTAACTCAGTAGTATATATATGTTACGGCCAAAGCCCGAAGTCAGCCAATTCGCGATCTGGCCAAGAACGCTGTAAATTAGCTGGCCAAAGTCCGAAATTTTTCTTGATTTCGGGAATTGGCCGCGCAAATCGCGAATTGGCATGGGAAGATCAGCCAAAGTTGGAAGAAAAAATCTTTATACCGGGCAAATGTAAACCGGACAGGAGCACTTGACCTTAAAAAAACATCAGTGTAGGATTAATTTATACCGGGCAGTGACACTTGACCTTAAAAAAAACATCAGTGCAGGATATACCGGGCAGTGGTACTGAACCTCAAAAAAACATCAGTGTAGGGTATACCGGGCAAATGTATACCGGGCAGTGGCACTTGACCTTAAAAAAACATGAGTGTAAGATATACCGGGCAAATGTATACCGGGCAGTGGCAGTTAACTAGACCTAGTATGACTAGACCTTTGGTGTATGTATGACTAGTATAACTAGACAATTAAATAGACAATTCAATAGTGATAATTAAATTAATGATTATTTAATAGTATTATTAAATTAATGATTATTAATGATTATTTAATAGCAAATAGTATAATAATTAATACTATTTTTTATATTTTTAAATTAGAAGATTTATAATAATTATTTATATAATTATAGAAGGCCGCCAAAGTAAAATATTCACTGATCGTTTCAATTATTTCGAACTTTGGCCAGCCATCCTCGGCCACTTCGCGATCTGGCCGGCCAATTCCCGAAATCAAGAAAACTTCGAACTTTGGCCGGACTTCGAGCTTTGGCCGTAACATATACACTTGCTTTTATAGTAATAGATCAAAACACAATTGATAGCTTTCTTAATAAATTCTTCAAAGGATTTTTTTTGTTTTTGGGGATAGAATTTTTTTTTCTAGTGTTTAGCGTGTATGAGAAAAATACCTTGTTTTTAGCTAAAAATGGCCATTTAAAAAAATAATAATTATTATTTTTTTAGTTTTATAAGTTTTTACCCGTAATCAAACAAAAAAATAGTTTTTACAAAAAAAAAATTCATATCAATATTTAAAATAAAAATTTTCGAAACTAGTAGTGGATACCTTAATTAATAAGAATTACTTAAAGGATTCATCAAAGCACTTAGAATCATTTAACTATCTAGGCTCATTTGTTCATAACACTTACGTTAAGAGTGCACAAATCTTGGTCAGCACCAAATATATAATAAATAAAAACTAAAACCATAGTTTACAAGAGCAGTTTATCAAGAGTTGATTATTAGAGCAGTGCTGCTATATAGTCAAAAATCCTTGGAAATAAACAATGATAGAAAAAGGAAAACTAATAACCTTTCAAAGCAAATATTTAAAAAAAAAAATTTTTAATTTTTTGACATTATGAAATATTATATAAAATAATATCCAGAGAACAAAAGCTAAAATCAAATCAATCGGAAGAAGATATCTTAAAACAAAGGTAAATAGCTTTTATAATTCTCATAGAATCAAATAAAAATCGAAATCGTATCGCTCAAAGAATCAATTGATCGCATCTTCACGTTCTAGGACTAAATATTAATGAATAGGGGGGGGGGACTTCAAATTTGCTAACTATTTAGTGCAGACGATGTTTTAAGTTAAGACACAAAACGTACTTTCTCCGAATAAACATACTTTTTTTCCGACGGATTCGAAATTTTAATCACCGAAGTATAGGCTGAAGCCGAAATCTGGGAAGTATGGTCCTAATAGTTTGGACAGGAAAGCGGTCCAAAGTTCTTACCCCTTAATGTTAACTTTACTTTTTGCGTACTTTGCTATATCTCTAGAATTCTTTAAGCAAAAAAGTTTTGCACACAATTATAAAATTCGTTAATCTAAAGATAATCCAATGCAAAAAATAAATTTTAGTAAATACTTATTATATTTTATTATTTTATATAACGGTATTCGAAAAAATTTTGAACTGTAGGCTATACACTTTCTTACATCATTTTAAGGTATTTAATTTAAAACGGTAAAATACAAAGTTTGAGCATAATTGGAAGAATAGTTCCTGAGAAATTGAATTTTAAAAAAGTCGTATATTTAAAACTCGATTTCTAAGGAACTATTTACCAGATTTCGCACAAATTATGTATTTTGCCATGCAAAATTAAATACTTTAAAATAGTGTAAAAATTTGTGAAGTTTACGATTCAAAAATTTTTTCAACCATTATTAAATTATTATTATACTAAGTGATTTATTTAAAGTATTTTAATATATTATCATGCATATTATTTATGAATATTTTTTTCATTATTTTGATTTCGAATGCATTTTGATTCATTAATTTATTCTTTATATATAAAAAGAGCAGTACTCATAGAAAAGTTTGAATCGAAGAATTTTTCTATTTTCGTAAATACATATTTCTGCTGTGTTTATTCCGCAAACACGAATTTGGAGCTGTGTCCATTTTTTAAGACACGAATTTGGAGCTGTGTCCATTTTTTAAGACACGCATTTTGCGCTGCGTCCATTTTTTAAGACACGCATTTTGAGCTATGTCCATTCTTAAAACACGCATTTTGAGTTGTGTCCATTTTTTAAAACACTCATTTTAAGCTGTGTCCATTTTTTAAAACACGCATTTTGAGCTGTGTCCATTTTTTAAAGCACGCATTTTGAGCTCTGTTCTGTAAACACGTGTTTCGAGCTGGATCTACATTCAAGATTTCACCGACGATCTTTTTTCTCAATACCGCAAACAAAATTTATCTCGAAATTTTGATCACTTTCCAACTCAAAGAACTTTACACAAAACTAAAAGAGGATAAAACGAAATAAAAACATCAAAAGCTGCATTTTCTAGCAGGCTAAAAATAACTATATAATTTTATTTTTGTTTACCTAAAACGAAACATGTAAAGAACACACACCACGTTTTTCGAAAGTGAGTGATATATACGAGCTAGACGATTCTAATCTTCCTAACAAAAAACAAATTACAATGCACTTTTTAATCCTCCTTAAAAACTACTTTTTAATGTTTCAGTTTATTTAATTATTTAATTTTATTTAATTTATTTTGTGCCGGATGTTTTAAGTTTACATTTCATACTCAATTGTAAGTTAGAAATTTCACTTTAAAAACCAGTTCTCAAGATCTTTTGATATATTCAACTCAATGCGAACTCTCCTCCAAAATGGAGCAATTACTTACTTTCTTAGCTTCTAAACAACCATAACTACCATTATATCCATTTCAAAAGTAAACAACCCAAGCCTCCTAAATCTATTCACCATAGCGTGAAAGCAATAACCCTTATGTAATGAAAAAACCAGTTCTGACAAAAGTCACATCCGTGTATAAAATTACGAATAATAAATACACAATTTTGCATTGACCTCCGGTTGGGGCAAAACACCTCCTTTGATATCGCAAAATGGAATCCTCTTCTGATGCAGGGATTTTAATAACTTACATAAAATATTAAAATGATATCCTCTTGCAGTAAATGCATCAGTGTTATGGAAAAATTCAGCTTTCGGTTTTTCTAAAAGAAATAGGTTAAAATGAACTGACGAACACTACTCATTTTACAATTTCACTAAAGAATAATTTGTTTTCATAAAACAGAATTAATAGGCTTAGGTTCGAGCTTTTATTCGAGTAGGGAGAACGTACCAGTTTTCTCTATGTAAGTTGTAAATTGCGCTGTAGAAATAATGCACTCAATAGAATACATTTTCAACAATTATTTCTCAGAAGTTACTGTCAACTTTTACTAAAGAACCATTTGATTTTCTAAAACAATATTATTATACTTAGTTTCTTTCCTCAGCTACAAAAGTACATAAATTAAACTTGGAATATATTTCTGACAAGAATGATTCACAATAGAATTATAAATTGTTACTTAACGTGCGAGTTTTTTCTACCTAGTTTGTAAATTGTGCAGTAAAAATAATATTTTCAATAGAATATGTCTTCGACAATCGGTTCTCAGAAGTTACAGTTAAATTTTCCTACAAAATAATTTGTTTTTCTAAAACAGTATTATTATACTTAGTTTCTTTCCCCAGCTACAAAAAAAACATAAATTAAACTTGAAATATATTTCTGACAAGAATGATTCACAATAGAGTTATAAATTGTTACTTAAAGTACGAGTTTTTTCTACCTAGTTTGTAAATTGTGCAGTAAAAATAATATTTTCAATAGAATACGTCTTCGACAATCAGTTGTCAGAAGTTACAGTCAAATTTTCCTAAAGAATGATTTATTTATTTCTAAAACAGTATTATTATACTTAGTTTCTTTCCCCAGCTACAAAAGTACATAAACTAAACTTGGAATACATTTCTGATAAGGACGATTCTCAATCGAATTATAAATTGTTTCTAAACGAACAAGTTTTCTCTACGCAATTTGCAAATAGCGCTGTAGAATACTCTAAATCAAATACATTCTCGACCTTTCTCAGAAGTCAAGTCACTGTCAGATACCGTCAAATATTAGTCATAGAAAATTTTTATAGTCATATAATAAAATTAATATTGTCATAAAAAAATTTGTCATTCTAAATATGTATTAATATGCCAGTATTTCTTGACAGCAAAAATAAAAAAACTATTCACTTAGAATTGGTAACCGTTTCCAAATAATGATCAACTTAAAATTTTGCAGTAGATTAATTCGCAAATTTTGTTGGGGAATTGCTTTTTTTTTATATAGAATAGGTTTTCGAATTACAGTTTCTTATAAGCAAGGGTCGAAAAAGCCACTTACAATTCGGAGGTAGAATAACTTTTCTTTCTAAAAAAATATATTAATATGATCAGTGCCTTCTAAAAACAAAAGAACAAAAACTATACTTAGAATAGATTTTCGCAGTCAAATAACAATTTCGCTGTAGATTAAGAAATATTAAACAACTTACAATTTTGCTGAAGAATAACTTATAAGTCGTGCTGTCTAATAAAGTAAACGTTACCGAGAAACCACTTCTCAAAAGTAATGCTAGTAGTGTATTGTACTACCCAACTTACAATTTTGTTATGAAAATGGCATCTGTTAATTGTTCTGTAGAGCAATTTGTTCCAGTCAAAAAAAGCTGCCAAATATTATCAGCTTACAATTTTGCTGTAGAATAATTTAATAAAAATGCTAAAATAAAACTTTATGTACCTATATTTTTCAACAACATAAAATAAAACTAGTTAAACTTAGAATACAAATCTGACAAAGAATTTCAAGTTCAGCAATTTCAACAGTTTCTTGTTTTCCGAAAGAAAATAATTATATGATAATTCTTGCGACTTAAATATTAAATTCAAATTTATTTTTAATAAGACTTACTTTACTAATAACCCTTTTAAATCAATTTAATAAAAAAATCCCTCAAGTATGCAGATGGAACTCACTTTTTTTTACAATCTTGAAAAAGCATTAACAAAACACAAGTAATTTATAATTTAAGCTAAAATAATAATTGGAAAAAAATCTCACTTAATGTCATCAAGAAATAACAACTTGTAAATTTTATTAAAAGAGTACTAAAAACAACAATAAATATCGAAAATAAGAATATGGGAACTTTTCTAAAAATATAATTATTGAATTTGTAAATATCGCGATTATTATCATCAACAATATTTATCGAGCACAATCAAATTGCGAGTATTAGTAGGTAACAGAAAGTGTTGAAATCTCTATAGTTAATATTTATAAATTTGATTTTCTTGTCGAAAATAAAATACAATATAAAAAAAAATGTAAATTGTAGCAAAATATTGCTGTTTTCTGGCTATATATCGATGACGATATATAGATTTACTTTCCAGTATCATCAAATACCACTCTTAAATGGCATTAATTAACTACCCTTGAAAAAGATTAAATGCTATAGAAAAACAATAAACAAATATTTAAATACTATATCGTTTACATTTGAAGTCATATATTACAGAAAAACGGAACTAAATGTTTCTATTTTTATATTTGTGAACAGCCCATGAAAGAAAGTGTTTATAATATTGAAAAGCATAATTTCAACAAATTCGACGCTTTTGCAACACGGGGTTTTCCGGTAGAAATAACTGCGACCTTTCTGAAAAAAAAAGTAGTGTTTATTTATGTTTACCTTTGTCATATCTGAACTGAAGATGGATAAAGTTACACATCTGAAGCATTACCACTGTCAAGGGCAAGGATTTTTAATAATTTCTGAAAAAATACTGACTCTTCAAAATAATTTTTTAAAATAAAAATCTTCTGTAAAAAGTTTTGATACACCTAACAATAATGTGAATTAATTTTAGATTACAATAATTATATCGATATTCTTAATTTCTTATGCAGTTTTCTCCAAACTACAACAGACATTTCTAGTTTCAAACTATATTATAACTAGAGCCCGGATTTTGATGACCTAAAAAATCTCAATTAATGCCCTTAAAAAGTGCAAAAAATGCCCTTAAAAAGTGCAAAAAATGCCCTTTAAAAGTGCAAAAAATGCCCTTAAAAAATGCAAAAAATGCCCTTAAAATGCGAAAATTGCGCTAAAAACGCCTTATGACATGACTTAAATAAAGTAAAAATATTGAACTAAAACAATTTTTTACTCTTTAAAATTATTATGAGTCATTTCAAAAAATATAAAGCAATGCAATACTTGTTCTACGTTCATTAAAGTTTGAAAAATATGTTTTATATCCTAAAATAACAAAACAAAAAATAACAAATAAAAAAGGAAAATATATTGACTCCAAAACATTTTCATTTTGTATAGAAACTTCAATGAATATAACAACTTCCATCTCATTATTACTAAATATCAGAATTACATTGGATTATTAATTTTTTTTTAATATTTTGAAATGTAAACGAGCGTTTCTTGTCTGAAAGTTAATTTTTATACCTGAAGAAGCTTCTTTCAACGTCTTCTGATGTTATTGGTACGTACTTGAAAAAGACGGTCTCACTTACTGACAATTCTTCTTCAATTTGAAAAGATGTTGCTTCACCTGTTAATATCCTAGAGATTTTCTTCATTGTTTGGAAGCCAGTATAATAATGAAAAATGATAAAAAATAATAAAAATTGGAAAAAATTAACAAAAAATTTGAAAATGCTTTAAAATGCAAAATATGCCCCAAAATTTAAAGAAAAATGCCCTATAAATCTAAAAAAATGCTCTAAAGGACAAAAAATGTCCAAAAATGCAAAAAATGCAAAAAAATGCAAATGTCATCAAAATCTGGGCCTTAATTATAACTAAATGAACGATTGTCCAGTGTGAATTTTTTCCTTTTTTAAGATTTGATGCTCAAAATTAGTTACTGCAAAAACTCTCTGATATTCTGAGAGATATTTTAGAACAAAATTATGAATTTTCTTGTTGCTCCTTTTTTTCTCCGTGTAATTAAAGCATTTCCGATAGTATACTTTCCTATTTCCTTTTTTTACTTACAATCAAATTGCATTTTTGCAAAAACTCTTTTTCCTGCTGATATTCCGAGAGATTAGTTTCTTACAACGAACAAAATTATGAATTTTCCCAGTGGTTCTTTTAATTATATCATTCCATACTTTTCTTATTCCTTTTATTACTTAACACTCAAATTTTGTTCTTCTAACAAATTTTCTGCCATTCCAAGAATTTACATTTTTAATTTTATTCAAAATGAACGAACTTGTGCACATTTTTTTAATTTCATTTTAATTATTTGCGTATAATAGAAAGATTTCAAATGGCATGATTATTTAAATTTCCTTTAACGATTATCGTCAAAAGTTCTATATTTTCTGAAATTCAGAGAATTTAGGTTTTTAATTTATTCTCAGCAAATGAAACTACGAATTTTCAGAATTGCGCTTGAATTCCTCACGTGTATTAAAAAGATTAAGACAGCAAATTTATCTAATTCCTCTTACAACTTTGCTCTTATATCTTCTAATATTTCAAGAATTTAGTTTTTCAAATATTATTAGCAACGAAGAAAATTATGAATTTTTCCAATTGCTCTTAGATTCTCCATGTATAATTAAAAGATTCCTGGTCGCATGTTTTCTTTTTTTGTTCTACAATTTTGCATTTAATTTTTGTTGCTTCTAAACTATTAAACTTTATGATATATTTCGAGAATTTAATATTTCTTCACTATAAATTTTTACATTTCAAAACTATCAATTTTTACATTTGCCCTTAAAATCTCGCATGTAGTTAAAAGATCTTCGTTAACATATTTTTCTAATTTCTTTTACATTTGTTACTGAATTTGTTTTATTCTAAATACTGTAGATTTACTCTAAACTTAGTTTCTAGATTTAGGGAATTTATGTCGTTAATTTTATTTACAATTCTTCTATTCCATTTCATATCTCAAGTGCAATTAGAAGATTTGCAATATAATACGTTTTATTTCCCTTTACGATTTGACACTCAAACTTCAATATTCATTCCTGTAAAACTAGCGTAGATCCATAAACTCTACAAGAATTCTTAACTCTCCAACAGTAAAAGAAGACAGTTGTTTAATATAATTTACATCGAACGAAACTATGAAATTTTCCAATTGCCCTTAAATCCCTTTCGTGTAATTAAAATCATATTTGTCTATTTTCTCTGACACTCAAATTTCATTTCTTTTGAAATTCTACAAAAACTCAGTAGCGACGAATTGAATCATCAAAATCGACGGGATGACAGGAATCGTTTGAAAAAGAAAGAGTTTCATATCATGCATTTGTTATTCTTTGTTCTATTCATCATTTCCTAGAATATATTCATTAAAAATAACAATGGATTCGTTCCACCATTAAATTATTATTTCATAGATTAACTTCCGGCTTCCTAGTTCTATCTAACATCTTCCAGTTATAATTTTCCCTCTAATCTTTTAAGCAAAATGCAATGTAAAATTAAATTTTTTTCTTTAATTTTCAAAAATATTTTTGGCGAAAATACGAAAAAAGTTGACCAAAAATCTAAGTGTTTTGATAAACTGTATAATATTTAATTGCTGGGGAGTTTGAAAGGTTTAATTACGAATAGTGTCTGGTTTTCAAAATTTATTATGTCATTGTAAACCAGATCTTTTCTACTTAATTACGTACTTATTTTTGTCTAACTTTTAAAAAATAAAATTATCATTGTTGTATTTAGACTTATAGTCAACTATCATTTCATACATAATTAATAATGGTTATTATTATGTTTCACGACTCTACTTTTTAGCACAGATTTAGTTCTGAACTTGTTATCTTTAAAACTCGTTACTTCGAAATACAGCTCTCGATATTTCGAACTTTGAGAGCTCTAAAACCTTGTTATGTCCAAAAAATATTTTTCTCCTTGGCATTATATATCCACCTAATGTTAATTTGAATTTTCATGTCGAAGAGTTTATTTTCAAAACCTTGTTATGTCAAACTTCTTTCGAAATAGAAAATGAATTTTTTCGGAAAACTGTCAACTTACGCTTATTGTAAACAAGTTGATATTTTACAAACTATCATCGTAACACTTTTATAAATAAGTATTAACTTATTTTGGAGATTCATGATTTGCCGATAAAATGTCAATTTATAAGAGTTTTTATTGTTATTCAAAAAGAATTTTTACTGAAATAAATTAAAATTCTTAAGATTAAACTTTGAATACAATACAATTAGGATTGGAAATGAATTTTTATTTTTGAGAAAATGGATAAAATACTGTACATATTTCAAAGTTTCTTGTTTGAAGTTAAAAATTAACTTATCGTATATTTGCTTAACAATCAAGCATTGTTACTTCAGTAGTATATTTTCAAAAATTAATTTTTGTCCAATCTCTGCAAGTGCTTAATTTTTTTTCGGAAACCGATTTTTATCACGATAAGAAATTTCTTATATACTGTTGAACGAGAATTATAATTTATTATTGATATTTGATATAATTATTCTGATTGCTGGTTACAAACTTTTGAATTTTTCTATCTAGATTTTATCTTTCAAATTAGTCGTGAATAGTCATTCTTATTTGAAAGTTTTCATTTATAAGTCATTCAACCAGCATTAGATTTTCATTGCCCTTTTACAAAACTATTAAAACCTTTTTTTATGCTTTGCGGGAAAAGGTTGCATACTTGCAATATACAAAAAAAAAAAAAAAAATAAAAAAAAAAAAAGGAAAGAAGAAGAAAGTAAGAAAGACTAAGAAAAGAAAGAAACATGTATCGTTTTTAGATTAACATTCTAATGCTTTATATTAACTTCAAGAACATTTAAATTGTGTTCTTACTCCTCTAGTTTGGAATATATGAACAAGTTTTGTTGTTGTTGTTACTTACACCACTTGCAAACACCGGCAAGCCTGCTTAAAATAAAGCGAATTTTAAAGGCAGAGGGGACATTTCTTGTTTTATCAATGGCGCCATCTATTGCCAAGAATACGACTTCAGTCACACCCACGTCATAGCTCGTTTTACGTATTTCATTCATTCATTCACATATCGTAATTTGGTATGAACCAGAAAATGATTAATCACCAATTTAGTACCTCCAGAGGTATTGATTTGTTATGGGAACTGGACGGACTTTGTGATCCCAAAAGATTTAACGTTTTTTTTTTTTTTTTTAAAGTTTCGAATATTTTACAGTTAGCTTATAAATTATAACTATCTAAACTGATAGTTAAAAATGCTTAAGCAAGTACTATATTTATTATTTTTAGTATTATATTTACTAAAAACATTTAAAGAGCACGATTTTACAAATTATATATTTTTTATTTTTGCGATCGAGATCTATAAAAAAATATGTAGTTTAGTATTAAAATTTATATAGTTGCTAAAATAGTTGTAAAAATTTAAATAGTATAGTTTAATAGTCTGCATATAGGGATAGATATATCATAACTTCCATTTCACGTCTTCATGCGCATAACAGAAATATCTGGTATGAAAAGAAAATTATTGGAAATATTTCGAATTTTGTAAATTTTTAACTAAACACTGTATTAAAAAATCTTTTGTTTGTTTATGGAAGTGAAGTTGTAAAGTTACTAAGATCTAATTATGAAAAGTCATAAATGTTATAAAAAATTTAATTTCATTTTTACATCCAATCATTCAGAGAAAAATATATTTTTGACAGTTTTTTTTTCTTCTGATAAGCAAGTCAATTCTGTTTTAAAAATTGGGGATCTTCTTTCTGGTTATTTTTGTTTACTATTAGATTACATAAGCCGATATTCATGTATAGTAATCATTATCATCGATAAAGCCCCCGTGTAAACTATTCATATATTTTTAATTTTTTTTTAGTTTGACAGCAGAGAAGCAGTAAAAACCGGAGAAATATTTTCCTTGTTCCTTGAATATAAATATGAACAAACAGTTTCTTCTTTATGAATGAAATAAAAAACTTAGAGGTTTTGACATGAAAACTGAAGAGGGAAAATTTAATCTGTATCCTAATAACTGAGGAAGACTTAGAATTTCAAAAATAATATTGGAAGAAAAGTTTTCGAATTTTAAATGATAATTATATATTTTAGCATATGGGCTGTCGTTCACATGAATATATACTACCCTGCAATAATTGAAGAGGCTATTTCAGTTTTTGGATTTATTTCTCAATTCAGATGATTATTTTATTACTTTAGAGGCGTTCAGATCTTACAAAAGCTCAAATTATCTATAAAGTTTAAAACCTTCAAAGGTTGGAGGGGCCGGTAACAAATTATAAACGAATAAAAGTGTTTTTGAACTGCGCATGTCGAAAAATATGACAATAAACTAGTAAATTGTATCGAATATTAGTTATTATATTCAATAATTGCACAAATTAACTATGACTACCTAAAATACTTACGGAAATACTATAGAGTATTTGTAGACATTTTTACAAAATAAAATTCTTACGCTTATTTGCTATAACTTTAAAAATATTCAATAAAATTAATCAGCATTTTTGGATCAAATTTAAATTAATAATATAATTGTCATTTTAAAATTTAAAAAAATTTCGTTTCAAATTAAGCAAGATATGGACTTTTAAAGTAGTACTTTTCTGCTGCACATGTGAAGGAAGTATTTATTTATTTATTTATTTTACATTCTAACATTTAAAACAATAAAAACCGGTTAAATAAAAGCTAAAATATAAATGTATTGGTCGGTAAAAATTATATTATTAAATGGGAATAACGTTAAATTAATCATAAATAATTTTAAAAAGGAGTTTTAAATTGTTTGATATACTTTTAAAAAAATTATATAAGGGGGTGTTGAAAAATTTTTGATTCGCAAAGTGGGTTGTGAACTAAAAGAGGTTGGGAGCCTATACTTTAAAATGACTGCAAAAACTTCTTTTTCACATTATCTATATTGATGATTCCTATTACTAATGCAGTTTTAACAGGCATCGAATGTAATAATATACATTGTAACGATAAAAAATTGATGCTACATTTGTACATTTGATACTTATTAAAGCTTCACCAATTACCATAACACCATTAGTGCCTATTACCCAAAATAATTAAGCATCATTGTCGCCAAAAATGGCTATTTTTTACATTTTTCTAAACAATTTTAAACCATTTCTCTATTAATTTTATTTTGCAGTACACAATACATTTTGTCCGTTTCAATTAGTACTTATTACCAAAATTAATTGAGTACTTGCACTTCAGGAAAAAGAAGATAACGAATACCCACACATGTGACCGATGACGTCAGCGCCAGCTGATCGTTTATAAGCAAAATGGCGTATTAAAGTTGAGCTAAGTTTCTCTACATATCGTAGAATGTTACTTAAATACAGCGTCGTATCACACATCAAATTTGCTGAAATACAGTTCTTTCTCCCCTACGTGTTTTACTTAACGTAGATTTATTATTAGTTTATGTATTTTAATGTAACCGTGGTATATTTTTGTTTTATGTATCTGGCAACTTCGATGCATAATTAGTTTGTTTATGTTCTATATGACTTTGTTCCTGTCTTTGAATTAAGTAAGAAATATATAGGAAAAGAATTGAAATGTTTGTGAAAGCATATACTAGTATGTGTCACTTAAGAAAATTGATATTTGATCGACTTGGCTCACTCAAAATAGAATAGAAAGAAAAGTTACTAACGTAAACAAATGCCACGTCTCTTCAACCAATCAGTATCGAGATGGCCATATTACGTCACTTGCAAATATGCTATTAAGCATTAGGGGAGGTCTATAATAGTTGGAATTTTTTACGTATCTATTCAATGAATAATATAATTTCTACATTTTTGTTTCTTTTTAGTAAATAATTGATTTATTTATTTCATTTTGTACATTTTACCAAAATAAAAAGTCTCATTTCAGTCAATAATAGTATGGTGATTTTCACGACTCTCTTAAAAGAATAAGTATCTTTTCTCCATTAATTTTGCTTTCTAGATAGTAGCTATTTTTTAAATTACATAAATATTTACCTAATTTTATCTTAAACTCTAGTCTTAGTCAAGCATTATTGGTGCTGATAAGAATAAAACAGTTTTTTTCTACATTTCTTCTGTACGAATTAGTACTATTTCTTCATTAATTTAATTTTTTATTTCAATTACCTTTGATTTTAAATTATTTAGTTTTATTAATTCACGTTTTAAAAGCATATCTTTATCAAAATATTCACTTGGTATCAAATAACATAAGAAAGACTATTTTTGAAAGACTAATTCTTATCTATGACGACTTCTAAGTCTATGAAAAAATTAAATTTTTCACACTACTCAGCCGAACAAACTGATTAAAAATTTCGAACAAATTTTATGATTGGGGCTAAATTGGTCCTTCACAGCCACTCTTTGAATTTCAGGATGATAGAACAAACTATTTGAAGAAAATTAATGTTGGGAATCTTGCGCAAACCAGAAAAGCAGACAATTCTTAAAGCGATGATTCCAATAGATTTTTGAATGCTGAATTCATTAAAAATAGTGAAGAAATTCTATTACGTGCCATAAGAATTTCTTCACTATTTAAATTTTACTTTATTTTGTTAAATTAGAACTAAAAAATAATCAGAACATTTTGAAAAAATTTAAAAATTTATTAACACTTTACAAAATTAACGCTACTATAAAACTGGTCTTTAAAAATCTTTTTTTTTTCTGCTCTTGCTATTAATAAACTCATCTATAATGTTATCATAATTAATTTCACGGAGAAGATCTGATTCGATAAACATCAAACTTAGCATGTCTAATCGTTTTATGAAACATGATGCTTCTTTTCTCACTCTTGATTCGTTTCATTTTTGAAAACGAGCGCTCAGTAGAACAATTTATTATCATAAGATTTAGAAAAATGCGAAGAGAAATGACAAATTTGAACTTAAAAATCATTTATAAATCTTATAATACATAAACTATAATAAAACTTACAAATAATAACTAAAATAAGTAATAAATAAATATAACTAACATAATGCAAAAAAAATTATCGTATTCTTTTAATATATATTTGAAATTGATTTTTTTAAAAATCAATAATAATACAAATAATAAAAATAATAACTAAAACAATACAAATTATAACTAAACAATACAAATAATAACAATACAAATAATAACTAAAATAAATAATAAATAAATATGATTAACATAATGCAAAAAAATTATCGTATTCTTTTAATATATATTTGAAATTGATTTTTTTTTTAAAAATCATTGTTTTTCTTAATTTTTTAAAATTTATTTTCAAAAAATGAATTTTAAGGGGGCCCCAGGCCATGGCTTAGTCTGGCCTAATGGGTAATCCGGCACTAGATCAAGACTTGCAATTAATTCAGGTCACTGGATTGTAAATTAGCTTCCCGCGACTGACCAAAATACTGACACTGATAGTCGCAAACCCCCAAAAAATAGGACAGCTGTTCGACGATGGTTACATGGGCGTCGTTGGCTGTGGGTATATATCCCCCTCAATAATTGAAAATCTTCTAAAGCCTCCCTCAATATTTCAGACGAACAAACACAAATTCCATGAACTATAATTTATTTAAATTCATCTATGTTCGCAAAAGACAGATAATGATCTTTTTACAGATATTATTTATAAAAAATATTTTTATTATGTTAGCAAACTATTGTGACTATGTATTTTAATTTCTTCCCCCTCAAAAAGTAAACCCCTGTGACATCCATGGCCTGTTATGAAATGGAATTTTTTTTAAAAAAATAGTGGATGAAGGGCATAAATCAAACTGGTTTGGCAAACAATTCTAATTTTACTTTCAGAACATATAAGCAATCCACAATACTTCATATTTCATTTTATAAAAAAATTATTGTAATAAATAATAACTAACATTAACACTTTATTTTTTTTAAATTATACTTCTTAAATGTACATTATTATCGTCGTTTAATATCGACTTGTCTTACAAAATTGCATAATTTTCGTCTTAAAACTGTTAGTCGTCACACAGGTTTTTATTGCGGGTAGAATTAATGCAATTCTTTTGTTATTGGTGACATTTGGCGGGAAATGTGGACACAATAGAATTATCACGGCTTTGTAACCTTGAGTAAGTCAGAACAAAAACTAAAAATATAAAACAAATACTTGCGGTTTCAGCTTTTATTTTTACTTCATTGTTCCTTCCCCTCATCCTCTCCACCTGCTTCTTCAGCTAATGAATCTAAAACAGGGCATGTGGATTTAATGACTTCTCACATGATTTACATATATGTGTGACATTATTTTTCTTCAATTTCTCATTTATCATTCGATCGTGTTAATATTAGATTTAAGAGGGAGTTAAAAGTATTAATCAACATTTAATCCGTACTTCCTTTTTTTAAAGAAAAAGCGAAAATTATCTGAAATAGTTTATATTTCGCCCTAATTTTGTATTGAAATTGCCAGTTTTTATACATATAATTGTTATTTTTTTTAAAATAAGAAAATGTGCTTAGAAAATTATGAAATTAATAAATGTTTTAAACCTATTTAAATAATAATATCGGAATTTGCCTACGTGGAGGACTTTTTGATGTAACTTACTCCTTTCCGTTACTTGGGGGAGGAAAACCATGTAGACCACCCACGGTTAGCCTGAGGGCAAAGAAAGAGACTAGAGCAGCCCGTAGAAATGCAATGACAGAGCAGAAATTTGACGCACTGAAAGACCTATTTTTTATTAGGGAACATAATCCAAGTTTTTTTTTATCTTCTTTCCTTTCCATTTGTTTAAAAGCCATTGCAATTTTTAATGTTTTATTCGCGAATTTTTTCTCTTATTTTTTGCTTTAAATAATGACTATGCAACCATTATTGCATTAAATTTTATTCATCTCTCTCGAGATGTATATTTTATAAGCTCGCATTTAAATTGATGCCGAAAGTAACAAAACAGAGAGAAAGACTAGGTATTGACAGATATATATCCTAACATTTATACTGGAACTTTTAAATATATCATTTTTTAAAAAAAAATCAATTTATGAGAGATAAATCAATTTCTTATCTGAAATATTATAATGTTATTAGTCACATAACGATTAAAATTACTTCTCATTTATCAACTCGTATTGTGTCCCTCAATCTGAATTCCTAAGTTTAGTTTGATTTTCAAATTCTCTGGATTTTTCAAATCTAGGTAGTCATTTGTTTCGTTAAAATTAAAACATTTTATGTAATGTCCTTAGATTAAATTATGAAAAATATGTATTTTAAAAGTTACTTTGTATTTCTGGAAAATATTGACTTTTGACGAGAAAAAAAGGAGATGCGAATCTTTCCTGGGAGTTGGTGAGTTGAGCAAGCTAAAAACAACGCAACCCAACAACATAGCTAGTTATTACAAGTGGCTTTTTTTTTTTTTTTTTTTTTTTTTTTTTTGCTCGATACTTGTTAGATACTATAGAGTAATTTCGTAGTAATTCATTTTCATGATTCATCTTCAGATTATCTTTTATGTAATATTTCGTATTACTTTACAAAATGCAACATCTTTGTTTCAAAATTGTCACGCACTTTCTCATTTCCTGACATTTCGTGACTATCATATTCCGATTATATTTCTCTTCTATTTCATTCTGTCAATATTTTTTTCGCTGCCAAAGATTTGTTTTGTGTTGATAATAATTGCATAGAAAATTTTGTACCTTTTGAACCATTTGTTAGAAATGGGTATTGTGTGGTTCTTTAAAATGTGTGTTCTAAAAATAAATAAACAAATTTTAAAGTAAGAGATCAAGTATAAAATCTTATATAGCGTTATGAAGAATATGCATACATTACTATCTTTATGTTTTGTGTGTCTCGCAGTGGACTAATCATAAAGAAACGATTCCCACTAGAACACCTAAGTCAACCATCACTGGCTGCGGTCAGTAAGCGGGTAGGTGACCATTTATGATCAGCCTGCGTTGGGACGTTAATTGTTCTCTTTAAATTGTTTTACCGCAAAGTGCTCGACTTCGCGCGCAGGTCTTCGGACTACCAAAGCAAAGAAGCCATCCCCTCTGCAGAGGATCAAAATTGCGATGGCTTGTTTTCGGATCATCCTCAGGGATGTTTCCAGGACCGTCGCCAATAGCTCATTGTGCAGCTCTAGTGCAACGTAAATAAAGTACCTACATCTGCCTACCTTTGTATTTTGTGTATGCAATTTATACGATAAAACAAAATTTACCAAAAATACCAGAGCATAAAAGTTTTAAATCACCCATATTTTACGACTTTTTTAAATTCTGCGTCTTATTTGTATTTTAGGTTATGCATACATTAATTCTATTTTTTTTTTTTATATATATATATATTTGTTTTTTTTTTTTGGCATTAACTCAAATACAAGCCATTTTCCATGCAGTAACAACTTTGCTAAAATTTCAATTCATAAATTACGGAAAAAACTTCAAATTAAAATGAAATTTCAATGGATGAAGAAACAGTTATGACACTGATAAGAAATAGAATTAGTTTCCTTTAGATTACACTGGGATTCCCTTTTTAAATTCAACAACAAACGCTGAAAAGATTCTTAGAATGATTAGTTAAGAGTTGTGCAATGAATTTGACAGGAAAAAGATATCTGATTATTTTTAACATTCATAAACGTATCCGACTGATTTTGACATAATATTTTTATTAAAAAAAGAAGGCTTAATTAAAATTACAATTTTATGTTTGGAATGGAAGGGTCCTAAAATTATATATTTTAAATAAATTTTTAAAAAGTTATAAAACAAATTTGAATATCTAACTACAAAAATACTAAATAATTTTTTAAGTCTCCCTAACAGCACTGCAACAAATTGTAATACATAAATTTCAAAATAGTTTTTTTTCTTGATCAACAATGATTACCCGCATTTTGAGCTAAAAAATTTAAAGAAAATTTTAAAAGACAATGAAATCGAATCAATTCTTTAATATTGAATCTTTAAAGAAAATTTTTAATCATTCTTACTTAAAGCCACTAACTTTCAGTTCAAATCATCGCTAACATTATACAGAGTCTACAGACGAAATGTCAAATAATTCTATTCCAAACTTTTTTAGTTATGTATTAGTTAGCGTAAAGAATTTTTTTTCTCAGCATCAACGTTCATCAAAAAATTCTGGAAAATTCTGGACAAAATGGAACCCTGGAAGGAAAATTCTGGACAAAAAAATAATGCTAGAAAAATTAATTTTAGGAAAATTAATTTTATTTGCCTTAAAAATGTAACTGATTCAAATTTAAAAAAAAGGGTTAAAATACTCAAAGCATAACAACACCAACATTAAGAAAACCATTTTAGTTTTGTTTTTGGGAGTGAACTTCCGGTTTCGTCTGTCAGCATGCGAAAAAACTACTCTAACTTCAGTCGGAGATCAAAATTTTAAAGGATTTTGGAAATCAAATGAACTAAGTTAAGAGTAATAAAAATAAATTGAAATCTTTATCGAAATTGCCGATTTTCTCCATGTTGAATAGCTTACACAATTAACAGATGTCAATTCTTAAATATTTTTCCACCAGGATTGTTACAATGCGTTCGTAATAAACAATTCCAGATTGAGAGTTTGTTGAAAGATATTCTCAGAAAATGTGAAAAGTTAAACTAAAATGAGGACAGAATAGAAAATTATGTTTGATTTGTTTCAACTTCCGAGATTTTAATTAGTCTGAAAAGACGATTTTTACTTAGAAATGTGTAATTCAGAAGAAAGTAAAATCTTAAATGTTATTATAATCGTTTAAAAAAAAATCGATTATTTAAATTTACATCTATTAATTCTTAATTATTTTTAATTATTGCATAAAATTGAAAAATCTTATAACTAAGCATTTTTCATGTATTTATTTAATGAAGAATACTTTATAGTGTATTTTATCATATTTTTGTCATGAAACGAATTCCACCAGACTATTAAGATGTATAATATATATTATATTATGAAACTGTTTACTATATCACTGTCGTAACTACTATAATACCCTCAAACTACTATACCATGACTATATTACTGTCAATACTGTACTATAAAACTACTACTCTTATCTTTAATAAACAAAATTATAAATCATAAATAAACCATAATTGAATCGAATTTATTACTTTACTTATGATTTTTCATTGTAATTAAAAACACCGATGAGAGAAAAATCAATTGCACAGACAGTAGCTTTCTAAAGGCATACAAACAAAAAAATCTTATTCCAAATGTTGTCTACAATGTTGAATACTGGGACTCAGATTTTTAAAACTATATGCAACAATTATCGTAGAGATTAGAACCTAGGAAAGATTAAAAATGAACTCATTCGAACCGTCTTCCAATAATTATCGTCTTGTCAAAAAAATTTCATTTATTATATTTCGCTTTCTAAAATATCGTTTGTCAAATATTTTTGATAAACAATTCTACTACTCTGATTTGCAGCTAATGTTGAACTGTTTAAATATTTGTTATTACAAAAAGCACATGAGATTAAAATAAAGTATCGCAGTTTCGCGAATAAGAAGTCCATTTTGAAGATATGAAATTTAAAAAAAAAAAAAAATGTAATTCGAATTATTTATTTATTTATATTTTTTAAAAACATCAGTTGCTACAAACGATTTTATTACTCTTATTTGTAACAAATATTGACCTGATTAAATATTTGTCATTACTGACTTATTCCAGAACATGAAACACGCCGTTGAAATGAAATACGGAATAAGAAAATATTACATGCGTGAAAGCTGAAACTTGAGGAGAGATCATTCTTTTTTCACCAAACCATTATTTGAGAAACTGTTTTTAAAATAGATTTCAAAGAAGAATGGTTAAACTTATTTCTTGAAAGAATTATCAAAAACTGCAACTTCCCAAACTTCTTTTTAGGAGATATGCTTGTTGGAAAAGTATGAAAATATTATTATTATTGGATTTGAGAACAATACAATTTAAAGTATTTAATTTCTTTTATTTCTCAACTTTACTGGCATTATGATATTCTAATTCAAATATGAATGTTTATATAGAATTGTATTCCATATACAAATAACTGAAGAAAGAAAAAAATAAAATTCAATTTAGTAATTTCTAAAATTTTTTGATTTGATATTATTCTAATTCTATGATTTTTTGCTATAAAACAAAATAAAAATTTTACAAATTGCTACATCGGTATTTTGTTGCTCCAACACATTGTTTAAATAAAATTTTTCGCTATATATGTTTCACAACAATCATTTAAATGTTTTTAGTCTATTGAAAAAAATTTTTGTCTTAATGTAATTTGCTACTGAACTTTATTTGTATTATTTACCGAATATTTACTAAAGTTAATTTTCATATACACACCTGATTCTGAATTGTTTTCGAAAAATATTTTGCGAGAAAAATATTAGAATTTTTAGTGAGAACAATAAATTTTATTAATGGGCCGTTTTAAAAATAATTTCCTAAGTCCCAATTTTAAGTTTTTGCATACCATTAATATTTTAAGACACAAATTGTTATAAAAATTTTAATTTATTAAAGAATAATTTAAAACCGATTGATTTCATAGATATAAACGTAACTGTTAGTAGGAAAGTTAACTACTAGATGGTAGCACTTGATATATTTATTTTAGGAATTTTCAAACCATACAATTTTATACAACTATTTGTGCTTTTAAAATATTACAAGAAAGAATTTTATTTTATAATATTTTTATTAGATATTCCAATGTAATATTTTTAAAACTCAATTTATTTTTTCACAAAAAATACCCTTGTATTTTAAATATAGTAACAATAATTTTTTTACTAATTAATGTGGATTGAGACTAACTTGTTTTCGTAACAACGGGAATGTTAAAAAATCTATTTTAAAAAATAAAATCATTTTATGAAAAAAAAAAATTCCGAAATTTTTTATTTTTAACATTATTTTTGCAAATGATTTTTTTTTTCTGCAACTATGAGAAATATTTATTATTGTTGTCATTAATACAATTTCAAGTTAAATTCCTAATTCTTAAAAAACAATAATATGACAATAAAGTGTCAACCCTTGGCAAATATATAGGTGTTATTTACTTCTATTATGCACTAATATGATTATATATTTTATACTAATTACTATTGTAATTGAAATAACAAGAAAAGGCAAAGCAAATCAATTTTTAAAATATCTTTGTATTTTTTTAATGTTTGTAATTTAATTTTAATTTAAAATATTTTAAATTAATTGAAATTATTATAATTTTATTTTTTTTAGTTATGATATTTTAAAAAATAACTTTTTTTTAGATTATTATTTTCCAATTATGGTAAATTTTAACGTGAAAATCATTCAAGAAATAAAGCACAGAGCGAAAATCAAAATACAAACCACCCTGAATAACTTTTGATCTAATGATCCGATCTTCAAGCTCTAGGACTCAATCTTCATTGTTTGTGGGTCCCGCAGTAGACTGATCGTTAAGTTACGGTTCCCAGCAGATCACCGAAGTCAAGCACCACTGGCTGCGGTCAGTGTGCGGGTGGGTGACCACTTGGATCAGTCTTCGTAGGGACCTAATGGTGTGCGGTATTGGTCCACGTGAAACTGTTTTATCGTAAAGTGCTCGCCTCCCGAGCAGGCTTTTCCCAGACCGTCAAAAATAGCCCATTGTGCAGCTCTAGCGCGACGTAAATGAACAACAACAATCATAGTTTGTGGGGGTGACCGCATATACGCTAATGAATTAATGCAGACGATATTTTAAGTTACGAAATCACACACAAAAACGTACTTTATAGTTCCAGTGAAATCGAATATTATAAAAAGTCAGATATTTAAAATTCGATTTCTTAGGTAAAATTCGATCGAATCCGCATCAATTTTTCCGAGCATAAGACGTAGATATTATTAACGCTCGGCTATAGGGGCATTCTCATTCCGTACTTAGACGTTCCGCGAAGGATCTGCACCAATCAGATTAGAAAAATCTTTTGCTTTTGAACTTTGTTTCTTTATTTAACTAAAATTAAAAACAGTTGTTAGGAATCTCTACTAACTACTGTTTTATTTTCAGTATCGCACTACTTACTACGCTACTTCTTTACTACACTTTCTAACCCTTTAGTAAAAACGAAATTTTTGAAGGGAAATAGAATAAGAATAGGTTCTAAATTGGCAACTTTGAATTACAAAAGTTGATTACGAAGGTAGAAATTTAATTTTGAGATCTGTATAGCATGCAGCCAGCTAAACATGCACCAGTCAGGATGAAGATATGAAGGTTGTGGAATCAGATTATTAGTAGTTAAATTCAGAATATTTTATCATAAATGGTTTTTCATAAATTGTCAAAATTTTACTGTATATTATGCTTATTTAAGCGATAAGAAATATTTGTAAGAATAATTACAGCTTTCAAAAAAAGGTAGAAAAATTCTCAGTTTTGAATAATACAAGTCTGAGGAGTCTATAGGGGTTCTACGTCAATTCGTAGCTCTTAATTGACAGTAACGAAAATTCGCCTCGAACAATTTATCAAGGACGTAACTCGTCGCAACGACTATGCATCGTTGTCACAATTAGTCGCAGGAACATCTCGTCGTGGGAACAATTTTTTGCGGTTTTAATGAAATGAACCTTAGTCCACTAATTTCGTTCAAAATCCATTCCAATCTCGAGTAGATCGGATTGATGGTTTAGAAGTTATATGTGTTTTATATACAAATAGTAGAAAATTATACTTATTTTTTTCACTTATGACATTTGTTATTCAAACAAGTGAGGAATTGCCCCCTATGTAGATTTTTTTACGTTGAATTAAATGATATTATACAAGAGTCAATAAAATAAATAGTTTACAAGGTAAATGCGCTTTATTAAGGAGTTCTATTATCACGTACTTATGTACACTATTTACATTGTTATCTAAAAGCTATATGAACATGTAAGGTTTACTCTTCTATGTAATTTTTCATGCTGAAGTGAATGAAATAATATTTAAGATGATAAAACAGATAACTTTGAAATTGCCGACCGGCCAGTGTAGGGGGCAGGGAACTATCCTTGCATCAGAAAGGTTCTGGGTTCGTATCCCGGTCAAGGCATTGATGTTTTTTTCTCTCTATCTGTGTTCTATGCCCTTTCTCCTTTGTGTGTGAATGTGACCCGTCCTATAAACGGGTTGTGGTAGTGCGACGGGGGCGACGCTGCTCCACCGCCGTGGCTTCACCACAGGTGCCCACTGGGTAACGACAAGAGAGTTAGAAGTTCTGGCACTTTGTGTTTCCAATGGACAAGAGTCCGCCATTAAAAAAATAAAAAATAAAAAAAAATAAATAAAAACTTTGAAATTATAAGGAATTTCTTTATAGCAAGTGCAATTCAATAAATACTTTTTATTAAAAAAATCATAGCAACTTTTGCAATATTAGTCTTTTTGATTTATATTTGCTTTCATTAAGCAGAAAAAGATTCATGGGAAACAATACCTCACTTGTCTATACAACAAATTGAGATGCGTATATAAGGGCAATTATAAGACGGTCCTTTTTTAATTCAAACCCCTAATGACTAATTTTCTTATCAATAACAATTTATCTTATCAATTCCTATTTTCCAATTAATTCAGCATAAAAAAATACAACAGGTAATATACTTTTTATGTTCAGATAGCTCTTACATAGCAATGTAAAAAAAGTACATAAGTACATGTGAAAAGTACTTTTAATACACAAAAACCATTTTAAATTTTGAACTAGTTCTTTTGACTCATGTAGAGTCTCATTCGATTCAATGTGAAAAAGTACATATAAAAACTTGTTTGGAAACCGCACTTGTTTGGAAAGCAATATTATTTCATAAATAGGTACAAATACAAATTTGTGCTTTTTCTTCATAAAACCCATATAACTTATGAACTATTTGTCCGATCACCTCAAGTTCGAATTCATTCAAATTAGTGTAAAAAATATATTAGTAACAATGCCTCACAAATTCTATTCTCTCCCCCGCAAATCACCCCCCGTTTCCTTAAAAAAAAGGGGAAGTAGCCGTGGTGGCTCAGATGATAGAGCTTTCGTCTTCCAATAAGGGGAACCGGGTTCGAATCCCAAAGGTGGCTGGTTGATATGAGGTTCGCACCCGGCTCGCACTAACCACAGTGCTAACGTAAAATAACCTCAGTGGTAGACGGATCACGGGTTAGAGTCTACTTGCCGTCAGGATAACCGTAAGAGGTTTTCGTGGTTTTCCTTTCCATATAACGCAAAAACGGATTAGTCTCATCAAAAAGTCTTCCACCAAGGAAAATTTCTCCCAATACATGATCCAGGAAATCCCTTGTTTTCTGGATTGGATTTAAAAATACAAGACTACGGATTTGAACATTTGTAGTCGCTGTTCAATGACGGATATATAAAATTTCTAAACTGAAACTTAACTAAGAGCAAAAAGCTTACTTAATATTTAATTTGTGACAAATCAAATATTACGACAACACCTTAAGGTTAAGGTATTTGTAATTTTCTTATTGTTAATTACAAGGGGAGAAGAGGCTGAGAAATGTTTGTGAAAGATACTAAAATTACCTTATTTTCAATTTTTATTAAATGCAAAATAAGTGACAAAAAAATTGGAAAAAATGTTAAACCTGCGATAAATTTATGTCTGTAATTTAAGTAAAATTTGGATAGGGAAAAAAGCACAGCGTATTACATATATTGCGTAACTATTATATATTGTATATATTGCGTAGTTATGATATATTGTATTCTTTACATATATTGCGTAGTGCATATAATTCGATATAATTTATTATACTTACGATACATTATAATACATCAGCAGTTTGACGAAGAAGAAAAAAAGCATATCTACATTTTCTTAAATATATATTAACTTTTTGAATTTCGAAATGTGTGATATAAATAAATTTAATCATGATATATATGAGCTCTTCTAAAAGATTTCAAACAAAAATTTGAAATTTTCCCTTAGAAGCTAGCTAATAAACACAAACATAATTGCTATGAATGTTGCCAGAAAAAAGTTTGAATACAAATTTCCAAATTTCAGCAACATTCAAACAAATTATTTTCGTCCTGCCTTTAGTTACCATACCAATACAAAGGGGCCTCCCTGGACGAGCGGTGGCGCCCTCCAAACGCTCTGCGAAGCGTCTAGGTAGCGGGTTCAAATCCCACTGTTACCCTGGATATATCTTCGTGCTGTCTTTCTCTGTATTGTGCTATCTGTTCTTCTATTTGACAGAGGTTTATAAGCCTAAATTGAGCAAACAAACCTGCAACTGCATGTAATTCCAATAAACCAATACAAAGACGCCATCCTGACCTATCAGTATTGCTATTTCGTCAAACGATCTGGAGCGGCGTATGGGTAGTGGGTTCGAATACCGTAGTAATCCTGGATGCTTCAAATTAAAAGAGTTGAAGAATGAAATCACAATGATAATCCCAAGATTACACCGGGACTCGAACCCTCTACCTGCATGCATCTACAAAGTCCCTGATGTCAAAGAGTCTGACTATGAAATTTTTTGTCGCGGCTGAAACGTTTCTCGTCACTTAATCGTTTTCACAGTTGGTGATATGATCAATTGTTTTGATCATTTAAAACTGTAGCTGATACTATGACACTACTGCAATACTATGAAAATGGTGTCATTTAGCGACCAGTTAATGGTGAGAGTCTTTACGAATTTGCGTTTCTATTTTCGAACGACAATCGATTAGCTACTACGATTCCCGATTCGGACCTTCACCAATAAATCTCTTAAGTATCATTATATATATATATATATATATATATATATATATATATATATATATATATATATATATATATATATATATATATATATATATATATATATATATATATATATATATACATATATATATATATATATTACTGTGACTGAGATAAATTGGTAATGGTTGACTTCCACCGGCGAATGTTGACAATCACGTAGTCGTTTTGGTAAATATCCGAAATATATACTAGGTCTAGTTAAGTGCCACTGCTTGATATACATTTGCCCGGTATGCCTTACATCAATGCTTTTTTTAAGGGAGCCACTGCCCGGTATACATTTGCCATTTATGCCCACCATCAATATTTTTTAAAGTCAAGAGCCATTGCCCAGTATGCATTTTACCAGTAATGCGAACATTGATGTTTTTCTAAATATATCCTTCTCAGGTATTAAAATATCGAATGAATATAATAGTCTCTACGAATAAATTAATATCAAATAGGATATATTTCGGACATTCATCAAAGTGACCATATAATTGTTGAAATTCACCGTTCACGGTCATTCGATCATATATACTATACATATTATTTATCTTGAGCGTCGTCTATTACACTAGCAATTTAAAATAATTCGACCAGCTAAGTAAAACTGAAAAATAAAACTTGCAACATAAATATACATTATAAAAGCGTTTTATTATACAATGCAATGAGATACAATGTCTACTATCATACGCGCTTATTCAATTTTTAACCGCACACATTACAAAATTTAAGTCTGCACATTGCACTAACACATACAATCCAATGGAAATACATTTCTGTCTCATAAATACGTACTTCCCTTAACTTCACACATAATAGATTTTTACAAGGAATTGATTTATGGTTCGCGATTGCAGCTAAATTCTTTTAAAATCGGTAATGCTATGCCCCGTTACTTTGTTCAAGAGGGTTTGTAACATTCACTCTATAATAAACTTCCTTAGATTGTATCCAACTATAAGTGTTATCAAACTCCAAGTAATCTAAATTGAGAAGAAAAAAAATATTAGACATTATTAAATAGAATTGCATGGTGGGAATAATTTAAGATTATACGGGGTTTCTCAAAAATGTAGCGAAAAACTTTTAGTCAGGTAGGTGGCATCATTATACTTGATTGCTTAATGGCAGCGTCACAGATCACGTGAACCAGATGTAAGCAGCCACACTGTTTAAAATGGCCGGATAATGGTTTTTGTTTTACACATATACATTTAATAATGGTAACATTTTTCATTATCTTAAAATGTTTTCAAATGACATAAGAGATAAAAGCAGTTCCTTATGTTACAAGAAATGAAGTTTGCTGTGAAGTATACGTGACATGATGGAACATTGAGTGCCGGAATGTAGCCACAATGCAGACGAATATCGCTACGATATTTGCAGCTGATTTATATTTTTAAGATACTTTTAAGAGCTATACTTTTAAGAGCTTACAAAAACAAATATTTCTGGGCTCTGACTAAGAAATTAAAGCTTATTAGTTGTTGTTGCAGAGTGCGTTGCAGTAGTGGAATATAAAGCACCACAAATGACGTAAAATTGCACTTACAGCGAAGAGTTGCTGCGCAATTTTCAATTCTTATTATGCATCCTAACTTCCCTTAAAGTTAGTCTTAACATGTATGAGACATTTTGTATGGCAGAATAGTTTAACTTATAAAACCTATATTTAATATTAAAAAAAGTCTTAATTATTAAATATTTAAAAAACAAGATTCATTCTTATTTCATAATGATTAATGAAGTACAAGCAAGAATGTTATTTATTTTCGTTAAAAAAAAATCAGATCCTACCGTTGTCTGTTAGATTGAGTTAAAAGTTCTTTTAAGGTTACATGTATTTAAGAGTAATTATTATTAATGCTTACAGTTTCCTGCCTTTTCACTTTTAAATACACCACATTCAGACGAAATGCTTGTGTCGACCCTCTGCTTCGGAAAAACCTCTATGGGTTCCTCGTTGGAATATTTGCTTTCCTTATACAATAGTGTAAAACCAATATCCTTTCCTTTGGTTTCGAATTCCCATTCGATTTCAGATCCAGGATATAATACATGTAGTTCAATCTGCACTTTTGCAAGCCTATTGATAGAAATTTCTTTCACTTTTGGTTGACCAGATAAAGAAACTCTTCGGTTTAGAGCATAAAGGCTTTCTGGAACAACACCACCATGATTTATCTGCAAAAAACAACCATTTTAGGTTTGCTGTTATTATTATTTACATGTATGAATTATTTATTAATATAAACAATTAAAACTGCAAAAACAACAACAACAACAAAAAACATTTTTATATGCAAATCGTTTGACTTTGAAGTAGAACGGTGTTTTTATTAATCCTATATATTCCGTATCTGCTCTATATCCCCTCGATTTGATTTAATTTCATTATATTGTTAAAGCAAGCCAAAATAAATAAGGTATCCTTTTTTAGATACTTCCGGCAGTGGACTAATCGTATAGACACGGTTCCCAGTAGAACATTGAAGTCAAGCATCACTGGCTGCGGTCAGTAAGCGGGTGGGTGACCACTTTGAGCAGCCTGCGTTAGGACCGAAGTTGCGGGATATTGGTCTCGTTAAACTGTTCTTTTTTTTTTTTTTTTTTTTAAATGAACTGTTCTGTTCTGTTTTATTGCGTTAAACCGTTTTATTGCGTAACGTGCTTGACTTCGTGCGTAAGTCATCGAGCTTCCAAAGCAGATGAGCTATCGTATCTGCAGAGGATGAAAATTGCGATGGCATATCTTCGTATCATCCTTAGGGATGTATCCCAGACCATCGCCAATCGACCATTCTAATGCTCTAGTGGGACTAACTCAAGTACCTACCTTTATAGAGACATAAAACGTTTCTTTTTTTTCTTCGATTATATAATTTAAAAAGTTTCATTTCTATTTTCTTACTAAATCGCGATTTCAGTTGAATAAATTTTGTACACCCTAACTATGTCTATACGTTTACAGCATGCAAACTCTCCGATATGTCTTTGCATTTAACCTCCTCTTGAAAGATGAAGTACAATGCAAGAACATTGCCTCGTTGTCTGGGCGGAATCATCTTCTTACTAAATATTTCTTTTAAATTAAAGAAGATGTGATAGTTTTTCGAGGGCAGGCTCAGACAAAAGGGAAAGGAGTAATTGATAGAGTATCTCATTAATATACCATTGTAAAAGCGCGATGGTTTAAAAGGTGATATGGTGAAATATGAGGTACAGTGCGCAAAAAAATAAAAACACCTTCCTGAATAACTTTTAATTTATTGATCGGATCTTCGTGTTCTAGCACTCAATCTTTACGGTTCGATGGGGTGACTTCAAATATGCTAATTAATTAGTGAAGACGATATTTCATGTTACGGAATCAGCCACAATATTTCATCTAAGTAAACATACCTTGTTTCGACGGATTCAGATGTTGACCCTCAAAATGTAGGGGGTTACCGAAATCTGGAAAATTGGATCCCACTAGTTTATTCAAGAGAGTGGTCCAAAATTTGAACTCCTTAATGTTAATTTTACTTATTTGCATATTTCAGCACATCTCGATAACTTTTTAAGCGAATTGAAATTTTTTTTTTTTAATATTATAAAATTCGTTTATCCAAAAATTATTCGATGCAAAATATAACTTTTAGTAAATATTTATTATTTTTTTTAATTGTTGTATCTAATAATAGCAGAAAAACTTGTAGTGTATACATTTTTTTACATCATTTTAAAGAATGCCATTTTAAAGGCAAAATACAAAATTAGAGAGAGTATGATCGAATAGTTCTTGAGAAATAATATTTTAAAAATAAAACTTTTTTCAAAATAGGATTTCTCAGGTATTATTATACCCATTTCGCCCAAATTTTGTATTTTGCCAAACAAAATTACGTTCTTCAAAATGATATGAAAACTTGAACTTATATTTCAAAATTCATTCCACTTTCATTAAATAAAATAATAAAAAATAACAAATATTTATTAAAAGTTACATTTTGTATGGAATTATCTTCGGACATATGAATTTTATTATAGTATGCCAAAAAAAATTTTATTAGCTTGAACAGTTCCTGATATATGGTGAAATACGCAAAATGTAAAATTAGTACTAACTGGTGCTAGCATTGGACCGCCGTCCTGGCCATTTAAGATACATCTTAATTTGGATATTTATCTCAGGAAAATGAATAAAATCGTTTAGGAAAAATTTATTTATAGTAAATATTAGAGTAAATTAATTCAGAGTAAATATTAAATAGTATATTGCCACAAATTCAAAAATATAAAAATATTTTATTAGATTAACATCGAGAATTTCTGTTATGATTATCTATAGGACTGAGAGGCCTAAGGGCTCATCAGTCCAATCGCCAATAATTAGAAATTGAAAGTAAATGAATTTCTCCCAACGGACAGTTACGAGCATGGGAAAAGATCCATGGTTGGCGATTAATCGAAAGATAGTATAGCCAAAAATAAAGCCAACCCCTCATAATTTGAAAATAATTTGCGAAAGCGAATAGACAAAAAGACTGAGAATTAGTACAATCATGCAACTAAAACATTTTCGTGGAAAGAAATAAAGAATAAAATGTTATAAAAAGATTTTTGTTTTCGATTCTGTCACGACAGTGAATTCATGAGTCTTACATTACTATTGAAATAGAAAGTTAGCCGTTACATTTATTGTTAAGAAAAGAATAAAATATTTTATATTCGCATTTTAGAGCCTAATAAAAATTAAATAATTGTTTAATTTTATTAAAATTCGATTAAGAATGATTAAAAAAATAGGTTCAAGGAATTAAAGAAATTTTAAAAGTTAGGAAATTTGTAATGCCTATTGTGGCATAACGTAAAAATTAAATGATGTAGTCCGATTTTAGTTTATTATCTTTGTGTAATTTGTAGCTCCCTCTATCGACTCCCGGTAGAATCAGCGATTCCATGTTCCAATGGGATTTTTATTATTTTTTCATCCAAGCATTCCCCTTTCATTTTGTCAACAAAAAAAAATTAATCACCCTGTCTGTATGAATAACATAGTTTATCTAACATCTTTCCGTTCTAATTCTCTTTTTTTTTTTTTTTTTTTAAATATCGTCATATTTTCCACATAATTTTTAAATATTTCACTGAAAATATTCAAAAAACTTAAAACAGGGCTGCAAACGATTACTGGCAAACGATTGGTGGCAAACTGATAAACGATTGTATAAAATTACGTTGTTTGTGTAGTAAATATCAAGAAGATCGAATAAAAATAGCTAAAGATGCTGTCAAATCTTTTTTTTTTCCTTTATCTGATTTATAGGGTAAAAAAACACTATATTTACAAAAAAGTAAATCAAGCGTGTAAACTATCTCAGTGAATGAAAAAATTTTTATCACCCATTTTTTGTCTAGACTTTTAAAAAGACAGATAATAAGCTAAACAACACTAGTAGCAGTCCAAGAGAAGGAAAAAAAAAAGATTCTGATAATTTAAAGAAATCTCGTCCTTGAAAGTTCTATTTTGAGATTTCCTTCTTTCTTTTTTTTTTAAATATCTCTTTTTTTCGTATTTTTTAGTAAAAAAACGCAGCAGAAACTAACTGTTGGTCGTAATTAAAAGTGATACTTAAGCTGGCTCTTGGTTTGTTTTTTTAATTATTATTTATTTATTTATATATTGCTTTTAAAAAGAAAATAAATAATTTTCATGTTAATCCAATAGCTTTAAGTTCTGAATCTTGCCAATACAAGTGCACTTTTCTTTCACGAGGCAAAAATAAATAAATAAAACATGAAAATAATGCAAGGATGGAAATTTTTTTTTATTATCTCAAATTGATTTACACACGAGCACAAAGGAAATTAAAAGACTAGTTTGTTTTTAAAAATGCTCGACATTTGAGGACAAGTTGAATTTTGACAATTCAACGAAATAATGACCACAACCAGCTTATGCTCTAAGTTATTTTATAACCATCGTTGGACATCCGACCCAATTATGAGTTTACGACTACCAATGTTCAACTCCGTAGCTGTGTAAATTTGAACCCAATCCAGAAGACAAAGAAAGTCCTGGATCAACTATTGAACGAAATTTTGCCTTCGTGAAGGACTTTTTAATGGAACTAACCCGCATTTGCGTTACATGGAGAGGAAAACCACGAAAACCTCCCACCATTGGTAAGACTTCAAGAGGACTCTTACCCATGATCAGTCTACCACTGAGGATATTTCAAGTCAGCACTGTGGTCGGTGCAAGCAGGATGCGGAAATCGTATCGACTGGAAATCGAACCCGGTTCGCTGCATTGGAAAGCGAACGCTCCATCCCCAGAGCCATCGCGGCTCAAATAAATAATATATTTCGAAACGAACCGTTAGAAAATTTTCCTTTGCGTCCCTGGCGTCCCTTGTGTGCACTGCCCTATCACACGCCACTACCTTCGCATGCTGAAAAACTTTTCGAATAAATTTATTCTCACGCTTTTGCGAAGTACTCCATATTAGACACTATAGAGATTTTGCGCTCTAACTCGTCAAACAGCACGTTCATATACGAACGTTCTGCGCAAGCTCTGTAAAGAACAGAGATTGTTCTCTTACAACTGCGCAGTGGCTGAGTACAATTCTCTGAACTTCGCGAACGAACAGAATTTCTCTGAAAAGAATAAAATTATGAATTACGAACTTACGAATGTTCTGCACATAGGATCACCATCAGGATCTGTTTTTTTACCTCCGAGAAAAGCTGGTAATTCATTAACATCCATCATTTTCTGAAGATCTTCCTGCCAACCATCTATGCGATAGGGAAAAAAAAAACACTGTATATGCGTCGCAGAGTTATTTGAAAATAAGACTTGCAAATTGTCGAATTCGATTAAGCTTACTGGCAACGTCACCTACAATTCTTACTGAAGTAAGCCTAACAAATAATGGCTGCAATTTTCAAAGAATCAGGGCTTTAAAATTACTTTATAACATGTATCGCGTTGGCAACTAAGTCCGCCCCCAAATTTTTAAAAGTTTAAATTTGTGTGTTTTTTGTCTGCCAGAGTTTTCTTGTCCTCTTACGTGAATTATCATGTTAAAGCTGTTTGAATTGCTTTTATTGACCTAAACTGGCTCTTGGCACACAATTTGTGTTTAAAGTCAAATTTTCCGTGGGAAACACTAGTGATTTTTTGAACTGGGCACCCTCGCCATAAGTAGAACAAATGCAACGAGTAGTTTTTGCGACCTCAGGACCATGTGATTAAGAGCAAAAAAAAGAGAATTGTCTGAAATGCTCATTCTCCTCAATTTTACATTCCATCTGGAAAATAACACAAGTCAACTCGAACAATAAGCTAAAACAAAGAGAACCGGTAGAACAATCCGAATGATCTAACTGAACCATGCCAAAATCGTTTAATGACATGGGGAATGTTATTCTAAAGAAAACGTCGAGGACTTAATAGATAATATTGCTTTTAGCAAACAAAATGTTATGACAAGTAATTATTATTAGCCTAGGAAAATTGATCACTTTATTAATATTGTCCGAAAAAAAACATTTTTGAGATTAACTTTTTAGTTTGTCATACCTAACTTTGATCATGTACAGTTTGTCTAAAGCAAGAACTCTCCTAGCTATTTGTCTGGACCCGTGGTGGTGACTATGGTAACGAAGAATAACTATTTCAAGTAGGGGTGTGGGGTCATTGCTTTAGACAAGTTTTGGCTAGGGTCAGCGAGAGAAAGGGAATCATTATCTTCGGTCTATTATGTTATACTTAGAGAGAACAGAAGCTACAATTTCTAAAATGAGCTGCTATTATCGTTTCCATAGCAGCAGAAAGTTTCAGACTTAGTGGCGGGGGGAGTTCTTACCATTGACAAACTATAACTTTATCACTCTCTAGATCCTATGCAAAATAAAATGGGCAATCTTGTTTTAATGTGATGGTATTTTTTTATCCCTTCAAATTTAATGTGTAAATGCTTTTAGAGAATCACAACTTCAAATATATATTTATATATAGTTTTTAAAGTTTTTAAGAATCAGCTAGTATGGAATGGAAAGTGATTGATTTTTTTTTTTTTTTGTTGCTTTATTTATTAAATTTAACTGAATTATGAGAGTATACTATATCCATATGTTTATCAAAGAAAATGGTTCATTCTTCTTACCTTTACCATATATTTTAACTTTATTTAAGGTTTGTCCAGTTATTAAATGTTTGACAAAGGCGAATGCAATCTGGAAATACCATGAAGCTGAAAAAGAAGCAAGAATCCTTTAGAAATTACATTTTTATAAGCATTAACCCTCAATGTTCACAAACTATGATATAAATAGCGAAAAAAAGGTATTTATTTAAAGATGATAAAAATTTTTAAAAAAAATTTGTTTCATTACTTGTTAACCCTCTGAGCGTTAGTTCTGATTTTTTCCGCACTCTCAGATGCAGACTTTAGCACATCAAATAACAGGATTTGCAATATTTTTGAATTAAAAAATAGTGCGTAAGGAAAATGCCTGTTTAGTTTTACCCAGGATCTCAACAATTGCAGGGATAAAAAAACAAATTGTGGTTTTCAACTGAATTTTTATAAGTTCACTTTTTTGATTTTTCTCCAGTAGGTATAGCAATTTTTCTGATGCCCCTATCACCGTGTCTCTTTATTCACTCACTATATAAAGAATATTCTACGGTAGCATTTACCAGTTAGCCGTGCTTTATTTTTAACAAATAGAATATATAAAGCTTAAGCTTACAGGGTGATTAAATATAGAGGATAAAATCTTGAAGGGGGTGGAGGCTACACCATAAGGAATGAAAATTGCATGGCACACCTTGACCTGAAATGTCATATTAAGCCGCTAAAGGCACTTTCCTACAATGAAATTACCACCATTGCACCTTTAGGGTTAGCGAAAAACGATAGAACTTCTTTACCTGGGCTGCAAATTTTTAAAAATGCTGTTTAACTAGTATTTTATTTTACAAAATTACCTTACTTTTATATTGTTAATTGTTAGTGTCAAAAATTGCATTCAAGTAGGCACAAAAATAGCTGTTCCACCAAAATTTAATAACTTGAAATTTTTTTTAACAAGCTATCCAAGTTGGTCGCCAAATTATTGAATTACAATATTTCTGAGAATATTTGAATCAGGGCTCGAAAAAACTCGGAAATTTTAACAGTCCCCGAGGACGGCTTGTCCAACTATGTACCCGTCCTCCTTTTAAACTAACCCGTCACTTCTAAATAAATAAAAATATAATTTTCTCTTATTTATTACAAACATTTATCATATAAATTGCACAATGAATTAGTAGTTATTAGGATTACAAATACTAGGATAACATTATACAGTTATAAAAAAAATACTAGGTAACTAAAAGTAACCTAGTATTTATTTTATGAAATAATTTATATGAAATAATTTATATGAAATAATTTAAATAACAAAGGTCAAGTTATCTGGAATGTCAATTTATCCGAGGGTACTGCGTTTTTTAAATGAATCAAATATGACGTTTGCCAGTTCCACAATCAATCTATTGATTTACAGAGGTTTGTGCTCAGAAATCTGAAAGGGGTTTCCCATTTAGGTAGATGTTCATAATTGCATTTAACGCTTCTTGTTAAGACCAGTACGTAATGTGTTTGTTTTAAGTTCATTACTGAAAAGCTCCTTTCAACCGCCGCAGTACTCCCAGACAAAGAAACCATCAATTCCACCAAGCGTAGTATGTTTCTGTATTTCTAGATTAGAGGGTCATTATAGAAGTGAGGCGATAGACTCTTGTAAGATAACAAAAATTGTCGGGGTACCTTTTCATAGAAGAATGCTGACACTGTCGGTATCAACTCTCCCCACAATGGTCAACCGCACGTGATGTGAACACGCCTACCTTGACAGAAATGCCCACTTCAATTTGAACTCGCCTACTTCAATGGATGGTCCACATTGAAGAGTTGACTGCGACATTATCCACCTCCTCGTGCTTTTGCTACTCAGTCTCGATCATACACTACGTCGACCTGTGCACACTTGACTTCTAATGACAACACGTGAGCAACCACAAACATGAACTTAATACAGTTCTTACGATAAGCACTCAAAAGTACGGTGATCTTAAAACAGCTCTCCCGGCTTCTCACAAAACAGCAGTGAATCGACTAGTGGTACCCGTTCATCAAATTCTATCACAGATATAATTCTGGTGGGGGAGTACTGTAGTGTATCTAATACTACAAAAATGTAATTAAAATTCACTAGTTTATAAGAAATGGTAACTTGATTCTATGATGGGGTACCTTTTCATAGATGAAGGTTGACATTCTCGATATCAACTCTCCCCACAAAATTTAGGACTTCTAAAAAGATATTCGGTTCTTTTCCATCTCGCTAGCACAAATAAATTCATCTATATTTATTTATTTGTTTATTTAATTTTAAATACGGCTGTAGCATAAAAAGTTAAGAAAATAAATAAATAAATAAAAGTAAAAACAGGTTGAATTACCGATGATTTCGAATTGGTGACTTTATCGCTTGCGCCGGCGGATTGGTAAGTAAATAGGTACTGGTAGTAATAGGTAAGTAAATATGCACTAGAGCCGCACATTGGGCTATTGGCGACGCTCTGGAAAACATCCCTGAAGATGAAACGAAGACAGGCCGTCGCAATTCTAATTCTCTGTAGAGGGGATGACCCCCCTGCTTTGGTAGCCTGATGACCTGCGTACGAAGTCGAGCACTTTACGGTCGAACAGTTTAACGGTGACCGATACCACGTACCCTCGGTCTCTATACAGGTTGATCAAAGTGGTCACCCACCCGCTTATTGACCGCAGCCAGGGAAGCTTGACTTCGGTGTTCTACTGGGAACCGCTTCTTTACAATCAGTCCATTGCGGACACGACGGAATAGAAAAATATCATATATTCATAAATTAAAATCAATTGATTACATACCATTTATTATCATTGCATACTTTAGATACTCCGGATAATTTCCTTCGTACATCGAAAGTATTTTAGCAACAGCTTCAAGACCTATAAAAAAATAAAAGATAATTTTACATAGTAGTAGTTTATTTATAACTTTTTTTTAAATTTCATTTATGGACCTCGTCTTTTAAAATATACAAGGGTTGGACAAAATAATGAAAACACTTTAATACTAAGTTTTTTTTCTCTTCATATTTTTTTCAATAAACACTTAGAAAATTATTTTAAAACTTTAGATTTAATTCATGCGCATATTTTCATACATATAAATTGAGTGCAAAGCTTTTAGAGGTTTGAGGGACCGGCAATAAATTACGCATGAAAAAATAATGATTCTGAGCATCTTTTGGTCAAAAAATATAGCGATAAACCTGTGCCTTAAATCAATTACTTTGGTTATAATATGCAATAACTGCACAAAATTTCGTAAACCAAGCTTAAATATTGAATATTTTCCATGTTTAATATCGTCTGACATACATAATTAAATATGTATTTGCAATATTCTAAATGATTTTGAGCATCTTTTGGTCAAAAAATATAGCGATAAACCTGTGCCTTAAATCAATTACTTTGGTTATAATATGCAATAACTGCACAAAATTTCGTAAACCAAGCTTAAATATTAAATATTTTCCATGTTTAATATCGTCTGACATACATAATTAAATATGTATTTGCTATATTCTAAATGATTCTGAGCATCTTTTGGTCAAAAAATATAGCGATAAACCTGTGCCTTAAATCAATTACTTTGGTTATAATATGCAATAACTGCACAAAATTTCGTAAACCAAGCTTAAATATTGAATATTTTCCATGTTTAATATCGTCTGACATACATAATTAAATATGTATTTGCAATATTCTAAATGATTTTGAGCATCTTTTGGTCAAAAAATATAGCGATAAACCTGTGCCTTAAATCAATTACTTTGGTTATAATATGCAATAACTGCACAAAATTTCGTAAACCAAGCTTAAATATTGAATATTTTCCATGTTTAATATCGTCTGACATACATAATTAAATATGTATTTGCAATATTCTAAATGATTTTGAGCATCTTTTGGTCAAAAAATATAGCGATAAACCTGTGCCTTAAATCAATTACTTTGGTTATAATATGCAATAACTGCACAAAATTTCGTAAACCAAGCTTAAATATTGAATATTATCCATGTTTAATATCGTCTGACATACATAATTAAATATGTATTTGCAATATTCTAAATGATTTTGAGCATCTTTTGGTCAAAAAATATAGCGATAAACCTGTGCCTTAAATCAATTACTTTGGTTATAATATGCAATAACTGCACAAAATTTCGTAAACCCAGCTTAAATATTGAATATTTTCCATGTTTAATATCGTCTGACATACATAATTAAATATGTATTTGCAATATTCTAAATGATTTTGAGCATCTTTTGGTCAAAAAATATAGCGATAAACCTGTGCCTTAAATCAATTACTTTGGTTATAATATGCAATAACTGCACAAAATTTCGTAAACCAAGCTTAAATATTAAATATTTTCCATGTTTAATATCGTCTGACATACATAATTAAATATGTATTTGCTATATTCTAAATGATTCTGAGCATCTTTTGGTCAAAAAATATAGCGATAAACCTGTGCCTTAAATCAATTACTTTGGTTATAATATGCAATAACTGCACAAAATTTCGTAAACCAAGCTTAAATATTGAATATTATCCATGTTTAATATCGTCTGACATACATAATTAAATATGTATTTGCAATATTCTAAATGATTTTGAGCATCTTTTGGTCAAAAAATATAGCGATAAACCTGTGCCTTAAATCAATTACTTTGGTTATAATATGCAATAACTGCACAAAATTTCGTAAACCCAGCTTAAATATTGAATATTTTCCATGTTTAATATCGTCTGACATACATAATTAAATATGTATTTGCAATATTCTAAATGATTTTGAGCATCTTTTGGTCAAAAAATATAGCGATAAACCTGTGCCTTAAATCAATTACTTTGGTTATAATATGCAATAACTGCACAAAATTTCGTAAACCAAGCTTAAATATTAAATATTTTCCATGTTTAATATCGTCTGACATACATAATTAAATATGTATTTGCTATATTCTAAATGATTCTGAGCATCTTTTGGTCAAAAAATATAGCGATAAACCTGTGCCTTAAATCAATTACTTTGGTTATAATATGCAATAACTGCACAAAATTTCGTTAACCAAGCTTAAATATTGAATATTTTCCATGTTTAATATCGTCTGACATACATAATTAAATATGTATTTGCAATATTCTAAATGATTTTGAGCATCTTTTGGTCAAAAAATATAGCGATAAACCTGTGCCTTAAATCAATTACTTTGGTTATAATATGCAATAACTGCACAAAATTTCGTAAACCAAGCTTAAATATTAAATATTTTCCATGTTTAATATCGTCTGACATACATAATTAAATATGTATTTGCTATATTCTAAATGATTCTGAGCATCTTTTGGTCAAAAAATATAGCGATAAACCTGTGCCTTAAATCAATTACTTTGGTTATAATATGCAATAACTGCACAAAATTTCGTAAACCAAGCTTAAATATTGAATATTTTCCATGTTTAATATCGTCTGACATACATAATTAAATATGTATTTGCAATATTCTAAATAATTTTGAGCATCTTTTGGTCAAAAAATATAGCGATAAACCTGTGCCTTAAATCAATTACTTTGGTTATAATATGCAATAACTGCACAAAATTTCGTAAACCAAGCTTAAATATTGAATATTTTCCATGTTTAATATCGTCTGACATACATAATTAAATATGTATTTGCAATATTCTAAATGATTTTGAGCATCTTTTGGTCAAAAAATATAGCGATAAACCTGTGCCTTAAATCAATTACTTTGGTTATAATATGCAATAACTGCACAAAATTTCGTAAACCAAGCTTAAATATTAAATATTTTCCATGTTTAATATCGTCTGACATACATAATTAAATATGTATTTGCTATATTCTAAATGATTCTGAGCATCTTTTGGTCAAAAAATATAGCGATAAACCTGTGCCTTAAATCAATTACTTTGGTTATAATATGCAATAACTGCACAAAATTTCGTAAACCAAGCTTAAATATTGAATATTTTCCATGTTTAATATCGTCTGACATACATAATTAAATATGTATTTGCAATATTCTAAATGATTTTGAGCATCTTTTGGTCAAAAAATATAGCGATAAACCTGTGCCTTAAATCAATTACTTTGGTTATAATATGCAATAACTGCACAAAATTTCGTAAACCGAGCTTAAATATTGAATATTTTCCATGTTTAATATCGTCTGACATACATAATTAAATATGTATTTGCAATATTCTAAATGATTTTGAGCATCTTTTGGTCAAAAAATATAGCGATAAACCTGTGCCTTAAATCAATTACTTTGGTTATAATATGCAATAACTGCACAAAATTTCGTAAACCAAGCTTAAATATTAAATATTTTCCATGTTTAATATCGTCTGACATACATAATTAAATATGTATTTGCTATATTCTAAATGATTCTGAGCATCTTTTGGTCAAAAAATATAGCGATAAACCTGTGCCTTAAATCAATTACTTTGGTTATAATATGCAATAACTGCACAAAATTTCGTAAACCAAGCTTAAATATTGAATATTTTCCATGTTTAATATCGTCTGACATACATAATTAAATATGTATTTGCAATATTCTAAATGATTCTGAGCATCTTTTGGTCAAAAAATATAACGATAAACCTGTGCCTTAAATCAATTACTTTGGTTATAATATGCAATAAATGCACAAAATTTCGTAAACCAAGCTTAAATATTGAATATTTTCCATGTTTAATATCGTCTGCGATACATAATTAAATATATATTTGCAATATTCTAATTGAAATATTAATTTTTTGTATTCAAATGATAGCGCAGAAACGTGAATATCATCTACGTTTTTGTGTGTAAATCAATTAACAATAATATTAATATTGGACGTCATAAAATAAATTGAAAAATTATTGAAATATCTGATAACTATAACTTTTATTTATAAAAAATCGTTAGAAATTTCAAAAGCAATGCAAAATGTTAAAAACAAACAAACTATCAAACCAATAGTTTGTGCTGTTAGAGAAGTTGTGGCTAAGGCTAACTTCATAGCTTCCATTAGACCGTTGTTCACGAAATTTAAGACCTTTTACCGGTTTATCCCTTTGAATAACAACAGGCTATACAGGAATGCTTTACTTTTTACAAATTAATTGATCAAATAATGAAATCCAATTAATAGTGGTTAAGGTACTAAGCTGTCATTGTCACGGACTGAGGTTCAATCCCCAGGGGTGGCTTAAGACCCTACTGCTCAAGGCCTAACACCATTTCGACAATCAGGTTGTTGGCCGCAGTATTGTGAATCCTTAACCTCTTTGACCCCTGGCTCACAACGGGTTGTAAGATTTTATAAATTAATTAAAGAACGCACTACAATTAATTTATAAATTTGATTGATCAGTTAACAAATTTGTTATATTTGTTAGGGGAAAAAAGGTTCCTGCGAGTTCTTACATGAGAATAAGCTCTAGAGAAATTCAAATTCAAATAAGGTTCGTGAAATTAAAAGAAAAAGGTAATCAAACACTTGACACGTGCTGTCATTAATTAAAATATAGGGGGGAAATACTTAAATTGGATTTATGTTTTTTAAAAAATATCATTTTTGTCAGTATTTATTTTACATGGTTAGAAACGATTTCTTAACCTGATGGTTTGGCACTAATGGCAGCACGCATCATTAATTGGAGCATACATTTTCTTACTTGGTTTATGAGTTGCAAGTGCGAGTGGGAAGTTTTCAAAGTCAAGTACGTGAATCCATTTGTCAACATTTCTATTCAACTGGAAAAATTTTAAAAAGTTGTAGTTAGTTTTATTACGCAACTTAAAACATATTTTTCAAAATTTGTTCACTGTATGTATGAATTGCTTTATAACCATAGTGTAACAGCTGACCCATTTTTTTGGATTTACCACTGCTAATGTTCAACTCCGTAGCCTTGTCATTTTGAACCCAATCCAGAAAACAAAGGAACTCCTGCATCAAGCATTGAGAGAAATCTGCCCTCCTGGAGGTTCTTTTGATGAAACTAACCCGCATTTGCTTTACATGGAGAGGAAAACCACAAAAACCTCCTAGAGTTAGCCTAACGGCAAGGAGACTCTAATCCATGATCCGTTTATAACTGGGAATATTTTACGTCTGCACTGTGTTCGGTATAAGCCGGATGCGTAATTCGTATCAACCAGCCGATGCTATGATTCGAACCCGGTTCGTCTCATTGGACGGCGAACGCTCTCCCCTGAGCCATTATGACTCATATGAATTGTTTATATATATATATATATATATATATATATATATATATATATATATATATATATATATATATATATATATATATATATATATATATATATATATATTCGTCGTTGAACAGCAGACCCAAGATTGGGTTTACGGCTTACTAATGTTCTACTCCATAGCCTTGTAATTTTGAACTAATCCAAAAGACAAGGAAACTCCTGTATCAATACCCCAGAGGTATTAATTTGTAATTGGAACACGGAGGACTTTGGGACTCGACAGATTTAACAAGCATCAGTCACCATTCACTACACGGGGAGTCATCGGCCGTCGGGGATCGAACCCACGAACTCTTGGACATGGGTCCAGAGCATTGCCAACCAGGCTTTCCCGGCTCATATGAATTGTTTAGAATTTCCACCCTTACTCTAAACAATAAGGAACATAGAGGAACCGCGGGCTACTAATGATTTGTAGATCATATTTTAATGTCAAGCTGAATGATCTTTTCCAGTTCAGAACAATAGTTTGATAGGCAAATAAAAAACTTTTTGTAAAACTGTCATAAAATAAAAGTAAAATATGCGTTGAAATGTTTTATCCTTTGATGTTGTCTAACATGCGTAACTTTGTCCTAAGAAATCAAATTCATTATCCAGCAAGTGAGGTTTGAAACTTTAAACTAATTATCGTCTTCAATTTGATAGTTGATTAATCTGACTAAATTATCTATCAAGTGAGATTACTTAAATTTGTAGGAGGCCCTCGGAAACAAAACGGATTCTTAGCTCAGAGCAAAAACATGGTATGTAAAAGTCCAAAAAGATTTTTAAAAAATTTTGTCGAAAAACATGTTTTTCAAATGTATGTACATTTTAATTTTAAAATTTTTTTTAGTGTTTTTAAACATAAGAGGTTGTATTCTTACACCAAGCTATGTTTTTATCTTTACGGCCACTCTCGCACACTCAAAGAGCGAATTTCAGTTCTTGTGATATGCCAAATTATATATCATGCCTTAATTCAGAATTCATATTGACCAGTCGTTGGGATTCGATCCCAGTTCACCTCATTAGAATGCGGTGTCCGAACATCGATGATCTCCTGAATGGCAGTTTTCAGCTCAAAAATAGTTTTTGGGAAATTTCTGCACACATTGTCTTTAATATAGCACTACAAAATTTAGTCACATGTGGTCAGATCCGGAGAATATGGCGGCCACCCGAGTCCCATTCAAATGGCTTCACAAGCAATCTACGCTCAAGCACGCTGCTCTACCGTGACATTTCATTTGAAAATGGTCGACAATAAGAAGTTATGTTGCTTGCGCTCCTGATTCCAATCATGCTCTGCAGCCAACCGCAAAGCTTAAACTTTATCACGCAAATCGTTCAGAAGTCACGATGGTTTAATTTCACAATCAATTATTTCCCCGCTGTACTTCAAAACACAATGGGAAAACGGTAGAATGGATTTGTAAAACTATCTCCTGGGACATTATTTTCAACTTAAACCAGAAATTCTGAGAGGAAAGATTAATGGTGGGTAACATAGTATTCTACAAGGATCTTATATCTTTTAAATACATTTTGATAACCAGCAGTCTGATCTGAGACAATTTACTATTTTAAATTATAAATCTAAGTTTTATTATAAATTGATAAAACTTGTAAATAATGAAAGACAAAAAGCAATTAGACTAAACTACGACAAAAACTAATGAAAGAAAAACGGAAGAATATAGAAACAGCTTGTTGTTTCTGCACAGGAAATCAGAAGATTTATTCTCGCCATATTTCAAAAATAGTCACACAAATCTTGTCAACAATTATCAAAGATTGCCAACAAGAAATATTATACAAACACTTTAAAATAACCGCCATTTTTCGGAAACAACATGGTGCAGATTGAGAAAAACGTTTAACGAATTCCTGTGCAAATATCTTATTTAGAACTCTGTCAGAGATATAGCAGAACACATCATCTTACATTTTTTTAAAATCAACAGCATCAGCTATTGAAAAACTTTGAGACTAATTCTGAAATTTAGCGAGAAAAACTTGTTTCCTAGGAGGAACGCAGCGATTATAATATTCTTCCACTTTTCCTTTATTAATTTTTTCGGAACACTCGATATAATTTACGAGTGGTTTTCAAAATGTTCTCAAAAGTATTCAAAATGTACAACTTACTTTTATACTTTGCTCTTTCATCAAAAAAATATCAGATTCCAGTAAATTTACGAAGAAATGTAAAACCTCTGTTATGTTCATTGTTTTTAAGAGCCCTGAAAGAAAGAAAATACATTTTTGCCTATTATGATAAATCATTTTTTTACCCATGTTCAAAATGGGTCTTGCCTTGGGTTTTATGGCGTGCGCACTTTATTTGGATGTTATCACACTTTTCAACTGTGTTCAAGAGTAATAGTAAACAAAGCGCATGCGTCATTTCATGCGTTTCTATGGCGACCGCTGCTCTTTGATAATTTTTTTAATGCCGAAAAATTTGGTTGGGTTGCTATTTATGCTATTATGCGAGGGTTGCTATTTATATTTCTGGCCTAATAATAAAAAAACAAATATGTAGGATCGAAATTGGTTTTATTGTTTTTCAAAATATTCTCCATGATGATCAATACACTTTTGCATGCGTTTGAACCAATTTTCAAAGCACTTTTTCCAGTCCAATTGAGGTAACTCCAAAACATGCGTTTTGAATGCATCAACCGCTTCTTCGGTGGTCGAAAATCTTGTTCCACGTAATTTATTTTTGATGTGTGGGAATAAGAAGAAGTCATTGGGTGCCAAATCAGGGCTGTACAGCGGATGACACATCAGTTCGATCTTTCGCTCCGTCAGAAATGCCTTTGTTTGAGTCGATGTGTGAGAGCTCGCATTGTCATGATGAAGAATGATTCGCCTGTTCTTCTGCTTTTTTCGAATTTCTCCGATGACTTCTGGCAAACAAATGGTCGTGTACCATTCAGAATTGACCGTCCTGCGTTGCTCTAACGCCACTGTTGCCACATGACCGTTAATGCCGAAGAAACAGGCAATCATTTGTTTCGATGTGCTTCTTCCTCGAACAACTTTTGTTGGTTTTGCCTCGTCTTGGAAAACCCATACAGTTGATTGCTGTTTTGTTTCCGGCTCATATGCATAGATCCATGATTCGTCACCTGTGTAGATGTTATACACAGCCTTTGATATACCTTGAACGTATTTTTCCAACATTTCCTTGCATCAATCGACACGAGCCTTTTTTTGAGCGTTTGTCAGATTATGCGGGATCCAACACGAAATTTTTTTTTTACGCTCAAATGTTCATGCAATATTTTATTGATCCTAGTCATACTAATGTCCAAAGACGCCTCTATCTCACGGTATGTCACATGACGTTCTTGCTTTATCAGTTCACGCTCATCATCGATCTTTCCTGGCGCAACAACGGATTTTGGACGACCTGCACGGGATTCGTCCTGGATCGAACATCGACCACGATTAAATTCGTTATACCAATTTTTTACTGTGCTGTAGGATGGCGCTTTATCGCTGAATAAAGAATTAGGTTCATCGAAGCACTCTTGTCTTGACAATCCACGTCGAAAGTTATGAAAAGTAATGGCACGAAAATATTCACGATTCAATTCCATTTTTTGAAAGAGAAGAACTTTTCAATTTACTGTCAACAACACAAATGAAGCTATAATGGTAAATCGTCTGCTGAATTTATGTTTAAAAATATCAAACTTTCGATTAAAATCGTCTGTGGTCGCCTAGCAACACTTACTGTTGCCAAGGCCAGAAATATAAATAGCAACCCTCGTATATATATATATATATATATATATATATATATATATATATATATATATATATATATATATGTTTAGTTGCCTAAACAGATAAATTGTATTATCATGTTTTTATTGTTATCATTGTATATTAGTTGTTTTTTTTTACAGATAATTTAAAAAATGTTATTTGTAGTAGTGAAAAGGAACAGTCGTACCAACCTAAATTTTTTAAATTCAAAAAAAAAAAAAAAAAAAGAATCTAAATTATTTTTATTTTGGCTTACCAAAATTTTTTTTTGGGGGGATGTCATACAAAAATTATAATACTTTTGTATTAATAAAAGAATTAAAACTCTTTCGTTTTCATAAAATGTCTTTGTTAAAGAATAAGCGTAGAGAGATTCTATTTTGGGAATTCAAGGCTGATAAACATACGATTGAGTTATTTTTAGAATCTCTCCCCCTTTCACTTCCATATAAAAAAAGCATGAAATGATTTTCCTTAATGCGTAAGGATACACGTATTTCAAAGACTGTGCCTTTTTACTCCAAAATGTGTTAGTATAATAGCGAGAGCAATGCTTTTCGCATGTCCTTTTCATCATGTTGTGATCCTGATAAGTTGTTCCGGAATTGTCCAAAGTCTTGTCCACCCCCTCCATTGCGGAGTGTGGATGTGAATTGTTATCGATACCAGCCTACTACCATTAATAAAGCTTTTTGGAGTGTATCATGGCTTACGACTGCATTATTAAAGCTAAATACACCACTGATAACAGGGATGTAGTCCTGTTATTATAAGTCTTGCACGATATTTGCTTGGTGGAGGAAACCAGTGTTTCGAAAATCTTTTGAGGAAGCGCCTGTAAATTCGAAAACCTCATCCCGGGGGACGAAAGAAGAAAGTTGCCTTTTCCGCAGTGAAAAAAGAATGAAGGAAGGATTGATTTTACCACGCGATCGCTTGAACTACCTGTACCTCATCGGCTCGAGCTTGTCACAGCTAGGAAAGCGTTTGATGTCTAAGATTAGTGCCTATACGTTGGAAGAAACATCATCCATGTTAGTGATTCAGCAGCGAGTGACCAAGAAAGTGATTTAGTTAAAGTGCTCAATGAGAAATCCCGAAGATTTATTAGAAAACAAAAGTTAATGTGCGCGTTTGAAAAAAAAAATGAATGATTTTTTTTTTCTCTCTTCATAAAAAATCATAAAGGTCGAAGTGCTGACGAAAGGAAAGGATTTACTCTAGATATAAATTTTTTTTCTTCTTTCTCATAATTAGTGATACTGTTATGATTACATATTTTAGTGATCTAAAATTTTTTTTATTATGAATAGTTAGATTGCATTTCTTGTATTTATATTGCTTTTCTTTAAAATGATGATATAATATTGTTTTTTTATCGTGCATTTAAAATGTTTTTGAAAAAAACAAATGTGATTCAAACGTCAATTAAATTAGTGACGGCAAACAAAATTAAGTTATTATTTAAACTTTTGTTTCCTAATGATTTTTCTAGATTAAACCGTAACAAAATTCTAAATTTTTCAGAATTTTCTTTTGAACCTAACGATGAAGAATTTTCAAACAAATTACAAGAAATTTGTAATACTTTCAATTTTTCGGAATTAGTTAAAATTTCAGACATTTTAAATATTTCCAGTGAAAGAAATAAAGATGAAATTGCAAAGCACATTTTAACTTGTTTATGTGATTTTGATAACTTAAAAAATTCGATAGTAATGGAAAATCCCTCTGAAGATGAGGATGAAACTAATCAGTTTCAATGTAAACAAATTCAAACTGATTTTGAATCACATTTACCAATTAAAACTTGTGTAAGTCAATTTACACAAGTTAGTTTAAATACTAAAATATATGTTGATAAAGAAATACAAACTCATGTTTATACTGATAAAGATATAGCATCCTATAGTCAAAATTCTAGCAAGGATATAAAGAATAGAGAAACAGAAACTAAATTAATAGTAAATTTTTCGGATATTGAAGCAGTTACTCCTATGTTTAAAGGAGAAAAACACGAAAATATTTATTCTTGGTTTGAAAATTTTGAAACTCATGCCAATTTATTTAAATTGTCTGATATGCAAAAATTTTTATTTGCGAAAAGATATTTAAAGGGTAATGCCTTAACATTAATAAGAAGTGAAATTTGTTTAAATTCATATGAAAAGTTAAAAAATCTTTTGCTTGAAGAGTTTGGATTTAATTGTAATAGTGCAGAAATACATGCAATGTTGCCAAAAAGAAAGCAAAGATATAATGAAACTCTTCAAGAGTATTTCCTTAAAATGAAAGAAATTGCCACTCAAAGTGATATTGATGACTTAGCTCTAATCACTTACATAATTCAAGGAATACCTGACCAAACAAATAATAAATCAATTAATTCTTTATGGAGCCAATAATCTTTTTGAATTTAAACAAAAACTTACAATTTATGAAAAAATTAAAAGTGACTTAGATAAAAATAAATTTCAAAATAACAAGGGACCATACATGAAGAAAATGGAAAACCCTAAATATGACATTAGGTGCTTTAAATGTAATGCACCAGGACATAAAGCTCCGGCTTGTCCTAGAAATAAAAATGTAAACCCGAATGTGACAAAACCCAAAATACATCATACAACACAGGAGATCCCAATAAATCAGTGTAAATACTGTTCGAAGAAAGGACTATTGAATCAGTTTCACGTGGGCTCCTCGTGTGTAAACAACCCTAATGTTGTTGAAATGAACGTTCAAAATATGACAAATAAACAATAACAATTAATAATATCCGGATATCAAGTTGAAAATAAATACCTAAATGGATATAAAGTGGAAAATAAATACTTAAATGGACGTCCAAAATCAAAACCAAAACAAAATGAAAATGTAAAAAAAGAGATATTATTGAATGTTGATACCGGGTCAACATTGAATATAATACCAAAAGACCTTGTGTTAAAACTAAATATTCCTATTAAAAAATGTGAGGAATTAAATGTTATCCAAACGAAAGGACAAGTAACAATTAACAAAATTTGTGAGTTTCCCCTTAAGATAGGCGAAATTATTAAATCAGCTAAGTTTTTTATAATTGATACTGATTTACCATATGCTTTACTAGGGTTGCAGACTTACAAGGATTTTTGTTTGTCTATTGACTGTGTCGGGCCAGTTGTTACTCAATTTGGTAAGAGATTGATCACCTCTGCTAATTCTAACAGTGACAACTTATCTTTGCACATTAGACAGCAAAATTCTCAAAGTGTTAGGGTTAAAAATGGTGAAAAAAATAATAGTTTAAGATGTTTAAATAAAAGTAAACATTTTGAAAAAATAAAAGTTAAAGATGTTTCAGTAAAAGTAAACATTGAGAAAAATAATGTTAAGGATAACAAAAATAAAAAGAAAAGGAAAAGGAAAAATAGGAAAAAGAAAGAAGGTCCAAAAATTCCAAATGATTCGAAGATAGTACTAGGTAATGAGTGCACACATTATCAGGTCAATATCGACGAAAGAATAAAAAATGAGAACAAAATAGAAAATGTGGACTTAAAAGAAATTTTAAAAAATTATGATGATATTTTTGCAAAACATAAACACGACGGGGAGAAATCAGAATGGAACCACAAAGAGTCAGGTTAACCTCAGATTTACCTATATCTCTAAGGCCGTACAAAACATCCCCAAAACAACAACAGGAAATTGATTTACAAATAGAGGAATTGTTAAAAAATAACATTATAAAAGAAAGTTCATCCCCTTATGCTGCCCCTGTAACTTTAGTCTTTAAAAAAGATGAAAATAAAAAGAGTCGTTTATGTATTGACTTTAGGAAATTAAACCAAATTACAAAAACAGATTCTGAACCTCTACCTTTAATACAGTCTTTAATTGAAAAATTGTTTAATAGTAGTTATTTTTCTAAAATAGATTTATCACAGGGATATCATCATGTTCGTATTCATCCTGATGACACTGAGAAATTAGCATTCGCTACTCACAACGGTCTATTTGAATACTTAAGATTACCTTTTGGCTGGAAGAATGCACCAAGCATTTTTCAACGTACAATTCGTAGAATTTTAAATAAACATAAAATTAAATTTGCTACGAACTATTTTGATGATATTATTATATTTTCTAATTCTTATGATGAACATTTAACCCACCTTAAAAAGATTTTCGATATTTGTAAACAAGAAAACTTGAAATTAAAACTTTCAAAATGTTCATTTTTGCAAAAACAAATAGAATTTTTAGGATATGAAATAAGCAATGGGATTGTATCACCCGATAACCATAATATTGAGGTGATTAAAAAATTAATGCCCCCTAAAACTGTAAAATCATTGCAAAGATTTCTTGGATCAATAAATGTTTACAATAAATTTATTGATGGTTATGCAAATATTCGACATCCTTTAAACAACTTGTCAAAGAAAGATGTAAAATGGGTGTGGTCAAAAAAATGTCAACAATCTTTTGAACTGTTAAAAAATGCTATTATTTGTAAACCAATTTTGAAAATTTTTAATCCTATTCATGAATGTCATCTTTTTGTTGATGCATCGTTAATTGGAATTGGAGCTGTGTTAAAACAGACAGATGAATGTGGTGTATTGCATCCTGTAGCTTTTCATTCTCGTTCCTTAAGAGACTATGAAAAAAATTATGCAATTACAGAATTTGAATGTCTTGCTATAGTCGATTCTCTAAATAAATTCCATCATTACCTGTTTGGCCAGAAATTCATCATACATACTGACCATGCTGCTTTGGTTTGGCTAAAAAATGTTAAAAATTTAAAAGGTAGATTGTTTAGATGGTCATTATTGTTAAGTATGTATGAATATGATATTAAATACACAAAAGGTTCTACTAATTTTGAATCAGATTGGCTTTCAAGAGATGCAACACATTCACTTGTCAAATGTAATAGTAAAAATAATGTTCATGTTTCACATTTGTTAAAATTGAATGAAATAATTGAAGCTCAAAGGAAAGATAACTTACAAGGTAATTTTGTTGATATCAATGATGTTTTATGTGTACGTAAGAAAAATTTTACTAAAATAGTTGTTCCATTTTCGTTGAGATTAAAACTTCTGCAAATTACTCATGATAAATTTAACCATCCAGGAGTGCAGAAAATGATTAACTTAATAACCCCTGTTTATTATTGGAATAACATAACATCAGGTATAACAAACTTTTTTAAACATTGTCACACGTGCCAATTAAATAAAAAACAGCGACAGAAAAGATTTGGATTATTACAATCCTTACCCCCTGTGAATCAGTCTTTTGACTTAATAGCAATAGATAGTGTTGGTGGATTGAATAATTGTAATTCAACAAAAAAATATTAACTTTAATTATTGACCACCTAACAAGATACATTTGGGCTTTTGCGTCAAAATCCATTAGTTCAGAAACGTATACTAATTTTTTACATCAAATTTTTCAAAATCAAATACCTAAATCCTTGTTGAGTGATCGAAACGCCGCCTTTACGTCTTCTCATTTTAAAAAATTTTTGAAACATAATAAGATTCAACAATTATTGACAACTGCACATCATCCGCAGTCTAATGGCAAGGTAGAACGCCTTGGTCAAACAATAATTACACGTTTAAAGTGTAAAATTAATGAAAAACCTACTAAAACTCCCTGGCCTACTTTGTTAAAAGATATAGTTAATACTTGTAACTTAACTCCCCATTCTGTGACAAAATTTCCACTCGCATACCTCATGCATGGTAGACTCCCCTATGCAAATCCTTTAAATGAAGAAATCTATCCACCTGTTGAGGAAGCTAAAAAAATAGCAATTCAAAGAACTAAAGAATATCACGAAAGAAATAAAATTTACTATGATGCTAGATTTTTAGATATAGACTTTTAAACTGACGAATTAGTTATGTTTGAAGAATTTACTTATCCTCATACGAGGAAGTTGTCACCTCCTTTTAGTGGACCGTATAAAATTCTTCAAAAAATTTCAGAAGCTAATTACAAAATAAATAAAAAGAATTGTTTAAGTAAACAAAATTTTGAAATAGTACATGTATCAAATCTTAGGAAATATAACAACCCACAAATGTTGAAATTAAATCATGAATAGTGTCCAAAACAAAACAAAATATTTTACTTTCTTCAATGGAAGAAGTACACCCTATATTTTTTTTGGGAGATCCGAATCGCGTGTGGAGATATTTACCTCAACATCAATTGGATGTGAGGGCGATGAAAGTTGAACTTTTTTTTTCTCAACAAGTTGAGAAAAGTATTATAAAATATTTTTGGATTGACCCGTCTGGATCTCTCAATATCACTGTGCTTCATGAAATTCTGTTTTCCTCCATTTTAACGGGGAATACAGATTTTCATAAAGTAAATAACCCCTTTAACCATACAGAATCTTAAATTCTGATTAAAGACACTTGTTGTCCAGTTCGTTTCCATAAAAATTATGTATATTTTTGTGTGAAAAATTTTTGAAAATTTTAGTAGATTAGTTATAAAAATATGTTTTTTTTTTCTTTCTGTTTAGTTGCCTAAACAGATAAACTGCATTATCATGTTTTTAATGTTATCATTGTATATAGTTGTTTTTTTCACAGATAATTTAAAAAATGTTATTTTTAGTAGTGAAAAGGAACAGTCGTACCAACCTAAATTTTTTAAATTCAAAAAAAAAAAAAAGAGTCTAAATTATTTTTATTTTGGCTTACCAAAATTTTTTTTGGGGGGATGTAATACAAAAATTATAATACTTTTGTATTAATAAAAGAATTAAAACTCTTTCGTTTTCATAAAATGTCTTTGTTAAAGAATAAGCGTAGAGAGATTCTATTTTGGGAATTCAAGGCTGATAAACATACGATTGAGTTATTTTTAGAGTCTCTCCCCCTTTCACTTCCATATAAAAAAAGCATGAAATGATTTTCCTTAATGCGTAAGGATACAAGTATTTCAAAGACTGTGCCTTTTTACTCCAAAATGTGTTAGTATAAAAGCGAGAGCAATGCTTTTCGCATGTCCTTTGCATCATGTTGTGATCCTGATAAGTTGTTCCGGAATTGTCCAAAGTCTTGTCCACCCCCTCCATTGCGGAGTGTGGATGTGAATTGTTATCGATACCAGCCTACTACCATTAATAAAGCTTTTTGGAGTGTATCATGGCTTACGACTGCATTATTAAAGCTAAATACACCACTGATAACAGGGATGTAGCCCTGTTATTATATATATATATATATAGCCAATAATCTGATTTAAATCATTAATTACGCATAATTACTTATACCAGGTACCCAGTTGGTATGACAGTATGCGGCACCACTGTACCGTTATGTTTGAGATTTATATTACCATTTTAGAAATGATCAAAATTAAATCTTAATAATTATATCTTAACAAAGTTTCTTTTTCTATAAAAGTACGAAATTATTCTAATTAAAAACTTATTGTTTAACTAATTATACAACACTACTTAAATTATTGCTTAATACAAACTAACAAAATTAATCTAAATAAATGCTAATAATAACTATAATGTTACTATAATGTTACTAATAGATGGAGAAATATATATACATAAAATAACTGTTTAATTAGGATATAATAACATTAATGACTTAAAATGCCAAGTAAAGCTATTGTAAGATCTTTTATTGTAAAATTGTGTATTTATAATTGTAAAAATCTCTTTTTTTTTACAAAACATATTTTCATTATCTATATGCTTTATACGTACTTTAAATATTCAAAATTAATTTTAAAATAAGACAAATATAAATATGCCCATAATTTTAAAATTCTGTCAGATAAAACTGGCTTATTCATGACTGCGAGGAAGTGTTTGTTTCATTTCGTTTTTGTATAATTTAGTTCTCAACCAATCACAGAATGTTACCCTTGTGCCCTACATCTAATTATGTTAGATTGAAGAACTCTAAATAAATTCACAGTTTCAATTGAACATTATAAGTTAAGCATTATACCATTATTTTTTTTTTTTAAAAAAGCATCATTAAATATTTGTAGAATACCTTTCGTATCTAAGTTTCCAATAGTAGAATAGGTAACAGGAGAACCCTCATGGTCAAGTCCAATTCTGGTAAATGGTATAAACCTTCTTGAAGCCTGCAAAAAATAATGACATCTTATATTTTCGCTCCTGAAATTAAATCAAGTGTATTATTTCGAAATATGCCATTAAGGCCTAGTACTTCTATAATCATTGGACTAATTTAGAGAGGTTGTCGATCACCTAAAACACGTATTTTGTAAAAACATTGGATTGAAAGATCTAGGGTAGGATTTTAAGACAAGAACAGAAAAGTTTACAATGGAAGAAATGTAAGTTTATTTACAAAATCAGCGAACACTTCTTAACGCAGTACTCACAATAAATATTTAAAACTGTGATTATGATTATGAAACGATCAAAAAGGAACAGATCATTATCATTAGCTAATTAAATAGTATAAAAAGGCTTGAAAAATGATGATAGTTATGACTTATAAGCTAGATGGCTCAAGGGATGGAGCATTGGTTTTCCAATGAGGTGAACTGGGTTCGATTCCCATCGATGACTGGACGGTACGAATTCCATACCCAGCTCGCACCGGCCACAGTGCAGACATAAAATATCTTCAGTGGTACACGAATCATGGTTCAGAGTCCCCTTACCGTCAGTTTAACCGTGGGAGGTTCTCGTGGTTTTCCTCTATATGTAACGTAAGTGTGGGTAAGTTCCATCAAAAAGTCCTCTGTGAAGGCAAATTTCTTCCTATACTTGATCCAGGAGTTTCCTTGACATATGGGTTGGATTCAAAATTACTATGGTACGAAGTTGATCATTAGTAATCGTAAACTCAAAAACTTGGGTCGGCAGTTCAGCGGCGGTTATAAAATAAAATTTCTTATATATTATGATCTCGCTTTGGACTGATCGTTATACCACGGTTTCTAGTAGATCAATGAAGTCAAGCATCACTGGCAGCGGACAGAGCATTATTTAAACATTCAACATTATTTAAATATGAATATCAAGTGATAGAGCTATTCATATACCATCACAGTTACAGCTGTTGAATAATTCAAAAATACAGTTTTAAATTTTTACTTAACTTACTTCATGAGGTATGTACCATTGCAATATGCTATCTACTCTGTTCACTTTTCTCCAGTCTATATGCTGCAAAGAAAAATTATACAATAGTATAGCAATAGTGTATGATAATTACAGTAGTTAGTATTTTAAGATTACAGATGAAGTAGCTAAAATGACGCATTGTTTTAAGCTTAAAATATGGATAAAATTTATTAAAAAAGGGGATTTTTCTGCTTTGTTTGTCACGTCCTGTACTTGGCCAAAAGTATCCAGGCAACCAAAGTATACGGACTCTAGGTGTCCTGTTGGTCGCCCTTTCGATCGATGATAGGACTTTCCGCCAGTTTTTGATTGGCGGCACTGGGAATTCACTATTATGCGCACGGGAACACTGAAGAGAGTGTTGTTAAAGACCTGGATTACCCAGCTTCAGTAGCGTCATTCTTTTCCCTCCAAGACCTTTGTCATGAAAGTAGACTTTTTTGCAAATAATATGCCATTTTCATAATAGCTCTGAGTTTTCAATAGTTACTCATACTGAGTTTGAAATAGCTTCAGTAGCGTCATTCTTTTCCCTCCTAGACCTTTGTCATGAAAGCATACTGTTGTTGATATGCAAATAAAATCCCATTTTTCCCCTCCCTCTCAGGTAAGTTACGCGAGTTGCGTAATTTGATGTGACGACTTCCCGATAGGGGAAATCGAAATATATTAGTTGTAGAAGCTGACTGAGTTGTTAGTTAGTTAGTTGGTTGATACAGTTGTATTCCTTTTGCATGGCACTGTGTGTGCACGATATTATTTCCGCAAATTATGTTTTAATAAACTCTTTATTTGCCGGCATTTGCTTCTGTGTTATTCAACATAACAATAGTTGGTAGCAGAGCGTGGTTTACGATCATCATGGAAAAAGACTTAGTGTTTGGAATTCCTAAGTTGACTGGAACTAATTATCATCTTTGGGCCATGAAAATGGAAGCAGTTTTGAATCTGAAAAAACTAATGTCGGCATTGACAGAGGCAGCTCCAACTGACCCTGGTAAATTGCAAGTTTCGGAAACTACTAACCAAGATGCCGTATCATACTTGAAGTTATCGCTCTCAGACGAACAGGCTTTGCAATATGCGGAAGAAAGGAATGCAAAAGCTTTGTGGACAAGAATTAAGACTACCTACACTGGGCTGGAAGAAGATAGAAAGATTGATGCGGGTGCCGAACTCAAGAGCTTAGAAATGCTGGATTCAGAAGCCGTCAATGACTATATAGCTCGAGCTAAAGGATTATCGACTAAGTGTGCATGCTTGGGACTGAAAATATCTGACAGAGAATTGGTGTTTTACACTGTCAGAGGTCTAGCTGGAAACTATGAGCGCATAAAACAAAGTTTTAAAAACTCAACGAGAAAAGTCGCTAGAAGATATACTCGAAGTCTTAAGGGAAGAAGAAAAAGATTTACTACAGAAATCGCATGGAGAAAGAAATTCGGAATCTGCGTATGCTACTCAGAAGAAGAGGTTACCAAGAAAAATTTGCTACACCTGTAGACGACCGGGACATATAGCAAGGGATTGTTATTCGAAACATCAAGAAGTGGGAACCGATAGAGACTACAAACCATCGACCAGTAGAGTAAGAGGTCGTCGAAAACCAAATTTTCAAGAAACATTGGTATCCGATAGTGCTACTCCAGAAAATTTCGCCTTGGATTCAGATGAACAGAATGGACAAGTGGACGAATGTTGGATCCTGGATAGCGGAGCCACGTCTCATATGTGCAAGGATGAACGCTGGTTCGAATCTGTAGATGCTTGCGACAGCAAAATATACCAGGCAGGTAAGACTTTTACATTGGATACTAAAGGAATCGGAACTGTTAAAGCTATTTCACTAAGTAATAATGTAAAAATTATAATTAGTAACGTATTGTATGTACCAGAATTACGTCATAACTTACTGTCTCTTACTTGTTTAATGGATAAAGGGTATAAAGTTAAATCACATTCAAACTCAGTATTAATTATTGCTCCTAATGGACGCTTAGTTTTGAAAGCTTTAAATATGAATAAAAAATTAGAAGTTAAGCTAAAACCTAATGTTAATAACGAGGTATGTTTTTCTGGGTGTAACAAAGTTAAAAATAACGCTGAAATGAATATAATTTGGCATAAAAGATTGTGTCATTTAAATGCTGATTATATGCCTAAAATGTCTAAAGTGTTAAATTTAAAAATTGATAATGAATTGTCTTGTGAATCATGTGATATTTCTAAGATTACCAGAAAACCTCATTATAGTATTTTAACTTCTCAAAGTTCAACTACTTTAGAATTAATACATGGTGATTTGTGTGGGCCATTCCCAGTAAAGTCTTTAGGTAATTCAAGATATTTTTTAATATTAGTAGATGATTTTTCTGGCATGTATTTTACTTATTTTCTTAAGAACAAAAGCGAAGTATTTGATAACATTGTAAGTTTTAAGCTAAAATTTGAAAACTTACTAAATAAGAAAATTAAGAAATTTCGTAGTGATAATGGTCTTGAGTTTGTAAATAAAGATCTTGAGTTTTATTTCACTGAATGCGGAGTTACACATGAGAAATCTGTGCCGTACAACCCAGAAATAATATGCAATAATATGCAATTTTCATAATAGCTCTGAGTTTGCAATATTTACTCATGATTGTTTGCTCAAGTTTGGCCTGTCTAAATCCAGCGCTGTCTATGCTTGTTCTGATGATGACGCGAACCATGAATAAGGAAGTCATAGTTTTGTGAAAATGAAAAGCGTTTGTAGTCTAATTTTTTTTAATATTTAGAAACTTACTTCTACGCTGTTCATAAAACTTTGCAAAAACTGTGAAGAAGGCAGTGATTTTAAATGATTTCATCAAGATCATTTTTCATTCCAATGCACAGTGGGCCAGCATCCAAGGTTTCGTGGCCAAAATTAGTATTTCCATAAAATTTGTTTCAAAATTTGGGGGCGTTTTTATTTAGGAGTTTTTATGTGCAGGTAAATTGAATTCATAGTTGAAATTTTGAAACACACTAAAAATACCCCCAAAGAAAACAAAATGGCTGCTGAAATATGGCGAGCAAAAATAAAAAATATATAATATAGTGCGTTTAAATAATTAAATATAGCAATGAAAATATAATAATTTTCGCAATTTTATATTAAAAATGAAAAGCAAATTATATTTCCGAAGTAATATTACAAAATAACGCGAATTAATTGCAAAATCACGCGAACACATGAAAAAAAAACATAATTTTTGTTTTTCGGTATATTTAGTCCACCTTTGCAATACGGGCAAAATGGGGCAGGTTTTTTCGAAAGAAGAAACATCAAAGACAACAAATAAAAGTTTAGCAAATTACCTCGTGGAATTTTTTGGAACAGCGTTTCGAAAGTCTTTCAAACATTGTAAAATGTCAAATGATGAGATATAAACTATAAGTTTGTCAAGAGTATTAACTAATCCAATAAATTGAATAATTGTACTATAATTTCAGACTAATTACTCTGATAAAAATGTAACAGTAAGGTGAAATTCCTATATATATTTCTGAAATAAAAATTTAAAAGTTACTTTGAAAAAAAATTAACATATTTTTAATTACATTGTACTCTCGTCGGTCCAAAAAGTACATTATAATGTTTGGAATGATTATGAATACTTAATTTGGGCTATATTAAAACTGCCTACCCATAATTTAGTTGAAAATTTATTTTTTGGCTAAAGATCATGGTCTTCTGGCCCACAGTGCAATGTCCACCTGGAGAATGACCTTCCTTCAATACAGGCATTTAAAGGAGAGATTTGTTGGCCACTCTTTCAGGACACCCTATTAGGTGGGCCAACGTTCCTCCCACAGTAAGGACAAATAGAACAGAGAATGTAAGAACTTCCATGTCTTGCCCGGGACTCAAACCCAAAACCTTTCTGATCCATGGGCAGTTCCCTGACCCCTACATTGGCCGGTCGGCGATCAAGGTTCTAAATAAAGCTATTTTAATATTTTTAATGAAAATTAGACTAAATTTTTATCAAAAAAAACCCAGCTTTTGGGGTCTTATAAGTTGTCAGCTGCAACACTACTTTAAAGTATCATAACATATTAAAAAATCATAAAAAGATCGATAATAGAACAAACAAAATTTTCAAATTAACGAAATATTTTAATATGTTTTTATGATACTTACATTTCTTAACATGTCTTCTGCTGCACGGATGTCATGATTTCTGGCTATGAAAAATAAATTATTCAAATTAGAGATAAATTTAAAATATTGTTTTTAATTTTTATTTTAAAAAGGTTTTATTTCAAGTCAATATTTAAAATTTGCCGCAACTGAGAGATAATTTCGCTTTACAGCAATTAGGCACCACTTTTAAACTTTATTCTGTCTGAAATATTATAATTGTATTCTTTTTTGAAAACAGCTAAGGTACTTTTTTTTTTCTTCTGTTTCATGAGTTTTTTTCATTGATCTTGAATATTTTCACGTCATTGATTTTAAATCTGCAATCGGTTTCCTCCTCAAAGCTACAGTTTTCTTTAAATGTCATTTTTAGTCTATTTTTGTCGAAATGTTCATGTTTAAAAACGTTATATATGACAGAGGATCGCTTAAATGTTGCGACAAAATTTCTAGAAGAGTTGGGACAGGATTACAACCGGTAGCGCCCCTAGCCACGTATGATGACGCATCCGAGCATGGGTTTCCACGCAGTCTCAATTCTGATAATGTGGCCTGAACTGCCCAAGAAATTTGTCGAAACATTTACGCGACCACCTGTCATATATATAACTTTTTTAAACTTGTACATTTCGTCAAAAAATATGCTAAAAAATTCATTAAAAAAATTTATAGCTTTAGGAGAGCTAATTTGAGATTAGAAATTCCCACACCCAAAGCAGGCAAGTTTAAGTATTTCTATAAATGGTACAAAAAATTAGTTCCACACTGTAATTATTAAATTTTTATTTGGTATACTTTTATATCAAGTACACATTTATGTATCTATTTATTTTTTTTTAATAAATTCATAAAACACTCGGGAAATCAATTATTATGCGAATCGGAGATGTTGAACCGTTATGCATTGGCAAATAATCTTGAAGCTTCAGCCAGTTTTACTATTGTAGGAAGATATTGTTCGCTTTTTGCGTTTATAATTTTTTTTTCTATCGATATCAATTTCAATATATTTAATTGAAGCCGTGGTGGTTCAAGGGATAGATCATTTGCCTTTCAACGAGGTGAATCGGTTTCGAATCCCAGCGATGAATGATTGATACGAACTCTACACCCGGTCGCACCGACCACAGCAAAATAGTTTGGGATGAGCAAATCACGGGTTAGAGTCCCCTGTGCGCCTGGCTAATCATAGGTTTTCGTGGTTTTCATCTGCATGTAACGCAAATAAGGTTGGTTTCATCAAAAAGCCTTCCCCGAAGACAAATTTCTCTCAATACATGATTCAGAAGTTCCCTTGTTTTCTGGATTAGGTTTAAAATCACAAGGCTACGGAGTTGAGCAATAGTAGTGGTAAACCCAAAATTGTGTCAGCTGCTCAACGGTGGTTATAAAATAAGATATATTTAATTATTTCGTCTGAATTTAAAACATTTGAACAGTATTTTATTTTTATTACTTATTTTTTATTTATTTATTTATTTTTTATTTTATTGTTAAAAAAGCTTAAAAAAACCGTCAAGAGAAACAGATTTCCTCACTCTATTTACCAATCTGTGCAACTTCTAACATTAGACAGAATACTCGAAAAGTATGGCTCATCTGTCAAAAATTTGGCGCGTGATATGTTAAAAGTTTTGCCGCTCCCACCTCACATGATTTGAAAAGTGTGATCACAATGACTATCATGACGTACCTCTAAGAAACCTAAGGAACATGTTCGTGTCTGCATATAATTCTGGACTCATAGTTCCTTTCAAACGCTGTCTTAGCTGAAAGTTGAAAAATAAATTGATAAAGCACAAACATTATCCATTTTAAACTCAAAAGAAAAAGATTCAGCAAAAATAATAACTTATATAACAGAATTCTAAATTGTTAAATAATTTCCTGAAATATATCATATAGGTAATTTTTAGGTGTCTAAATATTGTCTAGATTATTTATATAAAACAATATAACATTTTTACTATTTAAAAATATTTCACTTCGAATGAATTTATTTAATTGCAATATTTAATTTGGGATGAGTTTTATCATTTTCGCTGAACAACATTGACTGATAATTCAGTCTGAAAAACGAGGCAATGTGCTTGCAATGAACGAGGTTGAATGCAAGGACATGGTGGAGAGTTTGTATGTTGTAATCGTGCATACATTATTACAGTGTCTACAAAAATTAGTCAACTGAAGTCGTGATTTAGTAAGTAAATAGAGGGGAAGCTTTTTGAATGATATAATCGATGATAAAAAAAAAAATCTTTTTGGATCTAAAAAGGAAGGTAGGTACTTAATTTACGTCGTACTAGAGGTGCACAATGGTGATTGGCGACGGTCTGGAAAACATCCTTGAAGATGAGTCGAAGACATACCATCACAGTTTTAATCCTCTGCGGAGATGGCTCCCCCGATTTGATGGAACAACGACCTCCGCGTGAAGTCGAGCACTTTACGATAAAACAGTTTAACGAGGACAGATAGGGTTCATTTTCTTACAACCTTTCTTCCTCCATCAATAAAAGGAATTCTTTACCGGAACATCTTTGACAACTACCCTTAGAAATCATAAATAATGTCCCTAGAAGTGACATTTAATGTTATACCGATGGCACTAAAACTGACAATCTTGCAGGTAGTGGCATTTATATAGAAACATCTCATAAAACTTTTACTCTTAGTCAATGTAAAATAGACAACTGTTCTACAGCAGTGGATACGGGACTTGAAGTCATTTTGAGAGAAAATGATTATGGAAATCTCTGGATTCTGATTGATAGCCGAAGATCAATGGTACATCTTAATAATTGGATCTATATTGGTGATAAGACAAGTATATCTATCCTTCACAAGTTTAAGTGCATCTCCCTTCAACATGATACTCATTTCCAGTGGATCCCATCCCATATGGATTTATTTGGTAACGAGAAGGCAGACGGTCTCGCAAAGGACGGTTGCAGCCTGCCAACTTCTGCATCTGATGAACTTACCTACTTTTTATTCAGATGACAAACTTTAACAGGAGGATTTTGCCTGGAACCATCCACTCATGATTGGTATAGGGCTAGCAAGACGGGACAGTCGTTGACTCTTCCATGCGACAGAAAAAACAAAACTTGCCTGTTACGACTTGCCAGTGCACATCTAAAATGTCATACTTTTTCTCAGGGTATAAAATCCTCCCCTCTTTGCCCAAATAGCCACCAACAACAGGCTTCAGCTGAACATATTTTAAGCTGCTTGTTTCCGACATTTTACTCGTCAACGAATTTATGGATCTGGTCTGACGCCGTCAGACCTTTGGAGATAAGTAACAACAACAACGAGGACAGATACCGCACACCCTCTGTGCTTTTCTAACCTGATTAAAGTGGTCACCCACCCGCACACTGACAGCAGCCAATGATGCTTGGCTTTGATGTTGTGCTGGGAACCGTATCTTACGAATAATTCACTGTGGGACCTAAGGGCGATGAAAAACGGATAAAGATTCTACCATTGAATTAATTTTAAGTAAATTAGTTTTAAACTTTGTATCTCAGCAGCAAAAAATGAAGATACCGGCCTTATCTTGTCTTAAAGTTTCTGATTCAGGAAATCTATACCTTTCTGACACTCATATAAGTTGTTAACGATCGCGGTCTTGGCATTTTTAGTTTGCTTCTAAAGATTCTGTTTCAACTTTACTTGTTTGTTTTTTGCCAAATGCACTTCAAACCCTCTACCAATCCAAACAACAGTTAAAGTCTACCATTTTGATCTGTAATTCTCTAAAGTTTCCAAAATTGGAAGACTTGACAAAATGATTGCTATGTTGCTATAAAAAAAAAAAAGATCTTCCTTCTAGAATCCATTAGAAATCCCATTTTTTTTCTATATCACTAAGAGTCTTTTCCCGTTAAGCCTATTAATAGTAACTCCCGAAATGCTCCTAAATATTTAAACTTTTTGTTGGAAAAATAAATTAATTAGAAATCAGTTAAACATATTGGAAGTATAATGATGTCTAGGCGGCCTCTACTTTACTCATTTTTCCAAATCACAACTTATGAATGATCTATCAGTTAACGGTATCAAGCAATTGAAAAATGTTTCATTTCGAAGTAAAATAGCGCAAAGCAACTGGTTGACATTAACGACTATACGGCACTTGTTTAATTGATAATAGTCAAGAGATGCCGCGCAGCCTTTGGCTTGGACATCTCTATTCAAAACAATAATTGCTTCGATGCAAGTCCTAGAAACAATAACAATATTACCTCTCTCAAAAGTCAATCCATGTAACCGAATAAAAATAATAATGAATATATTAAAAAAGGAGAAAAAATAGCGGAAACGCAAACAATTTATTTAATGTTACGCCATTCAAGTTCATTGTCGTATCGATTATTAAACGGGGATTCAAATCTGCGATTCAAGTATATCGTTAGTGTATCGGTTACTAACCCTTATTAGACCTTGAAAAACTAGTTTGATCTGGTCGTTTATCTTTAGAAATAACTGCACGTTCTTTAAAAGCTTTTTGTGCATGTCACTTCAAGTTTATTTAAAACCTTTGAGATGTTCATTTTTTCATTCAGGGGAAATAACCCCTGGATATATATTTAATATGCCCTAAATTTTTTCAAACTTTTGAGTGAGCGTTATTTTAGAGTTTATTTACATTAGAGTTTATTTAATTTAGTACCTTTTGAAAGATTTTTATTTATTGAGTGGAGGGCTATTATCTCTTAACAGTTTTTGAGTTTTAAGAGAGACGAACGGACACACGCACGCACATAAATTGTCCTTAAATATTGTAGGTAATTGTATCCTAATTATAGAAGAATATGACTGTGATACTTATAAAAAATCATTAAAAAAAGCTTATATTTCGCATAAATGAAAAATATACAGTTTTTTTTAATAATACGTATGGATGAATTAAGTCTTCGTAAGCTTTCAGTAATTGTATCGTTAATAAGAACACCACTGTGAAACTTATGAAAAAATCGTTAAAAAATGTTTAAATTTTGTAGAAATGGAAGAGATTTAGGTATTTTTAATGGCACGTATGCATAAATTAAGCTTTCAATAAGATACAGGTTTTTTTAATTATACGTATGGATGAATTAAGCCTTCGTAAGCTTTCAGTAGCTCCAATTTTCAAGGACATTTCAATTAATTTTTACAAATTGATGTATTTTATAGAAAAATACAAATTCGAGACATCAAAAAAGTTTCCATGAGGAAAACTAAAAATAAACTACCATGCATAATTATGTTCATTTAACTATTAAGTTTAAATTGAGATGATTTTCTGAGATGTCGACCAAAAATCGTCAAATTTCAATTTTTTTTTTTTTTTTTTTTTTTTTTTTTTTTTTTTTTGCACTATTCAAATTTGCTAAAGTATTTCGTAATGGAAAAATTCTTGTTGCCACTTGAAAACTACAAAGTATCAATTTTCCCTCTTTTTTTTATCTTGTGATGAATGAGGATATAAATGAGATGGAAGAGTAGATTTAGTTTCAAGGTTACTGAGTTCAACAATCTTGGCGCTTAAAATTCATTAACAGAGAATCAGCAAAAAACAAGATAAAACTTATAAACCGATTTATCATATTAAATGAAAAAAAAATTTTGTTTTTAAATTTTGTTTGTTTTTTTAATTTTTGAAATGATATCTATAACTAAAAACGAAATGTTTGCAATTCATTGCTTGGAATCTAAAATTCCATGCAAAACAGAAAAGTTGAATATTTAAATAATATCTAGCTTTATCAATTTTGTGTAGGTTATAGTCGAAAACCTATTTAAGTAGTTTATTTTTACACAGATTGGTAATTATATTCGTGTTTAATTTCTAAACTCTTTTGCCAATTTAAACTTTTAGTGTATAATACACGAACCAAAACTTAAATTACAAACTAATTTTAAACTACGTATACTATCTATCCTAGGTACTTTTCTGTTAGCAAGGCGCATGCGAAAAACCGCTAAATAATTTAGATCAACACCAAAATAAAATTTTTAAAAAAAATCAACCTTCAAAAATTATTGTTTTGCATGTTGATAGATAAACGTTTTCTGCTTTGTTTTGGGTGAAAGCCATTTTGTTTTGGTTTTTTGTGGAAGTAGAGATAAACGTCACCAAAAATAAAATCTCTTTCGATATATGCACGTAAAACCACAAAAACACGATATCTTGATTAAACAATAAAGCGAACAAATATTTTGAATAATTAAGAAGTGTTAAACTTTTTTTTAAATGACACCAAATAGGCGGATTTTTTAACCTCTAGATACAAATTACTCCCTTTGATACAGTTGAATTCTATCAAGGATATACAAGAGATCTTCTTTTATATATATTTTTTCAAATTAGACCAGAACTGCAAATTTTATATTATCGCTCCTATTTCCAATTATTGATAGCGAAATAAGATCAATTATTAATATTGTAATTGTATATATTATTATTATCGTTAATCGCATATCATGAATTAAGACAAGTTCCCAAACCTCGCATTTCTTAAAAACTTACTTGAAAAAAAACCCAAAACAAAATTAAAAACTTCTTTTTTTTCAAAAGAAAGACTTTTGATCGATAACGTTTCAATACTACGAATTTTTGGTTTGATGTTTAAAGACTCTTGAATTTTATTCAAGTGTGTTATATGTTTTCTCAATGTATGAAAAATTTTGTTAATGTATTAAAAAGTTTGTTAAGCTATTACCAGTTTTAGCAATATAATTTATGTTTATTTTTTACCAATGTACTATACTTAAGTGTGTGTTACAAATCTGTTTGTGTATGTTGTTTGAGTATTAAGTGTATACAATTTAAATAAAAAGTTAGAAACCAAAAAAATAGTCAAAACGAAATTTGAAAGATATGTATTTTAGCAAAATCAGCACTTCATCAGGGGACGCACTGTCTGCTAACAATCTCGTGACGAAGAGCTGTTTTTGTTAGCATACATATCTTTGAAATTTCGTTTTGCTTATTTTTGGTTTCTAACTTTTTTCCCTCATGAAGTACTGTTTTTGCTTGTACGTATCTTTGAAATTTCGTTTTGCTTATTTTCGGTTTCTACTTTATTCCTCTGACTAAGTACTGTTTTTCTAGCATTCATATCATTAAAATTTCATTTTGTTTATTTTTGGTTTCTAACTTTTTCCCCTGATGAAGTACTGTTTTCGCTTATACATATCTTTAAAATTTAGTTTTGCTTATTTTTGGTTTCTAACTTTTTGATAAAATTGTTTACATAAGACAAATTTGGTTTTAACTGCTTTTAGCGCTTTTCCATTTTGACTTCAAAGTTTAATCCAAAAAAAAAAAATTTTTTTGAAATTTATTTAAATTCATTTCATACTTTGAATGGATTTTGCTAAGTGTATGTTTTACGGTTCTTACGTATTATCGTAACCAGGTTGGCGCGATTTGTATGTTATGTTTTTTGTATGTATGCGATTTGCACAGATGTTTTTTTAAGTTCAAGTGCCACTGCCCGGTATACATTTGCCCGGTTTATCCTACACTGATGTTTTTTTAAGTTCAAGTGCCAATACTCGGTATACATTTGTCCGGTATACCCTACACTGATGTTTTTTTAAGGTCAAGTGCCACGGCCCGGTATACATTTATTCAAGATGTGTGAAGAAAAATAATATAAATCACTTAAGGTTGCCGTAAGTAGGGTCGCCAAATTTGGCGATTTATGCGAATTTTGGCCTGGTTGCGTTAATACGTAAGTACCTGTTTTACAGATTTTACTTCAACTGTTATTAATAAAAACAGTTTTCTTCACCATAAATATATGAATTTTATGTGCATTTATTGAATTTACTATATTTTGTTATCGAACCTTAAGCATGTTGTCCAATTTCTTTCATCTGCGTAACCTCAAATTATAGAGCTTTTTGTGGGGGAATCCCGATATTATAAAAATGAAGTTAATTAGCAACTATGAATATATTAGCCAGAAAAAAAACTACTAACTATTTTTAAAATATTTAAAGCGAAAGGTGAAAGATTCCCTATTATGAACGTTGAGCATGGATGGTTGTCATAAAAACGTAATTCTTTATTCTTGACTTTTTTTTCTTTTGTTTTTAATTGAAAATAATCTTTAAAATAATATTTTTAATATTTTGTTTTGCATACAAAGACTAAAAATGTTCAAGTTAAACTCTAAAAATAATATTTTTAATAAAATAAAAAATAAAAAAACAATACCATCATTTTTTTTCTCACAATAAATATTTATAAAAATTCCAATAATATTATTATTACTATAAGAAAATGAAATAAATATTATCGATACAAAGGATATTTTTCATATTCTTCACAAAGACTAAACAAAATATTACATAATTAAATAGATAACCATAATCAAAAAAATAAACTGCAAATTTAATGCTTAAAAAAATGCTAAGACAGCGTTATTTTATTTCTTTATTCTACCATTTTTTTTTTTATCTCTAACAATCAATTTTCGAAATTAATGAGAATACGCTTTCAATTCCAGATTCAGAAAAAGCAGTTATACTTTGGAAAAAGCTTTAATCTTTAATGTCTATCAAGAAATGATAAGAAATGTACTTTCAGCAATTTGAGATTCAGAAAAATCTCTACCTTTTGAAAAAGTTTCAATCTTTAATGTCTATCAAGAAATTATAAGAAATGTACTTTCAGCAATTTGAGATTCAGAAAAATCTCTACCTTTTGAAAAAGTTTCAATCTTTAATGTCTATCAAGAAATTATAAGAAATGTACTTTCAGCAATTTGAGATTCAGAAAAATCTCTACCTTTTGAAAAAGTTTCAATCTTTAATGTCTATCAAGAAATTATAAGAAATGTACTTTCAGCAATTTGAGATTCAGAAAAATCTCTACCTTTTGAAAAAGTTTCAATCTTTAATGTCTATCAAGAAATTATAAGAAATGTACTTTCAGCAATTTGAGATTCAGAAAAATCTCTACCTTTTGAAAAAGTTTCAATCTTTAATGTCTATCAAGAAATTATAAGAAATGTACTTTCAGCAATTTGAGATTCAGAAAAATCTCTACCTTTTGAAAAAGTTTCAATCTTTAATGTCTATCAAGAAATTATAAGAAATGTACTTTCAGCAATTTGAGATTCAGAAAAATCTCTACCTTTTGAAAAAGTTTCAATCTTTAATGTCTATCAAGAAATTATAAGAAATGTACTTTCAGCAATTTGAGATTCAGAAAAATCTCTACCTTTTGAAAAAGTTTCAATCTTTAATGTCTATCAAGAAATGATAAGAAATGTACTTGCAGCAATTTGAGATTCAGAAAAATCTCTACCTTTTGAAAAAGTTTCAATCTTTAATGTCTATCAAGAAATTATAAGAAATGTACTTTCAGCAATTTGAGATTCAGAAAAATCTCTACCTTTTGAAAAAGTTTCAATCTTTAATGTCTATCAAGAAATTATAAGAAATGTACTTTCAGCAATTTGAGATTCAGAAAAATCTCTACCTTTTGAAAAAGTTTCAATCTTTAATGTCTATCAAGAAATTATAAGAAATGTACTTTCAGCAATTTGAGATTCAGAAAAATCTCTACCTTTTGAAAAAGTTTCAATCTTTAATGTCTATCAAGAAATTATAAGAAATGTACTTTCAGCAATTTGAGATTCAGAAAAATCTCTACCTTTTGAAAAAGTTTCAATCTTTAATGTCTATCAAGAAATGATAAGAAATGTACTTGCAGCAATTTGAGATTCAGAAAAATCTCTACCTTTTGAAAAAGTTTCAATCTTTAATGTCTATCAAGAAATGATAAGAAATGTACTTGCAGCAATTTGAGATTCAGAAAAATCTCTACCTTTTGAAAAAGTTTCAATCTTTAATGTCTATCAAGAAATTATAAGAAATGTACTTTCAGCAATTTGAGATTCAGAAAAATCTCTACCTTTTGAAAAAGTTTCAATCTTTAATGTCTATCAAGAAATTATAAGAAATGTACTTTCAGCAATTTGAGATTCAGAAAAATCTCTACCTTTTGAAAAAGTTTCAATCTTTAATGTCTATCAAGAAATTATAAGAAATGTACTTGCAGCAATTTGAGATTCAGAAAAATCTCTACCTTTTGAAAAAGTTTCAATCTTTAATGTCTATCAAGAAATTATAAGAAATGTACTTTCAGCAATTTGAGATTCAGAAAAATCTCTACCTTTTGAAAAAGTTTCAATCTTTAATGTCTATCAAGAAATTATAAGAAATGTACTTTCAGCAATTTGAGATTCAGAAAAATCTCTACCTTTTGAAAAAGTTTCAATCTTTAATGTCTATCAAGAAATTATAAGAAATGTACTTTCAGCAATTTGAGATTCAGAAAAATCTCTACCTTTTGAAAAAGTTTCAATCTTTAATGTCTATCAAGAAATTATAAGAAATGTACTTTCAGCAATTTGAGATTCAGAAAAATCTCTACCTTTTGAAAAAGTTTCAATCTTTAATGTCTATCAAGAAATTATAAGAAATGTACTTTCAGCAATTTGAGATTCAGAAAAATCTCTACCTTTTGAAAAAGTTTCAATCTTTAATGTCTATCAAGAAATTATAAGAAATGTACTTTCAGCAATTTGAGATTCAGAAAAATCTCTACCTTTTGAAAAAGTTTCAATCTTTAATGTCTATCAAGAAATTATAAGAAATGTACTTTCAGCAATTTGAGATTCAGAAAAATCTCTACCTTTTGAAAAAGTTTCAATCTTTAATGTCTATCAAGAAATTATAAGAAATGTACTTTCAGCAATTTGAGATTCAGAAAAATCTCTACCTTTTGAAAAAGTTTCAATCTTTAATGTCTATCAAGAAATGATAAGAAATGTACTTGCAGCAATTTGAGATTCAGAAAAATCTCTACCTTTTGAAAAAGTTTCAATCTTTAATGTCTATCAAGAAATTATAAGAAATGTACTTGCAGCAATTTGAGATTCAGAAAAATCTCTACCTTTTGAAAAAGTTTCAATCTTTAATGTCTATCAAGAAATTATAAGAAATGTACTTTCAGCAATTTGAGATTCAGAAAAATCTCTACCTTTTGAAAAAGTTTCAATCTTTAATGTCTATCAAGAAATTATAAGAAATGTACTTTCAGCAATTTGAGATTCAGAAAAATCTCTACCTTTTGAAAAAGTTTCAATCTTTAATGTCTATCAAGAAATTATAAGAAATGTACTTGCAGCAATTTGAGATTCAGAAAAATCTCTACCTTTTGAAAAAGTTTCAATCTTTAATGTCTATCAAGAAATTATAAGAAATGTACTTTCAGCAATTTGAGATTCAGAAAAATCTCTACCTTTTGAAAAAGTTTCAATCTTTAATGTCTATCAAGAAATTATAAGAAATGTACTTTCAGCAATTTGAGATTCAGAAAAATCTCTACCTTTTGAAAAAGTTTCAATCTTTAATGTCTATCAAGAAATTATAAGAAATGTACTTTCAGCAATTTGAGATTCAGAAAAATCTCTACCTTTTGAAAAAGTTTCAATCTTTAATGTCTATCAAGAAATTATAAGAAATGTACTTTCAGCAATTTGAGATTCAGAAAAATCTCTACCTTTTGAAAAAGTTTCAATCTTTAATGTCTATCAAGAAATTATAAGAAATGTACTTGCAGCAATTTGAGATTCAGAAAAATCTCTACCTTTTGAAAAAGTTTCAATCTTTAATGTCTATCAAGAAATTATAAGAAATGTACTTTCAGCAATTTGAGATTCAGAAAAATCTCTACCTTTTGAAAAAGTTTCAATCTTTAATGTCTATCAAGAAATTATAAGAAATGTACTTTCAGAAATTTGAGATTCAGAAAAATCTCTACCTTTTGAAAAAGTTTCAATCTTTAATGTCTATCAAGAAATTATAAGAAATGTACTTTCAGCAATTTGAGATTCAGAAAAATCTCTACCTTTTGAAAAAGTTTCAATCTTTAATGTCTATCAAGAAATTATAAGAAATGTACTTTCAGCAATTTGAGATTCAGAAAAATCTCTACCTTTTGAAAAAGTTTCAATCTTTAATGTCTATCAAGAAATTATAAGAAATGTACTTTCAGCAATTTGAGATTCAGAAAAATCTCTACCTTTTGAAAAAGTTTCAATCTTTAATGTCTATCAAGAAATTATAAGAAATGTACTTTCAGCAATTTGAGATTCAGAAAAATCTCTACCTTTTGAAAAAATTTCAATCTTTAATGTCTATCAAGAAATTATAAGAAATGTACTTTCAGCAATTTGAGATTCAGAAAAATCTCTACCTTTTGAAAAAGTTTCAATCTTTAATGTCTATCAAGAAATTATAAGAAATGTACTTTCAGCAATTTGAGATTCAGAAAAATCTCTACCTTTTGAAAAAGTTTCAATATTTAATGTCTATCAAGAAATTATAAGAAATGTACTTTCAGCAATTTGAGATTCAGAAAAATCTCTACCTTTTGAAAAAGTTTCAATCTTTAATGTCTATCAAGAAATTATAAGAAATGTACTTTCAGCAATTTGAGATTCAGAAAAATCTCTACTTTTGAAAAAGTTTCAATCTTTAATGTCTATCAAGAAATTATAAGAAATGTACTTTCAGCAATTTGAGATTCAGAAAAATCTCTACCTTTTGAAAAAGTTTCAATCTTTAATGTCTATCAAGAAATTATAAGAAATGTACTTTCAGCAATTTGAGATTCAGAAAAATCTCTACCTTTTGAAAAAGTTTCAATCTTTAATGTCTATCAAGAAATTATAAGAAATGTACTTTCAGCAATTTGAGATTCAGAAAAATCTCTACCTTTTGAAAAAGTTTCAATCTTTAATGTCTATCAAGAAATTATAAGAAATGTACTTTCAGCAATTTGAGATTCAGAAAAATCTCTACCTTTTGAAAAAGTTTCAATCTTTAATGTCTATCAAGAAATTATAAGAAATGTACTTTCAGCAATTTGAGATTCAGAAAAATCTCTACCTTTTGAAAAAGTTTCAATCTTTAATGTCTATCAAGAAATTATAAGAAATGTACTTTCAGCAATTTGAGATTCAGAAAAATCTCTACCTTTTGAAAAAGTTTCAATCTTTAATGTCTATCAAGAAATTATAAGAAATGTACTTTCAGCAATTTGAGATTCAGAAAAATCTCTACCTTTTGAAAAAATTTCAATCTTTAATGTCTATCAAGAAATTATAAGAAATGTACTTTCAGCAATTTGAGATTCAGAAAAATCTCTACCTTTTGAAAAAGTTTCAATCTTTAATGTCTATCAAGAAATTATAAGAAATGTACTTTCAGCAATTTGAGATTCAGAAAAATCTCTACCTTTTGAAAAAGTTTCAATCTTTAATGTCTATCAAGAAATTATAAGAAATGTACTTTCAGCAATTTGAGATTCAGAAAAATCTCTACCTTTTGAAAAAGTTTCAATCTTTAATGTCTATCAAGAAATGATAAGAAATGTACTTGCAGCAATTTCAGATTCAGAAAAATCTCTAGCTTTTGAAAAAGTTTCAATCTTTAATGTCTATCAAGAAATTATAAGAAATGTACTTTCAGCAATTTGAGATTCAGAAAAATCTCTAGCTTTTGAAAAAGTTTCAATCTTTAATGTCTATCAAGAAATTATAAGAAATGTACTTTCAGCAATTTGAGATTCAGAAAAATCTCTACCTTTTGAAAAAGTTTCAATCTTTAATGTCTATCAAGAAATTAATAGAAATATCAAAATTTCATCTTTATCATGAAGTTATTAGAAAAACGCTTTCAGCAACTAGAGATTCTGAAAAGGTATCACCTTTCGAAAAAAGTGTGGTAACGCCTTGAAGAATAATGATAAGAGAGAGAGAGAGAGATGAGAGAGAATTTGAAGAATAATGATAATGATAACTCCCAAATTGTTCTTAGCAATAATTTTTGAAACACGAAAAATACAAGCGTCAGCCAATCGAAGTTTGAAAAACATAACACACCGTACTTCAGATTTATATTTGACTTTTCTGATAAAACTATACCAATACAATTCTGCCATTAGCATCTGTGGAAAAGTAACTTATATTTTTATTCTTAGAATTTTGATAAGAAGTTTTGTTTTTGTTTATTTTAAATTAAGAGAAATTTACAGCATCATCTAAATCGATTTTCCCTGTTTGAGCAATACTAAAAGTAAAAAATTAAAAATAGATAAATATACAATACTAAATTACCTATCTAAAATTCTTAGATTATAAGCTTATAGCTTTTCGTTTTTGATCAACAAACCATGAAAGTTCAAAAGGTTATCAAACGATATTTTTCTTAATCTAAGCAACGCTTATATTTTTAGGTTTTTCATTGAAAAGTATATATAGTTCAGTCGAATCATCGTCTCTTATCAAGACAAAAAAAAAATCATGAATTTGGCCTAAAATCTAGGATAACGAGCGAGAAAATTGCAAAACAGTGGTTCCCAAATGGTGTTCCTGCGGCACCCTTGGGTTTCGCCGAAAAGCTAAACTTTCCGTAAGTTAGTAATTTTTAAAACCGGTTTTTAAACCACCGATACATTTAGATTCGGTTTGTAATTCATAATTTATTTAATCTTTTGGTTGTCTCTATGAAATTATTTCAAGTAAAATGCCAATGAAATAGAAATGGTATTTCCTAAAATAAAATAGAAATCTAATAACAATACAGCAAATTAACACTAAACATACCAACACGTAATATAGACCTATTTCAACCATAGCCGGTCACATGACCAGACATGTTTCTTGATTGAATGTATGAAATATGGATGTTAGGTAGGAAATAAACTAAAAAAACTCTATTATAATTAAACAAAATTGTATATTGCCAATTTTTATGTATTACAAACAGAAAGAAAGAGAATTTTTAATTCATCGCTCTGCGCTTTTTTTACATATACAGGGTGTTTCTATTGTACATTTTCCGCAAACATATTTCTTCTAATTATTATTATTTCTATAATTCTTATAGTTATTCTTATAGTTATTCTTATAATTTTAAGAATATATAAGAATTATATATTCTTATAATTATTTTTATAATTAATATTATTTCTTCTGAGAACTTGTGCTTCCTTGATTATTTCGACATTTTTCTGGGTAAAAACTAACAGTTAGTTAGAAATGAAATAAATCTATCAAAATAAAATATAAGCTACTTACCAAAACACTTAGTTTTTGTCACTTTTTCTGACACAAAAATGCCAATCTAAAATTTTAGGCACTTTCTTGAAATTTGAATTCACAGTTATTCTGATTGAACTAACTACGCAAAAGTCTTTGCAGAAATGTGCAACTAGTCGAATGCAATACGTTGAACACGCATTGCATCGTAATTTCTGATCCTTATAAAGCAATAAATTTTTCTCCCGGTCAAATGACCGGGTGTGATAGAAATTGGTATACGGCAAGTATTATTCGAAACAAACAAAATACAAAAAAAAATATTAATAGAATATTAACTGTATATAATTGTTAAAAAAAAGTCATGAAGTCAAATGTGTAAAAACGATAAGATGATAAACGCATTTTCGATGCAAAAGTTTTTAAACGGTCATTTGACCGGTTATAGTGTTGTGAAAAGAACAAGCAATTAAAAATATTGCATTAGTATTTCCATCCACGCTTTTCAGATCAATATTTATTGATTGACCCTTACAACCATTTTCAACGTTTCAAAGGTGTTCTTTTAAATTTTCATTTTGAAGAAAAACGAAATTTGGCTTATTTATTAATTTTCAGCATATGTAATACTCTAAAAACAAAATTATACCTAGACTAGGTATAGCATAAAGACTACAAATTTAATTGTCGGATATAAAACCTAATTTAAAATTATTAATGATATAAATTAAAAGTATATAGGTTGGGTTGATATAAGCTTCGATGGGTCAGGGTTAGAACGTTCGCAATTACCTTAATAAACTTTATTTATAAAGTCGGGGGTTTCACCGAAAGAATTATGATTATTTGGGGTTCCGCCGTAAGCAGGGCGGATATTTAGGGTTCCATCGAAAAAAGGATGACTATTTAGGGTTCCGTAATCGAAAATAATTGGGAATCGTTGTTCTAAAAACAATATTTAAAAAAAAAAATTGGAAACTGAAATTGATGTTTAAATTAACTTATTTAATGTTTTCAAAAAAATTTAACACGTTTTGTAGAGTAAAACTAATTCTGAAACTTATGGATGAATAGGCTAAAATATTTTTTCTAAAGATTAATCTGTCAATGTAAAAATTAAAAATTTTAAAAATCATTCAACACTATTATCTCTTAAATTTGCTGCGATCTTAATTACAAATTGAACCATATTATTGTGCAAATTAGTTCTTTTGAACTTCATAGCACGATACTGCACTGACCTGAAAAATATGATCAAAACGTAGCAGAAAATAGCAAAATTTGCCGTGTTTCTGGCTCAATGCGAGCACCAAAGTACTGTGCTTACTTTTGGAAAAATTAACACTGAAATGCGGTTTTATTACTATGTTGTTTGGTAGTAAATGTGACCATAAAATGCTAATTTTATCATGATTCCTTAGAGCATGGCATAAAAACCATTTATTCGTTAAAGTTTACTTTCCAATTTTGTATTTTCGCTAAATGTGTAGTAATATGAACTATATAATTTTGAAAACCTGGATTTTCGGTAAACCGTTACCATCTAAACGAAAAAATTATTAAACGATAGTTCAAATACTCAATTATATTTTTTTAACCAAAATTATGTTATATTTTGCCAGAAACGTCATTATACCAAAATTTTCTTCTCCGAGTGGGGTTCAACTTACACAGAAATATTATTCAATCCAACTAGTCATTAACGTTTTATTAAATTTGTACCGTCTTATAAATCGATCGAATAACGGAATGGTACAACGTTGAATGGATTTATTTGCAATTGTAGATTCGTTTGTTTGGCTAGTTATTTGTTGTTTAGAGCTTATTGGCACTAGAGCCAGAAATGAGCGCCAATCACTAGGTTAAAATGGGTCAATATAGATCAAATTAATATAAAGATATATTTTTAAATTCTAGAATAAAATCCTACTGCATTGATAAATTTTAAAGATTGTTATGTATGGGGTCAAAAAGTAAAAACTTAAAATCTGAACTGAAATTGTCAAACAATTTCTTGTTCAAATGCTTGAATTGTCTACAGTCAGTAAAACTTTGTTTAATGGTGATCGACATTGTGAACAATAATAATAATAATACAAATAATGTGAACAATGTTAGTAAATGCATGCTTGTATAAAAGTTGAACACTACTAGTCGTAAAATCATAAAATTGGGTCGGCTGTTCAACGACGGTTATAAAATATAAAATAAAATAGTCGGTATAAATTATCCACTTATGATAGGTTGGGTTAGAAATAAAATTAAGGACTAGAGATCGAGAAATAGAATAACATTCCGCGGTAAAAACTAATGTATACAGTAAGAACATCCGTAACACCACATGATTGTCGTCTTTCGACCTTTCAGTAAAAATTGATTTAAAATCAATATGCTGATAACGGTGTGCACAAAATTCTTAAATGAAAACACTTGAGCTCTTGTCAGATTTTTTTTAAATCATTAAAAACGGTTAAAACATAAATTGAAAGATTATTCCAAGGTTAGATAGCGTCCGTGATTATAAAAAACTCAACGTTTAAAATGTTAAGGTATTGACTAGCAAAGTCCACAAATTATTTGATCTTTAATTCTTTTCTTAATTTTTCGTATTTTACATTACACTTTAAAAATGCTTTATGATTTGGCATTAAATTATTAAAATTCTTAAAACAGGCTATGAAATCAAGGTAACTATTTATTTTTATTATAACTATGAAAGCTTTATAGCTTAGAGACTGAGCTATAAAGCTTTCATGTCTGAGCCTTAGACATTACAAGATTATGAAAGCAAATAGACTATTTTTCTTTTACTTTATTGCAAACAAAAACTTATTTTTTTATTTTTCTCATTCTTTCATCTCAAACAAATAATTATTCTTCGATTTTTTTTCTGCTATAAAAGACTACCAAAGTGCGCAGAATATTTGATTTTTAATTTTTTTTCTTAATTTTACGAATTTTATATTACTCTATCAAAATTAGAGCCCCTTAATTATACAGGCCGACTTATCATTTATTTTTGGAGCAAAATGCTAACATAAGCACATAACATAACTAATACTAACATAACGTTAACTTGCGAACTTGTTTGCTCCAATATTGCTTGATAGGCCAGCTCTGATAGTATAGGAGCCTTAATCAAAATGAATTGTCGATATGTTGTTAATATGAAAGAAAGAAATAAACTTAAATTAAATAATAAACTTACATTATAACTCTTCCATTCCCTCCTGTTCCTTATCCTTAAAATCAATTTGAGTCATTCTTCAAAGGTTATGACTTATATTGAGTCACTCTTTAAAGGTTATGACTTATATTTTACATTACTCCATCAAAATAATTTGTCAAAATTTTGTTAATATGAAATAAATAAATAAACTTAAATTAAATAATATACTTAAATTATAACTCTTCCATTCCCTCCTGTCCCTTATCCTTAAAATCAATTTGTATCATTCTTCAAAGGTTATGACTTATATTTTACATTAATCTATCAAAGTGATTTGTCAATATGTTGTTAATATGAAATAAATAAATAAACTTAAATTAAATAATAAACTTAAATTATAACTCTTCCACTCCCTCCTGTTACTTATCCTTAAAATCAATTTGAGTAATTCTTCAAAGGTTATGACTTATATTGAGTCATTATTCAAAGGTTATGACTTATATTTTACATTAATCTATCAAAATGATTTGTCAATATGTTGTTAATATGAAATAAATAAATAAACTTAAATTCTTACCTCTTCCACTTCCTCCTGTTCCTCATCCTTAAAATCAATTTGAGTCATTCTTCAAAGGTTATGACCACCTTCTAAAACAACCTGTTTAAGAGAGAAAAGTTCGAGAGCAAGTTAGAGATACCGGACGATGTAACGGAGATTAAAAACTTCAGTTCAAGAAGACAAACGAGTTACGTCTTCCTTGAAGAACGAGGAGATCAAGAAAGATATAGAAGATGCCAGGGAAAAATTATTTGACATGTAAATTTTGTAATTTATATTTATAAAAACAATCTCTATCTTATCAATTGTCGTTCAATCGCCCTTTCAATATTCATTCGATTATTTATAGTTAAAAATATAAATTAAGAAATAAGAATAAGCATAAAGTAGACGTTACGTAATAGCTCCATACAGGGAAATATAAATTTTTTTATTTAATTACTTTAGATTTACAAAGATTAGCTTTAATTATTTACCTCTCACAGTCGCAAAATTAGACGCAAAAACGTTCTTTTTCTGTATAAACATACCCCCTTTTTTCTTCTTTTGACAGATTCCGATTTCGTATTCCCAAAATAAAGGGGCAAGCAGCAATATAGAAAATATGGTCCCAATAATTTGGTCAGGAGATTGCTCCAAAATTTGGACCCCTTAATGTTAATTTTCATTTTTGTGAATTTCGCTATACCTCGAAAACTTCCCAAGCGAATTGAAAAACATTTGCACACAATTATAAAATTCGTTTATCCAAAGATAATTTCATGCAAAAAATAGCTTTAAGTAAATAGTTATTATTTTTTATTATTTTATTTAATAGTGGTCGACAAAATTTTGAATTGTGAGGTATACAATTGTTTTTGCGTCATTTTAAAGAATACAATTTTACAAAGCAAAATACAAAATTTCAGCAAAATCGGTCGAATAACTCTCCAGAAATCAAATTTTAAATATCTGACTTTTTCGAAATTCAATTTCTCAGGAACTTTTCAACCGATTTCTCTCAAATTTTGAATTTTGCCATGTAAAATTACATTTTTTAAAATGATGCAAAAAATTTTATACCTTACAATTCAAAATACTTTCGACCCTCATTAATTAGAAAAATAAATTACAAATATTTATAGAAAGATATTTTTTGCATTTATTATCTTGGGAAAAACGAGTTGTGCATATTTTTAAAAATTTAAATCAAAAAGTTACCAAAATATGGCGAAATACTCAGAAAGTAAAATCAACATTAAGGGGTCCAAACTTGGGACCATATTGATGTCATAAAATATATATAATTCACCACTAATCTTTCAATTTAATAATTCACTTTTTATTATTTTAGCCACTGGAAGGCGCTGTTTAATTATGAAATGTATAACTTTTATTTTCGCTACACTACTCATCTATCCTTGTTTAGAGCACTAGCTCGCCTACTTGCAAATTAATAATAAACTCTTATCTTAAAAGGCAATCTGACCTCTTTACTGGATTAATAATGCCTTAGTTATCTTGAATATGTCGAACCAGGTATGACAACACTGTTTTTATTTTATTTTATAACCGTCGTTGAACAGCCGACCCAATTTCATGAGTTTACGACTACTAATGTTCAACTCCGTAGCCTTGTAATTTTGAACCAATCCAGAAGACAAGGAAACTCCTGGATCAGTACCCCCAGAGGTTTTGATTTGTTATGGGAACATGGAGGACTTTGAGACTCGACAGATTGAACGTGCATCAGTCACCATTTACTACAAACACAAATGACCATGCAGCAATCAAAGGTAAGTAATATTTTCTCTGCTACCTTTTATTAAGTGCGTGATCACCAACATATTATGAGACTGAGATGTCTCACTAACTTAATACTGCATGAGCAATAATTGTTACTTGAACTGTTGATAACCTTTTTTTTTTTTTGGAGAACTATATATAAATATAAACACGGCACCTTTTCATGATAATTCTCCTAATATTATTAAACTGAATGAAACAAATTATTCTTTATGGAAATATAAAATGAAAATGCTTCTAATTGAAGAAAATTTGTTCGAGGTTATAGAAAAAGATGCCCCAGAAACGCCAAACCCTGATTGAATTAAAAAGGATAAACACGGGCAAGGGCATTGATAAATTTATATATAGATGACAATCAAATTATACATGTAAAATACGAAACAAGTGCAAAAGCCACATGGGAGATATTAAAAACTACCCATGAACGTGCAAATTTATCTAGTAAAATGCATTTACAAAGAAAATTATACAGCATTAAACTTTTAGAGAAGGGGGCAACGTGCAAAAACATATTGTATCAATTTTGGAAATTGTTGATAGACTGAAAGCCATTAACGAAAATATTTCCAATTTTCACATTTCATTATATTGCTGTGTAGTCTACCCAAGAGCTATGAAAACCTAATAACGGCTTTAGAAGAAGATCTAACTACCGAATATATTAAATCGAAACTTATCGATGAATATAGGCGACGAATAGAAGCGCAAGCGTCTGATAATTCTTCCTTTTCAAAGGATTATTAATAGCGGGAAGGGCCCCTGGGCACGTAAATGGTTTGGGCCCCTTTAACATGTCATACTGCTTAAGGTGGAGGTATAAATATCTCACAAACATTAAATATAAAATTAAACATTTTTAAAACATGCATGTCAACAATACATGGTTTTGTGATAAACATTTTTTTTATCTAAAAAGCATTAAATTCAATCTAATTTTTATTTATATTGTTTAAAACAGTTCATATTTTCTTATGCTTATTTTTTATTTCACATATATTATGAAATAAATTTTTCTATGTGTGTTTTTATTGTTAAACTGTTTTTCTCAATGTTGTTTTTTACGATAATATTCAAACTTCCAAATGTTCCTTGCGCATGAGTTTTGAATAAATCTTTTTTTTTTCTTTAGATAAATGATTAGTATAATGTTCTGTAACGAATGTGATATAAATAAAAGCTGAATATTGACTGAATATTTTTTAAATTACTTTAAATTGTTATTTAAATTTAAATTTTTAAAAATTATATAAAGGTTATGATATTTTGATTTTTTATTTGTTTAAAATTAAGTGCTAAGTTGTTCAAACATATCCAATTTTATTTATACTTATTCAAACTGTAATATAAATGAGTTTCAAACTACTATGATGAAAACTCATGCGCAAGGAACATTTTGAAATATTGTAACATTTTGTAATTTAACTTGCGGATTAATTATTAATAACATTATAACTTTTCAACAAATTAATATTTTTGCTTCAAATTTTGGGAATATCTTTCTAAATGCTTTATTCACAATCTATGAAAATTTCATTAAAATTGGTTGATATTTAAAAAAAATCATTTTTAACCTAAAGTGTCCCCTTAATACACATAAAATTAAGCATTTTTAAGATATTCATAATTTAAAAAAATTTAAGATGGTAACCAGCCGTAATCTTCACATTCTAAATAATTTTCAAAAAGAGAAAAAGTAATCGCAATAACTAGATTAAAAAAAAATAACGATATAAACTCTTTGCAAAATGAAAACCTTTAATAATTATTTTAAACAAATTTCGCGATGCTTTTTATTCGCAAACTCTTTGATTATTTCGTCAAATTCGATAGTCATAACACATCCCTTTCAATGCACATTAGACATAGCCCGTTCACGCGTTGCTGTCCCATAGTGCTGCGTAATTGATTTTTTTATATAAATTTTAGCTGAGAAAACGACCGTTCTCCAGTACAATTTGTGATCATCATGCACAAAAAAATTCTTAATGCTATTTCAATGTTGGGAAATATCGATTTTCAGCCTCCAGAAACAATTGTTTCATATAATGCAGGAAGTTCAAAACAATTTTGAAATTATCCTTTCAACAGGACAGCATATCCGATGATGAAGAAAATATGATTACCAGAGAAGTAAATCCTAGCGCTACTAGCAAAATAACAGAAGCAAACACTCAACAGTTAAGAAGATCAAACAGAATCAACAAAGGAAAACCACCTGAACGACTGGTATATCTTGCAAATGATTCGAAGATGGAACCCAGCTGCTTCAAGGAACTTTAGAATTTCGTTCCCTAAGAAAAGGAAAAATGGACCAAAGCTATTGAAGAAGAGATGGACTTTCTAGAGAAAAATAACGCTTGGGATTTAGTTGATCTTCCAGAAGGAAAGAAACCTTTAGACAACAAATGGACATTCAAAGTCAAATTAAGCCAAGATGGTCAAATAGAAAGATACAAACCTAAACTAGTAAGGGTTACAGTCAAAAATACGGATATGACTATGATCAGACATTCACTCCTGCTGTCAAACACACCACAATAAAACTCTTTCTAGCAGTGGCAACTTATGAAAACATGCAAGTAAAACATGTTGATATAAAAACAGCTTTCTTGCATGGAGATATAAAAGAAGATATATACATGCATCATCCAGAGGGGTTTCCTAAACCTGAATTTGAAGACAAAATTTGAAAATTGAATAAATTATTGTATGGATTGGAACACCAAAATAGCAGATGCATTGTGGAAAAACGAATTTTCACAAGGCTTAGCTGATTCTTGCTTGTTTTCGAAAAGAAGTAATAGAAAACATATCTTGACTCTCTCTGATTCTCTACGTGGATGATGTCCTCATTTCTTGCGAAGAAGATGAGGCAATCGAAAAAATTATAAAAATTCTGCAAAATAACTTTGAAATCAAAACTCTCGGTGATGTAAAGAATTATCTATTATTATCAAATAGTTAAAATCGAAGAACAGACTGAAATATTTGGTATGAAAAATGTTAAACCAACTTACAATCCAATGGATACGTCATACCTAAAGAAAGATGATCCAACTGTACTACTAAGTGATAACACAAAATACAGAAAAGCTATAGGTTCCTTACTATATATAGCTACCGTCACAAGACCTGACATCGCCGACTGTAAACAGACAAAACCACTTCCTAAGCAAACATTTTTAAATTTTAGAGATAAATTAGTATTACCCTAACTTCAATTAAAGATTAAGAAAGGGTGTCATAAAATATATATATTTCATCGCTAATCTTTCAATTTAATAATTCACTTTTTATTATTTTAGCCACTAGATGGCGCTGTCCAATTATTAAATGTATAACTTCTACTTTCACTTCACTACTCATCTATCGTTCTTGTTAAGAGCACTATCTCGCCTACTTGCAAATTATGTTTATTTAATGATAAACTCTTATCTTAAAAGGCAATCTGGCCTTTTTGATGGATAAATAATGCCTTAGTTATTTTGAGTAAGTCGAACCAGGTATAACAACACTGTTAAAGTAAACACGAAAAAAGGCAAACACAAGTGACCATGCACCAACGAAAGATAAGCAATATTTTTTCTGCTACCTTTTATTCGACTGAACCCTTAAAAAAATATGCTTCACAGAAAAGTCTCGCATAAAGAGCGAGGTTATCGTCCCTCTACCACTGACCTGTCAGAGTACCTCTGTCAACACATGCAGGTCAGTATACCAGTCTGTCATGTTACGTGTCCAGTCCATCAGAACCTATCGACCATAGCGTTCTTTTTCGACAATGTTAGAGAGCCGATATCAACTCCAGAGTTCTCTCCAGATGTCCAGATGACTGTCCAGACTAAATAGCGACGCTTTACTGACGAGAATCATCCACTATTCAAGATGATTGTGTTCTCGGACACCATGCTAGACGGTCAGTTTTGTGTTTCACAGTCAAAGGGATGTCTTAAGAGACTACAGGTGTCTGGCATACAGGCCATGTGCAGTAAGTCTGTGGTCGACTGTTAATCGTGAAATTGGTGTTCTTGTTACATTTCACAGGTTGCGAGACGGTTGTGTCACTGTCGCAGACCCATTTCTTTTGGCTAGAAGTATCAAATAACTGTCTTGAGCTGGTTCTGCTGCCCTTTTTCGGTCTTGATCGGGTCGGCGGAAAACTATTTCTGCAGACCATCGATTTAAAGATGATTAACCAACTGACAGTTCTGCACGTAAAAAATCGTAATTTAACCAGCAGTCTCCTCCGTATAGCAAAACCGGTTTTTGCATGTTATGAGATACGGAATCGATGTATTGGGAAAAAAACATTGAACCAATTTTGCTTATTTTCTAAGCCGCCGCTGGGCTAATGTTTGCATTGTCATTAGACTTAGAGTTCAAGTAAAGATTTAAGGATGCTCTTAGTAGTCGAGTTTATAAGATTTCATACTCGGAGGAATTAATGCGTGCTTATTTCTTATTTTTAAAAGTGAGAACATTAAAACTCGACTACAGCAACAAATAAAAATGAACCGTACTGAGAACAAACATAGAGAAAAGAAGAAGAAAAAACAAAGATAAAAAGTAGCAGATGTAGAAATAGTCTATGAATCCAAAACGTCTCTCAAAGTAGCGATCCCAAAGAGAAAGCTTTGTTAAAGCTCAAAGAAGGATCAGATAGTCACTATTCATGACCGATCCCAGAGACATGAAACTATGCGGAAACGGTACAAAAATTTCGAACGACAGTCATAGCCAGTGGCGAGCCAAAACTCAGCCACCACGTCCAGTCTATTTTGAGACTACAGTTTATTTGTCAAAGAAAGTGAACTAAAAAGTAATAAAAATTTCTTCATAGCAGGACTGTAGCATTTCTTAATACATATAAACTTACTTTTCTTGTAAGTACTTCAAACTAAGTTCTCAGGAACAATAAGAAAATAAAAACATATGAATTTTTTTTAACTTTGTTGAAACAATGAATTAGAGACTTTAAATTGTAGCACTATATTTCGAAAAATAATTTAACTGCGGGAATGCCGTCCATTGTCTCTAAAGCAAGTGAAAAAATATTATAAACAATAGATGGTTTCAATATTGTTATTAATGCAGTATGTGAATTGAATATGAAATAAAAAGTTTTCCAAAATTCAATTGATAGACATTTTGCATTGATATATTTTAAAAAGACAGAAAAAATCTAAAATCTTAGTTCATCAAAGCCATATATTAGTTTATTTTTGGATATAAAGGAAAGAACAGGAGTCGTTGGTTCATACTTGTTAATAAATTACTTTCTACTCACAAATTGTTGTAAGATAAAAGTTTGATCCCCATGATTTGGAAAGAGATTAAATAAATAAGTTTAAGGTTTAAATTTCACAATTCCTTAGAAATAATTTTATATTTCACTAGTAAATCTCAAAATATAACCTCCTGAAATTATTACCGAAAATAAAATTTTTACTTCAAAATATGTAGCTTAAATTAAAGCCATTAAATTTTTTTAAATAATTAAATTTATTGTAGTTATTACTTATTGTAATTGTACTTATTGTTGTATTATAATTGTACTTTATTCATTATAATAATTACATAAAAATAATACATTTTGATTTTAGCATTTTCTAGAAATTGGACGATACTTTTAAAAAATATATTTTTCATATGATGGCCATGCAACAAAATGAACTAGACTTAAATAAGATATTTTTTCTGCTATATAACTGTCAAAAAAAAGATTACTTATATAGAATTTCTTACCTTTTAAATTTTCATCAAATTAAAAACTCCAGCCAACGAGGGTAAATACAAACAAATTCTCATAAATACAATCAATTTGCAAAGGCAACACTAACAGGAAAAGAAAACTTGAAAATTTATGAACTTGTACCGAATATTGCCGAATATATTGGAATGTATTGGAGTTTAAAGGAACCCGGGACACTTAAAGTTATAAAAAGTCGGACGTAAATTTAGTACTTAAGTAGTGTACTTATCAATCTTTCAAATGGAGTGGAAAATAATTTTTTTATCTAATTTGAATACGAGATAAGATTCAGTTTCATCTTTTTAGGCACATTGAACTTCAGGCATGATAACTTTATTTTTACCATTATCATAATTTATTTCGTGTTTTTGCTAAATTCAAAGCTAATTATCGATAACAGTATAAAATTTGAACAGTATAAACTACTATTCAAAACATTTTAATTACTTTAATTTAGTCCTTCAGTGAAAATTTTGTATCACATTTTTATATTTTATTTTAAAATTTTAAACGTATCTGACTAGTTTTGACAACTTTTTTTTAAATATTAGTATAAAATTTTTTTAAAAAAAATAGTTTATTTGCTTTATTTATGTGTAAGAACTTATAAAATTGGTAACAAAAAATATTATTTTTTTAAATGACGCCATATTTAAATAAAAATAAGGCATTTTTTGCATATAAGCTAAACCCTGTAAAAACAATTTTATCAACTCAAACAAAAATTCATTTGAGGATATTAACTAGAAGGCTATAAACTACGTTTAAAACTATTATCTTAATTGCAAATACTACTGGTTTAGGGATCAATGCAGTGAAAAGTTTTAAAAATTTTCGGACTTGCATAAGAAATGGACTTTTTTTCTCTTAGTTATGAACACGCGCGCTATAATCAGAAATGATCTCATGAGAAATTACAGACAATTATTCTAAAAACAACATGAGATATCGTTTTTAAGGTGGTGAAAAATATGAAAAATCTTATTTTAAGATAAATGCATTTAGACTTAAATCACTAACCTATCCGATGTTTTCACCTTGCCCAAAAACTGCTAAAATTTTAAAAATAACTGGAATATAAACAGAAGTAAAGTGTTTTTAGAAAGATAAGATTACAAGGATTCTCAATTTATAATAAACTCAATTTCAAAAATTTCGTCCAAAATGATGTTTTTGAACTTTAAGAACTTTGAACTTCGTTTCATGCTTGCTCTGCTCACATAACCAATGATTTCTTCTTATTCATCATTGTTTCTTTCTTACTTTTACTTCAACGATGATATTTAGAAAAAAACAACCATTATCCTGATAAAAATATATACACTTGTGGACAAAATTAAGAGATGGAAGACATTTTCCCTAATATCTCAAAAAATACTGAATATAAATAAATGAAATTTGGTATGGATCTAGCTTATTCCATGATAATAATGCAAAACAAAAATGAAAGCGCTATTCACTGGCAAGACCTATTGCCAATAAATCCAATGTAGTCTGAACTTAAGAATAAAAGATGACAATAAAAGTGAGGCTTGTACAGTGTGTGTTGCCTCTAGTATGGTGTATGGTCACCCCTGACAGACGGGAGCATGCACAACGAGTATGCATGCTGTTAATAAGGGAGTTAAGGGGGACTCGTGGAAGACCCTCCCATTCTTCCACCAGAGCAATTTTTTAACTCCAGAATGATTCTGGGGGGAGGGTGGCGCATCGCAATAGCTCTCCCAAGAGCATCCCAAGCATGTTCAATAGGATTCGGGTCAGGGGATTTGGCTGGCCAATCCATTCGTCGAATATCCTCGCTTTCCAGATACTCATCAACCATGAGAGCCCTATGTGGTCGCGCATTGTCGTCCATAAAAATGAACTCAGGGCCAACAGCGCCCCTGAAAAGACGCACAGAGGGCTCTAGGACCTCCTGCCTGTACCTCTGGGCATTCACGGAACCATTGCCAAACACATGGAGCCGTGTGCGGGTATCTTGCATGATCCCTGCCCAAACCATGAGTCCTTCACCAGCATAATGGTCCCTTTCGATAATGTTGCTGGGATTGTATCGGGTTCCAGGTTCCCTCCATATCAATAACCGTCCAGAATCAGGTTGTAGACTGAATCTGGAGTCATCCGTGAAGAGAACATTAGCCCATTGAAGCTATGTGAAATGTGCGAAAATGCTTTCCATCTCTTAATTTTGTCCACCAGTGTTGTTGCAAAAATATATACTTAAAATATATAACTACTATAACTATATGTAACAAAAATTTTTTAATATGTTAAACGTAATAATATGAAAGATTAGCGTGATTTGAAATATAAATAACTATTTCTACCACTACAAAATTACAATTCACTAGGATATAAGACGTGTTAACTCGATTCTATGATGAGGTACCTTTTCATAGGTTGACATTGTCGATAACTACTGACTCCCCATATTAGTGACCTTCGGACGTGATGTGAACATGTCTACCTTGACAGAAAGTCTCACTTCGTTATGAAAACGCCTATCTTGACAGTAACGCCCACTTCGATTGGAACACGCCTACTTCGATGGATTGTCCACATTGAAAAGTTGACTTGCTACTTGTGACGGCGACATTATCCACCTCCTCGCGCTGTTGCTACTCAGTCTCGATCACACACAACGTCTGATTGCATGCATTCGACTGCTAAAGGTAACACAGGGGCGACCAAAACCGTGAAATTAATACAGCTCTCCCGATCAACAAAAAATATGATTATCTTAATACAGCTTCTCACAAAAAACAGCAATGAATCAACTAGTGGTAACCATTCATAGAATTCCATCACAGATATAATTCTGGTGGGAGAGTACTGTAGTGTATCTACCACTACAAAAATACAATTAAAATTCCCTGGTATATAAGACATGGTAACTCGATTCTACGATGGGGTAACTTTTTATAGATGAAGATTGAGATTGTCGATAAATACTTACTCCCCACATACTCCTGAAAACATTTAAACTTAGGAATACCGACTTTGTAAGGCAACAAAAAAGTATAAATTAGAAATAGTTTTATTTATCAATGATGATATATTCTTTTACTTATTATAACAGATTTAATTAAAGTCGTTTTTATTTCTCTTGAATTAAGTTTTTTTTTTATATTTTTAGGAAAGTCAGACTAAATGTTAAGAATTATATCTGATCAAATCTTCTCTTTTTTTAAAAAAAAATGGATATATAGTCCTTACTGAAAACAATACAAATTACGAAAAAATAGCATTAAAAATTGCAATAAATTTGGAACAAATCAGAATTGGAAATCGGAAAAAAAACTCAAGTTTACTGCTTGCAGCACATCAAATTATAATTCTGCACAAGCATACGTGCGGGATGCCAAGCGATCCGCAAGGTATTTTTTACTGCAGGTTCAACAGCTATATATACTTGAACTAATAACTGAATGTTAATTCTATTATTCCATCGTAATTCTTCTTACAGATTAAGCTAAAAGTTTTATACTTTTTACGCACCAAACGAAAATGTTACGCAATTTGAACATCCGAAATTGTGGTCACGATTTTTTAAAATTGAGCTATAATAATAAAGAAAAGTGTGATGTATTAACTTTATAAATGCTTTTTACATTTGTATTACAACTAAAAATAAATTGAAAAATGGACATTTTTATTCAAAATAAATAAAATTAAAAAAATTCAATAGTGTCATCTTTCCAATTATAAGCAAACATTTGTTGTCATCAATATTTTTGAGTTTTTAAACCTTAAAATTCCTTTAAAAGAAAGGAGCATAAAATATTTATGAGCTATTTTTGTGTGTTTTCTGTTAGGTATGAGACTTTATTTGAAAATTTTTTAGTATAAATAACAACTGTTTAAATAAGAAACTTTTATAAAGACAATCTTAAGAAAAGCATCATTAAATTTAAATGAATCTGGAATAGATTTAAATTTATTGGCAGTTTTGCTTCGTTTTATAGAGAAAACTTTAAAAAATGTTTTTCGACATTTGTAAACTATCTTTCCTAAAAATAAAAAAACATTTATATTATTTATACTTTACAATTTTAATTTTCCTCATTACATTTATTTAAAGTAGTATTAATGAACAGTCTTCCTTATTTTTAATCGTTGAAATAAGTAATTATTATTCATATAATACAAACTTTTTCAATACCATTTCAAAACAAAAACAATTTTTTTGCTCATCGCAAAAATAAATTCCTTTTTAAATACCAAATTACGTGCTGCAGGAAGCTTTTTATTTTAAATCTTTTAAATAAGAAAAAAATGTTTAAATTGTCACTGATATGACAATCTTAAAAAAGGATCAGGAAATTTAAATGAATTTAAAATAAGTTTAAATTTATTGCTTTTTATTCTTTTTAATTCGGAAAATTTTTGAATTTTTTTTCAACAATATAGGTATGTCTAACATAAAAGAAAATTTACATAAATATGTCATATTCAATGTTAATGTATCAATAAATATGTCAATGTATGTATTAACTCGTTTATTATATACGGCTTTGAAGCAACGTTAACCTTTTGTATTGAAATGATGTATTATGAATATAGTATGCTTGAAAAAAGTTGGATTATCTATGGCATAAAACGTTTAAATTTTTTTTTTAACGTTACGTAGATTCGTTTCAATTAGTATAAGTTTCAAACGCTATTGAAAAGTTACACTAAATGTCCCTCACAAATCAGTCTAAATTTTCACTTAGTTTTTAGGTTAAAAAATATTATGAATAAAAATTATTGAGCATTTCGTTTCTGTTGTGGAATTTTAAGCTTTTGAAAAATAATGTTTAAACAATGAAATTGAAAAACTCTCAGAAAAATTGCCAAATGAGCGATAACGAATAACAGTTAGAAGCAACTTAAAAGCATAGTAATGAAATGTAGAGTGCCTTCAGTGAACAAGAGTGGCGTCAATCGAGGTGAAAAGCAAAACTGCGCAAGCGCGTAATAGGATCGGTTTACCAGAAGATAGGTATTAAAATATTCAGTTTTCACATCACTAATCATGCTTCCCGTGTTAAACGAATGGAGAAATTTTCCATTTAGCCTGCGGCGGTAAAAACTTAGTTTCCTCCAATCAGATTTTGTCGGGAGGTTGGCGCCACTCTTTTTCACTGAAGGCACTCTAATGAAATGTATATTCAAAAATAAATTTTAAACGATTTATCAATGCAGCTTTTCTTAAGCTATTAAAATGTCATCTTAAAATGCTTGTAAAATGTTGAGTTATGTGAGAGATTTTGGAATTTGTTACTCAAAAGATGGAATTTAATTTTAGTTATAAAATTTAATCTTCAAGTTTCATAAAAAAAACAAATTTTGAATTTTTGAAAAAGTCGTGAATTAATGTAGCCTATTAGTCAAAATATTACTTTGTTTATGGACAAAGAGAACTCGGCCACTTATTTAGGAGAAAAATATAGGTTTTTAATTATTTCTAACTTGATAATTTCTTCGAAATACTCAATAATTTTATATACATTATTTTTCAATCTAAAAATCCAACTGTTAAAAAAATCAGCCCTATTGTCAAATGAAACTTCGGGTTCTTTTCTTGTATAATCATATTATATAGCACATAAAAAAATTGGTTTAGTATTAACATTATCGTATAGCAAGATTTTTTTTTACCTTATAAATCGGGGATATCGGTAAATCTTGAAATGTATGCTGGTGTTAAAGCTTTACAAATATGAAACAGTTGCCTTAATTGATCAGTTTAGAAATTTATAATGCAAACAAAAAATAATAAGTTGCACGTTGCAAAAAATTGCCAAAATCATTAAAAAAAATTATATAAAATCTGCAACGTTCAAAGATGTAATCGAAACGGCATTCTGAAAACGTTGAAATATACAACTTTCTACAAACATACTATTGAATTGTTCGAAAATAAATTTCGTTTTTTGCCGACAAAGGACTTAATTAAATTTTTCCACAGTCAACTTCACGCTTAAACCACATAATCCTTCGATGTTTTGACAGTTGATATAGCAAGGTTTGTTTGTGGAAAAGTTCAACTGATCTGAAGGCAATAGTTTGTTCCCATTCAAATATGGTAAGTGAAAAACAGTATTTTCGTTATGTTTTATTTATTTTTTTTAATTTTCCAAAAGATAAAAATGCTTTTCAAACAAGGAGAAATTTATCCGGTGTTTCTGTAGTAGAAGTATTGACAGTGCACCAGTGCAAAAACTGGTTTGCGAAATTTCGATTAGACAATTAACCCTTTGCGGTCGTATGTCTACTCTCAGGCACCAACAGTTTTTTACGGTTCCAGTTGTATGTCTGCTCTAAGCCACCACAGCAAAGATGTTGGCCATAGCTTAATGACAAACTACATATATTGCGGCACTGTGAATATGTAAAGAGTTTTCTGTATGTTCAAACAGAAGAATTAAAGGCGGAAGACGCCAAACTAACTATTTTTGCGAGTTATGTTCTCAAAAACCTTCATATCTGTGACAGCTTTGAAAGATACCACACCATAGAGAACTATAAAATATAATTTTTACATAAAATTAATACATATTATTGTGTTACGTATATTTAAAATTTAAAAAATAATTAATATATTTTATGTTTCCTTCATAATCGTGCATATTATGTATTATGTTCGTTCAACGAAAATTAATTCCGATCAGCATGAAACCCATGTATAAGTTTAATACGACCGCAAAGGGTTAAGATGAAGGAAATGCATTTCGCCAGATAAAGGTCATGAGACACAAAAAAGGCATTATTTAAGGCAAACTAGAAAATAACACGTGAGACTGTAGAGACATCAAATCAAATTGAAACACCATTATCAAATTCGACTGCTCAAAAAAACTAAGGTCAAATTTTAAAGCTCGATACATGGATTCCCCATTTTCTTACAGAAAGAAATTTTTTGCATTACGTTTACATTTGTAATTTGATTCTCAAAAGTCGCGATAATTGTCAATTTTTTGAGCGCATCATCATTTGGGACGAGAAATGGCTTGTTTTACAACCATGTAGTGATCTCTACAAAATTGTTTAGAGGGTTACAAAATTGTTTAGAGAAACCTTTACTTCAAGTGAGGTCAATATTACCTGGAAGGCCAGCAAGGAATAAAAACTTTCTGAACGTGAACTCATGCTACTGAAACTGCAAAAAGATAACAAAACGCATTAGACCAGAAGGGAAAATATATGGTTCAAGAGCCGCGATGGCTCAGGAGAAAGAGCGTTCGCGTCCCAATGAAATGAACCGGGTTCGAATCCCAGCGATGACTGGTGGAAATGAATTCCACATCCGGCTTGCATCGATCACAGTGCTGATGCGAAATATCCTCAGTGGTAGACGGATCGTGGGTTAGAGTCCCCTTGCCATCAGGCTAACCGTGAGGGGTTCTCGTGGTTTCCTCTCCATGTAACGCATATGTGGGTTAATTCCATCTAAAAGTCCTCCTCCAAGGCAAATTTCTCTCAATGCTTGATACAGGAGTTTTCTCGTCTTCTGCATTTTGTTCAAAATTATAAGGCTGAGTTGAACATTAGTAGTTGAACCCAGAAAATTGGGCCAGCTGTTCAATGACGGTTATAAAATATAATATAAAGTATATGGTTCAACAAAATGATTTTTCATTTTTGTAAAATCATCTTTCATTTTCATAAAAAAAAGAAACATTTTTCCAAGCAACCCAGTAATAAACTTTTCATTCGCTTTTCTAAACTTTATCATTATCATTATGTAACGCTTCGGTTGTCAACATGAATTAATGGCAATGGTCTGGGATTCATTCTTAGTGATGAACTAAACACATGTGCGCATTACACAACCAGAATTTAGGTAAGAAATAAACTTTTTGTCTAAATTTTTAAAATGGTTTAAATTATTATTAAGTAAAAGAAGAAACTAATCTAAAAATGTTCAAGGTGGTAAATAATTTTTACAGTGAAAACATGATTTGAAGTTTGCTTTACCTTACAAAGGTAAAACACATAGCTAAGAAATAAAAAAAAATCCAACGTAAAGGTAACACATATTTTTTTAAATATTTAAAGTGAATATAGTGCATTAATCAACACCCTTAATCTTTTGCAACAGAAGTTTTCTTTTTACCAATCCAGTCACATGTCTACTCTGATCCACAATAGCTTTTTACCTTTCCTGCAGTGCGTCTACTCTCAGATACAGAAGCTTTTTTAACTTTCCAATCGTGTGTCCACTTTTATCAACTGAAGCTTTTTTTTCCCTTCAAGTCTTGTGTCAACTCACATCACCAAACCTTTTTTACCTTTCCAGTCGTGCGTCTAATCTCAAATGCAGAATTTTACCGTTTCTGTCATATGTCTACTCTCCCTCACCGAAGCTTTTTACCTCTCCAGTTGCGAGTCAACTTTCATCCACCGAAGCGTTTTTACCTTTCCAGTCGTGCATCTACTCTCAGATACAAAGTTTTTATTACCGTTTCAATTTGGAGTCAACTCTCAGCCACTGAAGCTATTTTACCTCTCCAGTCGCGCGTCAACTTTCATCCACCGAAACTTTTTTACCTTTGCAGTCGTGCATCTACTTTCAGATACAAAGTTTTTTCTACCGTTTCAATTTGGAGTCCACTCTCAGCGACTGAAGCTTTTTTACCTCACCAGTCGCGCGTCAACTTTCATCCACCGAAACTTTTTTACCTTTCCAGTCGTGCATCTACTCTCAGATACAAAGTTTTTTTTACCGTTTCAATTTGGAGTCAACTCTCAGCCACTGAAGCTTTTTTACCTCTCCAGTCGCGCGTCAACTTTCATCCACCGAAACTTTTTTACCTTTCCAGTCGTGCATCTACTCTCAGATACAAAGTTTTTATTACCGTTTCAATTTGGAGTCAACTCTCAGCCACTGAAGCTATTTTACCTCTCCAGTCGCGCGTCAACTTTCATCCACCGAAACTTTTTTACCTTTCCAGTCGTGCATCTACTCTCAGATACAAAGTTTTTTTTACCGTTTCAATTTGGAGTCAACTCTCAGCCACTGAAGCTTTTTTACCTCTCCAGTCGCGCGTCAACTTTCATCCACCGAAACTTTTTTACCTTTCCAGTCGTGCATCTACTCTCAGATACAAAGTTTTTATTACCGTTTCAATTTGGAGTCAACTCTCAGCCACTGAAGCTATTTTACCTCTCCAGTCGCGCGTCAACTTTCATCCACCGAAACTTTTTTACCTTTGCAGTCGTGCATCTACTCTCAGATACAAAGTTTTTTCTACCGTTTCAATTTGGAGTCCACTCTCAACGACTGAAGCTTTTTTACCTCACCAGTCGCGCGTCAACTTTCATCCACCGAAACTTTTTTACCTTTCCAGTCGTGCATCTACTCTCAGATACAAAGTTTTTTTTACCGTTTCAATTTGGAGTCAACTCTCAGCCACTGAAGCTTTTTTACCTCACCAGTCGCGCGTCAACTTTCATCCACCGAAACTTTTTTACCTTTCCAGTCGTGCATCTACTCTCAGATACAAAGTTTTTTTTGCCGTTTCAATTTGGAGTCAACTCTCAGCCACTGAAGCTTTTTTACCTCACCAGCCGCGCGTCAACTTTCATCCAACGAAACTTTTTTACCTTTCCAGTCGTGCATCTACTCTCAGATACAAAGTTTTTTTTACCGTTTCAATTTGGAGTCAACTCTCAGCCACCGAAGCTTTTTTACCTCACCAGTCGCGCGTCAACTTTCATCCACCGAAACTTTTTTACCTTTCCAGTCGTGCATCTACTCTCAGATACAAAGTTTTTTTTGCCGTTTCAATTTGGAATCAACTCTCAGCCACTGAAGCTTTTTTACCTCACCAGTCGCGCGTCAACTTTCATCCACCGAAACTTTTTTACCTTTCCAGTCGTGCATCTACTCTCAGATACAAAGTTTTTTTACCGTTTCAATTTGGAGTCAACTCTCAGCCACTGAAGCTTTTTTACCTCACCAGTCGCGCGTCAACTTTCATCCACCGAAACTTTTTTACCTTTCCAGTCGTGCATCTACTCTCAGATACAAAGTTTTTTTTGCCGTTTCAATTTGGAGTCAACTCTCAGCCACTGAAGCTTTTTTACCTCTCCAGCCGCGCGTCAACTTTCATCCACCGAAACTTTTTTTCCTTTCCAGTCGTGCATCTACTCTCAGATACAAAGTTTTTTTTGCCGTTTCAATTTGGAGTCAACTCTCAGCCACTGAAGCTTTTTTACCTCTCCAGCCGCGCGTCAACTTTCATCCACCGAAACTTTTTTACCTTTCCAGTCGTGCATCTACTCTCAGATACAAAGTTTTTTTTGCCGTTTCAATTTGGAGTCAACTCTCAGCCACTGAAGCTATTTTACCTCTCCAGCCGCGCGTCAACTTTCATCCACCGAAACTTTTTTACCTTTCCAGTCGTGCATCTACTCTCAGATACAAAGTTTTTTTTTCCGTTTCAATTTGGAGTCAACTCTCAGCCACTGAAGCTTTTTTACCTCTCCAGCCGCGCGTCAACTTTCATCCACCGAAACTTTTTTACCTTTCCAGTCGTGCATCTACTCTCAAATACAAAGTTTTTTTTGCCGTTTCAATTTGGAGTCAACTCTCAGCCACTGAAGCTTTTTTACCTCTCCAGCCGCGCGTCAACTTTCATCCACCGAAACTTTTTTACCTTTCCAGTCGTGCATATACTCTCAGATACAAAGTTTTTTTTGCCGTTTCAATTTGGAGTCAACTCTCAGCCACTGAAGCTTTTTTACCTCTCCAGCCGCGCGTCAACTTTCATCCACCGAAACTTTTTTACCTTTCCAGTCGTGCATCTACTCTCAAATACAAAGTTTTTTTTGCCGTTTCAATTTGGAGTCAACTCTCAGCCACTGAAGCTTTTTTACCTCTCCATTCGTGCATCTATTCTCAGATACAAAGTTTTTTTTGCCGTTTCAATTTGGAGTCAACTCTCAGCCATTGAAGTTTTTTTACCTCTCCAGCCGCGCGTCAACTTTCATCCACAGAAACTTTTTTACCTTTCCAGTCGTGCATCTACTCTCAGATACAAAGTTTTTTTTACCGTTTCAATTTGGAGTCAACTCTCAGCCAATGAAGCTTTTTTACCTCACCAGCCGCGCGTCAACTTTCATTCACCGAAACTTTTTTACCTTTCCAGTCGTGCATCTACTCTCAGATACAAAGTTTTTTTTGCCGTTTCAATTTGGAGTCAACTCTCAGCCACTGAAGCTTTTTTACCTCACCAGCCGCGCGTCAACTTTCATCCACCGAAACTTTTTTACCTTTCCAGTCGTGCATCTACTCTCAGATACAAAGTTTTTTTTACCGTTTCAATTTGGAGTCAACTCTCAGCCACTGAAGCTTTTTTACCTCACCAGTCGCGCGTCAACTTTCATCCACCGAAACTTTTTTACCTTTCCAGTCGTGCATCTACTCTCAGATACAAAGTTTTTTTTGCCGTTTCAATTTGGAATCAACTCTCAGCCACTGAAGCTTTTTTACCTCACCAGTCGCGCGTCAACTTTCATCCACCGAAACTTTTTTACCTTTCCAGTCGTGCATCTACTCTCAGATACAAAGTTTTTTTACCGTTTCAATTTGGAGTCAACTCTCAGCCACTGAAGCTTTTTTACCTCACCAGTCGCGCGTCAACTTTCATCCACCGAAACTTTTTTACCTTTCCAGTCGCGCATCTACTCTCAGATACCAAGTTTTTTTTGCCGTTTCAATTTGGAGTCAACTCTCAGCCACTGAAGCTTTTTTACCTCACCAGCCGCGCGTCAACTTTCATCCACCGAAACTTTTTTACCTTTCCAGTCGTGCATCTACTCTCAGATACAAAGTTTTTTTTACCGTTTCAATTTGGAGTCAACTCTCAGCCACCGAAGCTTTTTTACCTCACCAGTCGCGCGTCAACTTTCATCCACCGAAACTTTTTTACCTTTCCAGTCGTGCATCTACTCTCAGATACAAAGTTTTTTTTGCCGTTTCAATTTGGAATCAACTCTCAGCCACTGAAGCTTTTTTACCTCACCAGTCGCGCGTCAACTTTCATCCACCGAAACTTTTTTACCTTTCCAGTCGTGCATCTACTCTCAGATACAAAGTTTTTTTTTGCCGTTTCAATTTGGAGTCAACTCTCAGCCACTGAAGCTGTTTTACCTCACCAGTCGCGCGTCAACTTTCATCCACCGAAACTTTTTTACCTTTCCAGTCGTGCATCTACTCTCAGATACAAAGTTTTTTTTACCGTTTCAATTTGGAGTCAACTCTCAGCCACTGAAGCTTTTTTACCTCACCAGTCGCGCGTCAACTTTCATCCACCGAAACTTTTTTACCTTTCCAGTCGTGCATCTACTCTCAGATACAAAGTTTTTTTTGCCGTTTCAATTTGGAGTAAACTCTCAGCCACTGAAGCTTTTTTACCTCACCAGCCGCGCGTCAACTTTCATCCACCGAAACTTTTTTACCTTTCCAGTCGTGCATCTACTCTCAGATACAATGTTTTTTTTGCCGTTTCAATTTGGAGTCAACTCTCAGCCACTGAAGCTTTTTTACCTCACCAGTCGCGCGTCAACTTTCATCCACCGAAACTTTTTTACCTTTCCAGTCGTGCATCTACTCTCAGATACAAAGTTTTTTTTACCGTTTCAATTTGGAGTCAACTCTCAGCCACTGAAGCTTTTTTACCTCACCAGTCGCGCGTCAACTTTCATCCACCGAAACTTTTTTACCTTTCCAGTCGTGCATCTACTCTCAGATACAAAGTTTTTTTTGCCGTTTCAATTTGGAGTCAACTCTCAGCCACTGAAGCTTTTTTACCTCTCCAGCCGCGCGTCAACTTTCTTCCACCGAAACTTTTTTACCTTTCCAGTCGTGCATCTACTCTCAGATACAAAGTTTTTTTTGCCGTTTCAATTTGGAGTCAACTCTCAGCCACTGAAGCTTTTTTACCTCTCCAGCCGCGCGTCAACTTTCATCCACCGAAACTTTTTTACCTTTCCAGTCGTGCATCTACTCTCAGATACAAAGTTTTTTTTGCCGTTTCAATTTGGTGTCAACTCTCAGCCACTGAAGCTTTTTTACCTCACCAGTCGCGCGTCAACTTTCATCCACCGAAACTTTTTTACCTTTCCAGTCGTGCATCTACTCGCAGATACAAAGTTTTTTTTACCGTTTCAATTTGGAGTCAACTCTCAGCCACTGAAGCTTTTACCTTAAAAGTCGCGCGTCAACTTTCATCCACCGAAACATTTTTACCTTTCAAGTCGTGCATCTACTCTCAGATACAAAGTTTTTTTTGCCGTTTCAATTTGGAGTCAACTCTCAGCCACTGAAGCTTTTTTATCTCTCCAGCCGCGCGTCAACTTTCATGCACCGAAACTTTTTTACCTTTCCAGTCGTGCATCTACTCTCAGATACAAAGTTTTTTTTGCCGTTTCAATTTGGAGTCAACTCTCAGCCACTGAAGCTTTTTTACCTCACCAGTCGCGCGTCAACTTTCATCCACCGAAACTTTTTTACCTTTCCAGTCGTGCATCTACTCTCAGATACAAAGTTTTTTTTACCGTTTCAATTTGGAGTCAACTCTCAGCCACTGAAGCTTTTTTACCTCTCCAGCCGCGCGTCAACTTTCATCCACCGAAACTTTTTTACCTTTCCAGTCGTGCATCTACTCTCAGATACAAAGTTTTTTTTACCGTTTCAATTTGGAGTCAACTCTCAGCCACTGAAGCTTTTTTACCTCACCTGTCGCGCGTCAACTTTCATCCACCGAAACTTTTTTACCTTTCTAGTCGTGCATCTACTCTCAGATACAAAGTTTTTTTTGCCGTTTCAATTTGGAGTCAACTCTCAGCCACTGAAGCATTTTTATCTCACCAGTCGCGCGTCAACTTTCATCCACCGAAACTTTTTTACATTTCCAGTCGTGCATCTACTCTCAGATACAAAGTTTTTTTTACCGTTTCAATTTGGAGTCAACTCTCAGCCACTGAAGCTTTTTTACCTCACCAGTCGCGCGTCAACTTTCATCCACCGAAACTTTTTTACCTTTCCAGTCGGGCATCTACTCTCAGATACAAAGTTTTTTTTGCCGTTTCAATTTGGAGTCAACTCTCAGCCACTGAAGCTTTTTTACCTCACCAGTCGCGCGTCAACTTTCATCCACCGAACCTTTTTTACCTTTCCAGTCGTGCATCTACTCTCAGATACAAAGTTTGTTTTGCCGTTTCAATTTGGAGTCAACTCTCAGCCACTGAAGCTTTTTTACCTCTCCTGCCGCGCGTCAACTTTCATCCACCGAAACTTTTTTACCTTTCCAGTCGTGCATTTACTCGCAGATACAAAGTTTTTTTTACCGTTTCAATTTGGAGTCAACTCTCAGCCACTGAAGCTTTTACCTCAAAAGTCGCGCGTCAACTTTCATCCACCGAAACTTTTTTACCTTTCCAGTCGTGCATCTACTCTCAGATACAAAGTTTTTTTTACCGTTTCAATTTGGAGTCAACTCTCAGCCACTGAAGCTTTTTTACCTCACCAGTCGCGCGTCAACTTTCATCCACCGAAACTTTTTTACCTTTCCAGTCGTGCATCTACTCTCAGATACAAAGTTTTTTTTGCCGTTTCAATTTGGAGTCAACTCTCAGCCACTGAAGCTTTTTTACCTCTCCAGCCGCGCGTCAACTTTCATCCACCGAAACTTTTTTACCTTTCCAGTCGTGCATCTACTCTCAGATACAAAGTTTTTTTTGCCGTTTCAATTTGGAGTCAACTCTCAGCCACTGAAGCTTTTTTACCTCTCCAGCCGCGCGTCAACTTTCATCCACCGAAACTTTTTTACCTTTCCAGTCGTGCATCTACTCTCAGATACAAAGTTTTTTTTGCCGTTTCAATTTGGTGTCAACTCTCAGCCACTGAAGCTTTTTTACCTCACCAGTCGCGCGTCAACTTTCATCCACCGAAACTTTTTTACCTTTCCAGTCGTGCATCTACTCGCAGATACAAAGTTTTTTTTACCGTTTCAATTTGGAGTCAACTCTCAGCCACTGAAGCTTTTACCTTAAAAGTCGCGCGTCAACTTTCATCCACCGAAACATTTTTACCTTTCAAGTCGTGCATCTACTCTCAGATACAAAGTTTTTTTTGCCGTTTCAATTTGGAGTCAACTCTCAGCCACTGAAGCTTTTTTATCTCTCCAGCCGCGCGTCAACTTTCATGCACCGAAACTTTTTTACCTTTCCAGTCGTGCATCTACTCTCAGATACAAAGTTTTTTTTGCCGTTTCAATTTGGAGTCAACTCTCAGCCACTGAAGCTTTTTTACCTCACCAGTCGCGCGTCAACTTTCATCCACCGAAACTTTTTTACCTTTCCAGTCGTGCATCTACTCTCAGATACAAAGTTTTTTTTACCGTTTCAATTTGGAGTCAACTCTCAGCCACTGAAGCTTTTTTACCTCTCCAGCCGCGCGTCAACTTTCATCCACCGAAACTTTTTTACCTTTCCAGTCGTGCATCTACTCTCAGATACAAAGTTTTTTTTACCGTTTCAATTTGGAGTCAACTCTCAGCCACTGAAGCTTTTTTACCTCACCTGTCGCGCGTCAACTTTCATCCACCGAAACTTTTTTACCTTTCTAGTCGTGCATCTACTCTCAGATACAAAGTTTTTTTTGCCGTTTCAATTTGGAGTCAACTCTCAGCCACTGAAGCATTTTTATCTCACCAGTCGCGCGTCAACTTTCATCCACCGAAACTTTTTTACATTTCCAGTCGTGCATCTACTCTCAGATACAAAGTTTTTTTTACCGTTTCAATTTGGAGTCAACTCTCAGCCACTGAAGCTTTTTTACCTCACCAGTCGCGCGTCAACTTTCATCCACCGAAACTTTTTTACCTTTCCAGTCGGGCATCTACTCTCAGATACAAAGTTTTTTTTGCCGTTTCAATTTGGAGTCAACTCTCAGCCACTGAAGCTTTTTTACCTCACCAGTCGCGCGTCAACTTTCATCCACCGAACCTTTTTTACCTTTCCAGTCGTGCATCTACTCTCAGATACAAAGTTTGTTTTGCCGTTTCAATTTGGAGTCAACTCTCAGCCACTGAAGCTTTTTTACCTCTCCTGCCGCGCGTCAACTTTCATCCACCGAAACTTTTTTACCTTTCCAGTCGTGCATTTACTCGCAGATACAAAGTTTTTTTTACCGTTTCAATTTGGAGTCAACTCTCAGCCACTGAAGCTTTTACCTCAAAAGTCGCGCGTCAACTTTCATCCACCGAAACTGTTTTACCTTTCAAGTCGTGCATCTACTCTCAGATACAAAGTTTTTTTTGCCGTTTCAATTTGGAGTCAACTCTCAGCCACTGAAGCTTTTTTACCTCTCCAGCCGCGCGTCAACTTTTATCCACTGAAACTTTTTTACCTTTCCAGTCGTGCATCTACTCTCAGATACAAAGTTTTTTTTTGCCGTTTCAATTTGGAGTCAACTCTCAGCCACTGAAGCTGTTTTACCTCACCAGTCGCGCGTCAACTTTCATCCACCGAAACTTTTTTACCTTTCCAGTCGTGCATCTACTCTCAGATACAAAGTTATTTTTACCGTTTCAATTTGGAGTCAACTCTCAGCCACTGAAGCTTTTTTACCTCACCAGTCGCGCGTCAACTTTCATCCACCTTAACTTTTTTACCTTTCCAGTCGTGCATCTACTCTCAGATACAAAGTTTTTTTTGCCGTTTCAATTTGGAGTCAACTCTCAGCCACTGAAGCTTTTTTACCTCACCAGTCGCGCGTCAACTTTTATCCACCGAAACTTTTTTACCTTTCCAGTCGTGCATCTACTCTCAGATACAAAGTTTTTTTTACCGTTTCAATTTGGAGTCAACTCTCAGCCACTGAAGCTTTTTTACCTCACCAGTCGCGCGTCAACTTTCATCCACCGAAACTTTTTTACCTTTCTAGTCGTTCATCTACTCTCAGATACAAAGTTTTTTTTGCCGTTTCAATTTGGAGTCAACTCTCAGCCACTGAACTTTTTTTACCTCTCCAGCCGCGCGTCAACTTTCATCCACCAAAATTTTTTTACCTTTCCAGTCGTGCATCTACTCTCAGATACAAAGATTTTTATGCCGTTTCAATTTGGAGTCAACTCTCAGCCACTGAAGCTTTTTTACCTCACCAGTCGCGCGTCAACTTTCATCCACCGAAACTTTTTTACCTTTCCAGTCGTGCATCTACTCTCAGATACAAAGTTTTTTTACCGTTTCAATTTGGAGTCAACTCTCAGCCACTGAAGCTTTTTTACCTCACCAGTCGCGCGTCAACTTTCATCCACCGAAACTTTTTTACCTTTCCAGTCGTGCATCTACTCTCAGATACAAAGTTTTTTTACCGTTTCAATTTGGAGTCAACTCTCAGCCACTGAAGCTTTTTTACCTCACCAGTCGCGCGTCAACTTTCATCCACCGAAACTTTTTTACCTTTCCAGTCGTGCATCTACTCTCAGATACAAAGTTTTTTTTGCCGTTTCAATTTGGAGTCAACTCTCAGCCACTGAAGCTTTTTTACCTCACCTGTCGCGCGTCAACTTTCATCCACCGAAACTTTTTTACCTTTCTAGTCGTGCATCTACTCTCAGATACAAAGTTTTTTTTGCCGTTTCAATTTGGAGTCAACTCTCAGCCACTGAAGCTTTTTTATCTCACCAGTCGCGCGTCAACTTTCATCCACCGAAACTTTTTTACCTTTCCAGTCGTGCATCTACTCTCAGATACAAAGTTTTTTTTACCGTTTCAATTTGGAGTCAACTCTCAGCCACTGAAGCTTTTTTACCTCTCCAGCCGCGCGTCAACTTTCATCCACCGAAACTTTTTTACCTTTCCAGTCGTGCATCTACCCTCAGATACAAAGTTTTTTTTTCCGTTTCAATTTGGAGTCAACTCTCAGCCACTGAAGCTTTTTTACCTCACCAGTCGCGCGTCAACTTTCATCCACCGAAACTTTTTTACCTTTCTAGTCGTTCATCTACTCTCAGATACAAAGTTTTTTTTGCCGTTTCAATTTGGAGTCAACTCTCAGCCACTGAACTTTTTTTACCTCTCCAGCCGCGCGTCAACTTTCATCCACCAAAATTTTTTTACCTTTCCAGTCGTGCATCTACTCTCAGATACAAAGATTTTTATGCCGTTTCAATTTGGAGTCAACTCTCAGCCACTGAAGCTTTTTTACCTCACCAGTCGCGCGTCAACTTTCATCCACCGAAACTTTTTTACCTTTCCAGTCGTGCATCTACTCTCAGATACAAAGTTTTTTTACCGTTTCAATTTGGAGTCAACTCTCAGCCACTGAAGCTTTTTTACCTCACCAGTCGCGCGTCAACTTTCATCCACCGAAACTTTTTTACCTTTCCAGTCGTGCATCTACTCTCAGATACAAAGTTTTTTTACCGTTTCAATTTGGAGTCAACTCTCAGCCACTGAAGCTTTTTTACCTCACCAGTCGCGCGTCAACTTTCATCCACCGAAACTTTTTTACCTTTCCAGTCGTGCATCTACTCTCAGATACAAAGTTTTTTTTGCCGTTTCAATTTGGAGTCAACTCTCAGCCACTGAAGCTTTTTTACCTCACCTGTCGCGCGTCAACTTTCATCCACCGAAACTTTTTTACCTTTCTAGTCGTGCATCTACTCTCAGATACAAAGTTTTTTTTGCCGTTTCAATTTGGAGTCAACTCTCAGCCACTGAAGCTTTTTTATCTCACCAGTCGCGCGTCAACTTTCATCCACCGAAACTTTTTTACCTTTCCAGTCGTGCATCTACTCTCAGATACAAAGTTTTTTTTACCGTTTCAATTTGGAGTCAACTCTCAGCCACTGAAGCTTTTTTACCTCTCCAGCCGCGCGTCAACTTTCATCCACCGAAACTTTTTTACCTTTCCAGTCGTGCATCTACCCTCAGATACAAAGTTTTTTTTTCCGTTTCAATTTGGAGTCAACTCTCAGCCACTGAAGCTTTTTTACCTCACCAGTCGCGCGTCAACTTTCATCCACCGAAACTTTTTTACCTTTCCAGTCGTGCATCTACTCTCAGATACAAAGTTTTTTTTGCCGTTTCAATTTGGAGTCAACTCTCAGCCACTGAAGCTTTTTTACCTCTCCAGCCGCGCGTCAACTTTCATCCACCGAAACTTTTTTACCTTTCCAGTCGTGCATCTACCCTCAGATACAAAGTTTTTTTTCCGTTTCAATTTGGAGTCAACTCTCAGCCACTGAAGCTTTTTTACCTCACCAGTCGCGCGTCAACTTTCATCCACCGAATTTTTTTTACCTTTCCAGTCGTGCATCTACCCTCAGATACAAAGTTTTTTTTTCCGTTTCAATTTGGAGTCAACTCTCAGCCACTGAAGCTTTTTTACCTCACCAGTCGCGCGTCAACTTTCATCCACCGAAACTTTTTTACCTTTCCAGTCGTGCATCTACTCTCAGATACAAAGTTTTTTTTACCGTTTCAATTTGGAGTCAACTCTCAGCCACTGAAGCTTTTTTACCTCACCAGTCGCGCGTCAACTTTCATCCACCGAAACTTTTTTACCTTTCCAGTCGTGCATCTACTCTCAGATACAAAGTTTTTTTTGCCGTTTCAATTTGGAGTCAACTCTCAGCCACTGAAGCTTTTTTACCTCTCCAGCCGCGCGTCAACTTTCATCCACCGAAACTTTTTTACCTTTCCAGTCGTGCATCTACTCTCAGATACAATGTTTTTTTTGCCGTTTCAATTTGGAGTCAACTCTCAGCCACTGAAGCTTTTTTACCTCACCAGTCGCGCGTCAACTTTCATCCACCGAAACTTTTTTACCTTTCCAGTCGTGCATCTACTCTCAGATACAAAGTTTTTTTACCGTTTCAATTTGGAGTCAACTCTCAGCCACTGAAGCTTTTTTACCTCACCAGTCGCGCGTCAACTTTCATCCACCGAAACTTTTTTACCTTTCCAGTCGTGCATCTACTCTCAGATACAAAGTTTTTTTTGCCGTTTCAATTTGGAGTCAACTCTCAGCCACTGAAGCTTTTTTACCTCACCTGTCGCGCGTCAACTTTCATCCACCGAAACTTTTTTACCTTTCTAGTCGTGCATCTACTCTCAGATACAAAGTTTTTTTTGCCGTTTCAATTTGGAGTCAACTCTCAGCCACTGAAGGTTTTTTATCTCACCAGTCGCGCGTCAACTTTCATCCACCGAAACTTTTTTACCTTTCCAGTCGTGCATCTACTCTCAGATACAAAGTTTTTTTTACCGTTTCAATTTGGAGTCAACTCTCAGCCACTGAAGCTTTTTTACCTCTCCAGCCGCGCGTCAACTTTCATCCACCGAAACTTTTTTACCTTTCCAGTCGTGCATCTACCCTCAGATACAAAGTTTTTTTTTCCGTTTCAATTTGGAGTCAACTCTCAGCCACTGAAGCTTTTTTACCTCACCAGTCGCGCGTCAACTTTCATCCACCGAAACTTTTTTACCTTTCCAGTCGTGCATCTACTCTCAGATACAAAGTTTTTTTTGCCGTTTCAATTTGGAGTCAACTCTCAGCCACTGAAGCTTTTTTACCTCTCCAGCCGCGCGTCAACTTTCATCCACCGAAACTTTTTTACCTTTCCAGTCGTGCATCTACCCTCAGATACAAAGTTTTTTTTCCGTTTCAATTTGGAGTCAACTCTCAGCCACTGAAGCTTTTTTACCTCTCCAGTCGCGCGTCAACTTTCATCCACCGAATTTTTTTTACCTTTCCAGTCGTGCATCTACCCTCAGATACAAAGTTTTTTTTTCCGTTTCAATTTGGAGTCAACTCTCAGCCACTGAAGCTTTTTTACCTCACCAGTCGCGCGTCAACTTTCATCCACCGAAACTTTTTTACCTTTCCAGTCGTGCATCTACTCTCAGATACAAAGTTTTTTTTACCGTTTCAATTTGGAGTCAACTCTCAGCCACTGAAGCTTTTTTACCTCACCAGTCGCGCGTCAACTTTCATCCACCGAAACTTTTTTACCTTTCCAGTCGTGCATCTACTCTCAGATACAAAGTTTTTTTTGCCGTTTCAATTTGGAGTCAACTCTCAGCCACTGAAGCTTTTTTACCTCTCCAGCCGCGCGTCAACTTTCATCCACCGAAACTTTTTTACCTTTCCAGTCGTGCATCTACTCTCAGATACAATGTTTTTTTTGCCGTTTCAATTTGGAGTCAACTCTCAGCCACTGAAGCTTTTTTACCTCACCAGTCGCGCGTCAACTTTCATCCACCGAAACTTTTTTACCTTTCCAGTCGTGCATCTACTCTCAGATACAAAGTTTTTTTTACCGTTTCAATTTGGAGTCAACTCTCAGCCACTGAAGCTTTTTTACCTCACCAGTCGCGCGTCAACTTTCATCCACCGAAACTTTTTTACCTTTCCAGTCGTGCATCTACTCTCAGATACAAAGTTTTTTTTGCCGTTTCAATTTGGAGTCAACTCTCAGCCACTGAAGCTTTTTTACCTCTCCAGCCGCGCGTCAACTTTCATCCACCGAAACTTTTTTACCTTTCCAGTCGTGCATCTACTCTCAGATACAAAGTTTTTTTTGCCGTTTCAATTTGGAGTCAACTCTCAGCCACTGAAGCTTTTTTACCTCTCCAGCCGCGCGTCAACTTTCATCCACCGAAACTTTTTTACCTTTCCAGTCGTGCATCTACTCTCAGATACAAAGTTTTTTTTGCCGTTTCAATTTGGTGTCAACTCTCAGCCACTGAAGCTTTTTTACCTCACCAGTCGCGCGTCAACTTTCATCCACCGAAACTTTTTTACCTTTCCAGTCGTGCATCTACTCGCAGATACAAAGCTTTTTTTACCGTTTCAATTTGGAGTCAACTCTCAGCCACTGAAGCTTTTACCTTAAAAGTCGCGCGTCAACTTTCATCCACCGAAACTTTTTTACCTTTCAAGTCGTGCATCTACTCTCAGATACAAAGTTTTTTTTGCCGTTTCAATTTGGAGTCAACTCTCAGCCACTGAAGCTTTTTTACCTCACCAGTCGCGCGTCAACTTTCATCCACCGAAACTTTTTTACCTTTCCAGTCGTGCATCTACTCTCAGATACAAAGTTTTTTTTACTGTTTCAATTTGGAGTCAACTCTCAGCCACTGAAGCTTTTTTTCCTCTCCAGCCGCGCGTCAACTTTCATCCACCGAAACTTTTTTGCCTTTCCAGTCGTGCATCTACTCTCAGATACAAAGTTTTTTTTACCGTTTCAATTTGGAGTCAACTCTCAGCCACTGAAGCTTTTTTACCTCACCTGTCGCGCGTCAACTTTCATCCACCGAAACTTTTTTACCTTTCTAGTCGTGCATCAACTCTCAGATACAAAGTTTTTTTGCCGTTTCAATTTGGAGTCAACTCTCAGCCACTGAAGCTTTTTTATCTCACCAGTCGCGCGTCAACTTTCATCCACCGAAACTTTTTTACCTTTCCAGTCGTGCATCTACTCTCAGATACAAAGTTTTTTTTACCGTTTCAATTTGGAGTCAACTCTCAGCCACTGAAGCTTTTTTACCTCACCAGTCGCGCGTCAACTTTCATCCACCGAAACTTTTTAACCTTTCCAGTCGTGCATCTACTCTCAGATACAAAGTTTTTTTTGCCGTTTCAATTTGGAGTCAACTCTCAGCCACTGAAGCTTTTTTACCTCACCAGTCGCGCGTCAACTTTCATCCACCTAAACGTTTTTACCTTTCCAGTCGTGCATCTACTCTCAGATACAAAGTTTTTTTTGCCGTTTTAATTTGGAGTCAACTCTCAGCCACTGAAGCTTTTTTACCTCTCCAGCCGCGCGTCAACTTTCATCCACCGAAACTTTTTTACCTTTCCAGTCGTGCATCTACTCTCAGATACAAAGTTTTTTTTGCCGTTTCAATTTGGAGTCAACTCTCAGCCACTGAAGCTTTTTTACCTCTCCAGCCGCGCGTCAACTTTCATCCACCGAAACTTTTTTACCTTTCCAGTCGTGCATCTACTCTCAGATACAATGTTTTTTTTGCCGTTTCAATTTGGAGTCAACACTCAGACACTGAAGCTTTTTTACCTCACCAGTCGCGCGTCAACTTTCATCCACCGAAACTTTTTTACCTTTCCAGTCGTGCATCTACTCTCAGATACAGATATAAAAGCTTTTTTACTGTTTCAGTCGGGTGTTAACTCTCAGCCAGTCAAGCTGTCTTACTCTCCCAGTTGTGCATCTACTCTCAGATACAGATATAAAAGCTTTTTTACTGTTTCAGTCGGGTGTTAACTCTCAGCCAGTCAAGCTGTCTTACTCTCCCAGTTGTGCATCTACTCTCAGATACAGATATAAAAGCTTTTTTACTGTTTCAGTCGGGTGTTAACTCTCAGCCAGTCAAGCTGTCTTACTCTCCCAGTTGTGCATCTACTCTCAGATACAGATATAAAAGCTTTTTTACTGTTTCAGTCGGGTGTTAACTCTCAGCCAGTCAAGCTGTCTTACTCTCCCAGTTGTGCATCTACTCTCAGATACAGATATAAAAGCTTTTTTACTGTTTCAGTCGGGTGTTAACTCTCAGCCAGTCAAGCTGTCTTACTCTCCCAGTTGTGCATCTACTCTCAGATACAGATATAAAAGCTTTTTTACTGTTTCAGTCGGGTGTTAACTCTCAGCCAGTCAAGCTGTCTTACTCTCCCAGTTGTGCATCTACTCTCAGTTACAGATATAAAAGCTTTTTTACTGTTTCAGTCGGGTGTTAACTCTCAGCCAGTCAAGCTGTCTTACTCTCCCAGTTGTGCATCTACTCTCAGATACAGATATAAAAGCTTTTTTACTGTTTCAGTCGGGTGTTAACTCTCAGCCAGTCAAGCTGTCTTACTCTCCCAGTTGTGCATCTACTCTCAGATACAGATATAAAAGCTTTTTTACTGTTTCAGTCGGGTGTTAACTCTCAGCCAGTCAAGCTGTCTTACTCTCCCAGTTGTGCATCTACTCTCAGATACAGATATAAAAGCTTTTTTACTGTTTCAGTCGGGTGTTAACTCTCAGCCAGTCAAGCTGTCTTACTCTCCCAGTTGTGCATCTACTCTCAGATACAGATATAAAAGCTTTTTTACTGTTTCAGTCGGGTGTTAACTCTCAGCCAGTCAAGCTGTCTTACTCTCCCAGTTGTGCATCTACTTTCAGATACAGATATAAAAGCTTTTTTACTGTTTCAGTCGGGTGTTAACTCTCAGCCAGTCAAGCTGTCTTACTCTCCCAGTTGTGCATCTACTCTCAGATATGAAAGCTTTTTTACTGTTTCAGTCGGGTGTTAACTCTCAGCCAGTCAAGCTGTCTTACTCTCCCAGTTGTGCATCTACTCTCAGATATAAAAGCTTTTTTACTGTTTCAGTCGGGTGTTAACTCTCAGCCAGTCAAGCTGTCTTACTCTCCCAGTTGTGCATCTACTCTCAGATACAGATATAAAAGCTTTTTTACTGTTTCAGTCGAGTGTTAACTCTCAGCCAGTCAAGCTGTCTTACTCTCCCAGTTGTGCATCTACTCTCAGATACAGATATAAAAGCTTTTTTACTGTTTCAGTCGGGTGTTAACTCTCAGCCAGTCAAGCTGTCTTACTCTCCCAGTTGTGCATCTACTCTCAGATATAAAAGCTTTTTTACTGTTTCAGTCGGGTGTTAACTCTCAGCCAGTCAAGCTGTCTTACTCTCCCAGTTGTGCATCTACTCTCAGATACAGATATAAAAGCTTTTTTACTGTTTCAGTCGAGTGTTAACTCTCAGCCAGTCAAGCTGTCTTACTCTCCCAGTTGTGCATCTACTCTCAGATATAAAAGCTTTTTTACTGTTTCAGTCGGGTGTTAACTCTCAGCCAGTCAAGCTGTCTTACTCTCCCAGTTGTGCATCTACTCTCAGATATAAAAGCTTTTTTACTGTTTCAGTCGGGTGTTAACTCTCAGCCAGTCAAGCTGTCTTACTCTCCCAGTTGTGCATCTACTCTCAGATACAGATATAAAAGCTTTTTTACTGTTTCAGTCGAGTGTTAACTCTCAGCCAGTCAAGCTGTCTTACTCTCCCAGTTGTGCATCTACTCTCAGATATAAAAGCTTTTTTACTGTTTCAGTCGGGTGTTAACTCTCAGCCAGTCAAGCTGTCTTACTCTCCCAGTTGTGCATCTACTCTCAGATATAAAAGCTTTTTTACTGTTTCAGTCGGGTGTTAACTCTCAGCCAGTCAAGCTGTCTTACTCTCCCAGTTGTGCATCTACTCTCAGATATAAAAGCTTTTTTACTGTTTCAGTCGGGTGTTAACTCTCAGCCAGTCAAGCTGTCTTACTCTCCCAGTTGTGCATCTACTCTCAGATATAAAAGCTTTTTTACTGTTTCAGTCGGGTGTTAACTCTCAGCCAGTCAAGCTGTCTTACTCTCCCAGTTGTGCATCTACTCTCAGATATAAAAGCTTTTTTACTGTTTCAGTCGGGTGTTAACTCTCAGCCAGTCAAGCTGTCTTACTCTCCCAGTTGTGCATCTACTCTCAGATATAAAAGCTTTTTTACTGTTTCAGTCGGGTGTTAACTCTCAGCCAGTCAAGCTGTCTTACTCTCCCAGTTGTGCATCTACTCTCAGATATAAAAGCTTTTTTACTGTTTCAGTCGGGTGTTAACTCTCAGCCAGTCAAGCTGTCTTACTCTCCCAGTTGTGCATCTACTCTCAGATATAAAAGCTTTTTTACTGTTTCAGTCGGGTGTTAACTCTCAGCCAGTCAAGCTGTCTTACTCTCCCAGTTGTGCATCTACTCTCAGATATAAAAGCTTTTTTACTGTTTCAGTCGGGTGTTAACTCTCAGCCAGTCAAGCTGTCTTACTCTCCCAGTTGTGCATCTACTCTCAGATATAAAAGCTTTTTTACTGTTTCAGTCGGGTGTTAACTCTCAGCCAGTCAAGCTGTCTTACTCTCCCAGTTGTGCATCTACTCTCAGATATAAAAGCTTTTTTACTGTTTCAGTCGGGTGTTAACTCTCAGCCAGTCAAGCTGTCTTACTCTCCCAGTTGTGCATCTACTCTCAGATATAAAAGCTTTTTTACTGTTTCAGTCGGGTGTTAACTCTCAGCCAGTCAAGCTGTCTTACTCTCCCAGTTGTGCATCTACTCTCAGATATAAAAGCTTTTTTACTGTTTCAGTCGGGTGTTAACTCTCAGCCAGTCAAGCTGTCTTACTCTCCCAGTTGTGCATCTACTCTCAGATATAAAAGCTTTTTTACTGTTTCAGTCGGGTGTTAACTCTCAGCCAGTCAAGCTGTCTTACTCTCCCAGTTGTGCATCTACTCTCAGATATAAAAGCTTTTTTACTGTTTCAGTCGGGTGTTAACTCTCAGCCAGTCAAGCTGTCTTACTCTCCCAGTTGTGCATCTACTCTCAGATATAAAAGCTTTTTTACTGTTTCAGTCGGGTGTTAACTCTCAGCCAGTCAAGCTGTCTTACTCTCCCAGTTGTGCATCTACTCTCAGATATAAAAGCTTTTTTACTGTTTCAGTCGGGTGTTAACTCTCAGCCAGTCAAGCTGTCTTACTCTCCCAGTTGTGCATCTACTCTCAGATATAAAAGCTTTTTTACTGTTTCAGTCGGGTGTTAACTCTCAGCCAGTCAAGCTGTCTTACTCTCCCAGTTGTGCATCTACTCTCAGATATAAAAGCTTTTTTACTGTTTCAGTCGGGTGTTAACTCTCAGCCAGTCAAGCTGTCTTACTCTCCCAGTTGTGCATCTACTCTCAGATATAAAAGCTTTTTTACTGTTTCAGTCGGGTGTTAACTCTCAGCCAGTCAAGCTGTCTTACTCTCCCAGTTGTGCATCTACTCTCAGATATAAAAGCTTTTTTACTGTTTCAGTCGGGTGTTAACTCTCAGCCAGTCAAGCTGTCTTACTCTCCCAGTTGTGCATCTACTCTCAGATATAAAAGCTTTTTTACTGTTTCAGTCGGGTGTTAACTCTCAGCCAGTCAAGCTGTCTTACTCTCCCAGTTGTGCATCTACTCTCAGATATAAAAGCTTTTTTACTGTTTCAGTCGGGTGTTAACTCTCAGCCAGTCAAGCTGTCTTACTCTCCCAGTTGTGCATCTACTCTCAGATATAAAAGCTTTTTTACTGTTTCAGTCGGGTGTTAACTCTCAGCCAGTCAAGCTGTCTTACTCTCCCAGTTGTGCATCTACTCTCAGATATAAAAGCTTTTTTACTGTTTCAGTCGGGTGTTAACTCTCAGCCAGTCAAGCTGTCTTACTCTCCCAGTTGTGCATCTACTCTCAGATACAGATATAAAAGCTTTTTTACTGTTTCAGTCGGGTGTTAACTCTCAGCCAGTCAAGCTGTCTTACTCTCCCAGTTGTGCATCTACTCTCAGATATAAAAGCTTTTTTACTGTTTCAGTCGGGTGTTAACTCTCAGCCAGTCAAGCTGTCTTACTCTCCCAGTTGTGCATCTACTCTCAGATACAGATATAAAAGCTTTTTTACTGTTTCAGTCGGGTGTTAACTCTCAGCCAGTCAAGCTGTCTTACTCTCCCAGTTGTGCATCTACTCTCAGATACAGATATAAAAGCTTTTTTACTGTTTCAGTCGGGTGTTAACTCTCAGCCAGTCAAGCTGTCTTACTCTCCCAGTTGTGCATCTACTCTCAGATACAGATATAAAAGCTTTTTTACTGTTTCAGTCGGGTGTTAACTCTCAGCCAGTCAAGCTGTCTTACTCTCCCAGTTGTGCATCTACTCTCAGATACAGATATAAAAGCTTTTTTACTGTTTCAGTCGGGTGTTAACTCTCAGCCAGTCAAGCTGTCTTACTCTCCCAGTTGTGCATCTACTCTCAGATACAGATATAAAAGCTTTTTTACTGTTTCAGTCGGGTGTTAACTCTCAGCCAGTCAAGCTGTCTTACTCTCCCAGTTGTGCATCTACTCTCAGATACAGATATAAAAGCTTTTTTACTGTTTCAGTCGGGTGTTAACTCTCAGCCAGTCAAGCTGTCTTACTCTCCCAGTTGTGCATCTACTCTCAGATACAGATATAAAAGCTTTTTTACTGTTTCAGTCGGGTGTTAACTCTCAGCCAGTCAAGCTGTCTTACTCTCCCAGTTGTGCATCTACTCTCAGATACAGATATAAAAGCTTTTTTACTGTTTCAGTCGGGTGTTAACTCTCAGCCAGTCAAGCTGTCTTACTCTCCCAGTTGTGCATCTACTCTCAGATACAGATATAAAAGCTTTTTTACTGTTTCAGTCGGGTGTTAACTCTCAGCCAGTCAAGCTGTCTTACTCTCCCAGTTGTGCATCTACTCTCAGATACAGATATAAAAGCTTTTTTACTGTTTCAGTCGGGTGTTAACTCTCAGCCAGTCAAGCTGTCTTACTCTCCCAGTTGTGCATCTACTCTCAGATACAGATATAAAAGCTTTTTTACTGTTTCAGTCGGGTGTTAACTCTCAGCCAGTCAAGCTGTCTTACTCTCCCAGTTGTGCATCTACTCTCAGATACAGATATAAAAGCTTTTTTACTGTTTCAGTCGGGTGTTAACTCTCAGCCAGTCAAGCTGTCTTACTCTCCCAGTTGTGCATCTACTCTCAGATACAGATATAAAAGCTTTTTTACTGTTTCAGTCGGGTGTTAACTCTCAGCCAGTCAAGCTGTCTTACTCTCCCAGTTGTGCATCTACTCTCAGATACAGATATAAAAGCTTTTTTACTGTTTCAGTCGGGTGTTAACTCTCAGCCAGTCAAGCTGTCTTACTCTCCCAGTTGTGCATCTACTCTCAGATACAGATATAAAAGCTTTTTTACTGTTTCAGTCGGGTGTTAACTCTCAGCCAGTCAAGCTGTCTTACTCTCCCAGTTGTGCATCTACTCTCAGATACAGATATAAAAGCTTTTTTACTGTTTCAGTCGGGTGTTAACTCTCAGCCAGTCAAGCTGTCTTACTCTCCCAGTTGTGCATCTACTCTCAGATACAGATATAAAAGCTTTTTTACTGTTTCAGTCGGGTGTTAACTCTCAGCCAGTCAAGCTGTCTTACTCTCCCAGTTGTGCATCTACTCTCAGATACAGATATAAAAGCTTTTTTACTGTTTCAGTCGGGTGTTAACTCTCAGCCAGTCAAGCTGTCTTACTCTCCCAGTTGTGCATCTACTCTCAGATACAGATATAAAAGCTTTTTTACTGTTTCAGTCGGGTGTTAACTCTCAGCCAGTCAAGCTGTCTTACTCTCCCAGTTGTGCATCTACTCTCAGATACAGATATAAAAGCTTTTTTACTGTTTCAGTCGGGTGTTAACTCTCAGCCAGTCAAGCTGTCTTACTCTCCCAGTTGTGCATCTACTCTCAGATACAGATATAAAAGCTTTTTTACTGTTTCAGTCGGGTGTTAACTCTCAGCCAGTCAAGCTGTCTTACTCTCCCAGTTGTGCATCTACTCTCAGATACAGATATAAAAGCTTTTTTACTGTTTCAGTCGGGTGTTAACTCTCAGCCAGTCAAGCTGTCTTACTCTCCCAGTTGTGCATCTACTCTCAGATACAGATATAAAAGCTTTTTTACTGTTTCAGTCGGGTGTTAACTCTCAGCCAGTCAAGCTGTCTTACTCTCCCAGTTGTGCATCTACTCTCAGATACAGATATAAAAGCTTTTTTACTGTTTCAGTCGGGTGTTAACTCTCAGCCAGTCAAGCTGTCTTACTCTCCCAGTTGTGCATCTACTCTCAGATACAGATATAAAAGCTTTTTTACTGTTTCAGTCGGGTGTTAACTCTCAGCCAGTCAAGCTGTCTTACTCTCCCAGTTGTGCATCTACTCTCAGATACAGATATAAAAGCTTTTTTACTGTTTCAGTCGGGTGTTAACTCTCAGCCAGTCAAGCTGTCTTACTCTCCCAGTTGTGCATCTACTCTCAGATACAGATATAAAAGCTTTTTTACTGTTTCAGTCGGGTGTTAACTCTCAGCCAGTCAAGCTGTCTTACTCTCCCAGTTGTGCATCTACTCTCAGATACAGATATAAAAGCTTTTTTACTGTTTCAGTCGGGTGTTAACTCTCAGCCAGTCAAGCTGTCTTACTCTCCCAGTTGTGCATCTACTCTCAGATACAGATATAAAAGCTTTTTTACTGTTTCAGTCGGGTGTTAACTCTCAGCCAGTCAAGCTGTCTTACTCTCCCAGTTGTGCATCTACTCTCAGATACAGATATAAAAGCTTTTTTACTGTTTCAGTCGGGTGTTAACTCTCAGCCAGTCAAGCTGTCTTACTCTCCCAGTTGTGCATCTACTCTCAGATACAGATATAAAAGCTTTTTTACTGTTTCAGTCGGGTGTTAACTCTCAGCCAGTCAAGCTGTCTTACTCTCCCAGTTGTGCATCTACTCTCAGATACAGATATAAAAGCTTTTTTACTGTTTCAGTCGGGTGTTAACTCTCAGCCAGTCAAGCTGTCTTACTCTCCCAGTTGTGCATCTACTCTCAGATACAGATATAAAAGCTTTTTTACTGTTTCAGTCGGGTGTTAACTCTCAGCCAGTCAAGCTGTCTTACTCTCCCAGTTGTGCATCTACTCTCAGATACAGATATAAAAGCTTTTTTACTGTTTCAGTCGGGTGTTAACTCTCAGCCAGTCAAGCTGTCTTACTCTCCCAGTTGTGCATCTACTCTCAGATACAGATATAAAAGCTTTTTTACTGTTTCAGTCGGGTGTTAACTCTCAGCCAGTCAAGCTGTCTTACTCTCCCAGTTGTGCATCTACTCTCAGATACAGATATAAAAGCTTTTTTACTGTTTCAGTCGGGTGTTAACTCTCAGCCAGTCAAGCTGTCTTACTCTCCCAGTTGTGCATCTACTCTCAGATACAGATATAAAAGCTTTTTTACTGTTTCAGTCGGGTGTTAACTCTCAGCCAGTCAAGCTGTCTTACTCTCCCAGTTGTGCATCTACTCTCAGATACAGATATAAAAGCTTTTTTACTGTTTCAGTCGGGTGTTAACTCTCAGCCAGTCAAGCTGTCTTACTCTCCCAGTTGTGCATCTACTCTCAGATACAGATATAAAAGCTTTTTTACTGTTTCAGTCGGGTGTTAACTCTCAGCCAGTCAAGCTGTCTTACTCTCCCAGTTGTGCATCTACTCTCAGATACAGATATAAAAGCTTTTTTACTGTTTCAGTCGGGTGTTAACTCTCAGCCAGTCAAGCTGTCTTACTCTCCCAGTTGTGCATCTACTCTCAGATACAGATATAAAAGCTTTTTTACTGTTTCAGTCGGGTGTTAACTCTCAGCCAGTCAAGCTGTCTTACTCTCCCAGTTGTGCATCTACTCTCAGATACAGATATAAAAGCTTTTTTACTGTTTCAGTCGGGTGTTAACTCTCAGCCAGTCAAGCTGTCTTACTCTCCCAGTTGTGCATCTACTCTCAGATACAGATATAAAAGCTTTTTTACTGTTTCAGTCGGGTGTTAACTCTCAGCCAGTCAAGCTGTCTTACTCTCCCAGTTGTGCATCTACTCTCAGATACAGATATAAAAGCTTTTTTACTGTTTCAGTCGGGTGTTAACTCTCAGCCAGTCAAGCTGTCTTACTCTCCCAGTTGTGCATCTACTCTCAGATACAGATATAAAAGCTTTTTTACTGCTTCAGTCGGGTGTTAACTCTCAGCCAGTCAAGCTGTCTTACTCTCCCAGTTGTGCATCTACTCTCAGATACAGATATAAAAGCTTTTTTACTGTTTCAGTCGGGTGTTAACTCTCAGCCAGTCAAGCTGTCTTACTCTCCCAGTTGTGCATCTACTCTCAGATACAGATATAAAAGCTTTTTTACTGTTTCAGTCGGGTGTTAACTCTCAGCCAGTCAAGCTGTCTTACTCTCCCAGTTGTGCATCTACTCTCAGATACAGATATAAAAGCTTTTTTACTGTTTCAGTCGGGTGTTAACTCTCAGCCAGTCAAGCTGTCTTACTCTCCCAGTTGTGCATCTACTCTCAGATACAGATATAAAAGCTTTTTTACTGTTTCAGTCGGGTGTTAACTCTCAGCCAGTCAAGCTTTCTTACTCTCCCAGTTGTGCATCTACTCTCAGATACAAAAGCTTTGTTACCGTTCCAGTGATATGTCAATTTTTAACTACCACCACATACATGGATATTGATATTACGGTTTTTAAAATAAAGTATTTTTAAATATCTAATAAAATATACTCTTCACTTTGAACCATAGCCTTTTGAGAAATAAAAAAGTCAAAATTATATTTTAGGATCTGTGCTTTAGTACAGTAGTGTTTTTTTCTTTTTAAAAATATATTTGGGTTTTGTAAGAATAAATACTGTTTTTCTTCTTCATTATTTTGCATATTGCATTCCTTCCTACGAAAATTAATTCCATCAACAATGTCCAAACTTAATACTACCACAAAGCATTAATACATGAAATATAACTTTTTAGAATTCTTATCAAAACTGAAGAATTAAAACAGTAAGTATTAATTTATTCTAATTAGTATTTTAAGCGAAAGAGACACCTGTATTTTTTTTTGCTTAGTACTATATTATATTGTTATAAAATTCGGTATTATGAATAGGTTATAACAATAACACGTAACAATCGATAGGTGGGTTAGTTAATTACGTAATAGAACCTTGATAAAGTAATCGAAATGTAGTAAATTTCTGATACCGTGTTATGTAAGCATAAAATTCGATATTATGAATAGTTAATAACAATAACATTTAAGTTAATAGGTCAAATACGAATTTTAATTTTAATCCAATTCGTAATCAAGTAATCAAAATGTACTAACAATCTATCAAGTTTGATGTTTGTTTTGATGGTTGATACATTCAAGGTAATGATAAGTTTCAAGGTTATCAAATCAGATTCTAGAGACCCTACTTAAAAATATGAATAAATATTATGATTTTATAGCATCGCCGATACCGAGATTAAATAATGAGAAATAGTTTTTCCTTACAGGTGAAGCCAATAATCAAATAAAAATTTCAGAAGACAAAATTCAGATGAAATCAAGCTGGTCAAATACGCAAATCTCTGCCGCTTAATAAAAGTGGATTTTAATTTATTTATTTATTACTCACCCTTTTAATATCCATTTCGTAATTTTTCACATACTTAACACACACTTTGAAATATTTTAGTGTATTTTAAACCAAAAAATTGGTTGCAACTACGTTTGTTAGACGTAGAACAATTATTGAGTGGACGTTAATGATATAATTTTACTACATGATCTTGATTATCATATTAAAAAGTATATATGTTACCGTGAATGGCCGAATGTTGACTTTTATCGGTGAATGTCAACAATCACATGGTCGCTTTGGTTAATGTCTGAAATATTTGTTATATCCGATTTATTTATTCGTTTATTTATAAGGAACCAGATTTCTTTGTTGTCCAAAGACATAAAAATAATATAAGTTATAAAGACAATTTTTTCTCTTTCTTTAACGGTATTTTCCTTTAATTATTATTCTCTTTTATAATTACATTTTTGTTAATGTTTACTTTTTATAAAATTAAAGGCTTAAAACTAAAAGAAATGTTACTTTAGTATAATTAAAGTAACCTTATGATATTACCTCATTACGCGACGTTTTTGCATAAACATATTTTAAAAAAATGAGTAATTTTTTAACAATTTTACAATTATTAATAAACAGTACTTTTGTTTTAAGTTTTGGCAAAAGTTTGCCAAATACAACTTATGTAAATAAGAATATTTAAATTAAACAGATAAAATTATGTTAACAAATAAAATTACTAAATACAAAATTATAAAACTTTATTACCATAGCTGCCAACACGGATATGAAAAAATACTAGTAGATTTTACGAAACAATGTAAATTTCACGATAACTGTTGCATAATATACTGAATATTTTACAAATAGGGAATTTCAGGGATTCTTATTGTCAAAAAAATACAAAACTTCATTACACTAATAACTATAAATGGTCTGCGATATTTTCCAATTATGATAGTAATAAATAAAGTTGAATTTGAATTTCATTTTATTATGTTAACACATAATTTTGAATAATAATAGACAAGTATTTTATTAATGATTGTTAAATGATTTAATTTCTGGATAAAAATAATTTGAAAAATTTAGAACAAAATGAAAATAAAAGCTGTAAATTGATTTTTATAAATCAGGCTTGCTTCATTATGTATCAGTAATACTTATTTGAATATTAAAGCAAGCAATAAATTGTGTAAAAAATTCTATTTCAATAAGGTTTTTTTTTTTATGAATTTATTCAAGTTTAGGAAATATTCGAAAATGTGCAATATTTCTAAAACTTGAATAAATTTAGGGAATATTGTACATAATTTTGAATAATAATAGACAAGTATTTTATTAATGATGATTAAATGATTTAATTTCTGAATGAAAATAATTTGTTCCGAATAATTGGAGTTCTGAATAAAAATAATTAGAAAATTTTAGAACAAAAAGAAAAGAAAAGCTTTAAATTTTATAAATGAGGCTTGTTTCATTATGCATTAGTAGTACTTATTTAAATATTCAAGCAAGCAATAAATTGTGTTCAAATTCTATTTCAATAAGGTTTTTTTTATGAAACTTATTCAAGTTTAGGGAATATTCTAAAATGTACAGAAACCAGGATAATTTTTATTAAACCAGTAGACCAAAAGAAACTGGCAAAATCCAGTAGTCCACTGGTAATCTAGTAGAGTAACTATGGCAGCTTTGTATTACGAATGATATTTTTGCATTATTACTAAATAATCACCAGCATAAAAACATTTGGGGAATTAATATATTTACCAAAAAATAAAATAAAATTTTAAGAAAATTGTGGATGCTGTTGCTATGGTAACAGAACAATATCATTAGGCTCAAATTTTCTTCCTTTAGAATTTTAACTAAATATGTATTGATATTATAAGAATTTTGGGATCTTTCGTTCGCATAATTTTTAATTTCGATGAAAAAACTATTTCTCATTCAAAAAAAAAAGTAAATAAATAAAAATAAAATATTGCGTAGCATTCGTAGGGGAGGGTCAGCGGAGCGAGCATGGGGCAGAACCAACAGCTTTAAATAATATTGATTTCCAGCAAACATAAAGTAAAATTTATCTATATATGCCAACGATAAGCACGTGAGATAGACAAGGTAACTAACAAAAGAGAAGACAGATTTAGACTTTAGATAAGATTACTTCTTTACTTCTTATTATTTAAACTTTGGGCTATCTTTCATTTAAATAAAATAAAAGAAACAATAATGTCCTCAATGCAGATACTTATATAATATTTTTCACTTTGAGAGAAATTATCTGTAGCGTCTTTTTAAGTTCAATGTCTTCTCTATCGGATGATAGATGAATTATGCATTTAAAGGGATCATTATGACAATCATTTAAAATTGTATGCATTGAAGTCGAAATTAACGAAATAGACAATGATACCGATGTCTTTGTAGAATATTAAATCGGATGATTAAATAATAGAGGAAAATATTCAGATAAAGAACAAAGGAGTGATTTTTAAACTTTGAGTATTTTGCCAGTACTGAAATTATTGATACGGTATTTTATCAAGTCAATAAGTGGCAAAAAATAGTGAAAGTAGTTTTTATGCAAATATATTTTACGTATTGAAAATCTCATATTTGGTTGGAAATGATGAGAAAAATCGAAATTTGATATTTTAAAATTTTATTAAGAAATAGAATTCTATTGATATTTATGAATACTCTTTATTATCCGCTAATTTCGAATTTTATTGATATTTAAGTTATACATACCAAATATTCCTTACTTAAGTAGAGAATTTGATATTTTGAAATTTTATTAAGCTTAAGAGATGGAGAGAGATGGAAGAAATTAAATTCTAATGACATTTATGAATACTATTTATTATCCGCTAATTTCGAATTTTATTGATATTTAAGTTATACATACCAAATATTCCTTACTTAGGTAGAGAATTTGATATTTTGAAATTTTATTAAGCTTAAGTACTTCTCAAGAGATGGAAGAAATTAAATTCTAATGACATTTATGAATACTATTTATTATCCGCTAATTTCGAATTTTATTGATATTTAAGTTATACATACCAAATATTCCTTACTTAAGTAGAGAATTTGATATTTTGAAATTTTATTAAGCTTAAGTACTTCTCAAGAAATGGAAGAAATTAAATTCTAATGACATTTATGAATACTATTTATTATCCGCTAATTTCGAATTTTATTGATATTTAAGTTATACATACCAAATATTCCCTACTTATGCTATATAAAAGTAGAGAATTTGATATTTTGAAATTTTATTAAGCTTAAGTACTTCTTAAGAGATGGAAGAAATTGAATTCTAATTACATTTATGAATACTCTTTATTATCCGCTAATTTCGAATTTTATTGATATTTAAGTTATACATACCAAATATTCCCTACTTATGCTATATGTAGGGAATTCGATATTTTGAAATTTTTTCAAGCTTAAGTACTTCTCAAGAAATGGAAAAAATTGAATTCTACTGATATTTATGAATACTATTTATTATCCGCTAATTTCGAATTTTATAGATATTTATGTTGTACGTACCAAATATTCTCTTCTTATACTATAAACTTTTCTATTTAAGTATAATTAACACTATAATAAATTTTTTCTTGAATTTTAGAACATTAGATTATTTTAAACTATATTTGTTACCTTAAACTATATTTGTCTGAAAAACTAACGGCATAGCGTACCTTACATATATTGGACAATCCTATATTTAACGAGTAAGAAAAATGCGAATGCATAAATATCAATTTTATAAATATAATTAGTTGTAAAATATAATTTATAATATATATATATATAAATATAATTTATAAAATATATAAATATAAATATAATTTATGAAATAAATATATAAATATCATTTATAAACTATATAAATATTAATATAATTTATAAAATATATTAATATAATTATATTTCATAAAATATAACATATATAATAATTGAATTTATTTTAAACTTGCTGAATATCTATTATTTATACGGCGAGGGAATATAATGGCAGGTAAATAATCAATAAATCAGAACTGAACAACACAACGAAATCATGCAAAAAACTGAAAGATGGAAACATCCATCACGATGGAAACAATATAAAATAATACTAATTTATTTAAAATAATACTAATAATATTTTTTATTTATATTATTATTGCTTTTTTTTTGTTTTTGCCACTGACTTTATGTTATTTGGTTTATCCATCCATGTTTCTAAATAGTATCTTGTTCATTAAAATTTAACTTCGGAAAAATTATTATGTGTTATGTTCTTCTCAGTGTGCTTCCTAATTGTTTGAGGGCAAAAGAGGATTTAAGTGGAAGAATTAAGTTTTTTTCTAGGTAAACAAACGCGTCCTTGTTTACTACGTATATTTTCACGATGAATTGAATGAAACCCCTCCCGGCCAAATAGTTTAGAAGTTATAAGGATTTTATGTACAAAAAGTACAAATTTCTCATCTTATATTGGTATGTAAGAAAGAGAGACATTGTTTCCTGTGTACTTTTTCTTGCAGAATCGAATGTGACTATATATAAGCCCATACTACTCAAAATTCTAAAACTACAAGATTTTTCAAGCATAACGAAAATCGTTTCACACGTACTTGTATATACACTTTACATTGATATCCAGGAAATATCTGAATACGTAAGGTATATTTTTATTACATATTTCCGATAAAATTGTTCATATTGGCATCAATGAGATGAAACAGGAATCGATAATATAAATTAAGAAATTATCACAATTTTATATACAAAAAGTACAATTTCGTACGTGTAGTTATTTGCGCATCGTACATAGCTATACGGACAATGCCGTTGTTGCTATATCTGTATTTTTTTCTCGTTTTATCTATAGAACAATTTTCTTCTGAATAAAAATCATTATTTTTGAATTACTCTTGTTATAATGAAAAACCCCCTATTAGCTTCAAAACAATGCAATGTGGACAAAAGTCGCTCCAATGAAATCGTTAAACTAGAATATCATTCGTATGGCATTGAAGAAATAAAATGCGGACAAAAGTCATTCCTATGAAATAGTTAAACTAGAATATCATTGTTATATCAGTGATTAAGTGAAATGTGGACAAAAGTCGATCCTATGAAATCGAAAAACTAGAATATCATTCGTATGGCATTGAATGAGTGAAATGTGGACAAAAGTCGTTCCTATGAAATCGTTAGCTTAGAATATAATTGTATGGCATTGGACAAATGTTGTCTATACAAGAAGAGCTCCAATGAAATCGTTAAACTAGAATATCATTCGTAAGGCATTGAAGAAATAAAATGCGGACAAAAGTCATTCCTATGAAATCGTTAAACTAGAATATCATTCTTATATCAGTGATTAAGTGAAATGTGGACAAAAGTCGATCCTATGAAATCGAAAAACTAGAATATCATTCGTATGGCATTGAATGAGTGAAATGTGGACAAAAGTCGTTCCTATGAAATCGTTAGCTTAGAATATAATTGTATGGCATTGGACAAATGTTGTCTATACAAGAAGAGCTCCAATGAAATCGTTAAACTAGAATATCATTCGTAAGGCATTGAAGAAATAAAATGCGGACAAAAGTCATTCCTATGAAATCGTTAAACTAGAATATCATTCTTATATCAGTGATTAAGTGAAATGTGGACAAAAGTCGATCCTATGAAATCGTAAAACTAGAATATCATTCGTATGGCATTGAATGAGTGAAATGTGGACAAAAGTCGTTCCTATGAAATCGTTAGCTTAGAATATAATTGTATGGCATTGGACAAATGTTGTCTATACAAGAAGAGCTCCAATGAAATCGTTAAACTAGAATATCATTCGTAAGGCATTGAAGAAATAAAATGCGGACAAAAGTCATTCCTATGAAATCGTTAAACTAGAATATCATTCTTATATCAGTGATTAAGTGAAATGTGGACAAAAGTCGATCCTATGAAATCGAAAAACTAGAATATCATTCGTATGGCATTGAATAAAAGAAATGTGGACAAAAGTCGTTCCTATGAAATCGTTAGCTTAGAATATAATCGTACGGCATTGAGCAAATGTTGTCCACACAAGAAGAGCTCTAATGAAATCGTTAAACTAGAATATCATTCGCATGGCATTGAAGAAATAAAGTGCGGACAAAAGTCATTTCAATGAAATCTTTAAACTAGAATATCATTTGAAAGGCATTGAATAAGTGCAATGTGGACAATAAGTCGCTCCAATGAAATCGTTAAACTAGAATATCATTCGTATGGCATTGAAGAAATAAAATGCGGACAAAAGTCATTCCTATGAAATCGTTAAACTAGAATATCATTCTTATATCACTGATTAAGTGAAATGTGGACAAAAGTCGATCCTATGAAATCGAAAAACTAGAATATCATTCGTATGGCATTGAATAAAAGAAATGTGGACAAAAGTCGTTCCTATGAAATCGTTAGCTTAGAATATAATCGTACGGCATTGAGCAAATGTTGTCCACACAAGAAGAGCTCTAATGAAATCGTTAAACTAGAATATCATTCGCATGGCATTGAAGAAATAAAGTGCGGACAAAAGTCATTTCAATGAAATCTTTAAACTAGAATATCATTTGAAAGGCATTGAATAAGTGCAATGTGGACAAAAAGTCGCTCAAATGAAATCGTTAAACTAGAATATCATTCGTATGGCATTGAAGAAATAAAATGCGGACAAAAGTCATTCCTATGAAATCGTTAAACTAGAATATCATTCGTATGGCATTGAAGAAATAAAATGCGGACAAAAGTCATTCCTATGAAATCGTTAAACTAGAATATCATTCTTATATCAGTGATTAAGTGAAATGTGGACAAAAGTCGATCCTATGAAATCGAAAAACTAGAATATCATTCGTATGGCATTGAATAAAAGAAATGTGGACAAAAGTCGTTCTTATGAAATCGTTAGCTTAGAATATAATCGTACGGCATTGAGCAAATGTTGTCCACACAAGAAGAGCTCTAATGAAATCGTTAAACTAGTATATCATTCGTATGGCATTGAAGAAATAAAATGCGGACAAAAGTCATTCCTATGAAATCGTTAAACTAGAATATCATTCTTATATCAGTGATTAAGTGAAATGTGGACAAAAGTCGATTCTATGAAATCGAAAAACTAGAATATCATTCGTATGGCATTGAATAAAAGAAATGTGGACAAAAGTCGTTCCTATGAAATCGTTAGCTTAGAATATAATCGTACGGCATTGAGCAAATGTTGTCCACACAAGAAGAGCTCTAATGAAATCGTTAAACTAGAATATCATTCGCATGGCATTGAAGAAATAAAGTGCGGACAAAAGTCATTTCAATGAAATCTTTAAACTAGAATATCATTTGAAAGGCATTGAATAAGTGCAATGTGGACAAAAAGTCGCTCCAATGAAATCGTTAAACTAGAATATCATTCGTATGGCATTGAAGAAATAAAATGCGGACAAAAGTCATTCCTATGAAATCGTTAAACTAGAATATCATTCTTATACCAGTGATTAAGTGAAATGTGGACAAAAGTCGATCCTATGAAATCGAAAAACTAGAATATCATTCGTAAGGCATTGAAGAAATAAAATGCGGACAAAAGTCATTCCTATGAAATCGTTAAACTAGAATATCATTCTTATATCAGTGATTAAGTGAAATGTGGACAAAAGTCGATCCTATGAAATCGAAAAACTAGAATATTATTCGTATGGCATTGAATAAAAGAAATGTGGACAAAAGTCGTTCCTATGAAATCGTTGGCTTAGAATATAATCGTATGGCATTGAGCAAATGTTGTCTATACAAGAAGAGCTCCAATTAAATCGTTAAACTGGAATATCATTCGCATGGCATTGAAGAAATAAAATGCGGACAAAAGTCATTTCAATGAAATCTTTAACTAGAATATCATTCGAAAGGCATTGAATAAGTGCAATGTGGACAAAAGTCGCTCCAATGAAATCGTTAAACTAGAATATCATTCGTACGCCATTGATAAGTGCGATGTGGACAAAAGTCGTTCCAATAAAATCGTTAAACTGGAATATCATTCATTGAGCAAATGAAAGGCAGACAAAATCGTTCCAATGAAATCGTTTGACTAGAAAATCATTCGTATGGCATTAACGGCTAAAAGCCGTTATAATGAATTTATTAAATCTGAATATAATTCCAAAGGATTCAAATTATTGAAAAGCGGGTAAAATGTTTAAAAATAGTGAAATAAATGGAAAACGGAAACAAAGGAAACCGTTAAATCAGAATATAATTCGAGGGACATTAAACAAACAAAATGCAAGTAAAAAACATTCCAATGGAATTATTACATCAGAATATCTTACGATTAGACTTCTTAACTCAACAATTTATCCACGCAATACTGACACTGCGATATTTTATATTCGAGAGAATTTTTCGCGAGATACGATAGTCTACGATTTGTTTTCTTCAAACAAGATTATGTTCATGAAATATTTTATACAAGAGACTTTTCAAGGTGATAGTTTTTTATATTTCTGTTTTTCTTATAAAATATTTTTTTATATGGTAAAAGGATTTTTAGTTTTTCTCCAAAACTCTTTCAATTTCTAAGTCTTTTTTTTTTTCTTCTTAAATAGCATCACAGTTTATATGCAGTACTTATTTAGGAAATAAATACAAAGAAAAAATATTATTATTATTTGATGCTGTAATAAACGTTATACTGAAAACTTAAAAAAAAGCTACGGTAACTAAAAAAAAAGCACCAAAAAAAACATTTAACGTATTTCTATTTGATTATCTTCTAAATTAGATAATATTATGATCTTGAACTAGTAACCCAATAGCCAAAAGAATCATCAGATAAATATTTTAAATTATTTAAAACCTTGAATTAAACCTTGAATAAAACCTTGAAACCTTTAAATTATTTAAACTCATGATTAAAAAAAACACCCTTTCTTTTGAATATAAACAATAAGTTTGATAAAACCGAGACTGATGTAAACTATGATAAAACGAAGAGCTTGACTGAGAATATGAGAAAACACAGTAGCTGTTTATGATGAAGTTTTGATACAGCAGGTGCATAGAAAAATAGCCTCCTGCTAATAATGCAATACAGGTATTTTATATTAATTCGTCCGGGGGGGAACTTTTAAAAAATAGAATTTTTCTCATTGGTTTAATATTAGGCATAATAAACTTCAGCGCAGCAAACATAGGCATCACAAACTATAAATTAAACTTTAGACGATTTTTTCACAAATATTTGAAAGAGAACATTTGCTAGCTTACGGCTATATTTAATAAAAAAACGAATTTATTGCACGTTCTTCAATCTATAATTACTTTATACATTACGTCAGATAAGCTCAGAAATCAATGTGGATAACACGTCGGGATTACGTCACCAAATTAGTATTCCTAAAATTATCTGAAATCACGTGTTTATAGTTACACTTTTTTTTATTTAAGCAGTTCATTAGTTACACTTAAGCTTGCTGAAACACGTTTTTATCATAATATATATATATATATATATATATATATATATATATATATATATATATATATATATATATATATATATATATATATATAAAGGTTAAAAGAAAAGAGAGATAAACAAGGAACATTAAGAAAAATAATAATAAGTTTTCTTTGCGCATAAGCTGCAAGTACATAGAACTCATGAAATAAGTTAAAAATGTAGAAAAAACAAGGAAAAAGCTATAAAGATTTTTTAAAGGAGAAGAAAAATTTTATAAGACAATGTTTTTAAAAAAAATATTTACAAGCACTTTTTTTTCGGATATAATCGTGTGAGCTGATGACGAGATTATTATTTTGAATTATTTAAAATATTTTAAATTTATGAATATTTTTTAAAAACATTATTTAATAATTCTTTCTCCTATAAAAAATCTTTATATCTTTTTCCTTGTTTTCTCTCATCTTTGTCACTATATATATATATATATATATATATATATATATATATATATATACAGCAAAATAAATGAATACAAAAAAACCAGAAAAGAAAAAAAAAAAAAATTTTTCTTTGTAATTTATATAACTTTTCTATGTGCAAATCCGTCGGCAAAATTATTTACTAAAAAATTTCTTTATACAATTTTTCCATGTGCAAATCCATTTCGGGCAAATCCGTGGCTAAAATTATTTACTAAAAAAATTTCTTTGTCAATTTATATAACTTTTCCATGTGCAAATCTATTTCGGGCAAATCCGTGGCTAAAATTATGTGCAAAACTGGCAATTCATGTTTCTTTCTCTTTTCTATTTTATATTTTTTTCTTAAATAAATATTTATTTTCTAAAATTATTTATAGTCAAATTCTTTAAATTATCCAGTTTAATATTACCTCGCATACATCAGTTTTCTGGCCCATCCTTGGTAACTAACAAATCTAACGCACTTCCGTAATGCAGCAAGAACGCAATTTAAACTCCTCTAGTTACTCTCAATTTGCGCTTTTGTTTTCAAAGTTTTCATATTTTGCAATCTGGCAATCTTGTTACGTAAACACTTTAAATCATTCTTGAAAAATTTCCCGTTCATGTAAGTTCATTATTTTTCGCTACTCGCTTTATAGATTTTGTTTTGTTCTGCTCTTCCTTTTTATTTTATTTTCTGTTTTTACGTGTTATTTTTACTTATTGTGTTTTATTTTATTTGTCGTAATTTTTGTAAAAAAGTTTTTTGAGTGCTCCTCACACTATTGTATTGATATATTTTGCTTTGGCTATATTGATACAATATTAGAAAGCACTCTTTTTCGGATATAATCGTGTGGGCTGATGAAAAGATTATATCTTTTATTTTCCGGTTTTTTAAAAAAACTTTTTCCTCTTTTTTTTTAAATTAATTGTTTCTTTTTTTTAATTAATTCTTTTTTTTCTTTCCCCAGTTGTTTATTATTATAATTATTCGCCCCCCTTTTTTCATTTGTCTGTAATTTACCTTTGTTTTATCTTCATTTTGAACTTTATATATATATATATATATATATATATATATATATATATATATATATATATATATATATATATTTATATATATATATTATATATTTATATATATATATTATATATTTAGATATATATATTATATATTTAGATATATATATATATATATATATATATATATATATATATATATATATATATATATAATTGCAAAACAATTAGGAATCTTTACATTTTAGAAACTTTATTTGTTAATACGTTTTTTGTTCCATTCTTAGTATTTCATCTTGAAAATTATGTATAAATGCATATGTTTTCCTAATGTTCACCAGTTGTAATAATGTGTACCATATAATACAATAGCAGTCGCAAATATTCTGCATATATAATTTAACTTTCTTAGATTTCATTTTTGTTTTCAAAAATTTTGGGAAGTCTACAGTTTTTATTTTTGAATTTATCTGTGACTAACAAAAGTAACAGTGTAAAAATATCTTTTACTTAAATACATTTACATAATCAAGTTACAAAACAGTATGTTTTTCTTTCAATTAAAACTTTGAATGATCAGTTTATTTTATGACTGCTTGTATCATTCAGACATTTTTTTTCTTATTTTTTGGACCAAAAAACTTTATTGTTTGTTATTTTTGTGTACAGAAATGTTGTTTTAAGATTTTGTTGTTTTATAAAAGATATTTTATTAAACTTTGGTGCTATTTTTTTTAGTTCTTGTCTTTTGAGTTACTTTAATAGATAGGTAACCAATAATACTGTAAAACTTTCTAAATTAAAAATAAATACAAAAAAATTTTTAAGTTAAAAAAAATTTTTAGCTTTCCTTTTCTTTTAATTTTTGTCTTTTTTGTTCCTTTGAATATTATGATAGATTTGTGTCATAAAAAATACACATTTTCTTGTATACACATTTTCTTGTACCCTTGGTGATTAAATATTGAAAACTTCCATCTCTTAGATAGTTGATTTTTAAATTAAACTAAATTTGCTTAGGTTATCCTGCCTCAGTGATGCAATGTTTTGAAATCAAGCAATGGTATTTTACTTCTATATAGAACAAAAAATGCTGAGTCATTCATTTTTCGCTTATAAAACCTTTGCTTCTGGAGGCATTGAAATCTTAAGACAACCTTATTTTGATTTAATATTAATATTTTCGCAATAAATTTTATTTAATATTATTATGTTTCTGTAACGAAGGACAGTGGCTTTTCATAACATCAGAACTCACCGAAATGCTACTTCTAATCCTCCAAGATTTCTAAGCTATCTGCCTAGTCTAAATTTTCCAAATTCCTGACTTTTTAAATGAAATATACGCATTATTTTTTTGACTGAAACATACTTTATGAAGTTTGTGCCATTTTAATTATAATGTATGTAAATTATAATTTTTTTTTAAATGTTAAATTTATAAAAACCATAAAAGAATGTAGAAACTTTGCAATAAATGAACCGTCAAAAAATTGACGCGAAATGCATAAAGTTTTTTTTTACCCCTGTTATAAATATTATGTATTCCTAGGTAACTGAAATATCATAGTAACAAAATTCCTGTATTAATTTTTAAAATCAAAAGCATCTGTAAGTAAATTATTTTGGAGATTTAAAAAAGATACTTGATGATGAATATAAATAAATAATTCAAAAATCAATGGTTTCTTTTTCTTGTTAATGTCTATTTTTCACTAAAAGGACAATTAGATCCATGTATTGAATTTTGAGTATTACTAAGTTTTAACAAATCAGTAACGTGAATAATCGCTTCTTCCAGACAGCAGCTTCTAAATCTAATTTTGTTTTTGGCGTATGCATAAGCTGATAATATTGAATAAAATAAATGTAATTATTGTTTTCGAAAATAAACTGCGAGAACAATAATCAGAGAAACATAATTCTATATTCTTAACTTTAGTTCTTTTGATTTGAAAAATTAGATGACAAAATACTTATACATTATCAACCAATCCTTAATCCTTTTTAAAAATTTAGTTTTTTCACAATTGGTTAGGATATTTGCAATAATGTTGAAAGTTTTCAAGAAGCTGTGAATAATTTTTTGAATAATTTGAGTAATAATGATTTTCCTTATAATTTTTGTAATGTTAATTTTTTAATTAAGAAAATGATTGAAGAATATTAGTTTTTTTATTTCTTTTAACAGGGCGCAATTCAAGACTTAACTGAGCAGCCCCAGTTAAGCATTCTATTAATATGTGACGTAATATTTCTTTGACAACTTTTTCCTATCATTTTCTAAATCTGCGCATTTTAAAAGAGGGCGTTGTTTTCCTTTGGTTTAAGTGATTCCATTTCATTTGGTTTGCTTTAGAGTTCGCTGTCTGACCTTGTTTATGTGAGTTTTTATTTTCTGTTGATTTTTATTTTCTGGAGAATTTGTATGAGTTTCTGTATTAGTTTTATGTCTTGCATGTTTTTTTCTCCTGGACTTTTAAACAAAACCTTCGGGAAGGTTTTTAGGCTTTTGCCATCTTCCTCAATAGAAAAGGTTTTGTTTTTTGGCCACTGGGGCCGTACCGGCCCCTGAAGACGTCGGCTTCAGTGGTCATATTTTTAATTTTGTTTTATTTCCTTTGCTACTTTTATTTCTATTTTTTGTCTAACGAAACACATTTACTCGAAAGGCATATTTTAATCAACAAAGGAGAAATATTTTCTTTAATGTAGTAAAATTAGAAAACAAATTTAGTAGAAGAGGGGCACAGTTTTTGCACATTTTTTTGAAAAATTATTCTCTTCTATATAAGATGAAAATAAATTATAATAAGAGCTTTTGCACTTTAACCCTCAATACAAAGCTGCTAAAATTGTGTAATGACGACAAACGTTAGAAATAAAATGAAGATTCGTTCGATCACAGATTTTTTATTTAAATAATCTTGAATTTGTCGTGATGAAAGTAATAGGACTTTATGATAATTTATTCAATTCGTACCTAACGTAGTGATTTAGTAATATTTAACAAAGTACGTGTCCCATCCAAGTAAAAAAAATATATTCTGTATATTCAAGATGCTTCTTCTACCTACTGGTTCAAAGAATTATTTATACTTCATGTGAACTGAATAAAAAAATTTTAAAAAAATATGAATCAAATGATTTTTTGCCTACACATTAAAAATGAAAGAAAACGATATTTAAGCAAAGTAAAAACATCAAAGTTCTAAGTAAAAGAAGATGAGAAAAATAATTTTCGATAACGGATAGGTTGATAATTTTTACTGATTTTAGTGTTTTATTTTTACTTACATGATAAAAAAAAATAACTATTTGATTCAGATTCATTCCTCACTTTTAGAGACGAAAATATTTACACTATTTCATTTTGAGATTGTTTCGTAGAACTATCAAAACTCTGAATAGTTTTTTCCAAGGAATCCTGCGAAAGTCGAAAAAACCTATCAATCATACCACACAATTTTAATTTAATTGCTTTCAGAGCCGGTAAGTAGTGCTTATATTTTCTCAAATTAAAATTTTAATTATATTTGGTGTCATATTACTAATTAATGTATTATTATATACCTTTGCATAAAATGAAAAAAAAATCATGGCTTGTGACCAAAGAAAATATTTTTCAAGGTAATATTTTTAATGTACCTTTTCTTAAATTTAAAAAAAAAAAATTTCTAATTTGAAAGATGAAATAAATATCCAAAGTTATTATTTTACTGTCGAATCCATGAATTGTGTAAAGCAGCATTGGAGTAAGTGTATAAATATTAAAAAATTAAATCACAAACGCATTTCAATTTCGCAAAACTGAAGTCTTTCTCCATATGGACGTTTTGCTGGCTTTAGATAAGTTAAACCTGACCTAACAGTCATGAGTAACAGTTGCAAACTCACAGCAATTAGCAAAGTATGCTGTTTCATCCAAAGATGTTAACGTTGTTGCAACGTTAAGTATGCTATTTTTTCATGAAGTTATAAAATAATACTTCTTCAATACTAAGCAATACTTAGAAAGCAGTAATTGTTCAGTAGGAAAGAACACAATTTATCATTCGTGAGGGGAGTATAAAATTTTATATTTGATACAAAAAATTAACATCTATTTTTTTCTAATTAAAGTTAACGTTAATATGCCATTTTAATCTATTATAAATGTTTTAACTTTTTTTCTTACAAAAATAACTTCTAACTTCGAAAGTGACTTTTCTAACTTTTTTCTTTTAACTTTTTTTTTCTTTTTCTTCTTACTTGCTTAATATATATATATATATATATATATATATATATATATATATATATATATATATATATATATTTAATAAAAACTATTGTTTTTTAATAAGAATTGAAAAAAAGGTAACTAAAAATCGTAACATATATACCTCTTTCTGATCGCATTTAGAGAAAGATGTAAGAGAAGAAAGTAAGAAACATTTTAAATCTATTAGAAACGATCGCTAGCAACTTCTCACCCTTCAGAATTCATCCCCTTGTCATTTTAGCTACTATAAGTTAATTTATTTTTTATGAGTATACCTTCAAATTTTAAAATGAAAAAGGCCATACATATGGAAAAATTCTTAAAGAAACTCTTCAAAATTTATTAAACGAAACTTAAAACTACCAATTTGAGATAGAAATTCTCTCTTCAGTTAAACTGAATTTAGAATGACCTGAAATTTGTCGCCATTTGGTAGAGATTTGGGAAGACAAATCTTCTTCAGGATTTGTTTCTTTTTGTACCACAAAACATCAGGGGTGACAGGCCACTTCCAGAATTGTCCACTTTTCTCCAGGCATTTCACACATGCCTCGTTGTAGAAATCAGAAATCATTTGACCCGGGTACATTTTTTCTTTATATTTTACTGCAACAAAATCACCTTGCACAGGGTCAGTGTTTTTTGCGTCATTGACTGACTCACTGCTTGTCAACAGATGACCAGAGACTGTTGAAGATGGGTGGTCAACATCTAGGACATTAATGACAGGCTCTCCTCTTGACAAAAAAAAAAAAACTTCTGCGTGTAGAGCTTCTTTGATAGTTTGGTGACAAAAAACTGAACTTAACTTTTTTCTGGCTGGTTCCGAAATATGATTACCAGATCACACTTCTTTTCCAGATCACAACACCACAAATCCACGTCGACCCAAACAATGATAGGTTGCAATTTAGGTTATAATTTGATTGGTGTAATACTCTAGTTAAAATCACCCTACTATATCGCTACATAGCGTTAGTTTTCCTTTTTCGATCGGTTCCTTCCTCTGGCGCCATCTTCCGCTTGAGTTTGAAAACCCAGGATGGCACCGAGTCACCCCGTATGGAAAATTAGTCACCCCGTTTGACGGTATATGTCTCGTTTTAGGGAACAAGGGAAATCTTAGTAATTGTAATTGGTTTATTAAATAGCTCGCGTGATTCCCACAAAGAGCAAAGGGGAAAATGTCTTACTTTTATTTAATACATTCTTAAAACAAAAATAGATTAAAGAACAGGATGTGAATTTAAAAGTGTGACATAGCGTTTCGTTTTGAATAATAAATAAAGAAAAGAACTTACAGAAAAGGAATAACAGAAAAAGATTAATTGAAACTTTTTGTGTTACGTTCCCCCTCCCCGAAAATTTTTAATTACCATCGATTTTTTTTATTTTCTATTATCTATTTGCAAAGTTTTCCCTATGATGAAAGCACAATAAAAATGAAAAGAATCAAATTTGTAATATTAACAAGATATAAAGAAAAATGAATTATAAAAAATGCGTTTAAGTTCTAAACACTATTTATAATTTAGTGAAAAATGTTTTAAAGCAGAGAACAGTTCCAGAAACGAGTCTTTAACGAGTTAAAATTTCAAAACATTGAGTCCAATTTAGTGGTGGTCTCTTGAAACATCATTCTATATATGGAACAAACACGCGATCAACTTATTAAACAGTAAAAGTTTTTGACACTTGTTTCTATCATAGTGAACTCTTTTTAAACATAGAATTTAAACAAACTTGAGTTTAATGAGTTCAAGTCCGATAAATTGTTTCTAATTCAGAAGATAATCTTGTAAGTCTTTTTAAACATTGTAATTAAACAAACTTGAGTTTAATGAGTTCAAGTCCGATAAATTGTTTCTAATTCAGAAGATAATCTTTTACAATATAGTATAATGAAGCAGACACGTGTTTGTCACGTTAAACAGAAAAAGTGCTTAAGAAAATTAAAATATCAGTGAGCTTCGTGCAGTTATTTGACTCGAATAATGATAACGACCTTTTCAGATATCTGTTACCAAATCTTAAGAGATATCAAATACGTATCTCTTGAATATTAAATGTCATTAACCTTGAAAACTGTTTTCCATACTCGTGAACTATTAGGGAAATAAAGTAAGGGAATCAAACGAGATTTCACTAACGCATTTACTTTTTCATCATCAGGAATGGTAAATGAGAACATTTTTTTTACATTTAACTTATGAACTCAGGCTTATGACATTAACTGTTTACATAAGCTTTGATTGATATCACAAATAATGTGGATGATCATATTTTTTTAGTGTTAAGGGGAAGTTTTCAAATTTGATACTTCAGACTTTTCTTTTTTTAAAGAAAATATAAGAACTACATAAACTAGATGATTTAAATTCCACTTAGAATTACTATTTTCTAACACTTTTGCATGCACGAAAACTTTTTTAAACTTAAATTTTTGCAACCGATTAGATTTTTGAATTTTCAATTTCGCTACTTATACTGTATTCATTGTATGAACACACATTTAAAAAAGAATAATGAATTGCTTATGATACTGACAATGACCTAAGTTCCAGATTTTTTTGCATGACTATTTTTAACACTTTTGCAAGCTCAAAAGTTTTGTTTACTTAAATTTTCGCAGCCCGTTTGACTTTTGAATTTGAAATTACGCTACTTTTACCTTTTTTTTTCTAAATTAGTGCCACACGATTTTACAAAAATAAAATGTTTTTGTCGTTGTTATTCATAATTACTGCATATTGTATTATATATTATTAATAAATACCTTATATCATATATTTATTCATTAGTCCTACATCATTTTGAATTTGAAATTACGCTACTTTTACCTTTTTTTTTCTAAATTAGTACCACACGATTTTACAAAAATAAAATGTTTTTGTCGTTGTTATTCATAATTACTGCATATTGTATTATATATTATTAATAAATACCGTATATCATATATTTATTCATTAGTCCTACATCATACCTTGCTAAAATTGGAAATTTTTAAGTATAGTCATTTTTAGTGCTTTTGGCTGTATACAAATTCAACAAATACAACATTCGTAAACAAAACTTTTTATCAATTCGTATCAAAACTTTTTGTATTCAATGTAATCTTCTAATTTTCAATTTTGATACTTTCATCATTGCTATTACATTAAAAAGTACGTTATTCTTGATGGCCTATGTCACACATTATCTTGCATGTCTATTAGTATTTTGGAGGAAATTCAACTTTCATTTGTATAAATAGAGCCCGCGCTAAGGATTTTGAAATTATTAGCCAGTAAATTAGCCAAATGTAAAAGAGTATTCGCCAATTTTCAGAAGTTTTCGCCAAATGCAAATCTTAACGATTTTTTATGATTAATTTTTTCTCACAGAAAACTATTTTACAATAGTTTTTTTCAGACTTACATTATTTGGACCCAATTCTAACTGGTTATGCGGCTCATCTACCGAAAATTACTGTAATCGAATAAAAAATACTAATTTGTTTAGGAAAATTCATTTTGACGTAATTTTGAGGATCGATTTAAATATATATATTTTTTATTTCCAGTGGAAAAAATCATTCGCCAAAACACAATTTTATTCGCCAAATTTACGATTTTATCGCATTTGCCGAGGTGGCGAATGCTTAGCACGGGTTATGTATAAATGTTTTCATTGAATTTGATCTTTGCGTTTGAAACTCGTTGCTTTTGCATTTTTAACTTTTATAGGAATGGTCTTACGACTTTTAAAAACATTTCACAGCTTATAACTCACACTGACCGAACTCACTAGAAAAGTTCAAGTTCCCTAAAGGCTCGGAAAGATAAATTACTAGCTGTCATAATATATTACGACACGATACTGCAGAAAGACAAAACATTGATAAGGGACCTAGGGTTGTGAACTAGGCTTCGACCAGTTATTTAAGATGACAGATAATTCTATCACAAGTTTAAAGAAGTGAAAGTTAAAGTTGTTTTCTAACTATAGTTTGTGACAGGCTGTTATCCTTGTAGCTCAAATTGCAGAATGCAGTTCAATTTTTTTGTTACTAATTTCTTTTAGTTATGTTACTTTAAGTAATTGCACGTTTCATTCTCGATTTTTGTATACTAAAATTCATTTTCGATATTCTTATATTGTAAATTTTAAAATTGTTATTCTTAAAAAGGCATTTCTAAGTGGGGAACTGTAATACTAACAGCAGTAAGTTTTAAATTGCATAAATATTCATGCATTGAGAAAAAAAAAATATGGTCAAATTTACCAGAAAATATATCACGTGCTATGGGAAAACTAATAAGCTCGGTTATTTTAACCGAGACACTTAGGATACGATTTCGTTAAATTTAAAGATAAAATCTGGTTCCATAATGTGTGATAAAATTCAATAAGTATGGTAAAATTTATTAATTTCATTATAATATTATAGAGCATAGTAAAAAAAACATTTATTCGGTTAAATTTACTTTTCTGTTTTATACTTTTTTTTATATTTAATTTGTGGTAATAGTAACTATTCTGTAAACCAGAATTTTCAGTAAACTATTACCATATGAACTGAAAAACTACCAAAGGAATGGTTTATATACCGTAAATTTTGGTTTTATTAACCAGAGCTATGTTTTTTTTTTTCTTACCAGAAATGCCCTTACCATACAGTACGGCAATTTTACCAGAATTTTTTTCTTCATGTGTTATGAACTAATTATTCACTATTTTTTAACAAAATATAGTATTTAGATAAAATTAACACTATGATTATTTTTTCGTTGAGTTTTATGGGGCATCATATTATCTTAAAAAGCAAATTTTTAAGAAAATTTGTCAGAATTTTGAACGCTACATGACTTGAACAATCCTATATATTTGGCGAGTAAGAAAGACGGCATTTTGTTTCAGTAATGTTTCATAAAAACATAAGAAAATACTCACTTGAAAAATACTTTTCAGGACGTATTAAAAGTTTAAAGTACTTATTTTAAAATAATTTTTTGTTAAAATTAAGTTGCATATGTTACATTTATGGTCATGCATATTCTTTCACACAGTAATATGACTTTAGCATTATTTCCATTTTACTTAATGCCATTCTATTGATATTATCAAAGTACCCGCCTCCTTTTTAAATTTTATGCTGTTATTTTTAATTATAAACGTCTAGATCAAGGGTTCCCAATCCTTAACAGCTACTGAAATCTAAATGATCAAGAAACTTTTGGCGGAGCCCCAAATTCATAAATAAAATTAGTAACTGTGATCAAAAAACTAATCAAAAATTAATAATAAATTATAATAAAAAGCAGCTCAGAGGATAAAACCACGTGTTTTTTTTTTTTTTTGAAGCTTTTTGCTCCTTTTTACTCAGGGGTATGCTAAAGATGGAGCATAGTCCTGGAAGTCATCTAGCCAAAACACGACGCACTCAACGTTTAGGGTAAAATTAATTGCATATCGAATAATTAAATTTGAAAATTACAAAAATTTTTACATTTTTCTCTTTTTTTTTTCAAACAGCAAGTAAGGAAACAAATATAACATCTAATGCACCTCAACCAAAATATATCATTTTTATGCTTCATTGTAAATTACCATATAATTGTTCAAAAAAGAATGAATCAGATGATTCGAATATTTTTCCTCTTTACATTGGCATTAGTAATAAAGAGTGGAATATTTACCTAAGTTATTATATAAAGAAAAAGGTTATTTTATCTCGCAATAACAAGAGCTTTAATTTATACCCGAAAAATTTTAAACCGCTTACCACTATTTTTCTTATAAAATTTGACTTTCAGAAAGGTAAATATTTGGTTGAGGGGGAAAAAGTAATTTTTAATAAATGTAATATTATTTTCCAAAAATATGAAGCAGGGGAACAAATGTTTTGTTGCATTTCTTCAAATATTCCTTGCCAATTTCGTTTCTGGGTACATTAAATCTGAAATTATAGTTATGCTCCTAAAGCTACACATTTTTCTAAACAGACATTTCTATTTTATTTTGTCTATATATTTAAGTTTAAGAACGTCCATATATAAAAGGGGGTTGCATAAATGTTGCAAAAAACGCCTAGGGGAGTTAGGGCACATCATCATTTGCGCCACCCTTTGTTACATAGAATGTTTTTAAAATTGTACATTTTGAAAAATTTAGACTAAGTATTATTTTAAAAAATGGAACTTAAAGAGAGAAACCGATTGCAGATTTTAAATAATTGACTTAAAAATATCAAAGATGCATTAAAAAATCTTACGCAACAGAAGAAAAAAAAATGTTTCCCAGTGTTACAGCTTTTCTCTTCATTAATCATTTCATGTAAGTAGCTATTTAACATCGATAAAGAACGCTGGTATTTCGTAACATCAATAGACATAGTAACTCATGCCCGGAAATGTTATCGTAAGCAACTAGGGGTGCTTCCCTTCTATCACTTATTCAGAATTACACGAAGAAACAGCTCGTAATTGGAACGCGTCCCTAGCGGTGTATGACGGCATTTCCGGACATGGGCTCCTATGCAATTTTAAACCTGATAACGAACACTAACTCCCGTCTAAGTTTGTCGCGGCATTTATGCGACCTTATCTTTTTATATATTACGTTTTAGACATAAATATTTGGGCAAAAAAAGTTAAAAATGTCATTTAAAATTGGTTTATATTTTTTTATCCATTAAAATCAATTGTAAGAAATGTGTAGATTTAAGAGAAAAACTGATCGCAGATTTAAAATCCGCGATACTAAAATATGTAAAAACTGATAAAGAAAAAACTCGTGCAATAGGAAAAAAATGATTCCTAGAGTAATTAATATTGTTTCAGTACATTAAAATGCTAAATTGAAACTTACTTTCTGCCTAGAATAACTTCAAATAAACTAAATATGAATTTATAGATATTCATCGATCCATTTGTGTCTATCATTCTTTTAAAAGTATGATTCCTTTTTATAAAAAAAGGAAGAAAGTGGTTTCAGAAGATTTTTATTGTTAGGAATTAATTCATAATTAATCTCATCATAACAATATTTATATTTGAGTTTAAAATAAAACTACTGAGATTTTTCTTAAAAGCTACTGAACAGCAATAATTCTCGGAGGAAATTGAAATAAAAAGAACCCTCACAGCAGCACCTGCAAAATTCATTTTGGGGTAAAATCCATTTATACCGTAATTTTCACAGTATAAACAACAATTCAGTGATTTTGTAGTAAATATTACTCTTTGTATATATAATAATTACTGTATAGAATTTCACGAATTTAACGGTAAGAAGTACTTTTTCTGTCCGGTGCAGTAAAAAATTTTTTTTATCGTAATTTAATCCGGAATTTTTAAATTTTTTGCAGTGTAGGAGGTTCCGCTAATTTTCCGTAATTGCTTCCCATTCATTAATGTTAATTTTTTAAGTTAATACTTTTCAAGACAACAGAGATCACTTTAACGGTTTATTAATAAAATATATAATTTTGTGTCAAAACATTTTGTATATGAATTTTTAACACTCTTATTTTTTAATATTTTTTTAAATTAATTGTTATGATATTAATGAATACTTGTCATTTAAATCTTATCAACTGTACTTGAAGAATATTAAAATGATGCGACACAATAAGAAGAAATGGAAGAGAATTAATTTTGCACATTAACGATGCATAGCGATAACTTTAAATCATTATCACCTTATATCAACTTAGAAAAAGTATTTTTAAGCTACTAAAAATATGAAAAATCAATTATAATAACGAAAGTATAATTATTTCTGAAGTAAAGAACACCAGCAAAAAAGTATAACAAAAAGTAATATTTCAAAAGTGCATTGCAAAAAATCTTGGATGGTTACCAATACTGAAATCCTGACTTATGTTAATTCACGTTGACAATCAAACTACAGCTATCCACAGTTTCTTCTCGGCAAGAAAGATTGAATAAACGCAAAGTGTTGGTTCGTTGTCCGCTTCAGAACTTTTATAAAAATTCGCCCTCTAAATTGAAACCACCATGTTACTTCAAAACGAAAGGCAGGCGCAAAAATAAAAAAATGGATAAAGTCAAGGAAAATGAGAGCTTAAATGAAAATTATAATTAATTAATAGTTAACATTCTCCTAGTTTCATAACATAGTTTTTAATGTAGTTATTCTAAATATTTATGATTTTTATAATTATATTCTTTTAAATTTAAATATCTATAAAAAATTTGAAAAATTTCTAATATTATTATGAAACTAAATTTTTATTCTGTTTCAGTAATTAGCGAAGGTTGTTGTTTTCTAATGATTAAGTATAAAAAAAATTGTCATTAACAGCATATTTTAAAATCAGGATTCTAAATTTAACCCTACTTTACAAATTACAGTTATCGAACAATAAGTAGCTAAAAAAGTGTCGATATATGCTTCAATTTTTTTTCTAATAATAAAAATAAAAATTTTAAAATAAAGTATTTATAGCTTTATTAACGATAACTAGTAAAATATTTTTATAACTTTAAAATAGTATTTAATTTAATATTATGGTGAAGAAAATTTTTTTTAAACTACGTTTTTGAACGGAAATAATGTGTTAATTGCATAAAGTTTGAAAGTTAATATCAAGAAAAAGTTGAACTTATTTTTACTGAGAGAATGATGCAAAGTTTTAATATATTTTTGCTTGAGATCTCCGAAATCTGTGTACGGCGGGACGTCATGAAGAAGGAAATCGTAGCTAATAGCCCTTCTTTCTTCTCTTTAGACCTGGATATCTCACACGTGTTTTTGACCACAAATAAGTTGTGAGTGCTAGCTTTCTACATTCAAATCGCCTCGTGCTGGAGAATTTTTGAGGATATTATCTTTCCCGGTACCTGACACGGGGCGATTTGAAAGTGCACAACTTGGCGAACAAAGAGCACGAGTCACTTATTCTTTGGCCAAGATGCACAATATGTGGTAAAAAACAAAAGCGAGATATCGCTTAGTAGGTCATGTGGTACTAAGAAAAAATGGCTAACGCGAAACCTTACTCTTCCCGTTGGCGACTTGAGTTCCGGAAAAGTGTGAGGACAAATAAGAGAGAGATATCTTGATTGGCATATTTTTTAAACCAATTGAATGATTAGGAACGGCTAATTTTCCGCGTGCTGTTTAAATTGAACATTTAAAACACATTTTAGACCGTAACTTTGGCTTGACTGAGTGAGTGTTTTATTTATTTCATGTTCAAAAACACTTCGTTTGATTTAAAGAATATTAATCTTTTTTTTAAGTTTTAATGACGCAATACAAAGAAGAATTCTCTAGTGATTATTTGAAGACTTTATGATTGACGTAAAAAGTAACAATACATTTTTATTAAGTTGGTTTAATTTTTATTCCCCTTCTTATTTATAAATTATTAAAAACCCTGTAACAACGTTGTGGGATTCTTATTTAAAACAACCTCTGTAAAAAAAATCCTTTTCGACCCAATAAATCGATTAAAGGCAAAGAAGAAAAAAAAAAAAAATCGAGCCTTTTCCTGTCTTCCAAACAAATTTAAAAGTAACACTGTGGTGCTGCCATCTAGCTGATATGTATGAAACACCAACGAATCGTTTGAAAAGAACTAGGAGCAAAACACGAAGTTTAAAACAACTAAATACTAATTAAAGTATTATTATATGACATACTATTAATATGAAAAATCTTATAAATTTCATAGAAACTTGCATGTAATTTTTAATCAATAATAAAATAAATCTAAAAAGAAATTTCGTGAAAACTCTATCAAAATTATTGCTTCATTTTTTTTTTCTACAAGGAGGGTTCACCCCCTATTTGTTCCTCTCACCAACCCCGGAAGTTTCCCTTAAAAGTCTATAGAAAAGATAGTTTTGTTTATAAAATAGATAGTAATTACAATTTTAGGTAAACTAAATTTATTAATAGGTTCAACATAACGAAATAAAAATATACCTGTAAAAATAATAAAAAGATACCAAATATACAAATATTATCTATATTATCTATATTAAAACTGCACAGTATTAATGTAGTTTTAATAGGCACCAAATATACAAATATTATCTATATTATCTATATTAAAACTGCACAGTATTAATGTAGTTTTAATAGGCACCAAATATACAAATATTATCTATATTAAAACTGCACAATATTAATGTAGTTTTAATAGGCACCAAATATACAAATATTATCTATATTATCTATATTAAAACTGCACAGTATTAATGAAGTTTTAATAGGCACCAAATATACAAATATTATCTATATTAAAACTGCACAGTATTAATGTAGTTTTAATAGGCACCAAATATACAAATATTATCTATATTAAAACTGCACAATATTAATGTAGTTTTAATAGGCACCAAATATACAAATATTATACATTAGTGTATAGACATTAGTCTATTTGGCACTGATAAAAATTGCGCAATTTACCATAATGCCATAAGTACCTATTACCAAAATTAATTAAGCACTATTGGTAATAATAATAGTATGGCGTATTCTTATGTTCCTCCGGCACCATTTCTTCATTAGTTTACTTTTTAAATACAAAGTTTACTTTTTATTTCAATTAGTATATACCTACTACCAAAATTAATTAAACATCCTTGGGCGTTAACATGGCAACTTTTTAAGTTTTACCTAAACAAAATAGAACAATTCTCATATTAATTTTGCTTTTTGCAGGGTTCCCACTCTTTAAGCAAAATTTAAGCACTTTTAAGGACTTTTTTTGAAAAAATTAAGGACTTTTTTTTAAAAAAAATTATGGACTTTTTTTAAAAAATTAAGGACCTTAAAAATAGGATGATTGTTTATCATCAAATAAATATAGACCACAAGTGACAGTGCTAATTGTTTAACTTTTTTTTAAAAAGAATCAATAAATAAAAAAATAATAATAAAACAATTTTATTATAATGTAAGTATTGATAAAATTGTTTTAATTAACAGGGCTCGGAATATTTTTTTTTTTTTTTTAAACATTTTCAGGTTGTTAAGAATTAACGACATCTAAGAAATTTATCTGCATTCCCTTTTTAATAATTTAATTAAAATTGAATTGCAAAATTAGGTGCAGAAATTGAAATGTGCAATTTCTTTTCATATGTTAAAAAAATAAAAGAAAGAAATTTGGGAAAAATATTGAAAAAATTATTACAAGTTTTTATATTTCGCTACAAGGCATGCATCACATATTCAGCTGTTGGCCAATCTTGGTAAGTATTAAGTTACGCCAAAAAAATCTCTCTTTTTTTTTCTACTAACAAAATGTTTCATTTATAAGGGTAGACATTGAAGGTAGACATAAGGGTGTCATGTTGAATTATGTCCTATTTCAAGAAAAAACTGGTCATACTAATATCTAAGCTCCTTAAATCATTCAATTTTTTTTCATTAGGCTTAACTTAATGTTGGCGCCACTCACGGCTTTGGCTACGTTTTTATCTTTTCTTTAATTTGGCCAAAAGAGAGCTCAATTGTGGTTTTTGTTCTGTTGTAGTCGAACGTCTTGTAGGATGGCGTCATTCATCGTTTTATTTACCCCTTCCTTCTCGCTCCCGTGAAATTGACGAGCTGGAAAAATTTAATTTTTTTTTTTGCCCGGAAAACATTTTATTTCTCATTTTACACACCAGATAGCAGTACCAGGATATTTTTCAGGTAATTATAGATAGTTAGTTTATTTTAAACCAGATGCCAGCACTAAAGTCAGCTAATCAGCACTAATCAAATGCGTGTATTTGTGATATGTTATTTATAATCTTAGCAAAGTTACCTAGTTAGGCTCTTTGTGAATACACCTGGTTTGTGCTCAAGATAAAATTTATTTTTTCACCCCTTCCTTCTCGCTCCCGTGAAAATGACAGGTTGAGATTTCGTTCGTTATTTCTCGCTCTCGTGATTGGCTGGAAACTAATTAATTTTTTTTTTTTGCCCGGAAAACATTTTATTTCTCATTTTACACACCAGATAGCAGTACCAGGATATTTTTCAGGTAATTATAGATAGTTAGTTTATTTTAAACCAGATGCCAGCACTAAAGTCAGCTAATCAGCACTAATCAAATGCGTGTATTTGTGATATGTTATTTATAATCTTAGCAAAGTTACCTAGTTAGGCTCTTTGTGAATACACCTGGTTTGTGCTCAAGATAAAATTTATTTTTTCACCCCTTCCTTCTCGCTCCCGTGAAAATGACAGGTTGAGATTTCGTTCGTTATTTCTCGCTCTCGTGATTGGCTGGAAACTAATTAATTTTTTTTTTTTGCCCGGAAAACATTTTATTTCTCATTTTACACACCAGATAGCAGTACCAGGATATTTTTCAGGTAATTATAGATAGTTAGTTTATTTTAAACCAGATGCCAGCACTAAAGTCAGCTAATCAGCACTAATCAAATGCGTGTATTTGTGATATGTTATTTATAATCTTAGCAAAGTTACCTAGTTAGGCTCTTTGTGAATACACCTGGTTTGTGCTCAAGATAAAATTTATTTTTTCACCCCTTCCTTCTCGCTCCCGTGAAAATGACAGGTTGAGATTTCGTTCGTTATTTCTCGCTCTCGTGATTGGCTGGAAACTAATTAATTTTTTTTTTTTGCCCGGAAAACATTTTATTTCTCATTTTACACACCAGATAGCAGTACCAGGATATTTTTCAGGTAATTATAGATAGTTAGTTTATTTTAAACCAGATGCCAGCACTAAAGTCAGCTAATCAGCACTAATCAAATGCGTGTATTTGTGATATGTTATTTATAATCTTAGCAAAGTTACCTAGTTAGGCTCTTTGTGAATACACCTGGTTTGTGCTCAAGATAAAATTTATTTTTTCACCCCTTCCTTCTCGCTCCCGTGAAAATGACAGGTTGAGATTTCGTTCGTTATTTCTCGCTCTCGTGATTGGCTGGAAACTAATTAATTTTTTTTTTTTGCCCGGAAAACATTTTATTTCTCATTTTACACACCAGATAGCAGTACCAGGATATTTTTCAGGTAATTATAGATAGTTAGTTTATTTTAAACCAGATGCCAGCACTAAAGTCAGCTAATCAGCACTAATCAAATGCGTGTATTTGTGATATGTTATTTATAATCTTAGCAAAGTTACCTAGTTAGGCTCTTTGTGAATACACCTGGTTTGTGCTCAAGATAAAATTTATTTTTTCACCCCTTCCTTCTCGCTCCCGTGAAAATGACAGGTTGAGATTTCGTTCGTTATTTCTCGCTCTCGTGATTGGCTGGAAACTAATTAATTTTTTTTTTTGCCCGGAAAACATTTTATTTCTCATTTTACACACCAGATAGCAGTACCAGGATATTTTTCAGGTAATTATAGATAGTTAGTTTATTTTAAACCAGATGCCAGCACTAAAGTCAGCTAATCAGCACTAATCAAATGCGTGTATTTGTGATATGTTATTTATAATCTTAGCAAAGTTACCTAGTTAGGCTCTTTGTGAATACACCTGGTTTGTGCTCAAGATAAAATTTATTTTTTCACCCCTTCCTTCTCGCTCCCGTGAAAATGACAGGTTGAGATTTCGTTCGTTATTTCTCGCTCTCGTGATTGGCTGGAAACTAATTAATTTTTTTTTTTTGCCCGGAAAACATTTTATTTCTCATTTTACACACCAGATAGCAGTACCAGGATATTTTTCAGGTAATTATAGATAGTTAGTTTATTTTAAACCAGATGCCAGCACTAAAGTCAGCTAATCAGCACTAATCAAATGCGTGTATTTGTGATATGTTATTTATAATCTTAGCAAAGTTACCTAGTTAGGCTCTTTGTGAATACACCTGGTTTGTGCTCAAGATAAAATTTATTTTTTCACCCCTTCCTTCTCGCTCCCGTGAAAATGACAGGTTGAGATTTCGTTCGTTATTTCTCGCTCTCGTGATTGGCTGGAAACTAATTAATTTTTTTTTTTGCCCGGAAAACATTTTATTTCTCATTTTACACACCAGATAGCAGTACCAGGATATTTTTCAGGTAATTATAGATAGTTAGTTTATTTTAAACCAGATGCCAGCACTAAAGTCAGCTAATCAGCACTAATCAAATGCGTGTATTTGTGATATGTTATTTATAATCTTAGCAAAGTTACCTAGTTAGGCTCTTTGTGAATACACCTGGTTTGTGCTCAAGATAAAATTTATTTTTTCACCCCTTCCTTCTCGCTCCCGTGAAAATGACAGGTTGAGATTTCGTTCGTTATTTCTCGCTCTCGTGATTGGCTGGAAACTAATTAATTTTTTTTTTTTGCCCGGAAAACATTTTATTTCTCATTTTACACACCAGATAGCAGTACCAGGATATTTTTCAGGTAATTATAGATAGTTAGTTTATTTTAAACCAGATGCCAGCACTAAAGTCAGCTAATCAGCACTAATCAAATGCGTGTATTTGTGATATGTTATTTATAATCTTAGCAAAGTTACCTAGTTAGGCTCTTTGTGAATACACCTGGTTTGTGCTCAAGATAAAATTTATTTTTTCACCCCTTCCTTCTCGCTCCCGTGAAAATGACAGGTTGAGATTTCGTTCGTTATTTCTCGCTCTCGTGATTGGCTGGAAACTAATTAATTTTTTTTTTTGCCCGGAAAACATTTTATTTCTCATTTTACACACCAGATAGCAGTACCAGGATATTTTTCAGGTAATTATAGATAGTTAGTTTATTTTAAACCAGATGCCAGCACTAAAGTCAGCTAATCAGCACTAATCAAATGCGTGTATTTGTGATATGTTATTTATAATCTTAGCAAAGTTACCTAGTTAGGCTCTTTGTGAATACACCTGGTTTGTGCTCAAGATAAAATTTATTTTTTCACCCCTTCCTTCTCGCTCCCGTGAAAATGACAGGTTGAGATTTCGTTCGTTATTTCTCGCTCTCGTGATTGGCTGGAAACTAATTAATTTTTTTTTTTTGCCCGGAAAACATTTTATTTCTCATTTTACACACCAGATAGCAGTACCAGGATATTTTTCAGGTAATTATAGATAGTTAGTTTATTTTAAACCAGATGCCAGCACTAAAGTCAGCTAATCAGCACTAATCAAATGCGTGTATTTGTGATATGTTATTTATAATCTTAGCAAAGTTACCTAGTTAGGCTCTTTGTGAATACACCTGGTTTGTGCTCAAGATAAAATTTATTTTTTCACCCCTTCCTTCTCGCTCCCGTGAAAATGACAGGTTGAGATTTCGTTCGTTATTTCTCGCTCTCGTGATTGGCTGGAAACTAATTAATTTTTTTTTTTGCCCGGAAAACATTTTATTTCTCATTTTACACACCAGATAGCAGTACCAGGATATTTTTCAGGTAATTATAGATAGTTAGTTTATTTTAAACCAGATGCCAGCACTAAAGTCAGCTAATCAGCACTAATCAAATGCGTGTATTTGTGATATGTTATTTATAATCTTAGCAAAGTTACCTAGTTAGGCTCTTTGTGAATACACCTGGTTTGTGCTCAAGATAAAATTTATTTTTTCACCCCTTCCTTCTCGCTCCCGTGAAAATGACAGGTTGAGATTTCGTTCGTTATTTCTCGCTCTCGTGATTGGCTGGAAACTAATTAATTTTTTTTTTTTGCCCGGAAAACATTTTATTTCTCATTTTACACACCAGATAGCAGTACCAGGATATTTTTCAGGTAATTATAGATAGTTAGTTTATTTTAAACCAGATGCCAGCACTAAAGTCAGCTAATCAGCACTAATCAAATGCGTGTATTTGTGATATGTTATTTATAATCTTAGCAAAGTTACCTAGTTAGGCTCTTTGTGAATACACCTGGTTTGTGCTCAAGATAAAATTTATTTTTTCACCCCTTCCTTCTCGCTCCCGTGAAAATGACAGGTTGAGATTTCGTTCGTTATTTCTCGCTCTCGTGATTGGCTGGAAACTAATTAATTTTTTTTTTTGCCCGGAAAACATTTTATTTCTCATTTTACACACCAGATAGCAGTACCAGGATATTTTTCAGGTAATTATAGATAGTTAGTTTATTTTAAACCAGATGCCAGCACTAAAGTCAGCTAATCAGCACTAATCAAATGCGTGTATTTGTGATATGTTATTTATAATCTTAGCAAAGTTACCTAGTTAGGCTCTTTGTGAATACACCTGGTTTGTGCTCAAGATAAAATTTATTTTTTCACCCCTTCCTTCTCGCTCCCGTGAAAATGACAGGTTGAGATTTCGTTCGTTATTTCTCGCTCTCGTGATTGGCTGGAAACTAATTAATTTTTTTTTTTTGCCCGGAAAACATTTTATTTCTCATTTTACACACCAGATAGCAGTACCAGGATATTTTTCAGGTAATTATAGATAGTTAGTTTATTTTAAACCAGATGCCAGCACTAAAGTCAGCTAATCAGCACTAATCAAATGCGTGTATTTGTGATATGTTATTTATAATCTTAGCAAAGTTACCTAGTTAGGCTCTTTGTGAATACACCTGGTTTGTGCTCAAGATAAAATTTATTTTTTCACCCCTTCCTTCTCGCTCCCGTGAAAATGACAGGTTGAGATTTCGTTCGTTATTTCTCGCTCTCGTGATTGGCTGGAAACTAATTAATTTTTTTTTTTGCCCGGAAAACATTTTATTTCTCATTTTACACACCAGATAGCAGTACCAGGATATTTTTCAGGTAATTATAGATAGTTAGTTTATTTTAAACCAGATGCCAGCACTAAAGTCAGCTAATCAGCACTAATCAAATGCGTGTATTTGTGATATGTTATTTATAATCTTAGCAAAGTTACCTAGTTAGGCTCTTTGTGAATACACCTGGTTTGTGCTCAAGATAAAATTTATTTTTTCACCCCTTCCTTCTCGCTCCCGTGAAAATGACAGGTTGAGATTTCGTTCGTTATTTCTCGCTCTCGTGATTGGCTGGAAACTAATTAATTTTTTTTTTTTGCCCGGAAAACATTTTATTTCTCATTTTACACACCAGATAGCAGTACCAGGATATTTTTCAGGTAATTATAGATAGTTAGTTTATTTTAAACCAGATGCCAGCACTAAAGTCAGCTAATCAGCACTAATCAAATGCGTGTATTTGTGATATGTTATTTATAATCTTAGCAAAGTTACCTAGTTAGGCTCTTTGTGAATACACCTGGTTTGTGCTCAAGATAAAATTTATTTTTTCACCCCTTCCTTCTCGCTCCCGTGAAAATGACAGGTTGAGATTTCGTTCGTTATTTCTCGCTCTCGTGATTGGCTGGAAACTAATTAATTTTTTTTTTTGCCCGGAAAACATTTTATTTCTCATTTTACACACCAGATAGCAGTACCAGGATATTTTTCAGGTAATTATAGATAGTTAGTTTATTTTAAACCAGATGCCAGCACTAAAGTCAGCTAATCAGCACTAATCAAATGCGTGTATTTGTGATATGTTATTTATAATCTTAGCAAAGTTACCTAGTTAGGCTCTTTGTGAATACACCTGGTTTGTGCTCAAGATAAAATTTATTTTTTCACCCCTTCCTTCTCGCTCCCGTGAAAATGACAGGTTGAGATTTCGTTCGTTATTTCTCGCTCTCGTGATTGGCTGGAAACTAATTAATTTTTTTTTTTTGCCCGGAAAACATTTTATTTCTCATTTTACACACCAGATAGCAGTACCAGGATATTTTTAAAGCACATATTTTTAGAATTTTCCCTGCTTGCTGGAAAACTAACATTAAGTCATAGTAACACTGAATGTTGGCTTTTCCTAAAAATGAAATATTTTAAAATTTCAAGCTAAAAATAAATCATAAATTAAAAATGAATATATATATATTGTTCATACACATAGATTCATTTAATTTTCAGGGATTGAAAAAAATAGACACTTTTATAATCGTTTTCTTGAAAATTAACCGATCATTAAGGGGTTAATAAACATTGTTAAATAGTCATCGTTTGTCAATCCTTAAATATTCGTTTATACAATCAGCTTATCGACCCCCTCAACATGTTCCTGTCTATCTGGAGTTCAAACCTGATATAATTGGAAAATAATTATTTTGATCTCTTTCGTTTTCGAAATCATCCGTCATAACTTCATTTTTGAACATTCATTTTCGATTTGTAAGCATGACTGGTACTTCAAAACTAAGGAACAATATAAAAATTTTAACTATCACGAGTTTGCCGTGACATTGGTTTTTCTGCTAGTTTTTTTTTGTTTTTTTTGTTTTTAATAATAACTGCTTTTGAGACCTTGGGGAGAGTCGGGTAGCCCCGCTTAGCGGGTACCCCCGCCCAATGTCAATTTCATATGTATAGAATATTTTTTCAAGTCAATGGGTCATCGGACAATAATTGTTACATTAAAAAAAGATTATTTTCAAAGTTTCAAGTATTTATGCGGCTGGTAACATGGTAAACAATAGTTTTGAAAATATGTTGAATACAGTTGTCATGATATTACGAAAAATAGGTTGAAAGTTTCGATTAAACTTCATTTTAATATTAAAAAATAATTTTTTCTATACATACAGCATTAAAGTATGTAGTCTTAAGTATAGTTTGCACAAAGAACGAAGTTTATTTGTGAAAAATTGTTCAAGTAATTACAAATTTACAAAAAAATTGGATTTCAGGTAGCCCCGCTCACATGAATGTTAGGTATCACAGCCCACTTTTATTTCGCCGATAAATGTACGGTTCCAAAGATTTACTTAAATTAAATTATTTTCTTTAAATATTTAATATAAATATATATCAATATTATAATATATTAATATACATTAATAATAATAAAAAAATATAACATTTGTTATTAATAAATGATAGAATTCACTAAAAGTATATAAATATGTAATAAAAAAAAATAATTTTGTGATAAAAACGATAAATAAGGTTTATCTATTGTCAATACATTGGTAATTTTCATTTACACCTGAAAAAACAATCAAAAAACATAATTTTTGTAACTGGGCGGGGCTACCCGACACATTTTGAAAAGAGCTGAAAAACATGTTTTTTTAAATTTCTATTTTTTTTAAGTTAAACTATTCTTTTTTTTTGTTTATTCTTTTTGTATTATTTAATTAAATGATAAAACAATAGAAACATACAAAAATCTTGATTATTACTCAATATTATACAGAAATGTAAGCAATAGTCCTTAAGTGGGCGGGGCTACCCGACTCTCCCCTATATCGATAAAAACTAATAATTTAAAACAAACGGTGTATAAAATAAAGAAAAAAGTTATTTACTGAAAAGCAAAATTAATAAAGAAACGATACTAATTCATTATGAAGAAGCGTAGTAAATAACTACATATGATGTTTCATTTTAAAAATCAAAATTAATTATGAAAATAGTGCAAATACGTTGTTTATAGATGCTAAATGTTGTTTTCTGTTTAAGGGGGGGGGGGACCGCACCCTGAAATGGTAAAATATTAACGTTTTTCTTGAATTTTTTTTAAGTAATAGAGTAATTGTTTTGTTTTTTTTTAATGTTATTTAGCTACAATTTAAGTCTATTTTAAAAAATTTTCTTTTACAAAATAATAAAGAATAAGTTGGTGGCAGCTCCGTGTGTGACTGGTCATCAAAAAGTAGCACCTCACTGGCCTCATGGATTTAGAAGTCCTGAAACATGAAAACGATTTTGTTTAGATTTTCTGAAACATAAAGACATTATCTAAAAAGTAACATAGCGGTTTTTTGATATTCGCAAAAGTACCAAGTTAAGAAAAAAAGTTAAGTTTTTCATTAAAAAACTATTCATTAAAATACTAATATAAAATCGAAATATAAAAATATCAAAAAAATCCTATGCTACTTTTTAAAGAATATATTTTTACGTAATTTAAAATAAAGAACAGCTTATTTCGTTGTATAGATCATGAGAAAAACGTTAGGCCAGGTCAAAAAACAGCGTTTTGAGAAAAAAGCGTTTAAAGTTTTGAATTATGGTAGGGGAAAACGTTTAATTTCCTATATATAATGGTCGATAAATGAAATGCCTATAATAAGTTTCTATATACAGTCAACAGAATGGATGAGACACAAAAAGAATGTCGCCCCTTCTAATCCGGCGGAACGGACCTTTTTACCTGCTTAGGGACGACTCTCTATTTTCCGGAATAATTTCCAGGCGAAGTTTTATACCGAGAAATCGTTTTAGACAGACATTAGGAAGGGTACAAAGATTCGAAAAATGCAATAATTATTTTTTCGAATTTTTGAAATATTCAGGGTTGGGAATATTCAGTTGTTTTCTGTTAAATGTTGTTATCTGTTACAAGTAATTTTATTGGTTTTTGTTTAGCATTATAGATGTCTATTTGCACTAGTTCCTTAAGAAACTAAATGTATTTTCCCTATTTTAAAATTATAAATTGTTTTTAACTATTCAATTTAGTTAAAATTAAGACCATAAGTTGACTAATCAATAGTTCAATAATATATTTTTAAAATATTAAACATTTTAATAAAAAGCTGCATTCTTTATCCCTGAATTCATCAAAATTTATTCTATACAATTTTTTCTGCTCATAGAACTACAGTTTCATGTAGAGTAATGCATCTTGAATCGTATGACGCATTTTTATTGTACAACATTTATTATAAATGTTTGTTTTTTAGTCGATGTTAAAATGATATTCCGTTGTGTTAATATTCCACAACAGATTTTTGCAAAATCTCATATTTTTACAGACGTAAGTTTGATATTTTTTCACAAACGCATGCGCATTTCACCAAAACTGACGCATGCGCACTAGAAATACGCATGTACAATCACTTGGAATCTTATGTACTGGAGTGTATGGAAGCTAGCGTAAATTTGCGAAATCTCCCTAATGACTAGTTTTAACGGGCTAAAAATGTAGCACAACTCTTGAGTTTTTCCCACTAATGTTTCTTCCCGAATGATGTTTAAATGGATAATTTTGTTGTATCTTCTATCAACAAAGACCGAAACGAAATCCGAGATGTTGTTACCAAGGAAATTAGTAAATATTAATAAAATGAATTACATATCACTAGTATCATAATAGTACAACGATTTTTTACCGTTTCCCTTCAACAAATTAGTACCTTTTCTCCACTAATATAGATTTTTTAATTTCAAATACAGTTAATTATTATTTATCTCAGTTTCAAGCTTTTACTTTTTCTCACAATTTTCCGTGTTAGATTACACATACTCGTTATTAATAAATATTCAATCTATAATAATCTAATTGAGCCAATTATTCCCCTTTATGGTTAATATTAATTTTCCCTTATCGATATTATGTTAAAAAAATACTAAGTTATCCTTCAAACAGAGAAAGGGGATCAATTACGCGACGCTTCGTATTTATCATATATTATTTTTTCTTTAAGAAAAGAAAGAAAAATAATTGACCTTCTAATTTGTAACAGAAATACATCAGCGCTGGTAGTACTGATTGTAGTTTATCTACAGATTATTTGTGTGTTTTTTTTTTTTCAGATTTTGGAAGAAACACTTATCAAAAAATATTGAGCGAAAGTTAGAAAGAAAAAAAAAATTAAGAGGAAATAATTTTATCTTGATGAAAGATAAAGAACGATTTTCCTCAATTGTAATTTTACTCGAGATTAAAAAATCTATCTATATTATATAAAGCGCTAATACGTACGTATGTATCAATAAAACCGATGATATTTCTTTTCTCGCGTTGGCAACAGTTTTCATTTTAAATTGTAGGCGTTTTGTTTTTAATTGTAGGCGTTTTGTACAAATCTCTAAACTTTTTTTCGTATTTATCCACATAATTAAGAAGTTGTGAACTCATTACATAAACACAATAACATTTGTCTTCGATTCTCACCGAACATGTGTGTGCCACATCTCCGATTGTCGCCGAGAAAAAAACAGTTGGTTGGTTTTGAGTTCTGAAATAGTTCCTTTTCATTGGCAGAAATGAGAAGTGTTATGCTATTTGAAGTACTTAGTACAACTAAATAAGATTCTTTTCACAACACTTAAATATTTACTTTATTTTCTTCATATATAGAGAGAACAGTCGGCAAAGAATTCTGTTAAGTTAAAAACATTTCACTAAAAACAAAAATAACGAATTCTAAAAGAAATAAAAATAAACAACTTAATAAATAAAACTGCTGTTGCCATCTATAGAAATTTTTGAAAGTTAACTTAGCAACATAAATCAAAATGACATACAAGTGCAGCTAGATCAAAATTATGAAACCTGAGCGCTTGACGTAAAACTATTGCTATTTTAGAGCGTTCGCCTTCCAATGAGGCGAACCGGGTTCGAATCCCAGTCGATACGAATTCCGCATCCGGCTTGCACTGACCACAGTGCTGACGTGAAATATCCTCAGTGGTAGACGGATCATGGGTTAGAGTCCCCTTGCCGTCAGGCTAACCGTGGGAGGTTCTCGTGGTCTCCCTCTCCATGTAACGCAAATGTGGGTTAGCTCCATCAAAAAAAAGTCCTCCACGAAGGCGAATTTCTCCCAATACTCGATCCAGGAGTTCCCTTGTCTTCTGGATTGGGTTCAAAATTACAAGGCTACGGAGTTGAACATTAGTAGCCGTAAACCCATTAAGTTGGGTCGGCTGTTCAACGACGGTTATAAAAATAAAAAAATCTCTAAACTTAAGGCCGGGATAGCCTGGTCGGTAGGGTGCTGGGCCCATGTCCAAGAGGTCGTGGGTTCAATCCTCGCCGGCAGAAGACTCCCCGTGTAGTAAATGGTGACTGATGCACGTTAAATCTGTCGAGTCTCCAAGTCCTACATGTTCCCATAACAAATCAATACCTCTGGGGGTACTGATCCAGAAGTTTCCTTGTCTTCTGTATTGGTTCAAAATTACAAGGCTACGGAGTTGAACATTAGTAGTCGTAAAACAATGAAATTCGGTCGGCTGTTCAACGACGGTTATAAAATAAAATCTCTAAACTTTTTTTCGTATTTATCCACATAATTAAGAAGTTGTGAACTCATTACATAAACACAATAGCATTTGTCTTCTCCGATTGTCGCCGAGAAAAAAACGGTTGGTTGGTTTTGAGTTCTGAAATAGTTCCTTTTCATAGGCAGAAATGAGAAGTGTTATGCTATTGCTATTTTATTTTGAGTTGAGCGCTTTACTATTCCACGTTTGGTTACATTATTAGTTATGAGTTAAATGCTGTTTTATTATTTCATATTTTAAGTTAATATTTTGTTTTATTTTAAGTTAAATTTTATTAGAGTTAAATCATGAATCTTAATAATCTACGTATATAACAATCTGCGGAGAAGAGAGAGCCGCTCAAATGAAACTCCAGAAGAGCAATATCAACGGAGAACAATTAGAAATGCTACAGAACGAGCACGACGTTCTAATGAAACAACTGTAGAACAACATCAACAAAATTAAGGTTTGGAATTGCCTCAGAGAAATTTGAATAGTTAACAATGACTTAAACAAAAAGTTTTATTTTAACTGACAAATACTATATTATAATTTTAACTTTTTCTATGACTATACTCATTTTCTTTCTCTTTTCTTTGTTTTTTATACATTTTATATTTTTGTGATAAAATAAAAAACTTATAGTTGTTCTGCTTCTGAACACTGATGATAACGCAAAATGATAGGCTTCATCAACAATCAAAAATATATACATTTATTTTACAAATTCCATATTATTAGGGTGGCACCCTTCAGAGAATTAAAAATACAAAATTATCTTCATCGAATGCTTTACATCCGGCGTTCAGTGGCAGACTACTATTTCATATTGTTTTACAACACATGGCTTTAGCCCTCTGGTGGGAAAGACTTTAAAACAAAACTTACAACAGTTACTTTTCTCAACAACTGAAATTTAGAATAGTGTGATTAAGAAAAATATGTGAACTGTTTGCAATTTCAAATTAATATTGAAATGTACAGGTTTAGAATTTTCTACAGTGAAAAGTTTTCGGAACTTCAGTATTCAAAAAAGTATACAAAAGCTAGACGTTAAGAACGTATCCAATGAGCGAGCAAAGCGAGCATTGGATTGCGAAGCAATCCGAAATGAACTGCGATAGCTGTTCCGGGGGTTGGTGAGCGCCAGCGAGCAGGGGGCGAAGCCTCCTAGTTAAATTGAATTTCTTCAGCTACTTCTTTTTGAGCTAAGATTTTTCGTAAATTGCTCTTTTTGATTTTCCTTGAATTGCTTCTTAAATTAACGGATTGAATTGAATCATCTTGAATCGCGTCTTGAAATGACGGATTGAATTTAATTATATTGAATTTGCGGATTGAATTGAATCATCTTGAATTGTTTCTTAAATTGCAGGATTGAATTGAATCATCTTGAATTTTTTTTTAAATTGAAGAATTGAATTCTATCATATTGAATTGACGGATTGAATTTACTTTTCTTGAATTGCTAATTTAGCGGAAGATTGAAGCACTAGCAAAGTTTTTGTCAATTTAGTAGACTACATACATTAAGCTACAGGGAAATTTTTCTCTATATCAAAAAAGCGTAAGAATCGCCGCCGGCGCATCCGGTTTGGGTGTTCAACGCGTTTGTTTTGCTGCGCAAAAAATATAAAACTTAAAAACTTGAAATTACTATAGAGAAGGGTACAGGAATTACGATGGAAATATGATGATTAAGAAATCTACAAGAAATAACGGTAATTTATTTAGAATTATTAACTGTTAAACGTTTTGGTAAAAAATATTTTACGGCTCTCTCTATGCTGAATGCAAAGTTAAGCACAAAGCTGAAACAACCACATTTGATTATGAAAATAAACAGAGAACTTTTTTGAAATTACAACATAAACATACTATCAAATTGTAATTTTTTATTTTTAATTTTACACTCCTACTGCTTTGCTGCGCAAAATCCATAAACTTTAGAAACATAACGTTACATAAGTGAGTACAAAAACATGAGTCCGATAGAATAAAATAAAATACGATTCCTTTTATAAACTCGTCAATCAGATGAATTAAAAAAAAGAGAAAGATTACGTGTTGCAAAACATAAATCTTAATATTTGGAGGATTTATGGTGGAATTTTAAAAAATATATGAAACTTAGAACGATAAGAACTGTTCTTTATTACTATTATTAGAAGTTTCGTCAATGAATAAAATAGCTTTTCATTCACAGATTCGCACATTTTGTGTTCCTTCGGTTAAGCTTTTTTTTAAAATTAAGATGATTATTTTTCAAATCCAAATAATTGTCTATTTCTTTATGATAAACATATTAACAAAATGTTCTTACACATAGCTGAAATAGTTGTATAGTTTAAAAAAAAAATTTATTTGTTTCTGACGTTTAAAAAAAATGATGAAAGAGAAACAATTACGGAATTGCGAGAGAGTAAGGGGTGGAGCCTTCAAGTATTTTTAAAAATTATAAAATTCTTTTCTTTATTAAATTACAGTTTTAAAAAATAATTTTAAAAATAAATTTTCAAACATTTTGTTAATTTGATTCCAGGCTGCATCTTGATTTATTTAATTTTTTTTACCTGTAAGTATTGCATTAATGTTCTAATTAAAATTATATAAACTTTAAACATAAAAAAGGTTTATTGTATATAATTTTCATAACCCTAACGTGGAAAAATTTTGCTTCATGCATGTTACATTAAGCCCAATTATTACAACAGTTTTTGATTGCGATTCAAGAATATTTTGAATCTTTGCAATCTGAACAACTGCAGATTAACTCGGTAAATTCCGCAAATAGAAGAATTAAAGTTTTATGGCTGCAATGATGTATCGCAAAATAGTAAATATCATGGTTAGTAACACATATGAAGACGAACATTATTGAAAAAAAATCTTTTAAGAAATTATTAATATAAAATTGAATAATCATTTTACGAATCGGTATAGTTGGGCTTATAATAAGCAGCACTTTACCGAGCGAATATTAACCCTTTGACGCAAAATTTTATTAAGCATGTTTACATACTTTTTTAATTATTTTGTATTAATTTAGGTCTAATTAAATGAAAACTATTATCTTTAGCATTTTTATAATTTATGGTTATGAAATATGGTATGAAATGGCGGTGTGTTTTTTCGGAGGTAAAGGTCGAACCTTCCAAACATGGCTCACTTCCAAAAAATAATTTTCCGCATTTACACTGATTTGAAGTTAAGATTGAAGAAAAACTGTTATTTATTATTGAGATTTCTTTTATTTACAAATTCAATTATTAATACATTTTTTAATATGATTGAAAATAATTGTAGCTCCATTTTTAAATTTTATTTTTAGTACAAATATAATTCCAATATTCTAACAGAATTTCTAGTAATTATTGTAATGTTTCTTTACAATAAAAAATACTAAAATGCATCTTTAGTTGCAATTAAAGTGCCAGAAAAAAAATGTAAAAGAAACGATGGTTTTCCATGTGCGTCAAAGGGTTCAGGACGAATACACATTTAACTAAAATAAAACATTTAATTAAAACCCAGGAACTATGATTAGGTGCAGGTATGTCATGGCGCAAATTCTCTTCTTTTTTTTTTCTGTAATCCGCTATTTTTTGGAAATCTTATGATTCAAGTGAAAATGTTTAGATAATTAAATAATCTTATGTTATTTACATTTTAATAGCAAATTTCTAAAGCTAAAAAATAAAGATAATAAATTTCATATAATACAGGAAAGATAAAAAAAATTATGAGATTAAATGAGATATTTTGATTATTTGAAGTTATATATAGAGCCAACAAATGATGTGAATGCTGAAAGATCATTCGATTGTCAGATTTTCAAATTATATAATTGCTTTAAGCAATGAACGAAAGATAAAACATCTGAGTGCTAAGCAAACAAGAGAACACCTTGAAAAACTTTCGACACAATTTTTATGATAAAATTATTTTTAAAAACATAAAATTTATCGAAAAAGGTTGATGATTTACCATTAGTTGAAAAAGAATCAGCAGTAAATCAGCACCATCCAATTATTTGATTGCTCACAGAGTAAAGAGAAACAAATTTGCAAATATTGTAAGGAATAAAATTTTATGAATAATAAAAAATTCTTTTAATTTTGAAAATATGGAGATCCATCAAATTAAAAATTGATTTTCATTTTTGATATGCATATGAATTTATAAAATTTAAAAAAATTCAAATTTCCTTGGAGGCCGTGGCTGCAGGGGCAAGCCCCACAAGGAACTTGGGGCCATCAAGAAACCAAAACTTCAAGTGACATGCGTACGTTAGAATAGTTTTAGCTAAATGAAAAAAAAAAAGAGAACCGTGATGGTTCAGGGGACAGAGCGTTCGCTTTTCAATGATGCGAACCGGGTTCGAATCCCACTCGATACGAATTCCGCATCCGGCTTGCATCGACCACAATGCTGACGTAAAATATCCTCAGTGGTAGACGGATCATGGGTTAGAGTCCCCTCGCCGTCAGGCTAACCGAGGAAGCTTCTCGTGGTCTTCCTCTCCATGTAACGCAAATGCGGGCTAGCTCCATCAAAAAGTGCTCCACGAAGGCAAATTTCTCCCAATACTCGATCCAGGAGATCCCTTGTCTTCTGGATTGGGTTCAAAATTACAAGGCTACGGAGTTGAACATTAGCAGTCGTAAACTAATAAAATTAGTTCAACGACGGGTATAAAAATAAAGATTATAAAATTAAAAAAAGAGAATCCGTGTATTAACTATTAATTACATTCATTTATTACCGATGCTCTTTTACTTTGTCTAACGTGTTTAAATGTTTGGACTAAAGAGAAGGTTTGTGAACATATTTATTAAAATCAAAACATATAGCAACCATGTAACGGTTTTCAAATTCCATGATAATTAGATAGGCAAAAGTAGAGGGAATAAAATTCGTTTAATTCTGCATTAAGTGCAAGGTTGTGGGATCGTTTTTTTTTTTTAATTATTGAGAAAATGATTAAATAAGATAATAATTTAGTTTTTAAATGTTAGGAAATATGTCATTAGCATCACTAAATGTTCGCTTTCTATTGCGCATTCATTATGACTCTGTAAATACTAATTATTCAGTTCAAGCAATATTTTAAGTTACAAAATCAGAAGAAAAAACGCAATTTCTCTAAAAACATACATTTTTTCCCCTCGGATTTGGATTCTTGACCTTCAAAATATGGGGGTGATCTAGCCGGAATCCGGAAAATATTATCCTTTTGGTTAAGAGAGCAGTCGGAAGTTTGAAACCCTTAATGATAATTAGATTTTTGCGCACATCGCCATATTTCTAAAACAAATGAAGCAAATTAAGAAGTTTTTACCCACAATTAAAGAGCTCGTTCATCCAAAGACAATTCCATGAGGGAAAAAAAAATGTTTTATAATTATTTACGATTTAATTTTATATTAGATGGGGGAAAAAATAATGAGGTGTGGGTTTTACAAGTTTTAACACTAATTTAATTGACGCAATTCAATTGACGAGAATCCAAAATTTAAGAAAAATCAATTGAATCGATTCTTGAGAAATTAAAATTTAAAAATAAGTTTTCTTTTAAATGGCGGAATACTCAAAAAATAATAAAAGGCTTGAACATCCTAAATATTGGGAATTTCCAGATTGCGGCTACGCCCTATATATTCAAAATTACAAATCCAAAAAGGTCGACCAAAAAGTATGTTTATTTAGATAAAAGTATTTTGTGTTAGATTCCGTAGCTTGATATACTTCCTGCACTAAATAATTAGCATATTTAAAGTGAACCACTGAAACCATTAAAATTGAATCGTAGTACGAGGAAATCATATCATTAGATCAAAATATATTCAGGATAACTAACTTTGTTTGTTTTGTGCATTGTTTCAATAATTTGTAAGAAAATTATATTCATTTGAACAAGACTTTTAAATATTGCGTAACTAATGCAAGAAATATTTTTTTTAGCTCTCTACATTTCATTATTTGTATCAGTCCTTTTTTACTACAATAAATTGTGTGCGCTATGCAATATTTCAATATTTTATACCAAAATTATATTCATTTGAACAAGAACTTCGAAATTATATAAATAATACAAAAAATATTTTTTTCGACATTCTGTATATTTCATTTTTTGTATCGGTCCTTTTTTCCACCAAAATTATATTCATATAAACAAGAATTTAAATATTGCATGAATAATACAAAAAATACTTTTCAACTCTCTTTATATTTCATTATTTGTATCCGCTGTTTTTTACGTGACAAACGTACAGCTCTGACTATAAGCGCTTTATAAAAAATAAAAAAAAGATTTTTGTTTAAGGAGGTAATTATCATTTAAAAATATCTTCACGTATAAATTTATTCAACATCTTTAATTGTCACGATTTATGAATCGATTGTCCTATTAAGAAAAGAAAATATTCTATAATATTTGCGCCACGCTATTTATTCAGCTATTGAAAGTGTTTAACAAATTGCCTATAAGGAAATATCACTAGGATTTATGCAAATAAACATTTCTAAACACTCATAGCTGATTAATTAATTTCTTTTTCAAACTATTTATAAACTTTTTCCTATCAATAAATATGAAGTTTAAATATATAGGCACATGTTTTTCCGTTATTCACAGGACTGACCAAACTAGAAGGAAAAATTGCTGCTCATAAATACTTGATCCAGGAAACAAAGGCTTGCACGTTTTTCATTTAGATAAAGATGATGAATTGATTATTTGATTAGCGTTTAAAATACTTCATCGAACTTCCTTTATATAATCATTAAAAATTACCAAATAAATCTAATATATTATTCTATCTACGTCAAGAACACTACAACTGCATCGACCATACAGTTAAATAAATCTAATATATTATTCTATCTACGCCAAGAACACTACAACTGCATCGACCATACAGTTAAATAAATCTAATATATTATTCTATCTACGTCAAGAACACTACAACTGCATCGACCATACAGTTAGAACATTCTTTTTGTGTCTCATCCATTCTGTTGACTGTATATAGAAACTTATTGTAGGCATTTCATTAATCGACCATATATATATGAAATTAAACGTTTTCCCCTACCATAAGTCAAATCTTTAAACGCGTTTTTCTCAAAACGCTGTTTTTTGACCTGGCCTAACGTTTTTCTCATGATCTATACAACGAAATAAGCTGTTCTTTATATTAAATTACGTAAGAATATATTCTTTAGAAAGTAGCATAGGATTTTTTTGATATTTTTATATTTCGATTTTATATTAATATTTTAATGAATATTTTTTAGTGAAAAACTTAACTTTTTTTTTAACTTGGTGATTTTGCGAATATCAAAAAACCGCTGAGCTACTTTTTAGATAATGTCTTTATGAAATCAGAAAATCTAAACAAAATAGTTTTCCTATGTTTCAGGACTTCTAAATCCATGAGGCCATCAATGCTTCATAAATATTGAATATGAATGAAAAAATTTGAACCTTGTTTTCTTAATTTTATATTTTAGTGCAGATATAATTCTGATGATCTAACAGGTTTTTTTGTAATTATTCGAAAGTTTTTTTTAATAATTTATATATAAAGGTACTGAAATGCATTTTTACTTGATAAATTTTAAGAGATTATTTAAAGGTTCTCTAACTTTAGTATAATTATTTATAAGATTATTATACACATTTATTGAACCTAAAAATCGTTGAAATGATTTAACATTATTTGGAGATTTTAAATTTTTAATTGCTTCAATGTTATTGTTATCAGGAGTTACTATACTATTACATATTTCATAACCCTAAAATTGAATTTTAGTTTGCAAAAAAGAGTATTTAGAAACTTTTAATTTTAAATTTTTAAATCTACATATTTCTGAAATTTTTTAAGGTGCTTTAAATATTCTTCACAACTATTAGAACGAATAATAATAAGTCAAAATAATTAGCTGCAAATTAAACTTATGTTTAGTGAGTATTCTGCGTATTGTTCTTTAAAAAATACTAGGGCGTTCTTCCACCCAAATGGCAATCTTAACCATTCGTATAACCCACTGTTGGTGACAAAAGCAAGTTTATCAGTGTCATCAGGGTTAATTTGAACATGCCAAAACCCACTTACCATATCTAGTCAACTAAAACAAAAACTGTTGCCTAATTTATTCTATAAGAGTTTCTATAACAGGTAATGGCTCTCCATCCGATTTAGAAATTTGATTTAATTTCTTGATTTGCATTATTCCGTCAACATGATTCTGACAATGCGGCGCCACATTATTACAATCATCTCAAGAATATTTGAAGATTTAAAATTGCTTCAGTTTTGCTATTTAAATCTTTACTTTCAAGTCCATTTTTTATTTTATTTTTCTTCAAATTTGTTTTGTCAACATTTTTATTTTACTATCTTCGTGAATATTTCGTGAATATTTTCATGAATATTTTCATTGTTTCATTCGTTCATTGTTTCATTCATTTCGTGAATATTTTCATTGTTTTTTTATTGTTATATTTAATTAAACATTCCTTCTTTACTCCTTTCATTTGTTTTTACATTCCGCATTTTTATTTTCAACTTTATTTTCATTATTGGCATTTTTATTGCAATGTTTAACCAGTATTTCAGGAAAAATGTGTAAAGACAAGTTGCTTGTATAACCAGAAAAAGTTATCAGTTTTCTCTTATTTTGCATTACCGCCCGTTTAACACAATCAATCACCAATCCAATATGTTTATTCATTCTCTCAATCCAATATGTCAAATTATGAATAGTTTTTTTTTTCACAATTTTACAAAAACAGGATCTTTCACAAAATGTCTGGACAGACCCCTGATTGCATACTGTTTAATTATGGTTGTTGATAATTTTTCCTCATCCCCGTGGAGAGATTCAAAACGTTTCGGCTCACCTTAATAAAAAAAAAAGAGTCCAAAGAAGAGAAGGGGCTTTCCAAAAAGAGTCTTGGTGCTGCCATCTAGTGTGGCAGAAACTAGACGTCCAAATTAACTTGGCCAACGGTATCTCACCCATTGTGGTGGTCCTGAAAGAGTGGATACCACTTCTAGAGAACGCACTAGGTCTGCTCATCGGGAAGACCGATTGTGCAGCTCATAAGAAATAAAAAAACCTTAATAAACAGTATTAAAAACTATAAATAAACTTTTTCCTTTTTTTCCTGAAATAAATATGAATTAAGTATCACAAAGGATAGAAATTTTTTTTTAAAAAGGGACAGTTATAAAGGCTACTTCTCCACGTTGATTTAGGCTATATCGTGTGATAGGCAACAAAATTAATTTTAAATAATTTTAAGTAAATTGTAAGCATTTGTGTAAATTGTTTATGCTGTAAGAATTATTTGTTTATTTCTTGCTTTCAAGAGTTATATAGTTTTTTTAAAAGGGGTGTATAAGGGGTAAGGGGTAAGTATTAAAAACTATAAATAAACTTTTTCCTTTTTTTTCCTGAAATAAATATGAATTAAGTATCACAAAGGATAGAAATTTTTTTTAAAAAAGGGACAGTTATAAAGGCTACTTCTCCACGTTGATTTTGGCTATATCGTGTGATAGGCAACAAAATTAATTTTAAATAATTTTAAGTAAATTGTAAGCATTTGTGTAAATTGTTTATGCTGTAAGAATTATTTGTTTATTTCTTGCTTTCAAGAGTTATATAGTTTTTTTAAAAGGGGTGTATAAGGGGTAAGGGGTAAGTATTAAAAACTATAAATAAACTTTTTCCTTTTTTTTTCCTGAAATAAATATGAATTAAGTATCACAAAGGATAGAAATTTTTTTTAAAAAAGGGACAGTTATAAAGGCTACTTCTCCACGTTGATTTAAGCTATATCGTGTGATAGGCAACAAAATTAATTTTAAATAATTTTAAGTAAATTGTAAGCATTTGTGTAAATTGTTTATGCTGTAAGAATTATTTGTTTATTTCTTGCTTTCAAGAGTTATATAGTTTTTTTAAAAGGGGTGTATAAGGGGTAAGGGGTAAGTATTAAAAACTATAAATAAACTTTTTCCTTTTTTTTTCCTGAAATAAATATGAATTAAGTATCACAAAGGATAGAAATTTTTTTTAAAAAAGGGACAGTTATAAAGGCTACTTCTCCACGTTGATTTAAGCTATATCGTGTGATAGGCAACAAAATTAATTTTAAATAATTTTAAGTAAATTGTAAGCATTTGTGTAAATTGTTTATGCTGTAAGAATTATTTGTTTATTTCTTGCTTTCAAGAGTTATATAGTTTTTTTAAAAGGGGTGTATAAGGGGTAAGGGGTAAGTATTAAAAACTATAAATAAACTTTTTCCTTTTTTTTTCCTGAAATAAATATGAATTAAGTATCACAAAGGATAGAAATTTTTTTTAAAAAAGGGACAGTTATAAAGGCTACTTCTCCACGTTGATTTAAGCTATATCGTGTGATAGGCAACAAAATTAATTTTAAATAATTTTAAGTAAATTGTAAGCATTTGTGTAAATTGTTTATGCTGTAAGAATTATTTGTTTATTTCTTGCTTTCAAGAGTTATATAGTTTTTTTAAAAGGGGTGTATAAGGGGTAAGGGGTAAGTATTAAAAACTATAAATAAACTTTTTCCTTTTTTTTTCTTGAAATAAATATGAATTAAGTATCACAAAGGATAGAATTTTTTTTTAAAAAAGGGACAGTTATAAAGGCTACTTCTCCACGTTGATTTAAGCTATATCGTGTGATAGGCAACAAAATTAATTTTAAATAATTTTAAGTAAATTGTAAGCATTTGTGTAAATTGTTTATGCTGTAAGAATTATTTGTTTATTTCTTGCTTGCAAGAGTTATATATTTTTTTTAAAAAGGGGGGTATTTTAATATCCGAAAATCAGAAATTTATATCAGGGTGCGTGGCGTTTTTAAGAAGTGTTTAAAGGTGCTTTTTTCGATTTTCGTTTTTTAAAAGCCCTTAAAGGTGCTTTTTTCATTGGGTGTTTTTAAAAAAGTGCTTAATTTTCCCTTTTACAAATTGAGATTTTTTCTTTACCATGTTGATTTTCGCAACGAATTATGCAGAAAGACACTGTTCGCATTGTTTTATTCAACGTTTTCGCAATTAATTCAACCCCAATCTATTTCGGCGCATCGTCAGTCCGTAGCGTCATTTATATTCCATTGACGTGATTCAAAAACTTTTAATAATTGTCGAAAACAATGCCAAAAGTTTTTTTTTTTTTTTACATGACGGTTAAAACCAGGTTACAATTGACGGTTTTATCTGGTTAAAACCAGATGAAACCGTCAATTGTCAAAATATTTCCAACCCCGACTAATTATGATATTTTTTAAAGTGCTTAAAAATATAATTTGAGTGCTTGAAAAGTGCTTATTTTTGTTGAATAATTTGGCTACGCACCCTGGATATGCATCCTACACATTTTTTTATCCGAAGAATAATTATACTTCTTAGGAAAACAAATTCAAACGACGAAAAATTAAAATTAATAATATTTAATAATATTAAATCAGCGCTAACTTTTGTCAGTCTCCAGATTTGGAAACAGATTTACCGAGTCATGATATTTCTCATCATATAGTGTAAGAGAAAATTCTGTAGAATTCGGAATTCAAAATAATTCGCAATGAAGAATTCTGTTTACAAGCAAATTACTATTCAAAAATATTAAAAAAAACAAAGGCTACTTATAAACAACTTATAATTAAACAATAAGCAACTTCTTAAAATTGAAATAATTCCCTACCCTCTTCCTCCCCCCCCCATCCCAAAAATAAACATCGTGAATTTTAAAACTCAGATACAGAAAAAATCACTTTGCAAAATTAAAATCAATTTTAACAAAAATTTTAAAAATTTAAATTCAATTTGCAAGGGAAAAAATTACATATTTAAATTTGATTTACAGGGAAAAAAACCTTTACAAAATTTAAATTATATCCTCTAAAAAAATATATTTTACAAAACTATAACTAGTTCTCCAAAACGGGTAATTCTCAAAATTTAAATCAATTTGCTGAAAAAACACTTAACGAAATACACTTAATCTATTACACTTAAAAAACACGAAAAACACTTAATCTATTTACATAAAAACACTTAAAATTAAATTCATTAAACACAAAACCACTTTAGTTTAAAATAAGTTCACAGAAAAATCAATTAAAATTGAAATCCATTTACAGAAAAAACACTTAACTTTATAACAACTTTATAAAAACCAAGAAAAACACTTTATAAAAAAAATTTAATTTTTGATTACAGAATTTAACTAATATTTTTATACAAAATGTTTTATGATAACATATAGGTGAAATTAATTCCTTAAATCTAAAATAGACAAACAAGAATACTGAGAATTAATAAATTTTATTTTTAAAAGCAATTCGTTCTAAAATTGGCAGGTAAAGATTTAAGCTTTAAGAGGAGATACGAATAAAATCATAACTTAGTTCCTTCAAACTAAATGTTTTGTTATTTATAGGAGTTGACAATGTAATCGAGAGTATTTTATGGCGACCTTGGCGAGAAATGTAAAAGCCTAAGAATGAATAAGAATGTTAAGTAACACCTTACTTATTTATCTACTATAAATATCTGTGCGTGTTCAAGAGTTAAATTTGTATTTGTCTTCACTCCCGCAAAATAACACACTACTTTACTCTAAGGTATGTTTAACTTCATAAAAATTATTTAAATCTGAGTAGTTTTTTGTGCTAATAATAATCCATTTCAATATAATTCCTTTTGTAATGGTCATATTACTTAAATTAGTTTGTTTTATTTAATAGTATTTTATTAATTATTTATTCCCTGGGATTGAAAATAGGAAGCACTTAAGTATAAAAAAGTGCACAAGCTTCTAGTGTTTCGTATACTTGTGAAAATAAGCATATATTTTTGAATAGTAACACAATGTTATCTGGGTTGTTTAAAAGCAAAATAGTATAAACATGACGGCTACACATAACACATTTATATTTTTCTAAAGACCTAAAATAGCTTTTTTTAATAATTTAAATAATTTTTTAGCAATTTAAAAGAACTTTCAAATATAAAATGTTAAATAATTTTTTAGAAAATTTAAAATTAAAACTTTATTTAAAATTAATTAATTAATTTAATTAATTAAGGAATTAATTTAATTAATTCCTTAATTAAATTAATTAAATTTAATTAATTTAAATAAGGAAAAATTACAATTAAATCATATATTTAATTTAAATGCATCTAAATTTAATGTAAACATGCCTCCACATTACACAAATAATTTACAAGCTTTATTTTTTAGTGGGATTGCAGTATATTTTAACGTTTCCGTCTTTGTTTTATCTTCACCAAAAATTCATTGAACTTTAAAAATATCAAACAGATTTCGTTAAATTTACATGAAAACTTTATATGTGGTAATAATTTTATAATTAAACTTTAAATACAATTTAAATAGGCTTAAATTCAACTTTACTTTCATATATGTCTTAAACACTTTATAAAAACTGTGTTAAATTTATTCCTAAAGGTAGTTCTTCGTTCCTATTTTTTAACACTTCTAAATCTGTTTCATAACAGAACAACAACTTAAAAAATATAAAATAGTTTTTAGAAAATTTTAAATAGAGAATTTTTATATATTAAATATTTTACATTCACATTTTGATTTAAATCTTAAATTTATAATATTTTACGTTATTATATATTTATTATCTCATATATTTATTACGTTATATAATCTCTTATATGCATTTTACATTTATATTATTTAGTATTTTACATTCTGAATATTATCTTAAATCAACCTGAATTTGAGAGGATTTAATCTTAGACTATGCCAACCTTCTTCTATCAAAAGGTACCTCAAGATGGATTCAAGTTAGCATGTCTTATATACTAGGGAATTGGCATTTAATATTTAAAGTGGTAGCTACGCCACATTACTCCCCTTCCATTGAGGGGATTTAATTATCTACGATGTCAACCTTCATCTACCAAAAGGTACCTCAAGATGGATTCAAGTTAACATGTCTTATATACTAGTGATTCGTTATTTAATACTTGTAGTGGTCGTTACGCCACTACAAATATGATGAACGGATACCACTAGTTGATTCTTGCTGTTTATTTTTTTTACAACATTTTTGCTCATTATATTTTTTCTTCATTTTTTTGTTTATAGCATTTCGCTCATTTTTTTTTCTATATTGTTTATAACCGGGAGACTTTATTCACTTCACCAGATCTTTTTTTATTCTTTTGAGCAGTTTATATTAAGCAAATCAACTTTTTAATGTGGACCATTTATCATGTTAGCGAGTTCATATCACGTCCGGGTCACCATTGAGGGGATATAAATATCGACTATCTTCATCTATCAAAAGGTACCTCATGATGGATTCAAATCAACATGTCTTATATACTAGGGAATTGGCATTTAATATTTATAATGGTAGTTACGCCACAAATTTAATCTAAATATGTATATGTATATTTATTAACTTTACTCCCGTAATTTGTTAGTTTCTAACTATATATAAAAATTAAAGGATGGTGTCGTTAAAATTGTATTTATAATATACATAAGTTCTTTTGGTAAGCAAAAATATTAAATTTCAGTTGTGAAGTTACTAAATTTGTCATAACAAGATACTTTTAATTTTAAATGTTATTTCAAAAAAATTATTACTTATAAAATTTGTTTATGTTCACTAATATGGCTTAATAGTATCATAATGGAAATATTTGGGTGTTGGAAGTGGAGGGACAAGTGCTCTTTCTAGTACATATTTTTTTAGTTGAGTATTTTTGACTGTTTTATGCGATGAAACAGCAATTATTGTGAACCAATCATCGAAGCTGGTGAGCGTCAATGAACAGGAAGCTTAGCCCCAGGGGTGGATCCAGAAATTTTTCCTGGGGGGGTTATAGACTTAGATTCCCCCAACTCATAATGAATTTTTTTATAAAAAAAAATTTTTCTTAATATTTTTTTTGAAGGAAAAAAAACTGGGGTTTTTAATGCTAGTCTTCTCATTTATTTTTTTCATAAATTATGATACGAGTTTTGCAAGTTTCCCATCTTCACCTTTATATAATCTTTGGATAAACCTATTGAAGGGCTCGGCGCGCTTCAACGTTATTAATGTTTACAATGAAACTATGACGAATTTCATTTTAATCTTTTGAATTTTGATTCTTGAAACAGTTAAGAACATAATTAGATGGGGGGGGGGGGGAAATCGGTTTTTCGACCTACCTATAAGCCCCCTTAAATAATTTTTAAAATATTTTATGTCTTTTGTAAACTATTTAAAAAATTATTATTTTTACTTTTTTTTCAACTTTGGGGGGAGGGGTGATAACCCCTATGTCCCCCCCCCCCCGCTGGATCCGCCTCTGCTTAGCCCTCTAGTGTTTTCATAATTTGGAAAAGTCTAAAGATGCAGACCAAATATCAGCACAAGAAAAATAAGTGACAGTAAACGAAGAAAAAAACGCATTTTTATGTGCCCTTAGAACGATACATTGAGATATATAATTATGTATGAGTTTTGAAGCACGGTTTTAACTGTGATCGTTCAAACTCTTCATGCGACATTTAACACACTGACTTTCAAGACCGAAATTTACACGGATTTCTTAATTATAAACTACACAGTAGTCGGAAAAATTGTATTATTTTTGTAGTTTACTTCAATTTCAACTACTTTGTTACAAACGTAGTTAAATACAACTACTTTTATTTAAATGTAGTGACTACAAATACTTTGAAATTGTAGTAACTAATTCACTACTTCAAGGAGACGAACTTAGTTGGAGAACTTAATTTTCAACTGTGTTCAAAATTGCTTTGAATAAGAAATTGACTTAAATTAAATGTAAGGAAATATTTATTCATATATTTAAGAGCCACTGTGTTATTCGAAAACATTTTTTTTTTCTTAGAATTTGTTCATTTATACATTTTATGCATTTTTTGAAAGCGAATATTTAACTTAAGAAATGAGAAATTTTTAAATACTCGAATTTATTTCCTACTCTTTTATTTCCTACAAAAAAAACATCGAAAATTTATATAAGGTTTTAATCCTTTATATCCTGTGAAATAGCATCAATCTTTCACAAGTGTAAATACATATGGAAATTTTTGAATAAAGTTATTAACTATCTATTTTTTCGTAATGACTAGTTTATATTTGTTACACGCGATTTAAATTACCTAATTCGTGTTAACGCTCATTTGCAGCCATGGGATCATTTTTATTGCATCCATTGACGGTCCCGCACTCAGTGGTAGACGGATCATGGGTAAGAATCCCCTTGCCTTCAGGCTAACCGTGGGAGGTTCTCCTGGTCTTCCTCTCCACGTAAAGCAAATGCGGGTTAGCTCAATCAAAAAGTCCTAAACAAAGGCAAATTTCTCCCAATACTTAAACCAGGAGTACCCTTGTCTTCTGGATTGGGTTCACGATTACAAGGCTACAGAGTTGAACATTAGTAGTTGTAAACACATATAATTGGGTCGGCTATTCAACGACGGTTATAAAATAAAACTGCTTTTCCCTCGTTGGTCTTAATTGCAATGAAAATTTGTTGAAAAAGATTTGTTGAAGAAGAAGAACGAAAAGAAAAGAGAGAATTGATTCCAAAAAACTTAAGGACAGTTTTATGCTATATAAATATTTTTTGAGTCTAGCGGATTTTGTTTCATACCCAACCTGTAAAAAATACACTATAAAAATATGCTACAATGTAATAAATAATATAAATTAAAATATATAACTTAATTATGTAATAATTAAAGTATATATTAATCATGTAATAATTAAATCATAAAAATAATTATGTAATACTTTAATTACATAATAATTTAATTGTAAAAGAATTTAATTATGTAATAATTGTAGAATAATTAAAAATTTTAACTAAATTTCATTTATTTAATTTTTAACTAAACACCTTAATCACATTTATGAGTTTACACTTTTCAAAAAACAAGTTTCAAAGTAAAATTCACATTAGATCCATCATTAAAAACTTGAGCCGAAAGTGATTACTGAAATATATAATATGATAAAAATTAAAATATCTGATTTAATTATAAAATGATTATGTTATAATTAAATTATAATTTCACTATGTAATATTTCAAATATGCAATAATTTAATTATATAATAATTAAATTATAATTAAATTATTCCATAATATAATTTTATGAATATAATGTTACAATTAGGTCATAATTTCATCATGTAATGCTTTGATCAGATAATAATTGTCTAGTAGTTAAAAATTATTGAAGCTTTTAATTAAATTTCATTAGCTTAGTTTCTAATAGAATATATAAATCGTATTTATGAGTTTACTTTCTTCTAAGTAACATGTTTCGAAGTAAAAATTGCATTTTATAACCTTATTTAATGCTTGAGCCTTTACTGAAGCTTTCAGAAAGAACTTTAAATAAAAATGAAATTAATCTAAAAATAACGAAGTGATTTTATCCTTATAAAGAATTTTTCAATTGTTTATCTGTTCGATTTCTGTTATTTTTAAAAAAAGTTTTCAGTTGGAATTAGTAGAGGGAGGAAAAACGGCAAAAGTTATGACTCTCTTCTACTATTTATAAGTGGGGGAAGAACTGATAATTGTTCCTACAGGTAAAAAAAGTTTTTAATTTTGTAAAGGGCAATGATGATAATTGACAGGAAAATGGCATAAATGATAGTGCTTTCAAAGAATGAAACCAGAGATAACTATAAAAGGCAGGAAAATGACAAAAGTGACAGTGATTCAAAAAAGGAAAAGGGAGATAACAATAAAAGACAGGAAAATGACAAAAGTGACAGAAATTCCAAATATGAAAATCGAGTACAGCCAAAACCACTCCGGATTTAAATACTATAAAGATTCGAAACATTTAAAATAGGTTTTAAAGAGGAATAAAGTAGACTCGATATTATTTTTAACTATATATCTATTTACTTTAGTTCTATTAACTTTGAGAATGAGAAAATAAATTATAATAGAAATTTAACATCAAGAAATGAAAAATAAGGTAACATTTTATGTAACACAGAACTTTTTTATGCAAAATAAACGTAAAAATATACTAGTACAATAAATATTCGTGAAAGTTATGAAATGTTTTAACTTTTGAGCATTTTTTTCGCGCCAGAAAAATTTATGGTTTTAATGTACTTTTAAGAATTTCAATGATTAGTCATAATAATCTACTTTTGAAACTATCAGATTGATAAAAAAAATAAGTGAAATCAATGTAAAGTTTCTAAATTTCGTTGCTTAAAAATTTCTATGCAGAAAATGTTTCGAATCAGAGATACCATTGAATGCAATTTGAGTCATTTATCAAAAATATATATGTGACATATTTCCAATTTTTCATTGGTTCTGAAGATATTTGATTTAAAAGACGAACGTCTCTAAAACCAATGAAAATGAAACACCTCTGCTTTAAACCATGACCAATTTGATAAAATTAAACTAAATAAAAATTATTTTTTTAATTATGTTCATGTCTATGTTTTATTTAAATGCACCAACCATTGTCTTTTCTTTTTTCCCTTGAAAATAGATTTCCAAAACAAAAAGCTCAAAAAAAATATTAATTACAGTAAAATGTAGTTGTCTCGACCGATTTCGAGGAAGCTTAGTATTTATCATACAAAATTACTTAGATTGAAATAATGTATAAATTAGTATGTTAACAGTCCAAAACATTTGTAACCATTATTAAAGGAAATAAAAAAATAATAATTAAAAATTATTTTTCACATTCAATTATCAAATTTTATAATTTTGAGCAAGCTTATTTTGAGTCGCTTAAGCTCCCAAAGGCGAAACACTTAAAAAATTAAATGAAAATTTACGAGCCCAAAATTCGGAGTGCTTTTCTAATTTATGTATAGGGGCCATGATTTTCAGATTACGATTACTCCTTCATTTTAATGGTCAAAAATACAAAATTGCCGGGAAAAAAACCTTGTTTATTCAAAAGAAGAATGTTTTTGTGTCAAATTTATTAACTATATTAATATTTAGCATGAAATAATTAGCATATTCAAAATAATTTGCGTGTATTATATTTGTTTGAGAATTTAAGGCATATATTATATTATACCTATGAAGGACGTTGAGAAATATAACAAGTCATATTTTAAAGTTGTCCCAAAGAGGTTTTTAAAAGAATTTTTGACAAAAAAGAATATACAGGGTTATTCATAATTCCCTCCGGTGTTTCGAAGCGTTATAGTAAAAAAACGAAGATGAATATGGCAAAAAAGAACATATGAAATTGTTCCGAAAGTATTCAATTTAAGCAGTTACCGGTAGAGGGCAGTAACATGTACCACTGAAGCCAGTTGTAGTAAAAATAAGGTTGTAGTAAACAGAGGGAATTATGAACGACCCTGTATATGTAAATAAATATAACCCCGATTTCCATATATTTAACAAATCCATCACTATGTACAGTACGCAAAAAATTGACTGACAACCCTGAGTAATTTTTGATTTATTAATCTAATCTTCAGGTTCTAGAATTCATTTCTAATGGTTTGAAGAGGTGACCTAAAGTATACTAATTAATTAGGGCAGATATTATTTTAAGTTGCAAAATCAGACATAAAAACGTACTTCCTCTCAAAAAACATAACTTTTTTCGACGGATTTTTGGTACCCAAAATATAGGAAGCAGCCGCAATCTGGGAAATATGATCTCCAAAGTTTAATCAGGAGAACAATCCAAAGTTAAAAACCTTTACTGCTAATTTTACGTAAGCCATATCTCGAAAACTTTTTAAGCAAATTTAAATATTTTTGCGTATTTTTTAATCCATTTCTACAAATATAATTCCATGCAAAGAATAACTTTTAATAAGCATATTTTTTTTAAAAATGTTTTTATTTAAAAATAGTCCAAAAAAAATTTTTTTAATTGTAAGGCATGAGAATTTTTACATCGTTTTAAGGAATGTCATTTTATATGACAAAATGTTTAAATGACTTTGCAGAATCTTTCAAATATTCTAGGTACCTCAAATATTCTAAGTTTTTTTCAAATATTCTAGGTACCCCCTGGGAAAATAAATAGCTTAGTATCCATGATGTGTGCCAATTTTATTAAGATAAATCTTATACATTATTTTTTTTGGAATTTCATTCCAAACTTTCACTTCAAATTCTGTATTGTCGTTTTATTCTTACCTTATATATATATATATATATATATATATATATATATATATATATATATATATATATATATATATATTTATATATTAAAAATAACTATAAAAAAATTATAATTCCATCGGAATAAGTATTTTCTGTAGAGAAATTTTTATGCTACGCGAGTTTCTTAATTGAAACGGTTATTGACAAATTAAACTTTTTAAAAGTGTATAATTATTCCATTTGAGATTAATCATATGTTATTATTATAGATTAAAGCTGCAAGTTCTGTGCAAAAATTTAAAAAAAATTATAAAAAAAAATTTGTGTTTAGGTAAATGTTTTGTCCTTGATTTGGCCAATGCTGCATATATGCACCATTTTATTTCCTAAATAAAATCTTATTTATTGCCTGAAAACTTTTTACTGTCTTAATGAATGTAATTTAAGCGCATTTCCATGAAAATAACACCACGGTTTATCAAATTTCTATTCTTGACCCAATGTGGGTTAATTTATGTGACTTTTTTTTGCCGTTATTAGTTTACTTTCCTCTCAACTACATATATTTTTAAGGAAAAATTCTATCATAATTCAAAATTTAGTTGTCAGGAAGTTTGAAAAGTTCAGAATCTTGATATGTAAACTAACTACAAATATAAATATTAATGAACCAACTTAAAGCAAATCAAAAAATAAAATAAGCATTTAAACAATAAATTAATGTAAATTGCGCTTGAGTGCTAAACGCCGATTTCCTTAATATTTGGTTTTTCGCTCGATCAAATGACACAACGTGATTTTCATGACATTGTCCTTGACAACTTTACCTTTAAATAAAATTTTCCTTTAATATGTCTAACTGTTTTTTTTTTTCTTTTTCAAATCTTGTGCTTGACAACGCAGGGGGACAATTCTACTTGCATGAGATTTTTAGTATTGCTGATTCCTGGAAATTTTCCCGTCACTGATCTGACTCTGTTGTTTTTTTTTTTTTTTTTGCACGCTATAGTTTGTGGAAATATACAAGTTTAAAAACATTATATATAACAGAGATGACAATGTTGCGACAAAAAAAGAGGGTCTGGTCACATCATCATGATTGAAATTGCATTATATCCAATGCCTGTAAATGTCACCTTATGCCACTAGGGGAGCTTTTCAATTCATGTGGTTCAGAACAGATCATAATCAAGAAGCTTACCTAACCGCATGCAAGAACATTTCCAGGCATCGGATGCAATGTTAATCCTGATGATGTGCTTTTAACTCTTTAAAGGTTTGCCGTAATATTAACGCGACCTCCTGTTATATACAACATTTTTAAACTTGTAAATTTAAAAAAGAATAAACTAAAAATGTCGTTAGAAAAACAATTTTAGCATTAAGAGCAAAACTAAATTCTGATTTAAAATCCCCACACCCTAATCATGCAAGATCAAGTATTTGTAAGAATGCAACAACAAAAAATTGTTCCCCACTGTAGTTTAAAGAGAAATTCATACAGTAAAACGAAAATTGCCATAGTCAAAGTGTCAGAACATGTTTTTTTCTTTTAATTTTAAAGAGAACTACACAGGAAAATGGACGCACAGGAATGCTTTGAATTTCCTATGTATACACAGGAAAACGGAAAATTTTGTTAGATCAATATTTACACAAATAAGCATAGGAAAAGCATTTGTTGATTGACGAATGTTTATGCATATAGTTTGACTGCCAGTCATAACAAACTTTAATCGAAAAGATCAATTCCTTAGAAGGCGGCATTGCGTTCATTTTTGATAAGGAAATTTTGGTGTTCTTTTTTATAAAAAAAATTAAGGGACAGTTTGTAATTTTTTTGTTATTATGTTTACATAAATTTTTATAGTTCTTATTTTTTGTTTTATTTTCGCAAAATGGGTTACTTGAAAATGGGAAGTTTCTCAATGTCTCCTATACTTCTCGTCATTTTCTACTTATCAAAAAAAAAAAACATTTTATGGAACATGTAAATGTATTATGTAAAGCAACGCTTAAAAAAGTCAAAGAAATTATGTTATTTATGTATTAAACAATTTACGTAGAACCTACAAATTCAATATATTTAAAAAAACAAGAATGAATATAATTTATTTATTTTATTTATTTGTTTTCATTTCTTTTATTTCATTTAATTTACTTTACGTAATTTAATTTAATATAATTAAATTTATATATATATTTTTATTTATTTCAGATTCCTGTGAGGAAACTTGTCTTTCTTATCCTTAAACAAAAAAAAAAAAATGAAAAATTTAGATTGAAAGTGAAAACACAGTAGTAAGTTGTCAATGATTTCTGTTTATGCGTTCTTTAAAAGTAAATATTAATATTTTTAATCGCTTTGTCATTAACATTCTGATATGTTTTGTATATGTATGAAAAGTTTGTTGAAAGCGTGACCAATTTTCTCAATCAACTCAACTTTATTATGTAGGTCAAAATTTCGAATGTTTATGAGTTAAAATAGCGCAGTCACGCTGAATCGACTCAGTCATAAGCTGCAACAAATAAAAATCATAATTCGATAAACGCAATTATTTTTGTTAAATACGTTACGTAACTAAGCCGAATTTTCATAAAACTGTTTGCATGTTTTTTTTCTTCAAATTTCACGCAAACAGATTTCAATTTTTAAAGAACTGTATGTTTTAAATAAATTCCAAAATAGTTAAAATTAGTCTTTTAACTTGAAGCGTAAACCAATCTAACAGCAAAGTTTCTTACGACGTTTTTATAAACTTGCTTTCGTATCAGTGAGGATGAAATCGTTCCATCAAAATTTTCGACTATTTTTCTACTAGTTAGAGAGCTTAAGTATCTATTCCAGCTCCAAGCCTTGTAATAATACAAATTTTAATCTATTTCTGAGCCATTACGAAAGGAATTGATATCGTCATGTTATCACAAAACAGAGTTTATAGCCAATCGGTAATTTTGCCCTCTTTCTAAGTAGCTTAGTGTGTTTCAATAAATGAGATGATGTATGTGGAACAAAAATTATACGACGATGAATGAGGAACACTTACAACTTTGTTAACCTAATCCACTTTGCTAACCCTAATCTTTGTTAATCCAATCCTATTCAAGTTGTAATTTTCTTCTTTAATGTTAGCGAACTAAAACTTCTTAGCGAGCTGAAATTTGTATTTTAATTCCAATCAAAATGTTGACCGCTTTCTATCATGAACTAACAGGCACAGAGCTATGAAGAAGAAAATTTCAAAATAAAAACAAAAATGTTAAAACTACATTTTTCAAGTGGTTCGAAGAGGAGAAAAATTTTATTTTACTGAAAAATGTACAGCATGTCATTTTTGTAATTAACTTTTATCCCAATTATTAAAGAATGGTGCACTAAATGCATTTCTTCTTTAACTAACCTAAACATGACATTTTGTACGTTTTTTGTTTTTCTAACCTGAACCTGAAAACTTATATGTTTTCTGTTTATCTAACCTAAATGTGAAACCCTATATGTTTCTTGTTTATCTAGATTAAATCTGAAAAATTATTTATATCATCCAAATTATTTAAGAATGATGCATTCTACGTTTTTTGTCTCAGGTCTGATAGAGTAAAAATTATTTTTTTTTGTCAGTTGGTTTGAAAAATGTAATTTTTATTTTTTTTTTATTTTTCATGAACTTTCGGCGTATTTTTCGCTGCTTATTGATACAATTTAATGATATAATTAATTGAAATAATTAATATCAAGGTATTTAATTTTTTTTTTGCAGAAATATATTTCTTCCCTGAATAGAAAGTGACAAGATGTTACAAATAGAAAATATTACGGAAGAAGAGGAAAGTAAAATTAGAAAGGTAACTGACTATTTTCTTCTAAATACTTCTGACACACAGTACGAAATTGAAAGTAAAATAATAAATTCGTTTAAGTTCTCAAATTTTATGTTTTAAAAAATTCTCAAAAATATAAACTGGAAGAGTCTATTCAATAAGAAGGCAGCTTGGAACTTATTTCTGAGGAAGGCCATGGCCCATCCAGGGCTGGTACGTCATTGAAGAAGAAGAATTTTAATGTCTGTTTTAGATTATTTATAAATTTATTCATTTACTTTAGTAAAATGATAAATTTTTTAACATTATAAAAACAAAATGACTTTTTGCGTTTTATATACTTGTACTAGTTAATTAACTACTAGAATTAGAATTCCTGTCAAAAATGAAGTAAATACTGAATGAACGTTACGAGTCAAACTTTAAGAAACGCTATCAAAATTTACCGTAGGCAGAAGTAAAACATTAAAAAAAAAAAATTGTGTGCCTGAAGAAAATTACCAGACTGATATAATCTAATATATACAGACTAATACTATTCTATACAGACTAATATATCCTTGTTAAAAAGTAATTTACAAAAGTGCACACATTAGCGGTCGTAATTAAAATTTAATTGAAGAAAAACGTTTACAAAACCTGATGAATCACTATTGTGGTAAGCGGGTGTACTTGAAGGAATTTTGAATTGTGTTTTACAAATCAGGTATTGGTGTTTGCTCACAACTCTAATTACTTATCAAATTTTGCTCACGGTTTACTTCGCTTAAATATAAATTTGTATAAATGCTTGTTTTTACTATTGAAAGAGTTTAAAGAATATATATTACGGGCAGCTTTTACGGAACACACGTTCACAGCATTAGATTTACTGTAATGAAAGTCTTATTTTTCAGCTCAAGGGCATTATAGATCACGAGCTTACACCGGAATTACGTGAAGATAAATCCCTATACTACCGTTTTTTGAAAGGTAAACTAATTCTATTTATTATCATACTGTAACAACATTTAAAATTTATATCTGTTAAAAAAAAATTTTGAATTAAATTACTTTCTAAATAAACAATTTAATTCCGAGGGGAATTTAAAAAAAATAGTTCAGAGGTAATTTATTATTGCGCCCGATTTCAGATTTTGAGGTAACATATTTTTTATTATTAACACAGAACAAATTTTATTTATTATATTAAGATATTGTACCAATTTTCCTAATTTATTACTTTCGGTCACTTTCCATCTAACATTATATCATATCAATATAGAGTATTAGTTTAAAAATATTAATAATGATTTGAACTCGTGATTATTTTATTAAACAATGCAATTGCAGCTAAAAATTCTAAAAGAATTTCAAATTTTAATGTTTTAAAATGAAAGAAATCCTAACATTTTAAAACATAAATGAAAACTGTTTTCCAAAAAGTTTACTATTCTTATAGATTTAGGTCTAAAAGATTTAGAATGTTCAGCAAAAATATAAAATTAATTCTTAGTATTCATTTTAAAGATTAAAAGGAAAGATTTAATTTAATTAAAAAAAAAACATTAAAATTGCAACGTAGTACACTATGCTCCAAATAAAACGGACCATCCTGAATAACTTTTAATCAAATGATTTTATCTTTATCAAATATGCTAATTAATTAGTGCTGACGATATATTAAGTTACATAATCAGGCACAAAAATTACTTTCTCTGAATAAACATACCTTTTTTTCAAGGGAGTCGGATTTCTGTCTCCTGAAATAAAGAAGTTGAATATTTCAAATTCAATTTCTCAGGAACTATTTAGCCGATTTCACCAAAATTTTATATTTTGCTATGTAAAATTACATACTTTAAAACGACGTAGAAAAACTGTATACCTTAAAATTGAATTTTTTTTTCATTATTTTTAATTAAAATAATAAAAAATAATAAGTATTTATTAAAATAAATTTTAAAATTTAAGTTACATAATCAGGCACAAAAAATTACTTTCTCTGAATAAACATACCTTTTTTTTCAAGGGAGTCGGATTTCTGTCTCCCGAAATAAAGAAGTCGAATATTTCAAATTCAATTTCTCAGGAACTATTTAGCCGATTTCACCAAAATTTTATATTTTGCCATGTAAAATTACATACTTTAAAACGACGTAGAAAAACTGTATACCTTAAAATTGAAATTTTTTTTTCATTATTTTTAATTAAAAGAATAAAAACTAATAAGTATTTATTAAAATAAATTTTTCATATGGAATTATCTTTGGAAAAATGAATTTTTTTGATTGTGTGCAAAAAAAATTTCCATTTCGCTTAAATAGTTCTCGAAATGTGGTGAAATACGCAAAAAGTAAAATTTCCATTAATTGAACCCCCCCGATAATTAAGAGATCAGAGACCTCAATCCATTGAAAAAAAAAGGTATGTGTGTGTATTCAGAGAAAGTATAATTTTGTGTCTGATTTCGTAACTTAAAATATCGTCTGCATTAATTAATTAGCATATTTGAAGTCACCTTCTCAAAGTATTAAATTGAGTCATAAGATAAAGATAAAGATCGTTAGATTAAGATATATCCTTAGATCATAAGTTATTCAGGGTGGTCCTTTTTTTAGAACACAATACTTCAGCTACATGGCAACCGTAGTCTGCACTGTATAAAGAAAAAAAAATCCACTTTATGCATTTTAGCTATATGTTGCTTGATCTTTGACTAACAAAATTTAAAATTTTTGTCAACCAATGTATTAATTATTCTGTGACTGTAGACTCCAAATTCTAAACAAAATTAAATATTCTTCAGGTTACTTAAAGAATAGTTGTAGATTGCTAATAATGTAATATTTAGAAGCATGCCCAGGGTAGCCCGGTTGGTAGGACGTTGGACTCTTGTTCGTGAGAACTGGAGCTCGTATCCAGTCAGCCGAAGAATGCCCGCGTATTAAATGGTGAGTAACACACGTTAAATCTGTTGAGGTTACAAATTGGAGATTGATCTTCCTCTGGTTCAAGTCAAAATTCTGCGGATAGATGAAAGGTGTGTGTGAAGGAGTCCTCCCTGTGAAACTGGTTGTGACGCATATGTGTGGCAAAATCGTATTCTTGGCCATAGATGGCGCCACTTAAAAACAAGAAACGCACCCTCTACCTTACAAATTTGCTTGATTTCAAGCAGGTTTATTGATATAGACAAGTGGCATTTTATTTTATTTTATAACCGTCGTTGAACAGCCGGCCAATTTTGGGTTTACGACTACTAATGTTAACTCCGTAGACTTGTATTTTTGAACTAATCCGGAAGACAAGGAAACTCCTGGATAAGTACCCCCAGAGGTATTGATTTGTCATGGGAACATAGAGGACTTTGCGACTCGACAGATTTCAGTAACCATTTACTACACGGGGAGTCTTCGGCCGGCTGGTATCGAGCCCACGAACACTGGGACGTGTGCCCAGTGCCCTACAAACCAGGCTATCCCGGCCTGACAATTGGCATTTGTAACAACAACAACACATTCAGAAGCAAATAGTTTTACAACTCCAGTTGTTTAATATACTTCTGAATTTAGTGGTCCCTGAAAGTGCACACGTTGTAAGGAACCTATATATATATTATGTCGTTGTTCTAACCTATATATATATTATGTCTTGCTTTAGTTTTTTATTTTTAATAATATAATAATTGAAATTGTCTCCCTATATTTAAATAATCGTAAGGGAAACTGCAGCCACTGTTTTGGGTGTTCAACTTAAATTTACATTTTGTTTTGCAGCGCTAAAACTATAAACCTTAGAAGCTAGAAATTAAGATGGTGTGTAAAAAAGTGTACAAGAATTAAAATGAAATTAAAAAAAGATAATAAGCATTCAAAAATTTGTTCGAGAATAATTAACTGGTAATTTTGTAAGAAGACCATACGGGGTTACCTTACGAGCGACTCTGCTAGCCGAAAGCCAAAATGTTCGATGTTTTTGTGGGAGTTATTTACGTTGCAGAAGAATAAAACAATGTTGAAAGAGAATCAATGAGGGAAGTTGGCAAACAGAGAAACTAAGGACGAAAAGCCTCTTTAAAAAAATGGTTAATGAAGTGGTTAAGAGTTTGTTCTATTAAATATTTAAATCATTTTTTGTATACACAAATCACATAATGATAATATTAGACAATTTTATTTTATGAGCTTCTCTCGGTAAAGATTTTTGTTTTTAATTTTAATGCATTAAAAGTTACTTTGCTTGCATAAGTGTATTGATTCCAAAAATTAGTATTTATTTTCTTACAACTTTATTCACAGCGAGAGATTTCAACTTGAAACATGCTGAAGCTCTTATAAGAAAGGTATTATTTTAAGTTGAATAACTATTATTTAATTATTCATACAAAGTTTTAATCAAACTGAGTTTTATTTTACTATGAAAAACATTATGGAGTTATATGTTGATAATATCTAGTCTATTACAACTGCCGACCGGGTTGTGTAGGTGTCGGGGAACTGCTATATTACTGTATGAGCTATATTACTATATGATGTTGTATATGAGCTATATGAACAAGCTGTATGATGAGCTATATTACTTCATTTTCTAATCAGCGTTGAATAGCAGACTCAATTCTGAGTTTACGACTACCAAGGTTTATTTTCGTAGCATTCTAATTTCTTACCCCGTCCAGAAGACGAGGGAACTTTTGAATCAATCATTGGGATAAAATAGCTTTCGTGGCGGACTTTAAGAACTAATCCCCATTTACGTGACATTGATGAAACTAACCCACAATTGCGTTATACGGAAAAGAAAACCGCGATAAACTCCCACGGTTAGCTCGACGTCAAGAGGACTCCAGCTAATAATACGTCTACCACTGAGGGCATTTAATGCTAACACTGGTTGGTGCGAGCTGGAAGCAACATTCGTATCAACCAGAAACGCTGAGACTCAAACCTGAGACAATAGAAGGGGAGGGCTCAATCCCTTGAACCACCGTGGCTCATAGTGAGCTATTGGTGATGGTCTGAGGAAACTTCTCTGCGGATGATCCAAAGACATGCCATCGCAATTCTGATCCTCCGTCAAGAAGATGTCTCCTAAGCTTTGTCTCCTAGTTCGACGTTCCACGCTCGAATTCAAATACTTCGAGGTGAAAAAATTTATCCAGGACCAATACCGGGCATCCTTATCCCCTTCGCAGGCTGATCAAAGTGGTTACCAAACCGCTGACTAACCACAGCCAGTGATTCTTGAATTCGGTGATTTACTATGCGAACCGTGACTAGCGTTCAGATCAGTGCGGGTCCTGTGTAAAGCGTTCAGCGCAGTGTGGGTCCTGTGTAAAGCTTTCAGCTCAGTGTGGGTCCTGTGTAAAGCGTTCGGCTCAGTGTGGGTCCTGTGTAAAGCGTTCGGCTCAGTGTCGGTCGTGTGTAAAGCGTTCAGCTGAGTGTGGGTCCTGTGTAAAGCGTTCAGCTGAGTGTGGGTCCTGTGTAAAGCATTCAGCTGAGTGTGGGTCCTGTATAAAGCGTTCAGCTCAATGTGAGTCCTGTGTAAAGCATTCACCTTAGTGTGGGTCCTGTGTAAAGCGTTCAGCTCAGTGTGGGTCCTGTTTAAACCGTTCAGCTCAGGGTCCTGTGTAGAAAGACAATACAATTTTCAACGTCTTGAAACCCACCCTGATTCAGATCGACAGGATCCAACTTGTCTGGGAAGTAAAGAATTTGTGCACAATGCCCTCTATATTTCCATCATCTTGCCCTTAATCACGGATTCCACGAACCCTTAGCCGACGTATGGCTGCTGCTTTATTTCACAAAGTGTTTTGTAATTTATAATAATACGCCATTAACACATATGATTTTTACAAAATTAAGTAAAAAGTTATGATTGTGTCACAAATTTATAAGTAGCTACGATAAAGAATATAATATTTTTCAAACTATTATTATTATTAGGCTATTTAATTCGCAGAATTTACCCACAAAAATGGAGAAAAGAAGAGCAAAATAAAGTTTAAAATCACTTTAAGCTAATATGATTCAAGATGAATCTTAAAAACAATTCTAATCGAAAGACGAACGCATTACTGCCTCAAATAAATACAGTGAAACTGGAGCTTAATTCTTTTAGTAACTCTTTCACACTTCCTATTCTTAAAAGTGAGTGATAATTGTTTGAAAACATGGTTACTTATGCTTAATTAAATATTAATTTTCACTCCTTAATAGGCATTTCCGGCCCATTTTTATACAAAGTTTCTAGCCATCGCATTTTCAAAGTCTATCAAATGTCTCATTTGAAATAAATAGATAAACATAACCTAATCAGTTAACAAGCAAATGCTATATAGTTTTGGACAATAATTCCGCAAATTACAGGTTGTCCAAAAAAGTATTTCAATCATCAAATAGCTCGAGATGAAAAATATAAATGTACAAGGGTGTACACAAATGTTGACAAAAGATGCATTCAGTAATACTAAACTAGATCTCACACTCTGTTAATGAACCAGGGGAAGGGAGATTTTGAAAAGAAAGGTAGTTTAAGACAAAAATAACCTAAAATGACATTTTTTTTCAGGCTGGTTCAAATCTAAGAGATTAGTTTGAATCAGAAAATGAACATATGAACCATTGCATTCTAAAAATTTCTGATTAAAATGATGATATATCGATAAATACATATGTCATCGATAAATACATATACATATGTTTCATATCGAGTATCTTATAGGTTGGGGCAATTTCAAGGAAGTGGGACTAAGTTGTAAAATTCATTTTTTTAGAAAAAAAATACACTTAAATTTTTAGTTTTTTTATTAGATGCATAATTTTTGAGATAAATGGACATTTCCATACTTTTCGGACACTCTGTATATTAATGCTGTGATTATATGATACCCTTTAAAATGACATAAAAATTTTAATTACTGTACATTAGAATTTAATCTTCCATTCTCATTATTATTTTTTTTTCAAGCATTTAGCCGATAGAAAAACTTATCTAGATGAAAATTTCAAAAATTATACTCCACCTGAGGTAAGTATTAAAAAATTATATCAATATAAAGTGATTCTAATAATTAATTTATGAAAAATTAAAAAAAAAAAAGAATTTTGTGTTTCAAGTATAAAAACAATCACTAAATATTAGAATTTATGGAGACATGTGAAAATATTGTCAATTATATTGTGGGGGAAAAAATTTCGATCCAATCTTCTTCTATCTGAAGGTACCTCAAGATTGAATCGAGTTAGCATGTATTTTATTTTAGAAAATTGATGTTTAATAATTGTAGTTGTATTTTAATATTAAGATAAAAAGATTGTAGTAGATTGGTCACAATCAGCATCAAAATCGCTTGATAACAAAGTATAATACATGTCTCACACTAAATAATGCCACTAAGTGATTTAAAAATATGAACTGATGATACTGAACTAAGGGATGGCAATATAATTCACATGCTTAATTAAACTCCCAAGTAAAAATTCTTGATATTCCCATCAAAAATTTCGGATGATTTATGTTGGTTTCAGTGCGGTTTATAATGGTCCAGCATCATTTGATGGTCACCATCATCCAACATTTTCCATTATTCGTTCATGATTTTTGATATGCCGAAAAACTTCTATCATTCCATGATGGAAAATGCTATTTTAATACTATGATGGTTAACTATCAATAGAATTTTGATTCACACGGACCGATAATCCATGATGATCCGTGATGGTTCCAACTATGCATTTCTATAATGGTTAAATGGGAAATTTTGTTAGTTCTCAGGAATATACCATCAAAACAATTTTATTTTTTTTATGCTGGACCATCATAAATCAGTCCGAATTCCTACTTTGGATTGATGGTAATTCATGATCGTTCCAACATTTGATCTCTAAGATACTATGGAAATTCATGATGGTCCATAATGGTACAACAATGCATTTCCATTATGGTGAAATAATAACTATCGTTGGTTAAAGGAGGAATATACCATCAAAAGAATTTAGTTTTTTTAATATTGGATCATAATAAATCTGTCAGAATTTGTGCGCTGAGGTGATGGTTAATTCATCATCGTTTTAACATTTGATTTCTTTAAGAAACTATGAAAAAAATTTCTGGTGGTTAAACATGAACACATCATCCAAACAAGTGGCTATTCTCATGTTGGACCATCATAAATCAATCCAAATTCCTGCATTGGGGTGATGGTTACTTATGCTGTTTACCATCAGAAAATATAACGGTTTATGATGGGATTATTTAAGGGTTATCATCAAGATTCTTTTTGATCCATCGATAGAAGACCATCAAAAATTTTGACTTGGGCTTGGTCACATTCGGAAATATGTCTAAGATATGGGAATTCTGTATTAATTATTTGAACTTTTTCAGCATTTAGAGAAGTATTTACCTTTCAATTTCCTTTGCTTTGATAAAGAAGGCTCTGTTGTTCGCTATCTCGATTTAGGGAAATTGGATGTTAGAGGTAAGAAAGAATTTTTTTTTTTTGGCAAACTTTGTATTGATAACACTTTAATCACTCTAAGAATAAAATTGTTCACTTTATAATCCCATTCATGGGATGGCAATTAGTCTTTAACCTTATCGCACATCATTATAATCATTTTAATTAAATAATTCAGAAACACGGAGCTTTGTTTAATTTCTACCATTAGGGATATTGTTTCATAATTTATTGTTTCCAGTGGAGAAATTCATTAGTGACATTGTTTCACATTCTGCTGTTTCCAGTGGAGAAATTCATTAGTGACATTGTTTCACTATCTGCTGTTTCCAGCAAAGAAATACATCCGGAAAACAAGATAATAGAAAAACTAACGTTCAGCTTTTATCCTTCAATTCCAAGATACTTTTCTATGAGGAGAAAATTGTTATCTTCCTCTTGTAGGTTTTAAAAGGTACGAAATGCATAACATTTAAATCAATCTTTTCTTTTTTTTTTTTTTTTTAGTTAAAGTGCCGATGCTCGGTACTCATTTGCTCTGTATTCTGAGTATTGATTGTTTTAAATGCACATAACATTGCCAGTATTTACCTTGCAAAAATCCTTACATTGATATTTTTTATTAAGAGAAACTTCCGAGTAAGAGCTTTTGCTTTGAACTTATTTATTCAAATCTAAATTGTGTTAAACTATAAGTCACCTATTGAAGAAAAAGTAATGACTCTAATAATTTATAATAGAAATTAATGCAAGATGTGGCAAGCTCAAAAACTCTAAAGGCTTTTAAATGCATTTTGTTATTATAATTTTGCTATTGTTTTTTCGATTTTTAGGAAATCGAAAATTAAATGTACTTGCTGAATTTGTTATAGAAAAAAGATGAAATGAATCTTGTATTTTTCACCAAATGAGAAAGATATAGAAAAGTCACCGTCTGTAAGGGAAAAGCTAGGAACTCATAGACTTGTGCTGCAAGATTAACGTTTTGCAATCTTGTATCTGTTTGCTGCCTCCAGCGAAGACATTTCATCAGTAAAAGTTGTTCATTTCATCTTCCTTTTTTTATTTTTTAATTACGTATGAAAGTTTCACATTTATACCATTTCCCTAATATTCCTTTTCAAATTATTGAAATCGATATAATTCAGAAACAATAGAATGAGATTCTTCAAGGATTCTAAAATTTCAGATTTGGAAAAGCCTTTTTCCTTTCAATACTTTTTTGTAGACTCAGACTAATGAAATTGTTTCACCAATTAACGTAGTCTACACACTATATTCGAACTTCAATTAGATTCCTTTTACTACTACATATTGCACAGATTGAGATTATGCGTGACTTGGGTGTTCGTAGAACAGGGTTCTGTGTCCTATTTTTTTTTCCAAGTTAAAACTGCAGAGGTAAAGACAGTTATTTTAATATAAAAACTAATTTTTATATTCAATATAAAAACTGATTTTTTTGGTAAAAAAAACAGATCTGAAATAAATGGTCGGAAATGGAATTTTCAGACTAGAAACAACCGAAACTGAAGCAATTTCCTAAAGTACAACGATTTACTAAATGGATTTCTTTGCTTTAAACAGCAGAAAGTGAGGCAGTCTCCCGAAGTACAACGATTTACTTATTAGTACAACGAGACGATTTACGAAGTACAACGATTTCATTGCTCCGCTGGAAAAAAAAACAGTGCGTGCTGCAGTTTCCCGAAGTACCACAATTTACTGGATGAATTTCTTTGCTTTAACTAATAGAAAGCGAGACAGTCTCCTGCAGTACCACAATTTACTGGATGAATTTCTTTGATTTAATCAATAAAAAGCGAGACAGTCTCCTGCAGTACCACAATTTACTGGATGAATTTCTTTGCTTTAATCAATAGAAAGCGAGACAGTCTCCTGCAGTACCACAATTTACTGGATGAATTTCTTTGCTTTAATCAATAGAAAGCGAGACAGTCTCCTGCAGTACCACAATTTACTGGATGAATTTCTTTGCTTTAATCAATAGAAAGCGAGACAGTCTCCTGCAGTACCACAATTTACTGGATGAATTTCTTTGCTTTAATCAATAGAAAGCGAGACAGTCTCCTGCAGTACCACAATTTACTGGATGAATTTCTTTGCTTTAATCAATAGAAAGCGAGACAGTCTCCTGCAGTGTACCACAATTTACTGGATGAATTTCTTTGCTTTAATCAATAGAAAGCGTGACAGTCTCCTGCAGTACCACAATTTACTGGATGAATTTCTTTGCTTTAATCAATAGAAAGCGAGACAGTCTCCTGCAGTACCACAATTTACTGGATGAATTTCTTTGCTTTAATCAATAGAAAGCGAGACAGTCTCCTGCAGTGTACCACAATTTACTGGATGAATTTCTTTGCTTTAATCAATAGAAAGCGAGACAGTCTCCTGCAGTACCACAATTTACTGGATGAATTTCTTTGCTTTAATCAATAGAAAGCGAGACACGTCTCCTGCAGTACTACAATTTACTGGATGAATTTCTTTGATTTAATCAATAAAAAGCGAGACAGTCTCCGAAGTACCACAATTTACTGGATGAATTTCTTTGCTCTAATCAATAGAAATGGAGACCACAATTTACTGGATAAATTTCATTGCTTTAATTAAAATTTAATTGGATACCTATAATTGAAGTCACTGTAGGAGTAAATCTGGGTAAATCATGACATTTGTAGACACTAAAGCCAATCAGGTTTTACAGCACGTACAGGTATAGGACAAAATAATAACAACACCTGTGAAACTAACGATTTTGGAATAGTTATTCTGCCATGAATGTTAGCAGCATGCGACTCCCGTTGAATAGTTTTCATGGATACGGGGTTCTGAAGATGGGTATTCATCTCGGACGTTATCATCGGCAGTGTAGTCTTGCGTTTTCGAGTGACTATCCTCGTCAACACCCGTCTATCACGGTCCTACAACTTCGACTACTTGCCGCTGTTGTGCTTCGCAGAAGACACCTTACCCAACTTTGTATGCCGACAGAGTCCTTGATACAGTAGTCCTTGAAACACCCCACAAGATTCGCTGTTCTGGACACGGACGCTCCAGCGAGGCAAGCTCCGATTATCATGCCTCTTTTAAGGTCAGAGAGGTCGGACATAATCTCGCTTTGCTAGGAACGGATTTTTCTCATGCAACTCTCAAACTGCCAAATGCTAGACTGATACCTTTTCCTTTCATCACCACTAGGTGGCACACTCTTGCGACACCTGCCCGCCGTTTACTGGACGATCGAAGGACGACTCCATTCCTTCACAGGTGTTCCCATTATTTTGTCCTATACCTGTATGACGTCTTTTACAGGTATTCGATTAAATCAAGATTTAAATCTACATGGTTAGGCATAATCACTTCACTTCTTCGCGAGTAGCAGGTACCCGATATAAAGGAACAAAAAATATAAAACAAAGAAAAGCAAATGTTTATTTTTTGTTATTTTATTTAAATAACTCTTTTTATAGGGCTGCTTTCCCTGTTTACTTTCACACAGCTTGTTCAGCATGTTGTATTTAGTTTGGATGAAGATTTCAAATTAATGACTAAACAGAGCATAAAAGTAAGTAATGTTTTTAAATGGTACTAATTTTGTATGAAATATGCATGCTAATTTGTGCAGACTATAAGGTCTATCAAGAACACTACTGTTGAGTCGATAGTTGAAATGCTCATCTCATACTTCTTAAATTTTCCAAAATTTAGATTGTGACTTGGCTTATACTCTATTAAATTTCTAGAGGAATCCTCGGAAAAATATTAATATTAATACTGAGTAAAGATTAATTTAAATTTATCTATGAACGATTAGAGTTAGATGAATCTTTTTTTAGAAAAAATCACGTTTTATATAACATACCTACAAAATACACTTGTACTTATTATTGAAATTGTACAAGATCATAATAAGAAAATATCTAAATAGCAATATCTCACACGCTCTTTTAAAAATCCATAGGTATTTTATAACTAAGAGATACTCAAAAATCAGTATTTGGTGCCTCTTATCGAAAATTGGTGTTTGGTGGAAAGCCGGGTTGGACTTTAAGCCTTGCTTGTAACCGAAGCTCTTACGCTGCACTCTCGTGATTAGCTAGTGGCTGAAAAAAAGCCATTTTTTCAAAGATGGTGGGAAAAACTTCGCCATCAGCACAAAATGCCCAGATTGCTCTCTAACGGCTAACTAGTGGCCACATTAAGAGCTTCTTTTCCAAAGATGGTGTGAAAATCTTCGCCATCTGCACAAAATGCTCAGATTTCACTCTAACGTCTAGCTAGTGGCCACATTACGAGCTTCTCTTTCAAAGATGGCGTGAAAAACTTAGCCATCTGCACAAATGCGCAAGGTACTCAACCTGTGCTCCCACAGCTGGCTAGTGGCCTCTCTTTCAAAGACGGTGTGAAATTCTTCGTCAACTACACAAAATGACATGATCATATGGGGCTTTTTTGCCAAACATTCAAGAATGTTTGGGTACCTTCAAGGGTAAAATTTATTTATATCCCCTACTTGTTAATAATTTTCTTCGAGTTACTGGTCTGACTTCGTCAGACTTTAAGAGGATTAGAGACAACAAGAGGGAGATTTTCTGGAACTTGAAAACTATTAAAAATGCTGCATTCATACCTCTGGGGGTACTGAATTGGAGGTTAGTCATTCTCTATTTCTGGTCAAAATTACGCTCTGTGGATGAATGAATGGATGTATGATTGAGTCCGACCTATAAACGGGAGTGACGTATGGGTGTGGCAGAAATCGAATTCTTGGCCATAGATGACGCCAATGGAAAACAAGAACAATTGCACTCATTGCCTTAATGACAACAACACCTGATATTTATCAGATCATCTTACTAAAGATTCGATTGCTATTGGAAGGAAATATAAATTCGAAATATGTTTTGGTCATTTTCTTTGAATTTTAGAAGCAGTTGAAACAAAAGAGACCAAGAGCTGTCCCAACATCATTTTATCTCTAATTTTTATATCTTTTTTTTGCGAAGCTTCTATGCAGATATCTAACATTTTTAATGAGATAAGTACTTGTGAATTTTCATATTTTTTTTAAAGTACATTTTGTGAAAACGAGAACTGTTCTCCCTTTCGAGAAAGCGAAATTATTACAATTTATTGTACATTTCTTTTAAATAATGTGTTTAAGGAATTTTGAATTGAAAATATTTTAATTAACTGTGTTTTCCTTCCTTACAGCTGGGAAAATCTGTAACGAAGTTCTGTATTATAATAGATATGGATAAACTGAATCTATTCAATGCCACATTTAAAAAAGGTTCAGTATTTTTGATAAGTTTTTAAAATTATTTATTATCTAAAAATTCGGTTTTTAAGTCATTCTTAGCGTCATTTCCTCGATAGTTAAAAAACATCCAATCGAAGAGGATGTGTGAATATCTCAATCACACACCCACGTGTTTTTCTCTCTTATAATTCAAGAACCGCTCCCAGAAAGCATGTAACCTTACGGCAACCTTGTGTCGGAATTTTTTTTTTATCGTCACGAAAATATTTGTATTTAAAACCTTTTTTCAATAAAGCAAAAATATTGCATTTTCAAACCTTTCATCCTAAAAGGATAAAAACTTATTTTTTAAAACTTTTTTTAAAAAAGGATTGTCACTTAGGTCCATAATGACGTTTTATCTGACGTCACACTAGCGACAAAATCAAATTGCACTGTCCATTAAAATATCATGAGAAGGTGGATTTTAGCTGAGAATACAAGACCTTGCGAAACCTTACAATTACCTAGATTAAAGATTATTTTCACCTTGAGACTAGCTTTATCAAAGGATTTTTTTCAGGCTTGAAAACCCTAAGTCAACCTCGATTTAAGGTTTTTATATAGAAGGTTGTTTTTCAAGGTTTTGGATAAGCGTAACGTGCTTAGAATAGATCAGATTGTCACAGATCTCGTTTTAAGGTTAGAATTTTTACACATAAACCGTATTACAAACCTTTTTAGGTTTACATTAAAAGGTTTTTGTTGAGTGAAAATAAACCTTATTTTGCTATATAGGGCTGGTTCTATCATCCTGGAATTTGGACAGCACCTAAAAGGGACAAATTCAATCCTCGAAACTGAAATTTGTTCGAAATTTTCCAAAGTTCGTTTGGTAATGCATATGAAAAATGGGCATTTAGCTAAATATTCGAAATTTTAATTTAAATAAAAGATGATTCAATTTTTAAAATATTTTAAAGATAACATTAGTGATGTTTGATAGCTTTTATTTCATATAAACAGTGTTTATAGCACGTTCTTTGATGTTTTATTAACCTTTATTCGTTATAATAAGATAAACTAAATTACCAATTTAAACCACCTAGCATAGGCGGGTTCCGCCACCATAATATTATAATAAGTTATCTATAACCAATTGTTTATAGTTATGCTTCTAAAACATGCTCTATAAAAATAAATAATTTAAACTCAATGGTAATTGAAATGAAAAAAGAAAGTTATTTGCGGAAAATGTATTCTTATTATGGTACTTATTCGTTTAGAAGAAACATAAAACGTCGACTTATTATTTTTTACTCCAATAATGATTAAGTCATTTTGGTTATATGAATCAATTGAAATAAGTAAAAAATAATCTGTGCACTAAACGGCCAAGTTATTGGGGAAAAGGTATTTATCGGTTTTAAAGAACCGTAAAAATATAGCCATACTAGAATTGACGCTAGTGATACTTAATGTTGGTTATATATATTAATTAAAATAATTATTTATGGGTAATAAATGTATGAATCGGGGGCCCCTCTCATTTTTGGCGATTTGCAAATAAACGAATATGCTTGTAAATGAACCAAGAACCAATCACATAAAAGTAAACAAAAGTTGCCGTAACCCTTAGGTGACGTCATAAAAAGCTAAGACCGCTAAGTTTATCACGGTAATCAGAAATGGGACTTCAGCATAACTGAACATAAATTATCGCCAAACCAAGGAGCCCCTGATTCTGCACTAGAGCTAAACTATGTACTAAAAAGCAAAGCAAATTGAGAAATGATACGTATTCGTTTTGGAGAACCATAAAATATCACCATATTATTATTGACACAAATGATTAGGTATTTTCATAATAAGAATCAATTGAAATAAACAAATAAACTGTTTACTAAAATGCAAAATTGACGCCGATAACGCTTAATTATATATTATTGCTATGATGGTATTCAATTGCTATTCAATAATGGTAACTAGTGTAGTTTTAATAAGGACAGCAAAAATAGTGTATTATAATTTCATAAGAAAGAATTAAAAAGAACTGTTTTCCATAACCAATTATTAGTATTTAAAAAAGTATATTATAGGTGGGATAGAGAAATTGAAGTCCCTATTAAGACTTGATAAGAATTTTATTTTTAAAATTGGCATTAGTTTGCTGCCACTGGTAAATGTATTTCGTACAGAACTCAAATGTAGGAGGGTAAAAGGCACCAAATATACTAATATGTATTTATGATATGATTAAATGAACTGATAAATGCATTTCTTGCAGAACTCAAATGTAGAAGGATATGTAATAGGTACCAAATATACTAATATGTATTTCTGACGTGATTATATGAGCTGATAAATGTATTTCTTACCGAACTCAAATGTAGAAGGGTATGTAATAGGTACCAAATATACTAATATGTATTTCTGATGTGATTATATGAGCTGATAAATGTATTTCTTACCGAACTCAAATGTAGAAGGGTATGTAATAGGTACCAAATATACTAATATGTAATTCTGAAGTGATTATAGGAGCTGATAAATATATTTCTCACAGAACTCAAATGTAGAGGGGTATGTAATAGGTACCAAATATACTAATATGTATTTCTGATGTGATTATATGAGCTGATAAAGGTATTTCTTACTGAACTCAAATGTAGAAGGGTATGTAATAGGTACCAAATATACTAATATGTAATTCTGAAGTGATTATAGGAGCTGATAAATATATTTCTCACAGAACTCAAATGTAGAGGGGTATGTAATAGGTACCAAATATACTAATATGTATTTCTGATATGATTATAGAAATTGATAAATGTATTTCTTACAGAACTTAAATGTAGAAGTGTAATAGGTGGCAAATATACAAATATAGGTCCAAAGTATTATTGTGATATTTTTAGCATTTATTAATACTGATTCAATAATGAGCAGATACAGATAATTAATTCAGATTCTGTGGAGATAAGTTAAAAAATTACTTGATAGTGGTACACTTTGATTGTCATGAGTTGGTCTCTAGCATCATGCCCAATAATGCTGAATACGCTTAATCTCTTTTCTTATGGGATGAACTAGAAAAACTGTGTTCTGCTTAATTCAATTACGTAAATCCACCGAAAAAAAGACAACAAATAGTAATAAATGATTGGAATTACTTCAGCTTTATTAATTGCGTCGGTATGTGTCATTAAGTTTTGCGAGTTATTTCACAGACTTGATCATCATTGATACTGATTTACTATTTTCTTTTTTTTTATTCACCTCGTACGAAATATTGTATAAAAATTAAATTTTCCCATTAAAACATGTGATGGAGGAAATTTTTCAAATATCATCTGAATCTCATTCATTAGAAGATTTTTTATGAATTGTAATGTGGTTTTCAGTTGCGTTTCTTTGATTTAAATGTTTACTACTTTAAATTCCATTTATTTATGATTTATATCACTTTATATAATAATTATAAATGTACAACTCCGCAGCCTTGTAATTTTGAACCCAACCCAGACGGCAAGGGAACTCCTGGATCAAGCATTGGGATAAACACTCCTTCGTAGAAGACATTTTTATGGAACTAATCCACATTTCCATTACAAGGAGAAGAAAACATCACAAGTTTAGCCCAACGGCGAAGGGATTCTAACCAATAATCCGTTTAACTCTGAGGATATTTTTACATCAGCACCGGAAGCAGAATTCGTACCAACCTGCCACCATCGGGATTCAAACCAGGATTTCTTCATAGGGAGGCGAATGCTCTATTCTTTGAGCCACAGCTTTCCATCTATTGAAAGAAGAAATTTCCTGTAACAAGAACTCTGGAAAAAAATTCACAATCCGTCACATAAATTTGTTGCAAATTTTTTTTTTAAATCCCTGAGCTTTTTTTTTTAATTATAAGTGACAGTCTAATTTCGGATATCCTTTAATCTGAACAACTATATATACTTTTTATTTATTTACTTTAATTTATTCATTTACACGTGTAAATTTTTAATTAGGTTTCCTTTTTTTTATTTTAGGCATAGAAGCTATGATCAAAGGTTTTCAATTATATCAAGACAACTATCCAGAAAGAATGAAATCTGTTTACATCCTTAACGGTAAGATTTTATTCAGATCCTCAACTCTCTTCTGTTGTTAAGATTTAATGTTGATTTCAAGTAATCCACAATCACAATTCTTACCTATAAATTACATACAAGTCACCATGACATTCTGGATGTTCGAATTTTACGTGAATCTCCAAGGTGACAGTCATATGCGTTAAAAACATATTTCACGTAATCTACAAATAATTTTTTATTTATAAATTATACACATGTTACCACGAAAGTCCAATGTATGGTAGATGTCACCATTCATATTCCTAAGGTGACTGTTCAATATATTTGTTGAAAATCTTTCTCAAGTATACAAATTTAATTTTTATTTATAAATCCTACACATGTTACTACATGAGAGTCCGACCTGTGGTAAATGTCACTATTCACATTACATTCCCTCGAAGGTTGTACAATGTACTTATTAAATATCTTTATAAAGTATACAAATTTAATTTTTATTTATAAATCCTACCAACGTTGCTACATGAAAGTCCGATTGTTATAGATGTCACCATTCACATTCCCTCTAACGTGACTGCCTAATATATTTGTCAAGTATACAAATTTAATTTTTATTTGTAAATCCTATACACGTTACTACATGAGAGTCCGATTGCTGTAGATGTCATCATTCACATTCCCTCTAAGGTGACTGTCCAATGTACTTATTAAACATTTTTCTAAAGTATACAAATTTTAATTTTATTTATGAATCCTACACATGTTACTACATGAGGGTCCGATTGTTGTAGGGGTCACCATTCACATTCCCTTTAAGGTGATTGCTAAATATATTTGTTAAACATCTTTCTCAAGTATACAAATTTAATTTTTATTTATAAATCCTATACACGTTACTACATGAGAGTCCGATTGCTGTAGATGTCATCATTCACATTCCCTCTAAGGTGACTGTCCAATGTACTTATTAAACATTTTTCTAAAGTATACAAATTTTAATTTTATTTATGAATCCTACACATGTTACTACATGAGGGTCCGATTGTTGTAGGTGTCACCATTCACATTCCCTTTAAGGTGACTGCTAAATATATTTGTTAAACATCTTTCTCAAGTATACAAATTTAATTTTTATTTGTAAATCCTATACACGTTACTACATGAGAGTCCGATTGCTGTAGATGTCATCATTCACATTCCCTCTAAGGTGACTGTCCAATGTACTTATTAAACATTTTTCTAAAGTATACAAATTTTAATTTTATTTATGAATCCTACACATGTTACTACATGAGGGTCCGATTGTTGTAGGTGTCACCATTCACATTCCCTTTAAGGTGACTGCTAAATATATTTGTTAAACATCTTTCTCAAGTATACAAATTTAATTTTTATTTATAAATCCTACATATGTTACTACATGAAAGTCCGGCCTGTGTTAGATGTCACCATTCACATTCCATCTAAGGTGACTGTCCAATATCTTTGTTAAACATCTTTTTAAAGTATACAAATTAATTTTTTATTTATAAATTCTACTCCGGTCCGACGTGGGGTGAAAGTCGACATTCAGACAGTCTCCTAGTAGATAGTCCAAAACATTTTATGAATTCTAATTATTTTCTAGATACAACTGTAAATGTCGACATTCAATAAATAGATTTAGTGCATGTTTCAGAGCGCTTATCTCAAACTCCAGAAATGCTTATCCTTGTGCCCTGAAACCTCAACACACAAGAGGCAATTTTAACCCAAATCCTAAAGTCGGTAAGTCGGGTGGCAAACGAATCTAACCCATGATCCGTCTACCGCAGAAGATAATTTACGTCAGCACTGTGCTCAGGGCGAATCGAGAGCGAAATTCGTATCAAACAGCCACAGCTGGAATTCGAACATGAGTCTCTTCATTGGGAGGCAAACGCGTTATCCCTTGAGTCACCGGAGCTCATAAGAAAGTTTTATTACCGTAATTTAACTGCCGACTTTTTGAGTATACTACTATCAAAGTTCAACTCCGTATCCTAGTAATTTTGAACCTAATCCAGAAGACAAGGAATCTCCTGGATCACGTATTGGAAAAAACTTAACTTCTTGGAAGATTTTTCCTTGGAATTAACTCTTATTTGCATTACATGGGAAGGAAAACCACGAAATCTTCTCACGTTTAGCCTTATGCTAAGGGGACTCTAACCCATTGTCTGTCTACCGGTGAGGATATTTTACATCAGCACTGTGGTCGATGCGAGCCGGACGAAGAATTCTCATCCATCAACCAATTTTAATTTTTCTGGAGCTTAAGATAAATAATAGCTTCGTTTCAAATACGCACGAACAGCCAATTCACTACAGAAAAACTCCCCTAGTAGCTGACGAGGACAATTCAGGACATGATTCCCCGTGTGGAGTCGACGGGGAGTCTTCGGGATCAATCCTTACGGTGTACATTTTAAGTTTGTCATTCGATTGTAGAAGGCAAGTTACTTTTTTGGAACAGGTAAAAAGTTTCTTCTAAAATATGTTTCTTCTAAAAGTAAAGAAAAAAACTCACCCAACGTATTCTTTTTATCTTTTTCAGCGTCCTTCTATTTTTACTTAGGATATCCTTTAATCAAAGCTATCCTTGCAAGTGCCTTACTCGAGAAAATACACATTTTTGGAAAAGGTAAGTTAAGAAGCAATTGGATAATTGCAACTCAGATAGAAAATGATTCTTTATATACAGACAGATGCTTATAGTATACTCACGAATAAATGCTTAAATGAATTATTTCTCAGATCAGTTTGTGATAGTAGATATTCCCCTACGAATATAATATCACAAATGTTATATTCCCTACTTATATATAATTTTCCCTACTTGAATTATAGAATTGTGATATTATGACCGGGATAGCCTGGTTGGCAGAGAGCTGGACTCACGTCCGCAAGAACAAGCGTTTGAATTCAGCCGGCCGAGGACTCCCCGTGTTGTAAATGGTGACTGGTGAATGGTAAATCTGCCGGTCCTCTATGTTCCCATAACAAATTATACCTCTGAAGGTACTGAAATGGAGATTGATCGCTCTCTGGTTCAAATCAAAATTACTATATATAGATAAATGAATGGATGTATGAAAGGGCCCACCATATGTGTGAAAGGATGGCTATAGATGGTGTCTATAGATGGTGTCGTGGCTATAGATGGTGTCACTGGAGAACAAAAACAATTGCACATCTTGCCTTAATGGCCTACCACAATTGTGATATTATAATATAATAAACTGATTTAGGGAAATTATTAGGGAAAACTCCGTTTACACTTTCATCCTTAAACATGCGTGAAGCATCCGATAATAACACTTTACTAACAGGAACTAAAATGATTTTAGAACACGATTTGCTACTAAACACTTATACTTCATGTTATAAGTCCTTTTGAATACTTCCTGCATACGTATTAACTTTGTTTATATGTAAGAAATATGTCTCTTGGAGACAAAAAAAATATTGCCCGTGTTCCACTAATAGCTCGTAAGACACGGATTGGGAAAAAAATCCCTACGCTATGCTAATGTTAAACTTGAGCGCCGCTGTCTGTAAGCATACTTGCTTATTACCCAAATTTAATATGTTGTAATATCTCAACTCTAGTAATCTAGAGAAGGCTACCAAGATAACTATGGCTTACGTTACATAATATATTACATTTCGATATTAAGTGGCGAGTACGAGTTGCCTTGGCAACAGGAGTAATATTATTTAGAAATTTAATTTAATTGATATTTAATCATTATATTAATCATTATTTTTGCTGTAGGTGTGAGATGTAATATTGTGAAGGGAAGAAAAGATCTGTCATTGTAAGAATAGTATCATTCTGATTGTAAAAGATCTATCATTGTACGTAGGATGTGCTAGGCCAGATTAAGTAATAGCAGTCATATAATGGCAAATTTGATATAAATGTTGTTAAGAGCAATGTCGTGCTTTTGAAATTATTCAGTGGAATACTTTAACTGTTTTTAAATATAAACAATATTTCTTTTAAACTCTCTTTATTACTTTAAATATTTCCAATGATTAAATGATTAAAATAGAAAAGTAAAAATGCATCTCCAACTCAATAAAATATTAATAATTTAGGTTTTAAATTTTCCTGTGATTTATTAAATCTTAATTAAAAGACATTAATAATTTCAACATGATAAATCATATTTTCTATATTAAACCATATATCTTATTACATGAATCGAATTTATACTGATAGAACCAGAACTAACGACAAGAGTTAGGACACATTACTTCTATATAGTCGTTATGAACCTAACAGAAGCAATAATTTAATATCTGCAAGTGACATTATCGTAAGTTAGACGTGGCATTTGTCGATTCAGATGCCAATCTACGCAAACGCGTGATATCGCTTACAGGTATCCAAAGAAATATGATTCAAGTCACAATGTTAGACATAATCACTTCACTTCGCCTCGAGCTGCAAGTTTCCATTTATGTAATCCCCATGTAATCTAGTATATTGAGGCAGCCTTATAAGTAACAATTACTGATCTAGTTATGATTTGGCTATGTATTCGAAAGCTAAAGTAGAAAAATAAGCAATTAAGAAAATTTAAATAAAAATGAATCAAGCATTCAAACCGGCCCCATCACGGCCATGCTCGTAAGAAATTACTCTTCGAGCTGCATTTTTCTCCGTATAGCAAAATTAGTTCTGCCATTTTTTTTTTTTTTTTTTTTTTTGATAGAGAAACGCTTAAAAAAACGAAAAGTTTTCCCTGAATTTGTTCATTTACAAGACCGCTGGAGTATATGCTAAGAAGATTTTTTTTTTTAAATTATTTTTATAATTTGACAGACTTTGAACGGAAACGAAAAAGCATACTCATTTTTTTATGCCTTTTCATTTTTTTACGCAATTTCATTAAAAGCATACTACATTAGTTTCATATTTCCATTTTTGTTACAATATCGACTGCCAAGTTATTCATGCGTAGAGTGCGTAGAATAAATAATATATCACTCTGAATAACTTTCGTTCTAATGATCCTATTTCCCGTACTAAGTGTCGATCATAATGGTTCAAGGGGATTACCTACAATTTACTAATTAATTAGTACTAACTTTTAATTAAAAACGAAATCAGACACGAAACGTACTTTCTCTTTATAAACATGAAGCTATATATATTTGGCGCAGTCCCTCAAAAATAGCCAAATAATATCACCGTAGCAAGAGGCGCAATTTAAGACAACCTTGAACAAACTACGTGACCGACAAAAGAGAAATGTCTAGTGTTTCTCTGTTGCTAAGCAACCAAGTTGACACAATAAAAATAACGAAATACAAATTGAATCTTTTTCATTCATCGTTTTCAGTTAGCTTGGAAAAGCTTATCTTTAAATAGCTAATAGAAAATACCTTAAAGTTCTTAAACAAGAGACACTTCGTTGGGCTGATTTCTGACCAAAACGCGGAGATAGTTTTCTTTTTTATCTCCTTTGGAAATAGAATTTGAATGGATTAATAAATTTTTTTCTGATTTTCCAAGATATAAGAGCTTGCACACAATAACTTCTCATATGACGTAATTTGTGTTTTTTTACGTTGTTTTTTAACTTTTTTTAAGTATGAAGATTTCATAGTAAAACCAGATTTCCAAAATTTATTTTAATTCCTTACGGAATTGTAGGGCAAATCAACTTTACACCTTTGATCAAGTTTTCTAGACAAAAAGGTTTCCAGGACACAACAGAAAAAAATCACTTTGGAAAATAATATAGAATATCTGGAAAAGAGATTACGAATGTTACACACAATCGTGAAGTTTTATATAATTCACGATATTTTTTTTTTCCTATGATTAAAATAAATGGTATATGTTAATTGGCATTTTAAATACATTGATATATGTATGGTTCAGAATATTATTATTCATTATTTAAAAAATAACTTCTTTCTGCCAAATATGTGAACCATAGGGTGTTCTATTTGCTTATAGCATCCTGATGTTTCTATACATTCTGAGCGGATTTTCGTAAAATGTGAAACTCATGAAATGTCACTGAACATGCTCTTCAATTACGACCACATCAACACTATAGTTTTGTTGCTTAATTCATCTTATTTACGATTCTCATCATCAATATATATGTATATATATCTGATGCGATCAATTCCTTTTAAGCAGAATTTTTAAAGACTTTAAAAAATTTAAATGGTGGAAGCAGAACTATGAAGATCATTGCTTTTCATTAGGTATATTTTCAGCACATGATTCAAGAATCAATTTTAATAACGTCAAATATTTGGTAATAAAATCTAAAGTTTTGTAATTTTAATTTTATGGTTAAAGATACGGTTAAAGTTGTAGTCCAAAATTATCTTAATATATTTAATATACTTTTAGTATCAAGGAAAACCTAAAATTAGGAAAAAAAAAGAGATCATGATTTTTTCAGATGATGATTCTAAAAATAGCCTGGTTTTGGAATTTTTTTTTTTTTCAGTTTTCAATTTACAGTGTTTGCTATTTTACAAAATAAGTCATATCCAGCATTTTTTTTTTTGGATGTAACAATATTTTGTAAATCGTACTTAAGTTAACAAATATTAACAACTTTTTAAAGCAAATTTCTTAACATTATATTTTTTTAAAGGCAATTTTCTTAAATCTACAATGTGAGAATAAGTTTGAACGTCAAAATAAAGTAGTAATTATAAAATTTTTTGTCCATTTAAAAAACAACGCAACCTGTTGTATCTTTTTGCGTTGCCCATTTACTTTTCATTACACGAATAAATAAGAAACGAAAAGAAACCATCATCTTCATTTAAATATTTAGAGTACAAACAAAAGTAAAATATTTTTAGAAAGCTATGAGTACAGGAATTCTAAATTTATAATAAACCAGGGCTCGAAAAAACTCGGAAATTTTAACCGTTCCCGAGGACGGCTTGTCCAACAATGTACCCGTCCGCCTTTTAACTAACCCGTCACTTCTAAATAAATAAAAATATAATTTTCTCTTATTTATTACAAACATTTATCATATAAATTGCACAATGAATTAGTAGTTATTAGGATTACAAATACTAGGATAACATTATACAGTTATAAAAGAAATACTAGGTTACTAATAGTAACTTAGTATTTATTTTATGAAATAATTTATTTCTTATATGAAATAATTTAAATGACAAAGGTCAAGTTATCTGGAATGTCAATTCATCCGAGGGTACTGCGTTTTTTAAATGAATCAAATATATGACGTTTGCCAGTTCCACAATCAATCTAATGATTTACAGAGGTTCGTGCTCAGAAATCTGAAAGGGGTTTTCCATTTAGGTAGATGTTCATAATTGCGTTTAACGCTTCTTGTTAAGACCAGTACGTAATGTGTTTCTTTTGTAAGTTCATTACTGAAAATCTCCTTTCAACCGCTGCAGTACTCCCAGACAGAGAAAACATCAATTCCACCAAGCGCAGTATGTTGCTGTATTTCTAGATTAGAGGATCGTTATAGAAGTGGGGCGATAGACTCTTGTAAGATAACAAAAATTTAAAATGTATCAAGAACTTTAACGGGAAAATGGCCGTCCGCGCGGACGTCGGATTCGAGAAATTTGTTGTCCGCGGGGAATTTTTGACCGCCGAGGACGGGCGGCTTTTCGAGCCCTGTAATAAACTCAATTTCAAAAATTTTGCCCGGAATCATGTTTTTGCAGGAGTGTGATACCTACCTCAAGGGGACCAAACTTCCATCCGCTCTCTTAACTGGACTATTAGGGGGGTCACAATTTCCTAATTGCATCTACATCCTAAACTGTGAACGTAGAGACTCCAAGTATGTAAAAAAAAAGGGTTTATTCAAAGAAAATACGTTTTTCTTTATTAATAATTAGCGTGTTTGAGGTTACCCTCAGATATCATTAAGATTGATACTTAGTACATAAAAATCCGATCATTAGAACGAAAGTTATTCAGGATGATATATTCTTTCTTTTGAACACTGTACATGTAAATTCACCTGTGTAATAATATAATTTCAGATGGCTGGAAAGATGTCCTTCAAGAAAATATTGATGCTGATGTCCTACCAGCATTCCTCGGAGGTAATCGGACAGATCCGGATGGCAATCCGTGGTGCACCTCTTTCGTAAGTAAACAATCATTCCATAATACTGGAACTAATTTAAACTTTAATACTAATTTATTGTTTCTCCAACATCAGAGACTAAAAGGAAACATGATACAAATTTTTATAAGATAACAAGTCTATGCTAATTTAAGGAAAATATTGATGGCGATGTCCGGTACCAGCGTTTCTCGGAGGTAATCGCTCAGATCCAGATACCAATCGGTGGTGCACCTCTTTCGTAAGCAAACAATTATTCCTTAAAACGTTAAAATTTTAACACAAATTTATTGTTTCTCCAACATCAGAGGCAAAAAGAAAATCTGATACAATAGATTATAAGTTTACAAATCTATGCGTATTTGATGAAAAAAGAATCCGGATTTTAGCAATAAGTTATTTAATATATTTCTCACTGTTACTATTATTTTGCTAGATTTTTCTAACTTTTATCGTTAATTATTTTTAGTATGATTAATTTTAAAATATATATATATATATATATATATGTTGCAATCGGAATGAAATATTAGCAACCCTAACGGAAAAACAATGGATGGAACTTGCATCGAAATCTGTCGCAAACATTTTGAACTAAAACCAACAACTCTAAAAATAAAACTTGTCACTTGAATTTGCTGTAAGAATTTTTTTAAAACCTTTTATATATATATTTCTTGTTATGAATCTCTAAAAACCGCAAGTCCAGTTTAGGACACCCTCTAATAACATTTTTTTTTTCAACAGCTTGTCTTTGGGAAGAAGATTCCAGAAGAATTATATTCTAAGAAGAAAAAATCTATTGTTAGTGAAAAGGGTGTGAAAAAGTTGGTTATCAATAGATTTACGTCTTCTGAAATCATGTTGTATATTTACGAGGAGAATACTTGCATTGAGTGGGAATTCGAGACTAAAACGAAAGACATTGGTTTTGGCCTGTACTTCAAAAACAGTTCCAAGAACAATTCTAGAATCGAAGAACTTATTCCGAAACAAAGAGTGGACACAATGCTATCGTCTGAAGCAGGAGTTTACAATTGTAACAGAATTGGAACATGTAAGTAGATATGCCTGATAATGTAAACACTTCGTATCTTCATAAATTGTGAAGGCTAGAAACCCACCTTAACCCTTCCGTCCAGACTTTTTCAGCATTAAAATAAATTTACAATGAGTCATATAATAATGGAAACTTTAAAGCAATAAAGTTCCCCCGGAAACCTCCTGGGACAATAGGTATGTCTCAATCATCTTGAATATTGCATTTACATTATTGTCGTTATTTATTCCCTGGCATGGGAATAAATAATGACAAAAATGTAAATGCATCGAATTATTTATTATTACCAGAAGTAATAGAAACAAAAAGTTGCCGTTATAAAATAATCAAATTAAAAACTAAAATTTTCAATTGCTCCAATTTACTATTGCAAATTGTATCACCATATTATCAAGCAAAGGAATTTATCGTTAATCGATACTTCCACCACTTTTCCACTAGCTAGAGTGCGCAATTTCAAGGATGTCCAATGCAGGCGTGACCAATGCGCGTTACAATTGCTGCCTAAATTGTGAAGAATTTTCGTATCGTAATTTTGTCGAAAATCAAAATTTTCTGACAAATTTTTCAACCATTTTTACACACAAACAAGCTTACAAACGTCAAATTAAAAAGCAAGCAAATAAAATTGAATAAAAAATTTAAATACTACGTTTTAAATTTAAACTTAAAAAGAAGATCCTTTTATTGTTGCCAGACCTTAAACAGAGAAAAAAATGATGATTGGTAACATACTTCTATTTCCAGAAAAAGTATCTATAAATCTTATGAAAATGATACTTAGTACGTTTCAGGGGTGACAAAAATTAAATATCTTTCTTCAAATTAAAACTATTAATTTTTACAATTTTTATTTTTTCGTATTATTTGAAGCAACATCTATGAAATATTTGCAAAATTTAAATAACTTTATATGTTAATTTGAAGCTATGAAATAATAAATAAATAAATCAGAAAAGAATTTATCAGTTTTTCAATAAATCAGTTTCCATTTTATGTTTTAAACCTTTATTTTCCTCTCTATAAAGAAAAGAATAAATCAGTTTTTACTACAAATTAATTTTCTTCTTAACATTTAATTTTTTTTTTATCTTCTTTTTTCAGATATTATTGTTTTTGACAATTCTTACAGCTGGATATATTCGAAAGAGCTCTACTACCGAATTCGATTAAAAAAGCCAAACATAATAAAATAATTTCTCTTATTTACTTTTATATTTACCTTTTGCATACTTATAAATGTATACATTACCTGTTTTGTTTATCAACAAATAAAAATAATTTTAAAATAAAATGTTGTGAGCTTTTTTTAACATTTATTTTGATTCACAATTTATGTTTTTATTTCTCTTACAAGACAACAAAAACGTACAACAATGACTGTTTCCAACCAAAAAAACATAAATATTTATAATTAATATTATGTATAGCGCATACACGGTGTTTCGCAATCACCACCCTTCATATAAATTTTTGGATCACACATATATTAAGGTCTATAAAGTAATATCTAAATAAAAGGAAAAGAGAAATTACTTCAGACTAATCCGTAATAAGGTGAACAAGAATCAGTTGGAGTAATCAAAACCCAGTTATTTATCGAATGAAATTAGTCAGCTCCTAACGAAATATGATTTCGGCATATAAGACGTTTTTCAATAATATTTATGTTACATGAGCGTTTTCACTTTTTTCAGCATATAAGGCGTTTTTCAATAAAAATAATTTCTTCTAAAACAGTTGACCTCGATAATTATGTAAAAAGATATAGTGATTTATAAACCAGACTTAAAATTATTTCCAGATTTCTGAATGTAAGGATAAATTGCTCCACAAACCCTTGTCTATTACATGCATACTTATTAAACAATCAAACATAGGCAAAACGAAATTTTAAAAATATGTATGTTAGAAAAAACAGCACTTCACATGCCAAAACACTGCAGCCTGTCAGGGGTTAAACCAAAAGCTGACTGTGCCCAGAGGCCCCAGAATAGAAAAACTGAATAAGGAAATATTTTTTTCCAATGCCCACCTGGAGAATGCCCTTTCTTCATACAGGCATCTGAAGGGCAGAATTGTTAGCCACTCTTTCAGGGGCAGCATATTAGGTGAGCCAACGTTGGTCTCACAGTAAGGACATATAGTACAGAGAATGAAAGAACATCCATGCCTTGACCGGGATTCCAACCAAGAAGCTTTCTAGTGAAAGGTCAGTTCCCTGACCCCTACACAGGGCGGTCGACAAATAAGAAAATCTAAGTTTCTTATTTAGTTTCTCCGTTATAGAACTTCTGGGCACTGTCAGCTTTTGGTTTAATCATTGACTACAGAAAGGCTCCAGTATGTTATAGGACAGTGAGTCTCCTGATCAAGTGCTGTTTCAGCTAACAAACAAATCTTTAAAATTTCGTTTTGCTTATTTTTCGTTTCTAACTTTTTTTAAAAATTGTATACGCTTAGCAAAACACAGGCATAAACAACACTCAAACAACATACACAAACCTCTCAGCATAATTCATTGGTTAAACATATATTACATTGGTAAGACTGGTAATAGATTACCAAAATTCGCAATACATTAATAAAAAAAAATTTAATCCAATAAAACATATAAAACACTTGAAAGACAATTCAAACGAGTTTTTGAACTTCCTACAGAAACTTCGTAATACTGAAACGTTATGGATTAAAAACTTATTTTAAAGTTGCTTTGGATTTTTTTTTAAAGTAAGTTTTTTTAAGAAATGTGCGTCTGGGAACTTAGCGAATGGTAATATGTGCAATTACAATATCAACCATGGGCTATATCACACTATCAATAATTGGCAATCTGAACAATAATGTAAAATTTCGAGTCTGGTTTTAAAAAAATATTAAAGAAGATTTCCTGTATCCTTGATAGAATTCAACAGTATCGAACAGAGAAAATTGTATCTAGAGGTTAAAAAATCCGCCAATTTGGTGTCATTTTTAAAAAAAAGTTTAACACTTTTCAATTATTCAAAGTATTTGTTCGTTTTAATGCTTAGTCAAGATATGGTTCTTATTTGTTCCAGGCGCAAATCTCGCCAGAGATTTTTTTTTATGGTGACGTTTATCACTACTTCTGCAAAAGATTAAAACAGAATGGCTGTCACCAAAACAAAACAGAAGACGTTTATCTATCAACTTACAAAACAATAATTTTTAAAGGTTTAAATCTTTTTTTAAATTTTATTTTTATGCTTGTCTAAATTATTTAACGACTTTTCTCATGCTTTTATCGCTTTTGACTTACTATTTAAAACTTTTATCCTAAAATTTTTTGCGGTGGTAATATAATAAAAATATGTTGTTTTTTCATGCAGAGGATTTATACCCAAGTTAACACTTCCTTGTCAATAATTTAAAACAAAAGTTTTATCTTACTCTATTCTCAATAAATTATAGCAATCAATGTATTTCTTAAGTGTAACTTACAGTAGGACTTAAATTTAAAATGGTTTGATGAGTTTTGACACATCCTAACTTTACAGGAGGATAAAATTAGATAAAATGCAATGTACTTACAAGAGAGTTCTCTCTGAACGATATTTCATACACTTGTAGGGCGTGACCAACTTGCTTTTTTTTTTGTATTTTTAGACAATATTTATTTTGTTAATTGTTGCATTTGCAGTTTACGAGTTGAGGAGAAAAATAGCTCTTAAGAGAATAGAAAAGCCTCATTGGTTGAAGGGTATTGCCTTTTGTATGAACGCTTTGAAACGTTGAGGTAGCGGGTTCAATTCTAAAATGCATCTTAGGAATATCTCCGTGCTTTTTTTTTCTTAATTAAACCTTTTTAAACTTAATTACGGAAATAAAATAATTTATATTTTCTGTGAAAAAGAAAATCCATTGCACTGCACACAAAAAATTAGTTATGCTTTTCGCAAACTTTCGAAAACAGAAAGACTAGAGACATGAAAGTTAGAATAAAACAAAACAGTTTAAATATTTAGAACATTTCCATTTTCGAACATGGGTCGGCAAGAAATTTTAAGTGAAATCTGGTTCAAGTCAGCAATAAAAACTAATATTACTTACTATTTATTTTAAATTTCACTCATTGTTATCTACAATATGTTACAACCAAATTATTTTATTTTATTACCGTCGTTGAACAACCAAATTTTCGGGTTTACGACTGCTAATGTTCAACTCCATAACCTTATAATTTTGAATCCAATGCAGATGGCAAGGGAACTCCTTGATTAAGTATTGGGAGAAATTTGCCATCTACGAGGACTTTTTGATACAACTAACCCGCATTTGCATTATATGAAGAGGAAAACCACGAAAGCCTCCAATGATTAGCCTGATGACGAGGAGACTCTAACCCTTGATCCATCTACCTCTGAAAATATTTTACGTCAGCACTTTGGCCGATGCGAGCCGGGTACGAAATTCAAATCGACCTGTCATCGGTGGGGTTCGAACCCGATTCAGCTCTATCCTCTGAACCAACACAGCTCTTAAAACTGTATTTTATTTTATTTTATTTTATTTTATAAACGTCGTTGAACAGCCGGCCCAATTTTTGGGTTTACGACTACTAATGTTCGACGCCGTAACCTTGTAATTTTGAACCCAATCCAGAAACAAGGGAACTCCTGGATCGAGTATTGGGAAAAATTTTCTCTTCGTGGAGAACTTTTTTGCTTGAGCTAACCCGCGTTTGCGTTACATGGAGAGGGAGACCACAAGAACCTCCCACGGTTAGCCAGACTGCAAGCGGACTCTAACCCATGATCCGTCTACCACTGAGGATATTTCACGTCAGCACTGTGGTCGGTGCAAGCCGTATACGGAATTCGTATTAACTGGGATTCGAACCCGGTTCGCCTCATTGGAAGGCGAACGCTATATCCTCTGAATTATCGCTTAAAAATGTATTTGTGAAAGTTTTATATTTATAAGTATATTTGCAGCAATTTTATATTTTAGTAACAGATACCTAGTTTAAGTTCCGAATAGTATTCTACCGTGCAATTGAAAAACACCGTGCAGCTTTAATGCGATGTAAATAAAGTATCTATCTGCTTAGATACATCCTGAGTTAGGAGGGAATTGAATCCGATTCAGAACGTGAATCTCTTTCATTAGCGAGTAATACCGCTCCTGCAAGTAAGTCCCAAATGCGCATTACTATTTATGTGTAACAACAAAAAATAAATGCCAATCCTTATTTCTTCAGAATGCAGCATACTTCAATGTCTTGAACTTGCGTTTGCATCATCGGATCAAATTCCAATCTCTCTACGAATTGTTTCAAGCTGCAAGCCATTTCTGATTTTTCTATGCATTTTCTGCTGTTTACCAAGCCTCGAACCATAAGCCTAATTAATGATAGGTAGGTATAGTTTGTCTACTGTAAGAACTCTCCCCACCACAAAGTCAGGCTGTCTGCCGCTATGGAAACAAAAACAAAAAAGCGCTTTTTAGGGAGGGTAGCTTCTCTTCCTTCTATTGCTAACATATTAGACCAAAGAAATATTCCCTTTCTCTCGTCGACCCGAACCAAAACCTGTCCTACGAAATGACGCTACACCTCTACTTGAAATGGTTATACCTCATTACCATAGTAACCTCCCTGGATCCAGACGAATGGCAAGGGGAGTTCTTACTTTAGACAAACTATATGTTGATACTTTATTAAAATGGGCAATTGTCATTGGTGAAAGAAATATCCCTGAGGATGATCCGAAGACATGCCATCTCAATTTTTATCCTTTGCATTAGGGGATGACTCCCCTACTTTGGTAGCAAGAAGATCTGAGCACGAAGTCGAGAACTTTACGGTAGAACAATTTAAGGACAGAATAGGGACCGATAGCGCACACCCTCGGTCCCTACGCAGGCTGCTTAAAGTAGCTTCCCATCCGTTTACTGACTGCAGTCAGTGATGCTTGGCTTCGGTGTTCTACTGGAAACCGTGTCTTTACGATCAGTCAGTCCACTGCGGGACCCTTTTTTTTAATGCCCGCCTGGGGAATGACCTACGTCATACAGGTATCTGGAGGGCAGATTTGTTGGCCACTCCTTCAGGAGCACCACATTAGGTGGGCCAACGTTGCTCCCACACTAAGGACAGATAGTACAGAGAATGGAAGAACATCCACATCTTGCCCAAGATTCGAACCCAGAACCTTTCTGATGCAAGGGCAGTTCCTTAACCCCTACACAGGCCGCTCGGCACTGCAGGAACCTAATTAATGAAAATACAGGGCTATAAGCCTGCGCAAAGATCTCGTCGGACCATTCTTCAAAACAACACAACAAATAAGAGAACGGAGTGTTTTTATCAGGATAAATTTGTATTATTTTCTTCTAGCGCATATTTTTTCTAATCACTTGTTGATAATGTAATATTTGTGTTAGACAGCGATGTTTTACTGATTACAAAATTGCTTTTGTGTAATAAACTTTTTAATGAACATTCGATGACTGTATTTTCCATGTTGTAACTTTTCTGCTGATTTCTAACTAAGTGAAAAACTAAGGGATTTATCTTATGAGCCCTGAATGGTGAAAATGTAAAAAGGGTAAGTACGTTTTACCTCTGAATTTGTTACGAAATTTAAAGAATGAACGTTGATATTTTAAAAATATTCAAAAATATAAATATTTATTTTGACTTTTTGAATAAAAGAATATTTGTCCCGCAAAGTAAAAACTATTAGACACTCATATTTTGTTGTTTTCTGGTTACATTTTAATAATTTTAAATATTGAGAAGCGTATCGTAATATTTGATCATATTTAATCATCGGAGCCGTGATAGTTCAGGGAATAGAGGATACGCCTTCCGATGAGATGAACCGGGTTCGAATCGCAGTGATGGCTGTTCGATACAAATTCCGCATCCGGCTTGCACAAACCATAGTGCTGACGTTAAATATCCTCAGTGGTTGACGGGTCACTAGTTAGACTCCTCTTGCAGTCAGGCTAACCGTGGGAGGTTTTCTTTGTATTCAACCCCGTGTAACGCAAATGCGGGGTTGGTTCCAGCAAAAAATACTCCACGAAGGCAAATTTCTTCCAATACTTGATCCAGGAGTTTCCTTGTCTTCTGGAGTGGGTTCAAAATTATAAGACTACGGAGCGGAACATAAGTCGTCGTAAACCCAAAAATTGGGTCGGCTGATCAATGATGGTTATAAAAATATTTAGTCATCAGCTTTATCAAGCTGGAACACTGTTCCCGCGATCCTTGAAAACTTTTAGTACTGTTAGTAAATTTAGGTTAATGCTAGTATATATTTCTTATTTTAATATACCATTTTATCGTTAAGTGGCTTAGCAGACTGGAAATTTTACTGCATATATATTTTCTTTTGAAAACAATTTTCAGTGGTGGTTACACAGAAATTTAAATATCGACATAAGTTTTACTTTCGTTACCACTTTTTAAAATTTTCAAAGCCCGCGGAAACTCTGTGGAAGCAATTTAATTGCGTATTTAAACTAGGTATGAAATTAGGGGTGCTTTCTAATCTGCACCTTTCAACTTGTTTCTTGCTTCAAGAAAAATAGGCCCACAGTTTTGGCGTGAAAATGAAAAAACAACCTACTTCATGATTAATTCCGAGAAAAGTTACCAAGCTACTTCTATTGCTAATGCTATGAACGTAAAAATAGAATTTCAAAAAACTGTCAAAACGAAATTGATTTTCTAATTTATTAGCCGATGGCAAAATGGGTGTTGTTTTGTATTTAATGGCGTACGCACCTTATTTGGACGTCATCACACTTTTCAACTGTGTTCAAGAGAAATAGTAATCAATGCGCGTGTGTCGTCATTGCATGCGTTTCTATGGCGACCGATGCTGTTTAATAATTTTTTTTTCAATTTTAATTTTGTTATGAAGTAGGTTGGGGAGTTTATTTTTGAGAAATGAGACCAGAGACATCCCATGAATACTTCTTGAGTTGTGAAAAAAAAAGAATTTCATTATTCGAAGGATATTTTTGTTTTTATTGTTTTAATTAAGAATCAGAAATTCCAACCTACAGTTCTAACTGGATCGTTTTCTATACTAATTCAGGTGAATACCTCAAATAAAGAGGGTACCAAACTGATTGACTCGCTCCCAAAGGGTAGAGTTGAAGCAAGAAGAAAAAAGGCTTACACTTACCGAGGCTGAAAAAAGCTGAAGTCAAAGAAAGTAGACGGGAAAAAAAATTAGACAACAGCCATTTTGATAATGGGTAACCTGTGATCAAAATTCACCCATTTGGCGATCAAATTTTTTTTTCCTTTTGTCTTAATATGTAGTTTACCATAAAAAGATGCCAAATATATAATTTTATTAAAATTTTTGTCGCTTACGTTGATTTTTAAATTGCACGGCAAAGTTTTAGTCCCTTAGTTTTTAATACGTTTTTATCTCGATGAAATATTAATTTGATTCTTTTAATATAAGTTTCCTGACTTCGCTTCTGAAGAGAGTTAAAAGCAGAAACTAGGAATTCATTAAATCGATTAATTGCAGCTAAATATTGCAATGCTTCGAAGTGATCTTAGTAACCGTTAGCATGTTAATCGCGTATCAAGAGAAGTTATCATGGTAGCTAGACAATATTGACAGCAATATTCCATAGTATTTACTTAAACAGAAAAAATATTAAGCAATCACTACGTAACTGTTTTGCTAACAAAACCATTACTTAACTCGTAAGAAAACGGCTTAACAAAAACAGTGTAAATTTTATTAATTACATAGTAATTGAAACATGAAATGCAGTTACATTTTTTTACGTAATGAAATAGTAGAGCTTAAGTTATATGAAAAATAATCACTGATGATTATGATGCATGAAGTTGGGATGAATCTTTGTCAGGCGGAATTACGGTTGCTCTGTAGTATATTTCTTTAGGATATATCCAGCTGTATGAATTATCAAACATCATGATATCTATAAACAGGCGAAAGTAAATTATTTATAACAATTCTTATATAGGACAGCATAAAAAGTACATTATAAAATACAGTATAAGTTGATATTACTTCGAAATCACTAGCGATTTGAATAGAATGAATTAGTTCAGTGTTTTTAATTATTTATATCAACAGAAAGATCCAAAATTCTCGAAGGCACTTTTTTCTGGCAAAAGTTATTTTTTGTGATATCAGTTTACTTTTATTTCATAAAATTCAAAATTTCCATTAAATTTACGGCATACTTTGATTTCAAACTTTTTTTAAAAATTTATTTGGAGTATGAACTTCTGGGGGAATTTTACTGAGATTATAACTTAATCCTAGACAATATAATGCGTCTAAGCATTTTAATTCAAATTGAATTTTGTGATAATCACGATTGTAATAGCTCTACTTTTTAATTAAAAGACTACATTTGAAAATTGAATATTATTAATAATACCACCAATACGATTCATTTCCTATTATTCAATTTAAAATTTGAAAATGGATGCGATAGTATACAAAAATAAATTTATGAAAACTGGATTCTTAATTTTTTTTCCCCTGTAGCCGAATTTACGGAATGAATCTGAAGAATTATCTTCATAAATCCCAAAATTCCAATCCAATTCTCAATGTCTCTATATGTCTGTAAGAAACTTGCAGTTTTTTTTTTATTATTTTTTTTTTTTTATTATTATTATTATTTTTCATTGCTGAAATCTTACTCTCTTTTTATAGCAATGTAATGCCAATTCATTTTCGAATTTAAAACGATAAATAGGCACTTTATTTGCGTCGCACTAGAGCTGCACAATGGACTATTGGCGACGGTCTGGGAAACATCCCTGAGGATGATCCGAAGACATGCCATCGTGTTTTCGATCCCCTGTAGAGAGATTGGCTTTCCTGCTTTGACAGCCCGACGACCTGAAGTTCCCTGAATTTCGTGGAATCTTGCATGCGACTAATGCCAATGCTGTTTTCTAATCGATATTTAAGTACATAAGACTTGACGTAGTTGAGGACTGCAGATATTCTTATTTGCATTGGTGTCCGAATACTTTTTGGTAGATAGTGTATTATACCGTCGGCTGTCGAAAGAGAATCAAGATTATGTGATCACTGTCCTGAACAGCACTTCATAGAAAAGGCCTCAGCCCGGACTAATTTAGTAGCTCGACGTAATAAGCATAAACTGCGCAGTGGAGAAAAAATAAGAAAGATGTCACTACGTTTGGGCTACTTAACTGCTCAATGGAGGAAAATACAAAAGATTTCACTACTTTTGAGCATATATGGCAACGTGACCTTTAAAAAGTAACGAGTAAAAGTACAATTATTTTTTAAAAAAGTATCGAGTAAAAAGTAAAAAGCTCTTATTTTAAAAAGTAACGAGTAAAAAGTACAAGTAAAAGTACAAGTACTAAACAAAAAAAGTAACGATTTAAAAGTACATTTCTAGGAAATCGAAAATTCAAAGTAACCTAAAATTTTATTGAATAATATTCTTGTGTTTTTTAATGTTTTTGCAAAATTGTTATTTATTTAATTATTTTTAATTTTGAAAGCTATGGACATTATTTATTTTTAAATTCGAAAGAATATTATAATATAATTGTATAATATAATCGTATAATATAATTTTAAAATCAAATATAATTTTAATATCAAACTTTTTATGGATTTGCACGAAAAAGAAATTTTATCTATTGATTTTAATTTTTAGTTTATAATTTTTATTTATTTAAATTACCATTGATTTAAAATTATTTTACTCTATAGAAACGCGTTTTAAAAGCACAAACAAAAACAAAGCAAACACAGGGTTTCAGATAGCTTTGTGATCTATGAGCTAGTAAAAAATAATTGAATGTGCAGTATAAGTTGAAACAGAACAATCTACAGTTTTATTTGTAACAATGGCTAATGCTGAAGTCATGCGAGTTAAAATAGTAATTATAATAGTTTTCAATAGCACAAATAGTTCTGAAGTTCTTAAAGAATTGACTGGGCGTTGTTTGACAAGGTCGGGCATAAACATAATTTTAGTAAAAAATGTACTAGGTAAAAATATATTTAGTAAAATATGTATTAAGACAAAAATGTATTATTAGTGAGTTCAAAAAGAAAATTAAAAAACGTAATAACTAAATCCAACATTTTTGTATTTAAAATGTATTAAATAAATGCATAAAACTCGAAGTCTTCTTAAAGCAAAATTTCATAAATAAGGAATCTCAATCTATGCACATTAGTCCAGGTCTTCATGAATAAAAAGAGAAACAACGTTTTTTTCTTTTCTTCTTTATGTTTACTTTTTGGAGGAGTAGCAAAAACCAAAATAAATCAAAGTATCTGTGTGTCAATAACACATCAAATATACAGTTCATTTGTTATTTAAACAAAACTATTTTCTAAGAGGAAAAAAAGCATTTCCCCTTCAAAAAAAAATTCCATCTCATGCCATGATAACAGTATTCATAGGACATTAGTTCATTCCAACCCCCAAAACTTAATGGCACTATTAAAGATCATTTCTTAGAATTTCATCAAACACTTTGGCTTGAAACTTCAAAATTTAACAAAGAAGGACGTTTTAGTGTTTGCAGAAGCATGCTGCCATAACTATCATTCACATTGAGATTGTCACAAAGATAAGGATTCAGGTGTCAAGATAAGATTCAGGTTTTAAAAATAGCCTGTTCACGGATGTCAGAATAATTAAAGCTTTCACACATTTGAAGGTTCGATGAATTATTTGTCTTAAAATCGTATACATTCATTATACTTGGTTTACAGAATTTCAAAGAGCACTTTTTACCATTCTGACACTTTTCACCAATCTGAAACTTTTTCCTGTATTCAAAACCTTTGCTATTCATGTCATCCTTTATCACAGGCAATTTTCAGAAGATGGATAATGACTGTTCTGGACACACAATTCTGGAGAACACTCCACTCACAATGATAGTTGTAGTCAAAAAAAGATCAAAAGAGCCGTCTTTTCTCTTTCAGGAATGACAATTTTAAAAGGTCAAGGTATTTAAACACGAAGTTAGCTGTTAATTCATATATATTGCACTCAAATTTTATAAATTAAAAAAACATAAGCATATTTTTTTAATTAAATTTTTTTTTAGAAAGCTTACCGAGTTTTTGAAAAAAGTAACGATTTCATTCGACATTTCCGTTACAAATACTTGTACTTTTTCCCTAAAAAATTAACGAAAGTACATGTAAAAGTACTAAATTTAAAACGTAACGAAGTACAAGTAAAAGTACGTACTTTTTACTTGTACCGGCGGTACATTTAACGAAAGTAAAAGTACTGCCATATATGCTTTTGAGCTACTTAACTGCGCAGTGGAGGAAAATACAAAAGATGTCACTACGTTTGAGCTACTTAGTTGAGCAGTGGAGGAAAATACAAAAGACGTCACTACGTTTGAGCTACTTAGCTGCGCAATGGAGGAAAATACAAAAGATGTCACTACGATTGGGCTACTTAACTGCACAAAGAAGAAAAATACAAAAGATGCCACTACGTTTGAGCCACTTAGCTGCGCAGTGGAGGAAAATGCGAAAGATGTCATTACGTTTGGACTAGTAAAGAATCAAATTTCTTGTTTACGGTAATCCGTGCAGAGCCATTCTATCTTCAAGAAGGTATTGTTCTGATTAGGTAAATCCTTACTTAGAAACTTTATCCACTCATACAAAAAATACACAGAAAAAAAACTTGCTGAAAATAAAACATTTGATGCTTAGCAATAATTTCGTTCAACTTACAAGTGCCCGCTTTCTCACAGCGGTAGACACCGGATTCTGGTTCGAATCCAGTGTCTATCCTCTGCTTTGGTACCAGTTCGACAAGTTTTTCGCTATTCCATCTTTTGTCCTTGTAGTAGAGTGCAAATCCTATGTCTCTACTTTTTGTTTCGAAATCCCATTCCAGTGTGGAATCTGGCACTTTAATCTCGAACGTAATGTTGGCACTGGAAAACCGTGTGACGTGTAACTTTTTCACTCCTGGCTCTAAATAAAGTGTTTTCTTCGATTTTTTAAGATAATAGTGCTCCGGAACATCACCTCCATGACATATCTATACAAAATATATATATAATTTTCATTTTTATCTTCATTTCCAATTTAATAAATAAATAAAACAGGTGAAATATTTTATAACTAAAAAATACAGTATATTCAGAACAAATGTGTTCTTTAAATTGTTTATAAGTTGTTTATATGAGGACAGATATTGAAAACAAATGGTATATTTTTTTTTACAGTTACAGATTCTTTTAACAAAAGAAATATTTTTGCACATATTAATAGGGATCATTTAACCCTATGCAAATGTATGAAATAAAAATTTTTCATATTTATCGTCGAAGATCCGACCCAATTTTTTGGTTTTACGACTACTAATGTTCAATTCCATAGTCTTGTAAATTTAAAACCAATCTAGAAGACAAAGAAACTCCTGGATTAAGTATTGGGAGAAATTTGTCGTGTGGGATTTGCTGATGGAACTAACCCGCTTTTTCATTTCGTAGAGAGAACTACGAAAACCTCACACGGTTAGCCTGACGGCATACTACAGTGAGCCGTGGTGGCTCAGGGGACAGAGCGTTCTCTCTCTAATAAAATGCACCATATTCGAATCCCACCGATAGCTGGTCGATTCGAATTCTGCCCCCAGATCGTACCAACCATGCTGACGTGAAATATCCTCAGTGGTAAACGAATAATAGATTAGAATCCCCTTGACATCTGGCTAAACGTGTGAGGTTTTCGGGTTTTTCCCCTCCATGTAAAGCATGTGAGGGTTAATTCCATCAAAAAGTCCTCCAAGAAGGCACATTTCTCCCAATACTTGATTCAGGAATTCCCTTGTCTTCTAAATTAAGTCCAAAATAGCAAGGTTACGGAGTTGAACATTAGTAGTCGTAAACCCAAAAAAAATTGCGTCAGCTGTTCAACGACGGTTATAAAATAAAATAGAAACATACCACAGTTTTGCATAAAGGATCCCCATCTGGATCTGTTCTATCTCCTCCAAGAAAAGCCGGTAGTTCTTTCGCATCTATCACTCCAAGTAAAGCATCTTTCCACCTCTCTGCAAAATCAAGATGTTCAATTTTATCAAAAGTGTTTCGCAATTGATTTTTAAAAAAAGATATTACAAACCAAATTCTTATTCAAAATTTTCATATATGGCTAAGATAAAGTTAGAGAATAGCAACAAAAAAATGTAATAAATAATAATTTATTGATATATTAATGTTAATATTGTTGTGTTCATTATTATTTCGTTGTTAGGCTTCTTATGTCGATGTTCGTAAGCGTAACACTTATAAGAAAGATAAAGCATGTGTGTTGGAGGATCTATTATTAACAACAAAAAAAAACAATGGGAACCTGCAAGTGATGTTGTGTGGATATCTCGATGCTGATAGGTTGTTGAAACAGGGCATTTGTTTACGTTATCAACTGTTCTTTCAATTCTATTTCGAGTAAGCCAAGCCCGTCAAGTATCAATTCTCTTAAGTGAAACATTCTATATTTTTTCGCAAAGATTTCAATTCTTTTATTATATATTTCTAACTTAACACATGGACCCCCTTACAAAAATTTACGGTGTATTTTCAGTTGATTTAAGGTTATTTGAAGTTGATATAAAAAAAAAAAAACCTTAAAAGATCAATCTCACAAAGTGTATAATAAGGAACTGTTTTATTCAAACTTATTCAACTTGAGGTAGTTTGAAATCTACTTTAGAACAACCAGCTTAGACATGTTACTTTTGAGGTGCACAGACTATTTTTTCTATACCTCAAGCGAATAAGTATGTTTGAGGTGTGAATACATTCACCCAATCTGAACTAAAAGTATTGCTGAGTTATGTATGAGGATGGTTTTATGAGGTTTAAATAAAGTTGAAATTGAGGTTTATTAATAAGGTTATTTTGGGAGCACTAAAAAACACGAAATTTCGTGTTTTTAATTACTTGCTTATAGTTACTAGTTTAGTTCGTGCTTATAGTTACTGTAAGCAATAAATAATGATGAAGCAAAAGAAAAAGTAGAGATATGAATAGCTTCATGAAGAAATTAGTGATTTTTCATGAGTACTAGTATTATTTACTGATTAGTACTCATTGCATCATTAACTTTCTTGCTTGTATTATTCAGTGATTGGTGTAAAAAGATGTAAAGGGTAAGTTCTTAATTTTATCTTGTTTGCTGTAAAGAATTAAATTAACGAAATTGCGAAACAATTTTAGAAAAAAAAATCAAATCATTGATATAATTTATGTGCCATTATCATGGAGCGGTGCTTTTTGGAGTCAGTGAGTTATAAATATCTGAAAATTCTGATAAACATCACTAGATCGTGTTAATTAGTAAAAAAAAAATCAGTTTCTTTACATTTTTTTTAGTGGCACCCATGAACGTAATCACCCCCATAGGCACCATACCCCATCTCTCCTTATATAGTGGTCTATTTGTCTAAGAACTAAAGGCATATACACTCCCATTTTGGCAGGAGATATTGTCTTTCATTTAACCTCTGTGAGAACCTCTGTGAAGTAAGGTAGGAAACATTAGAGAAATCATTCAATTTTAAAAATATTTTACAATAATTAAGTTCTATAGAAAATTAAGAAAAAGAGCTTTGAAAATTCAGGCATTTGCTGTGGGGGAAAAAACAGCTATGCTTCATCTTTGACGCTGGTAACAATCAGCTTGCTTATTAAAGTACACACAGCAAAAACTTTTTACCCATCATCTTCGTCGAGTGCAATCTCGCTTAGCTTTACTTTACTCCGGTTTTCAAAATGTGAACACCATGACGTGCTTGGAAATGTTGTTTAAAAAAAAGTCCGTGTGAATAACAGAGATGGTTTTTTTAAAAAAGAAAATCAAACTGGTATTTTAACACTTCTGCATCGATTTGGAAATTGTTATGAAGTAAAATTCAAAATTCATCAAAACTTTATGAAACTTATTAAAAGAATCACAAAACCCACTAAACTTTTAATAACTGCATTAATTTTATTATATTTAGTAAGCATATTCTCAATTTTTTTGCGGTTGCGTAAATCAAATAAAATATCTAAATTTGTTTTTAAGTTATTATTTTACAATTGGCCCTAAAGTTATATCGACACACTAATATATCTTTCACTAAATCTTTGAACATGTGTTACTTGCATTAGGTCTATTCCTGCATTTCTTGGATTATTAAAAAAAAATCTCAATATGAAATTCTTTTGGTATAAGAAATTTAAATAATTGGTGCATCAATTTAATACAGCCTATTACTTTATTTAAGTAGTTTTCAACGTGTAAGTTTAAAAAATATTTTCACATATATAAAATATATCACATACATACTAAACTTTTAATAACTGCATTAATTTTATTATATTTAGTAAGCATTTTCTCAATTTTTTTGCGGTTGCGTATTCCATCATTCAAATAAAATATCTAAATTTGTTTTTAAGTTATTATTTTACAATTGGCCCTAAAGTTATATCGGCACACTAATATATCTTTCACTAAATCTTTGAACATGTGTTACTTGCATTATGTCTATTCCTGCATTTCTTGGATTATTAAAAAAAAATCTCAATATGAAATTCTTTTGGTATAAGAAATTTAAATAATTGGTGCATCAATTTAATACAGCCTATTACTTTATTTAAGTAGTTTTCAACGTGTAAGTTTAAAAAATATTTTCACATATATAGATTGTCAAGATATCTAGTTTTTTTTTTTTTTTTTAAATCAATCTTACTCAGTTTTGTTTACCTTCTTAAACTGTCTCTCAATTCTGTCTCTTAAATTTTTGTTTCACTACTTTTTCAAAATGATACATCAATAAATAAATGAAGTTATGGAAAGAGAGAGAAAAAAAAATTTTTTTACATTAAATGGAACGTACCTGTTCCGTAGACATGTATTTTTTCAATGACTGCAGGTGCGACTACCATTTTGACAAATGAAAATATCATGGTAAAATATATAGAAGCTGTAAAAAAAAGACAATATTAATTTTAAAAAAAATTAGTCATGAATTCTAGTTAAAAATAGTATTTATTAGATTATTTTATCACGACATTATCGGGGCCGGGATAGCCTAGTTGGAAGGGCACTGGATCCATATGAAACCAGCCGGCCGAAGACTCCCCTAGTAGTGAATGGCGACTGGTGCACGTTAAATTTGCCGGGTCACAAAGTCTTCCGTGTTCTTTAACAAATTAAACCTCAGGGGGTACTGAATGGGAGATTGATCGTTCACTGGTTCAGGCCAAAATTACGATCTGCGGATGAATGACTGGGTCCACCCTATAAACAGGCAGTCACGTGTTTGTGGCTGAAGTCGTATTCTTGACCATAGATAGCACCACCGAAAAACAAGAAGCTTACCCTATACCTTAAATTCACTTAGTTTCACCACGCAGGCTTGCTGGTATTGGAAAGTGGCATTAGAAACAACAATAAATCTTTCAGTTGGATGGTGGTCCATGGGTCACTGGTGGGTTCTGCGAAAGATTCGCACCACCATTCTATGGCTTTGGACTAAAGCTTCTCCCTCATTCCACCCTATAAACGAGTGTGGCAGAAGTCCAATTCTTGACCATATATTGCTTCACTGGAGAACAAGAACGATCGCACCTCATCTACCTCAATGGCCGACGACAACAACAACATCACAACATTGTCGAAGAGCGCTGTTCAATATGAATAATGCTCATCTTTTATGTGCAACTCTGCAACTCTTCTATTTTGAGATCAACTGAGGAGACCATGACCTTAGTGATCTTGTTTAGCAAAACTACTTGCGCTCGCGTTATATGGAAAATTAAAAAAAAAATTTCCATGGTTAGTATAAGGCAATATTAAAACCCTAAGCCATAATCTGTCTATTTTCCTGGATATTTCACAACTGCACTGTACACAACAATAATATAGCCATCACCGAGACTACACTGACGAGATGGGGATGTGTCCCTGACCGTCGCCAATAGCTCATTGTCAATCGGTACCATGGAGCGAACCTCATTTCTTCCCAATGACACACCAATGAACAATATATTAATTAACAATATATACCTGTTAACAATATTCCATTTATTTTTGAGTAAGTGCAAAACTATTACATAAGTAAGTTTACCAGAGAAGAAAATTTAAATTTTTTTTAATATTGGAAATCCTATTTCTACTCGGTAAAAAAAAAGTAGTCGCCATCTTTTTGGGTGTTGAGATAAACTTAGATTTTTGTTAACAGTAGAGATAGTGGCTTTTTTTACGTGCCAGTCAGATATACGAGCGGCTAGTGTACGTGATTGCGGAGCTAAAGGCTGCGGGTTCGAATCCTGCTTAGTATTGCCCTCTGCTGTGTGTGGTGAATGTGGCCCACCCTATGAACGGGTATCTGTGGCAGCGTGGCGTGTGAAATGTTGCTCTCCTCCATGACTTTGGTCATAAGGAGCTCATCAGGCAGCGCAAATTCTAATAAATAAATATTTTTATCAAATATATTATCAAATTATAATACATAAAAAAAATATATATATAATAAATAAATATATATATAATAAATATATATTATTTATAATATAATAAATAATATAATGATAATATAATAAATATATTATAATAATATATATATAATAATAATATAATAAATATATTATCAAATTATAATAAATAAAATAAATATTTTTTAATTACTTTTTCTTTGTTTTACTTACAGTTTTTTATATATTCATTAACTTTTCGCGAGGTTGTTTATTTAATTAACTCTTATCAACACATTAGAATCATTTCTATAGCTTCATTGCAAACATGTCCCGTTTTAAAAAAGAAATATAATTTTAGTAATATATTCGTACTCAAGCAATTGTTATTTTGTCAATTTAATATACTACTGCCCTGCAAAAGAGAAATCAACGTAATCCACAAAAAATTCACAATTGAAATTTTTATAAATTTGGTTTTCCCACCGATGACTTATAGGTAAAAAAAAAATTTTCAAAATCAAATTTTGTTTTATCAGTTTTCGAAATACTTTTTTAGCGTTCATCAGCAATAGAAAGGAAATAGTTGAGAAGTCAATTTTCTTGAAATCTAACCGTGAGGCACTTACGTTGTTTTTTCATTTGCACGGCAGAATACAATTCGGAAATTAAACTAGATATCTGTAACTAAAATATAAAACTGCTGCAAATATATTCTCAAATATAAAACTTTTACAAATACATTTTTAAGAGCCGTAATGGTTTCAAGGATAGAGCTTTCACCTTCCAATGAGGTGAATCGGGTTCGAATCCCACCGATGACTGGTCGATTCGAATTCCACTCCCGGCTCGCATCGACCACAGTGCTGACGTAAAATATTCTCAGTGGTAGACGGATCAGGGGTTGGAGTCCCCTTGTCATCAGGTTAATCATTGGAGGCTATCGTGGTTTTCCTCTCCATGTAACGCAAATGCGAGTTAATTCCACCAAAAAGTCCTCCTAGATGGCAAATTCCTCCCAATACTTGATCCAGAAGTTCCCTTGTCTTCTGTATTGGGTACAAAATTAAAAGGATGCACAGCTGAACATAAGTAGTCGTAAACCCAAAGAAATGGATCGACTGTTCAACGACTGTTATAAAATACATTTTTAAGTATCGAACTGTAGTTATCGTGCAAATAATTATATAAAATTTACAAAACAATTGTTTGAAAGAATTAAGACGAATGAAATTCAATTATGCTTATTTTTAAACTAAATATTTTTGCAATGAAGTTATTAAAATTTGTTTTAATGAGAATGAAAATATGTATTGACAATAAATAAGCATGCAAAAAATAAATAAATAAACCTATAATGATGAAAAAGTAAATAAAAATAGTGACTACATGTAACTGAAAAAAAAATAGAGTTTATCTCAACACCGAAAATTTTGGAAACTACGATTTTTATCGTAATCGTATCATATCGTTATCATGTAAATTGCCTATTCTTCACTAGAAAAAAAACTGAATCGAATCGAAACGAGGAGTAAAGATGTATATCTCAGTAGAATTTAAAAAAAACCGTTGTTGTCTAATTCATGAAATTAGAAATCAGTTTTCTAATTCCTCATTGCCAAGGAAATGGTAATTTTAATGACAGTGGTTACAGTTTTGAAAATAGATGGCAGCAATTTTTCAGAAAATATATGAGAATGCTTTAATGACAAATACTAACTGCGTTCAACAATCGCAATAATAGCCATCAATAAAAAAAATTATATGTCTTCTAAACTTTTTTTCTCTTTTTTAATAGGTCTTAGACATTTTCGTATTGCTGCTTTCAAATCTGCAATCGGTACTTCCAAACTACAGTTATTTTTCAAAGGATTGTGTATTAATGTATATTTTCGTCGGATTGTTCAAGTTAAAAAACGACATGTATAACAGGTGGTCACATAAATGTTGCGACAAATTTCTAAGGGAGTTGGGACTCATAATCAGAACTAAAATTGTATAGGAACGCTTCCCGGAAATGCTGCCATACGCCGTTAGGGGCGCTTCCCTAATATAAGCTATTCTCTCCAGTGCTTCTGAACAGATCATAATAGGGAAGCGCTCCTAACTGCGTACGGCTACATTTCCGGACATGAGTGTTTTTATGCAGTTCTAATCCTGGAAATGTTCCCTAACTCCCCTAAAGGAACAGGACGTCGCAACGTTTATGCGACCCCCTGTTATATATAACGTTTTTAAACTTATACATTTCAACTAAATATTTCATTATAAAAGAAATTTATAGGCTTAAGAGCGAAAATAATTTCATATTTGACATCCCTTTACCCAAATAAGGCAAGATTAGGTATTTGTATAACTGCAACAAAAAAAAAATTGATCCCTGGTGTAATTTTAATTAGATGCAGAACAAAGATCCGTGTTAAAAAATCACAAATATTATTAAAAGTCTCACACATACACAATTTGAAACCTTTAAATACTCGCTTATAAAAAAAATAGTTTGCTAATCTTTACGTTAATCTACTTTAATTATAACATCGCTTTTAAATTAGTAGCCATTATTCATTGCTAGTTAAATATAGACAATAAGTGATGATTTCAAATATTGTCTTTACCGTTTAGATTCATGATTTTTAAAGATATTTTGTATGCAAAAATTAAAGAAATTTCTATAAATTAAACAAATTTTCGCTGTGTTTTAAATTTATTAACTATACACTTGAGATTAAGTTATAAAAAAGAATTTTACAAAGAAATTACCGAAATTACTGATGACTACGAATACTAAACTTACAACGAGTGCAAAAACTGATTAAATGTTTAAAAAAATTACACATTTTAAATTAATGAAATAAAGTTACTTAATACAACTTTATAACACAAGAAACATACAATAAACCATATTTTCAACGCAACAAATACTAGACTTACAATTAATACAATAAATAGATTTTATACGTTCCGGATAATTATCTTGATATATAGTGGCTCCAAGCTTCATTAATTCGAGAGCTAAAATGTATGAAAAAGTAAAAAAAAAAATTATTAATAAATAAGAATAATAACAAAATGATAAAAATTTTAAACATATTTAGTTTGATACAGTTAACGAAGTCATAATGTTTGGTACAAGTTGTGTTACGTAAAACAACGGAAAACGAATAAAACTACCGTAAGGAAACAGTGCAAGGAATTATAATTGATAGTTTCATGGCATATCGAATCTTATTAATAATTGTGTCTATTTGTTTCGCTTCAGAGCCAAAATGTAAGATAAACAAATGTGAGCTAAAGTGCATGAAAAGTTTTTTTTAAAAAAATAGAATAGAAAAAATAACAAAATGATAAAACTTTTAAGCATACTTAGGTTTGTACAATTTCCGAAATCATAATTTTTGGTACAAGTTGCGTTACTTAAAATAACAGAAAACCTATAAAATTACCATAAGGAAGTACTCCCAAAAATTATAATTGATAATTTTATGGCATATAGATAGATATCTTATTAATTGCGTCTATTTGTTTCGTTTCATATGTGAAAGAAATTCGTTATAAAAATATTCAACAGTATGCAAAAAATATGCTAAAAATTAAAATTCATCATTTTTGTGTAATTCACAAAACGAAAACAGTAAATCCAGTTCAAATGAATTATTTAGAAGTAAATATTTATCTAAGTTATTTTTCTTATAAGTTACAAAATTCTAAGTACGAAACTTATTTTCTGTCATTATATTAAGCTCAGCCCTAGGAGGCTTAGGGGAGGAAGTTTTAAGAGGCACTTTTGAACTAAGATTTATTAAGGTCTTATTTAACAATACAGTTCTAATTTATTTCGTCGAGTCTTGAAATTGTTTTGATTTTTTCTATTATTTTATTGAATAAAAGGCAGAACTAGTAGAATGTTTTTTGTTAACGAATGAGGGAGAAAATAGAATTCTAAAAATGTTTATTTAAAAAAAAAAAAAAATCATTTGTGTATAATATCATGTTATTGATTAGAATTAATTAATTAATGTGCATCAAGTGGAAACTCATACTATTATCTAATTGTTTATAAAGTGAGCAAAAAATAAACGGAACACACTGAATAACTTTTGATATAATGATCAGATTTTCGCGTTCTGGAACTCAATCTTAATGTTTTAAGGGGGTGACCTCATGTATGCTACGCACACGCGTAAAACTATGGAGTACAAAATTTATGAGCCTATATCGACACAATTGAAAAGCTTAAAATAATTTAAATTATTATTCTATGACTATACTTTATACTTCCCCTATGACTATACTTTATAACCGTCGTTGAACAGCCGACCCAATTTCATGGGTTTACGACTACTAATGTTCAACTCCGTAGCCTTGTCATTTTGAACCAATCCAGAAGACAAGGAAACTCCTGGATCAGTACCCCCAGAGGTATTGATTTGTTATGGGAACATGGAGGACTTTGAGACTCGACAGATTTAACGTGCATCAGTCACCATTTACTACACGGGGAGTCTTCGGCCGGCGAGGATCGAACCCACGAACTCTTAGACATGGGCCCAACGCCCTACCGACCAGGCTATCCCGGCCTCCTATGACTATACTTTATATTATATTATATAACCGTCGTTGAACAGCCGACCCAACTTAATGGGTTTACGGCTACTAATGTTCAACTCCGTAGCCTTGTAATTTTGAACCCAATCCAGAAGACAAGGGAACTCCTGGATCGAGTATTGGGAGAAATTTGCCTTCGTGGAGGACTTTTTGATGGAGCTAACCCGCATTTGCGTTACATGGAGAGGAAGACCACGAGAACCTCCCACGGTTAGCCTGACGGCAAGGGGACTCTAACCCATGATCCGTCTACCACTGAGGATATTTCACGTCAGCACTGTGGTCAGTGCAAACCGGATGCGGAATTCGTATCGACTGGGATTCGAACCCGGTTCGCCTCATTGGAAGGCGAACCCTCTATCCCCTTAGCCATCGCGGCTCCCTATGACTATACTGTGCGCAAAGGTTCCTTGGATTATTCATCCACTTTTCCTTCGGGGTTAATATCTTCCTTACCTGTACTATGCATGATTCTTTATCGCCTTACGAGATCATCGCCAACAAAACCAAATATTTTTATTTTTTGAAATGCCGGATGCTATTTAGGCAAAGTATGAAATAATCGTCCTGATGAGGTTATTATGTAAATGATGTGCATGTTACTATGAATGACCGAAATCGGTGGTTGTTGACTTTCACCGGTGAATGTTGACAATCAAATTAGTCGCTTTGGTGAATGTCCGAAATATTTATTACATCCGATTTGATATTAATTTATTCGTGGATATAATTACATTCATTCGATATTTTAATACTTACTGACGATAGATTAGAACAAACATCAGTGTTTGGAGTATCGGGCAAATATATACCAGGCAATGGCACTTGACTTTAAAAAAAATATCAGTGTAGGGTATACAGGGCAAATGTATACCAGGCAGTGGCACTTGACCTTAAAAAAACATCAGTTTAGGGTATACCGGGCAAATGTATACCGGGCAGTGGCACTTGACCTTAAAAAACATCAGTGTAGGGTATACCGGGCAAATGTATACCGGGCAATGGCACTTAACCAGACCTAGTATGACTTGACCTTTGGTAAATGTCCGAAATATATACTAGGTCTAGCGCCACTTTTGCTATAGCTTAAATATTTAAAAAAATTTAAACAAAGCGTTTGAATCAATTTTAAACTGATAACGAAATTATTGCTTTAAAATTAAAAAAATAATAATAAAAACTGCGCCAGATAAGAGTAATTGAAGTAAATGCTTTATACAGCGCATGTGCGGAAAAAAAATTTTTAAAAAAATTATCCAGGTGCATCTAAAAGTGGATGAATATCCCAAGACACCGTGCGCAAATGATAGCGTGTTTAAGGGGTGTCTTCACGTGACTGTCTCTACACGAGATTGTGTTTTCACCGGATTGTGTCTTCACATGATTGCGTCATTCCGAGATTGCATTTTCCCGAGATTGTGCCTTCATGAGATTGTACTTTCCCGAGATTGAGTCTTCACGAGATTTAGTCTTCACGAGATTTAGTCTTCACGGGATTGTTTCCTCACGGGATTGTGTTCACGAGATTGTGTCCTCACGTGATTGTGTTCACGAGATTGTGTCCTCACGTCATTGTGTTCACGAGATTGTGCCTTCCTGAGACTGAGTCTTCACGAGATTGAGTCTTCACGAGATTGAGTCTTCATGAGATTGAGTCTTCATGAGATTGAGTCTTCATGAGATTGAGTCTTCACGAGATTCAGTCTTTGCGAGATTGAGTCTCCACGAGATTGAGTCTTCACTGGATTGTGGTCTCACGTGATTGTGTTCACGAGATTGAGTCTTCACGAGATTGAGTCTTCATGAGATTGTGTTTTCTCGAGAGTGAGTTTTCACGTGGTTATGTCTTCAAGGCCCTAAACCGATTGTGTTCACGAGATTGAGTTCAGACTAGATTGAGTCTTCGCGTGATTGTGTCTTTACGAAATTGGGTCCTAACGGGATTGTATCTTCGCGTGATTGTGTTCACGAGATTGTGTCTTCACGGGATTGTGTCAACACGTGACTGTGTTTTTACAAGATTGTGTAAGAAATTATGTCCAAACCAGATTCTCACAATGATGACGGCCAGATTTTTTGACTGAGAAGTAAAGTTCGAGTATGTTTTTTGTCAAAGCAAATTTTTCTGGTGAAAAATTAAGTTTTCAGCAAATCTTGGTAAGATTTTAAAGAGAAAAATTTTTTATTTTTTCTGTGTCTGCGCGCAAATGGTATTTTTATTAGAAAAAAAACAATTTTCTTGACAGTGTTTGACAAAATAAGCTAAAAGATCTGTTTTTTTTTATTTTTTTATATGTGTATGCCTTCCAAATTTAGATACCAAGTGCAAATTCTAATATTGGTTCAATTATTTTTTGACTTTTGAAATTTACTCCAAACAAAGATTATTTTAATTAGATGATCGTCTATATCCGAAGTATATTAAATCATCTATAATGTCTATCATTTAGTTACCCGACGTAAAACCAAAATGAATTATATCTGCTTGTAAATAATGTAAAACAATTGCATTTTCTTAAGTTTCAGTGTATAAAATAGTTAATAACAGAATTGCTTATGTAAATTTAAATATATAACACTGGGTAATTGAACTAAAGATTTCAGATATAAAGTAACTAGTTATTTCAGTATAAAATATTTATATATTAATATTAAGAAAAATACCTTCTTTATTAGATGCTTTTGCAAATGTCAAATCTTTGAAATCATCTATGTATACCACTGTAGTGATTAATTTTCCAAGCTGAAAAATACATCAATTTTTTTATATTTACAACAAAAAAATTAATTTCCAAGTCACATTTATATTAAATAAAATTGAATTTCTTATCGTGTAAATAAAAACTATCTTTATACAAATCTAAATATCAGATTATAAAGTTCTTAAAAACTCAAAATTCCCGAATATAATCGTTTTGGTTGGAGACATTATTATTTTTTGTAATTATCCAGATGTACTAGATATTTATTGATCTTTATTTTGAAACAAAAAGCCAAGTTTTCCCTGCAAGTTTTAAACAAGAAGTCATCAATATGTGTGTCATCAATGTAGTTAAAAACTTGCTAGTTTAGTCAAACACTTTAGAACTAAAATATGTTCTGAGCTTGAAAGTTAGACTAGAAACAAGACAAATGAAGAATCGAAAGCTGAAGCGAATGCGTTTTCAACAACAACAAAAAATGATCCTTTTTAAAAAAAGGTATAGAAAAGGTGCAGACTTTTTAGAATCATTTTATAATGTTAAGGGGAAAAAATTTTTTTAAAAAAATTTTTTCTATAAGAAAAAAAAAAGTAGCGCATTTTTAAAATTTGTAGTGTTCTAAAAATAATGAGTGGCCCAAATTCGTTTTTCAGTAGCGGGAACTTTTAAAAATAGCCCAATACGCTACTTGTAGCCCCATCTGGCAACATTGATGGGGAATGCTTGTGAAGTGTTGCCATAGGCAAAGAGTGCTGTTTAGTGCCACCTGTAGCCCATTTCGATCGCCAATAACGCGGGTATAGAGATCTTCAGAACCATTAGTGAGGAAAATGGTACTGAACTTCCCAAAAACCTGTTTGATTTCTAAACGAATAGGAGAAAATATGAAAAGAGATAACTAGAAACACCTCCAAATTGCAGCAAACAATCAAAATCTTGTTTTTGTCGTTTATCATACCTTTTCCGCAACGATTCAGAAAATTAAAATAACGTTCTTGTTAAATTCGATAACAATGCTGATCGAAACAATCTGGATTTTAAAGTTTAGAAGTTTGTAAAGATTTAAGTTTTAAAAGTATGTGTGATTTTTTTTTGCACAGAAGTGGAAAAAAAGAACCTCTAAGTTTAATTTTTTGTCTTATGACCGGATCTTCATGTTTTAGGACTCTGTCTTGATGATTTATGGGGTTGACCTCAAATATGCTAATTATAAGTGTTACGATTTTTTAAGTAACGAAATCAGATTCGAAAACGTACTTTCTGCGTATAAACATATCTTTTTTCAGAGGATTTGGATTTCTAACCTCCAACATATATGAGGTAGACGCAATTTGATTAAATATTGTTCAAATAGTTTGGTCAGGAGAACGGTCTAGTATTTGGACCCCTTAATGTTAGATGACTTCACCGTATCTCCAGAACTTTTTCAGCGAATTGAAAAATTTAGCATACAGTTATAAAATTTCCAAAAACAATTCCATGCAAAAAGTATTTTTAATTAAATATTTATTATTTTTCATTATTTTAATTAATAGTTGTTGAATAAATTTTAAATTGTATGAAATACGATTTTTGCATGATTTTAAAGAATGTAATTTTGCATAACAATATGCAAAATTTGATCAATATCGACCAGATAGTCAAATCAAAATAATAAAAAAGTTCTATAATTAAAATACGTGTTTGTGTCAAATTTCGTAACTTAAAATATGATCTGCACTAATTAGTTAGCATATTTGAGATCACGCCCTCGAACTATTGTGTCCTTGAACGTGAAGATCCAATCATTAGATCAAAAGTTATTCGGGAGGTCCATTTTTTGTACACATTTATTCTAAATATATATATTTTTTTAGCAAATAGAAATATTTGTCTCATGGTAATCATCTGTTTCAATTACCACAAAACAAATACGTGTTTAAATAAAGGAATATAGGTGTTAAAAATTTTTTAACATATTTCATCAAAAACTATTACCTTTTCACTTTGCTGTTTACACATCAACATGTCTTGTTCAATCAGATACACGTTATATTTTACAATATCCACTTTTTTCATTGAATTCAGAAAACCTGCGGAAAATATTACTATTATAATATGACAGCTGATATTTTTCCCCATTTAAAAATATTTTATATTGAAAGGCTGAAAATGCTAAACTACATTGTGAAATAAATATAGGCTAAAATTAGAGGTCGGAAAAACAACATTATATTTGTACTTTACAACAACTACAACTACTTTGATACAAACGTAGTTAACTACAACTTTTTTTAAATGTAGTGACTACAAACTACTTTCGAAACGTAGTGGCTACTTCATGACTTTAAGATACTGAACTTTGCTGGAGAAATTAATGTACACCTGCTTAATATACACTGCTGGAGAAAGTTCAATATGGTATTGAATATTTAATTAGCTTATATTAAACGTGAAGAGTTGTTTAGAAATATTTATTCATATTTACATGAACCAGTTTGTTATTCTAAAACATATTTTTCGAATTTGTTTGTTTAGTCCTCAACTTTTTATGTCCCTCTTGACAGTGATTATTAAATTTAAAAAATACGTGGAAAATATCGTTGCAATTTCGTTAAGTGTTTAATACTCTTTTATCTACTCTAAGAAATGAAGTACACAGAAAATATGTTTCCTTTCCTTGAAATAATATCAATGCTTCGCGAGTGCACATTCGCATGTGAAAGTGCGATAAGTTATTCATTATTTATAATGGCTAGCTTAAATATTAGTTATACGGACTCGAAATCCAAAATTCTCGCCAACTCTCGCCAAAGGGGCATTTTAAATTGCGTCCATTGACAGACCAGCTAAGACTTGTACGCATCAACTCAACACCTCCTCAACACCTCAGCACGGGTTACCATAAATATCCTTTAGTAGTCCAAACGTAATGACATATTTTGTATTTTCAACCACTGCGCAGCTTAGTACCCCGAACGTAATGACATCTTTCTTATTTTTCATCAACTGCGCAGTTAACTTCGTCACATCGGACTACTAAATTGATCCGGTCTGAGGCCTTCCTTTTTCTAGGAGGTGTTGATCAACTACGAAAAATTATTTGCGTTAGAATCCTGTTCATATACTAAACTAACGTAAAAAGTAGTTGCCAGGAATCGCTACAAACTACTGTTTTTTGTATCAAACTAATCACTACACTACTTTTTTTTTAAAAAAAAAAGTAGCACACTACACTACGAACTACGAAAAAAAAAAGTCGCGACTACAGTACTTTCACTACTTGTAGTGCGCTACTTCCAACTACTGGCTAAAGTTGACTTAAATATCATGAATAACTGCTACATTCTTACAACAGTCTTGAAAATATACGCAAGTCTAAATTTTTGATGGTTTTCCATTGATAGACCATGAAACAATATCACCCCAATGTAGGAAGTCGGGGTGATTTATGATGGTCCAACATAAGAATATCAACTTATTTTTATGATTTGTTCATGTTGAACCATCAGAAATTTCCATCATAGTTCCTTAGAAACCAAGTGTTGAAGCGATCATGAAACAATATCACCTCAATGTAGGAATTCGGACTGATTTATGATGGTCCAGCATAAGAATATCAACTTGTTTTTATGATTTGTTCATGTTGAACCATCAGAAATTTCCATCATAGTTCCTTAGAAACCAAGTGTTGAAGCGATCATGAAACAATATCACCTCAATGTAGGAATTCGGACTGATTTATGATGGTCCAGCATAAGAATATCAACTTGTTTTTATGATTTGTTCATGTTGAACCATCAGAAATTTCCATCATAGTTCCTTAGAAACCAAGTGTTGAAGCGATCATGAAACAATATCACCTCAATGTAGGAATTCGGACTGATTTATGATGGTCCAGCATAAGAATATCAACTTGTTTTTATGATTTGTTCATGTTGAACCATCAGAAATTTCCATCATAGTTCCTTAGAAACCAAGTGTTGAAGCGATCATGAAACAATATCACCTCAATGTAGGAATTCGGACTGATTTATGATGGTTCAGCATAAGAATATCAACTTATTTTTATGATTTTTTCATGTTGAACCATCAGAAATTTCCATCATAGTTCCTTAGAAACCAAGTGCTGAAGCGATCATGAAACAATATCACCTCAATGTAGGAATTCGGACTGATTTATGATGGTCCAGCATAAGAATATCAACTTGTTTTTATGATTTGTTCATGTTGAACCATCATTGGAACGATCATGAACCAATATGGAACTCGGGGTGATTTATGATGGTCCAACATTAAAAGAACGAATTGTTTTGATGGTATATTCCTGAGAACCAATCAGATTTCTCATTAAACCATCATTGAAATACATACCTGTCAACTTTTATGAATTTGGGGCAAAATTTTATTTCTATATTTAAAATGGTAGTAAGATATATGCTTTCTATACATTCCTTGCATTTATAAACTTAATTTATAATCTTTTCGACCACCACTATTTTTAAAAAAATTAAGCATATATAACTATATGTAATACTATTGTGACAGTCCGCATTAGTCTTCCCAAAATAAAGCGTATTTTTCTGCTTTAAATTGTAGTTTTTCTTCCACTGGGGAAAATCATCCTGTAAAGGTTTAAAACTCGGCAGTTATGGAAATTTGAAGTTGGAACTATCATGGGCTATCAATCGTCATCATGCATTGTTGGTCCATCATAATCAGACTTTTCTTGGTGGTTAACAGTCATAGTATTAAAGTAGCATTTTCCATCAGGGTATGATGGAAGTTTGTTGGCATATCAAAAAACCATGAACGCATAATAGAAAATGTTGGATGAAGGTGACCATCAAATGCTGTTGGGCCATCATGAATCGCGCTGAAACCAACATAAACCATCAAAATGTTTTGAGGAGACCATCAAGAATTTTGACTTAGGCATTCATAAATATTCATTATTTGAATTCTCGAAGAACATCCTTTTGTCTAAATGAGAACAAAAAGAACTTTTTTGTGTGAAAACTTATGAAGATCTACCTTCGAAGAACTTCAGTTCAATGAATCACAATCAAATTAAGATCATTTTGTTGAGTAATAAAATATACTCTTATGCCATGAGACTAGTTGCGTTTTATTGTTATTTCATTCGAATCCAATACTTTAAAGCATAAATATGAAAGCAATATCAAAAATGAGTTGCTTACCTTTAATATCAGCTGCAGCGGTAGATACATAACGAGCGGGAGATCCTTCTTTATCGAACCCAAAAAAACTAGATGGTGTATATTTTACAAGAACCTAAAAAATATTTAAATTTTTAAGCCTACATTACTTACATATACTTTTCAGTTAAACATTTTTAGTTATTTAAGTTAAATGTTTATTTTTTTAGATATATTAAAGCATCGAAACGAATATAACAAAATTCATATTTTTACACTTTGAGGTGATAAATAGGCTTTCAAAAATGTTTATAAATCAGAAATTGCAGATTAAAAATCAAACGAGAACAGAAATTTCTTAATTCACAACTTAAAATATTACTTCACAACATAAAAATACTACTTCCCAACTTAAAATATTGTCTTCACACATTACTGAACATATTTAAGGTTCGTCCTCATGATCTTTAAGATAACATCTTAATGCGGGAAAAATCTGAAATCAGATCTAATTAAATCAGAAGTGTTAAAGTTAGTGCAGTATATTTTATTAACTTCCTAGAAAGAAAGTATTTTTTGCAGTCTTGCATATTTCGTCTCTTAAATTCATTAAAATTAGATTGAAACAGTTTAAATTATTACTTTAAGGATCGCAAATTAAAAATTAAGCGAGAACACGAAAAGAAATTTCTTACTTCACAACTTAAAACATTACTTCGCAACATAATTATCTTACTTCACAACTTAAAACATTACTTCACAACATAATTATCTTACTTCACAACTTAAAATATTTTTACAAATTACTTAGCATATTTATAGTAAGTCCTTATAATCTTTAAGATTATATCTTAATGCGGAAAAAGTAAATCAGATAATTAAATTAGATGTTATAAAACTGTTAAAGTTAGCACAGTAAGTTTTATTAACTTTCCATAAAAAAAATTGTTTCTCGCAGTCTTACATATTTTGTCACTTAAATTCATTAAAATTAGATTGAAACGGTTTAATTTTTACTTTGACTTATACAATAAAAGACATATTTTTCTATTAAACACTTTTATGAATAAAAATACATTTACCTCAGGAGGCTTATAGTCTTCTAATATTGTATCTATTCCATATTCCTTTCTGAATGAGATATGCTGAAGATAAATAATACCCAAAAAAATTAAATTTTCAATAAACCAAAAAAAATATTCTATAACAATAGGTTTACAGTGTTAATCTATAACAATATGTTTACAGTGTTAATATATAACAATAATTTAATCCATTACAGTGTTAATATATAACAATAAGTTAATCCATTACTGTGTTAATCTATAATAGTGTTAATTTATAACAATATTGTTAATCTATAATAGTGTTAATTTATAACAATATTGCTAATCTATAATAGTGTTAATTTATAACAATATTGTTAATCTGTAATAGTGTTAATTTATAACAATATTGTTAATCTATAACAATAGGTTTACAGGAGCGATTATTTCTTTGAGAAGCAAAGAAAGCGTTTTGCGAAATCAATTTGTTGAAATATGTAAGAAATTTTTAGAAAGTTTTTGTTATTAGAATAAATTTTTTTAATTAAACATGGCAAAATGTGATTTTCTAAATAATAATAGAAGGAAAAAATTATTTCTGCTCATTAAAACTATTATAAATTGATCGAAAAATTGAGCAAAAATTGCAAACATGTCATACTTTTTAAAAAGAAATAGAACTTACTTTTCGGAGCATGCTTTCGGCATTCTTAATATTAAAGTTTCGAGCTGTAATAAGAAAAAAATAACATTATTTTATTGAATATTTATAAAATATTTTAAACTTGAAATACTGCAATACTTTATTTTGAAATTTAAAAAAAAAATTATTTAAAAGAAATTTAAAAAAGATTACTTATTAAAGGAATAATGAACTTTTTGCCTTTTTTTCAAATCTTGTATTTATAATGAATATTGTAGTCACTAATTTTGAATTATTTCATTGAGTGGTCAATGATAAAATTCGTTGGATAGATACGTGAAACTTAAATAGCTTATTATTTGTTATTGGCTTAATATTTTATCGTTTTTTAGCTTTTGCTGTGTAGTTACATTTTTACCTGCTCAAATCATCGCTAGCTGTAAAGAATTCTTAAATCGTTTTTTTAATTAATTTTGTTGAAAAGGAAGCTGTTCAAAATTTGCACACTAATGAAGGACTGTTGGACTGAAGGACTACATGGAAGTGTTACCGTGAATGTCCTAAGTCAAGAGAACGTCGACTTTCACCGGTGAATGTCAACAAATGTTCGAAATATTTGTTATATCCAATTTAATATTAATTTATTCGTTGATTTGGAGTTATATTCATTCAGTACTTTAATATCTGCTGAAAATAGATTAGGAAAAACATTAGACTTCGGAGTACCGGTTAAATGCATACTGGGCAGTGGCATTTTTTATTTTATTTTATAACTGTCTTTGAACAGTCGACCCAATTTTTTGGTTTACGACTACTAATATTCAACTCCGTAGCCTTGTAATTTCGTACCCAATCCTGAAAACAAGGGAACCCCTGGATTATGTACTGGGAGAAATCTGCCTTAATGGAGGACTTTTTGATTGAACTAACCAGCATTTGCGTTACATGGAGAGGAAAACCATGAAAGCCTCCCACATTTTGCCCGTCACCGACTCTAACCCATAATCCGTCTACCATTTAGGATATTGTACGTAAGCACTGTGGTCGGTGCAAACCGGGTGGAGAATTCGTATAAACCAGCCATGGCTGGGATTCGAACCTGGTTCACATCATTGGATGACGAACGCTCTATCTTCTGAGCCACCACGGCTCTGGGCAGTAGCACTCGACCTTAAAAAAGCATTGATGTAGGACATACCAGGCAAATTTATACCGGGAAGTGGCACTGAACCTTAAAAAATTATTTATGTAGGGCATACCAAGCAAATGTATACAGGCAAGTGGCACTTAACTAGGCCTAGTATATATTTCGGACATTTATCAAAACGACTATGTGATTGTCAACATTCACCGGTGGAAGTCAACAACCACCAATTTTGGTCATTTACAGTAACAGAACAACTGCATGGCATATCGCACGAAAAAAGTTTTGTATGGTGTATTTGGCTCTAGTGTTAATTGGCTTTAGACCTGGTTGAACTAGGAGAAATCCCTAAAATACACTCCAGTGAAAGCGTAAATGGAGCTCAGTACGCCTATGATTCATTATGACTTTAAAAAAACTGACTTAGTGGTCACAATAGAAATATACTACTACACTGTAAAAATTGTGGTGTAATATTCTCTGAATTTGATGTTGAATAATCCTAAAAGTTGAGTGAAAAAACACGTTTTTTCCTAATTAACACCAAATTTATCTTTCATATTAATTTGACAGACAATTTATAGAGTGTATGAAAGCTCTAAACACCGAAGATGAAAAAATTTTAGACCGAGATTACTCGCTCTTACACCATACGTTAAATATTTTTGATTCCAAAATCTCCAATTTCGGTGCGTTTTGATTTCGTCAGTAATTGTTTACAATCAGAAAAATGTTGGAGAGTGTTTGCAGTCGTCCTCAGTGTTGCTTTTCATCTGCAAAATTGGAAGTTCAACGTTAAAAGTATAGATGCATGTTTTTAATTGTGTAATAAGGATATTTTTATTTTAATTTTAAATTCTTCGTTAACTGTATTAAATAATTTTATAATGTATAATTTCTATCCGCTCCTACCCTGTTAAACCTAATCAGTTAAGCCTCTAAGCCTAGTTAAGATAGTGTTGCTTTTTATTTGAAAAAGCAAAAGTTCGCGGTTAAAAGTATAAATGTATGTTCTTAGAAGCGTAATAAGGATATTTTTATTTTAATTTTCAACTCTTCTTCAACTGTATTAAATAATTTTATAATGTATAATTTCTATCCGCTCCTATTCTGTTAAGCCTAATCAGTTAAGCCTCTAAGCCTAGTTAAGATAGTGTTGCTTTTTATTTGAAAAAGCAAAAGTTCGCGGTTAAAAGTATAAATGTATGTTCTCAGACGCGTAATAAGGATATTTTTATTTTAATTTTCAGCTCTTCGCTAACTGTATTAAATAATTTTATAATGTATAATTTCTATCCACTCCTATTCTGTTAAGCCTAATCAGTTAAGCCTCTAAGCCTAGTTAAGATAGTGTTGCTTTTTATTTGAAAAAGCAAAAGTTCGCGGTTAAAAGTATAAATGTATGTTCTTAGATGTGTAATAAGGATATTTTTATTTTAATTTTCAACTCTTCGTTAACTGTATTAAATAATTTTATAATGTATTATTTCTATCCGCTCCTACTCTGTTAAGCCTAGTTAGAATTCGTCTTAACTTCTTTCTGCGACGCGTATGTTTGATACACAAATTCATTATAATATTAAAAATAATGTATATAAACAACCTAAATCATTGTACCAATATTGTCTCGAAAAAACTGCTGATTCATATCTTACTGGAATTTGAAATTATATTTTTTCTAAACAACAAACATTGTGGTTGGTACCAGCTTCTTTACACCAATTAGTTTAAAAGAACACTCCGGACGCTTCACAGTACAAACAACAATCCTTGACTTTTAGTGCAGCAGAGCACCAAGTTGGTGTAAAGTAATTGCCACCAGTTTTGGTGTTCAGGTACAACATTTTGGTATTTAGATACAAAACTTTTTTAAATGCTTTATATAAAATATGGAGCAGACTTTTAAAGAAAAGATTGGTGAACAAATCATCTCTAGTCAGTGCTATTGCACGGCATTGCCAAACCACGCACTGCAGAAGTGATTCTGGTAAAACTACATAGATTGGAATTTCTTCCTCATCCTCCATACTCCCTAGATTTAGCCTCCACTATCTACAGGTATGACCTTTCAGAAATCCAATAACTCTCGTCTTTGCATGGTTTTATCTCACTTGATGGGGCAACTTACGTTGCAAAAAGTGCAGAGGAGATATGTGTGTATACTTTGATGAATGAAATAGTCCCTCACATCTGTAAGCTATCAACCGACTTCTACTAATTTCATACTAGACTTATATGGCGGTACTTGTGAATAAGGAAAAATTTATCACGTTGAGAATGTGGCACCGGTTTTATTTTAAGAAAAGTTCAACTAGTTTTGGACTGAGGAATTTGGATTCAAATTAATATTACAGTGGAAAGACAATAATACAGTGGAAAATAATGCATAAATGATACAGAGGAAAAACAAAGCATATGCATGTTTGCATATGCGTGTTTGCATTTACTACACTATTCTTTACTGAAATAATTCGATTGTTTTTGATGTGATGAAAACTGATTAGAAACTGAAAAAAATATATATATTGCTTCATGTTACTGGCAAAAATTTCTCCAAACGTCTGATATACTGTAAAATTATAACTATAGTAATAATTAATAGCTATATGATTAAATCAGAAATTTAGACAATTATAGATCAATTTAAAACAAACAAAAAAATTATCACAAAATCTCTCATATGCGTTGGTCTTGATAGAACTACTGTGATAATAGCTGTTCAATGAAAAGAATTTGGAGCAAACAAAAATGTATAAATATCACATGTGCGGAGATTATTGCAGCTATACATCTATAAGGGAAACTATTTAAAGTTTAAACAACTATAAAGAGTTTCAGCAGACAAATATGAGTTTTATAAATGCCATACACGCGTTGCTCTTCACTTTAATGCTACGATGTTGAGTTAGCAAGCAATTGTTTTGGAAATAAAAAAATAAGTTTGTCATATAAACATCACGTATTTCACTTTATGATGAATATTGTTGTGTTGGCAACAGTTCAAAAATTAAGACAGTCATAGCAATTTGGAACGGGCAGAAATGTATTACATTCAGGGATTGTATACGTAACTTTTTATTGAAACACTGTATTAGTGCTGCCTTTATGTGAGCTGGTTAAAAGTTTGAGACACTGATTTAGTATTATTCATAGCTAATATCTTTCAAAACTGATTTTGACAACTTTTTCGTATTCCTAAGGCGAAAGTTTTGGCACTGATTCTTGAGGTGTTGGCTTATTAGAAATACCTCTAAGGTTTTGAATCTACTAGTTTTAATTGTCAATTAGTTCCTCTTAATTATTCTAATCAATAGAAATTAGCAGCAAAAAAAATTATTTTGGACTTATTTTGAACTCTTTTTACCTTTACAACGATTCGACAGATTTCGGTAAATCTAATTCCTCTTTGCTCTTTTAAATACTTATTAATGATTCTTATTGAATAAGTTCTAATGAATCTACATATTTAGAAAGAATTTTAAAAGTATCTATGATTGGCAGAGATTTCCAAAAGCCATAGATAATAACTGCCCTTATAACTCAACGAATTATGATTCTTAAATTACATTACGAATGCAGTTAATGCATAACAAATTCTGCCACAAATTTGATATGTTATAGCAAGTTTTCATAATCACTGCCTTTTATAATATATTTTTAGGATCTTTATTAAAAATGAAGTAAAAAATGTATGCATATTAAGAGTTCCAAATAAGTATTCAAACAAAGTGAAAACAAAACCGCTATCGAGATCTGACAAATTGCCATTGAGGAAGGCCGAATAAAAATATCATAAATATATATTTCAAGAGGGAAAAAAAACAGTCGAAAGTTGAAACTTTTCCTAAGTTTCATTTTACTTACCTTTCAAAAAGCGGTAAAACAAGCTTGGATCTTCTAATAATTTGGGTGTCAAATCATGAATAGTCCGTTTTTTCAACTACAAATATAAAATTACAATTACAATTTAAAATTATATGGTGCAGTACACCCTGTTAAATCTGTAGTTATAATCTCTTCGAGTTTGAAATTGAGCAAATCAAGAAATTGTATTAAGATAAAAGATAAAATTACAATTTAAAATTGTATGGCGCATTATTAAATCTGCAGTGTATAATCTCTTCGAGTTTAATGCTGAACAAACCGAAATATTGTATTAGATAAAATTAAGATAAAAGATATTACAATTTAAGAGATATAATTACAATTTAAAAAGATAATATTACAATTTGCATTTTTATGGTACTCTATTAAATCTGTAGTGAATAATCCCCTCGAGTTAAACGTTGAACAAACCAAACAATTATATTAAGATAAAATTAAGATAAAAAATAAAATTACAATTTAAAAAGATAAAATTACTATTTAAAATTGTATGGTGCACTATTAAAACTGTGGTGCACAATCTCTTCTAGTTTAGTGTTGAACAAACCAAAAAATTGTATGAAGGAACATTCTTCGAGAAGTTATCCCCAAATTGAGATTTCATATGCAATTTAAAGAGTGTAAATAAATCTTAAACTCTTATAACGATTTACACCAATATCACGCGCTGTTACACCATCCGTTAAATATTTTAGCTTCCAAAAACACCAATGTTGCCGCACTTTGGATAGCGTCTAATGATTGATTACACTTGAATACAATTGGGCGAGAGTTAGTTGTTGTCTTTAGCGGTCCTTTACATTTATTGAAACGAAAAAAGTTATCCTTAAAAATATTTATGAATATCTTTAGTTGTATAAGGAGGATGTTTATATTTTAGTTTTTAAGTCACTGTAAACTGTATTAAAGAATTTCAAGCTGCCTAATTTCTATCCTCTTCAGTTCTGTTAAGCCTAGTTTGTCTAAATATTTGCACCGTACTACGTGCATGTTTATTTACAATTGATTTTTTAAAGAATTAAATTAAGGTACGAATGCATCCTAAATTAATGATTTTCTCGGAGAAATAACTCTAATGCTATTAGCAAAAAAAATAAACCTATACTGTGAGATTAGGTTAGAGGAAAAATTTCACAAAACTGTGAATTGAATAAAAATTATGTGAATTGCATAATTGAAAATTTCGTAAAATGAAAGAGCAATTTAGTCCACACAAATCTTTTTAAATAGCTTGATTCACGTCTCAGTGTGACAACCTGTAATTCCATTGTTTGGTGACTATGTACTTAACATTTGTAAACTAAATTCACCAGGAATGCGTTTGACTAGTTATGATTGTGTACATCAAGTTTAAACAAATTGCTATAAATTAACCAACGTATAACAAATTAACTAAGAGATAAAAGTAGATTGAAAGTACGATATAAATGTCAAATAGAAATGTGAAAAACTTCCAAGGAAAAATCTATCATAGATTTAGCTAGTGATATTGGGGGTGAAAAAACTGTAAAACAATGATAAAATTAAATCTGAAATTAAATCTACTTTAAATTATTAAAAACCAAAAAGATGTAAAGCAGTTTGGGAAATAAAAAACAATTACAAAAGCAAATATTTATATATATATATTATAGAATATAATTCGATGCAATCTGATTTGATTATCATTGTGAAAAGCACATAAACTTTTACGTTTTAGAAAATTATAACAGTTTTTACTTTTAATACCCGACTACCTTTTTCATTCCAAATTTGAATTGGAATTAAGATTTGAATCTTCATTCCAAATTTGAATGAATTATACTATAAAATTTTCCTTGAATTAAAGAACTCGTGTTGCTCTAAATGCTTAAATCTTTGAGCAGAATAGACCTCACAATCGCAGAAGGGTTAAATACACGGTTAGCAGCAAGCGAGCGGAGGAAGTTAAAAGTTCGGAGTTACAGAAGAAGAGTGAGGAAAGGTTAAGTGAGAAACTTCATTGCCTGAAAAAATATACAGGCGAAAATAAGTCGACATAGTTAAAGCGCTCAAAAGTAGGCACCCATTCTCAAGAGTTGTCAGACTTGAAGACAGAAACAGAAGTGATTGGAAATGCAAAACGTTAAGTGGCCAACAAAACATCACATATCAGAAGTAGTCGTGAGTGAAACGAAAATAAAGATACAAAACTAGAACAAGAAACACCGGTGTGATCGAGAGGATCAAATCAAGGTAAAATGTGTTTCCACTTGCTATTAAGAGGTGGACATTTTTTCGTCTCTTTGCTCCTGTTAATTCTTATCATCCTTATTGTCAGGAAATTTCTGCATTTCATACTATCGTTTTCCGCTCACTTAACCTTTCCTCACTCTTCTTCTTTAAATCCGAACTTTTAACTTCCACCGCTCGCTTGCTGCTAACCGTGTATTTAACCCTTCTGCGATTGTGAGGTCTATTCTCTTTAGAGGCTGCCCAGCCTCTAAAGTCTAAGTCTAAACCTTCTATAGTTGATTCAGTCCTTAAACCTTTCACTAGACCAATACGCCCCTAATATTCTAATCCTTACAGTAAAGTTAGTTATTTAACAGTCAGTTGTTACTTTACAGTTTTATTTTCTTCCGCTTGTTACAATATTGCTGATATCCTCACCCTCTTGGTTTAAAAGTAATTTTAAAGGCCTGATAACAAAGTTAAAGGCTGGTAAGTATTCTATCAGCTTTGAAAATCACTGGCACATTTACCAAATACCTTTACAGTGGCTACATCGGACAAACCAGACGCGTTTTAGAACTTATCAACGAATTCCATGTCCCTCAGATTCCTTTAATTTTCCCACAAATTCCAAAAATCCGATAATTGACACAAAACTGCCAAACTTACAACAAGTATCGCCTTCTATGACGAAATCTGGTGTTTTTGGAGTTGTATGATATAATTTGCTAATTGAAGATTGTGATAAAATCAGGATCAAGAAAATGAAAGGTAATGATGAAAACTGGATCATAATAAAATTTTTATTATAGTAGTATTTTTAGAGCTTTAGATTCAAAATTAAAACTATATTTTTATCCAACTGAAGTGAAATAACAAATTTTGCATAATAATATCAATAAGGACAGGCCATGGGAGATAAATCCTCCATGACAAGCCTAATCAAAAGCCAAATTAAAAAGTGATTGAATTGTTCCTAACAGACAGTTAGGAGCATGGGAAGAGATCCATAGTGACGATTTATCGAAAAATAAAATAACCTAAAAAAACAACTCCGAGTAATTAATATTAAATTTTAAACTAATTTGGCTGTAGCTTAGTCGCTAAACAAAGACCGTGAGAATTAGTATAACTCTGTAACTGAAACATTTTTCTAGTTGGAGAAATAAAAATTAAAGAGCTATAAATAGATTTTGATGTTCGATTTAGTCAGGACAGTGAATTAATGAATTTCAAATTTGGATGGAATTAAAAAATTAGCCGTTACATTAATTTTTAAGAATAGGATAAAATATTTATATTTTCTTTTTATTAAATGTAATAAGAATTAAATAATAGGTTTAATTCAATTAAATAAGAACCATTAAAAAATTAAATTTATGAAATTAATATTTTTTAGTAGCTAGGAAATATGTAACGCCTATTATGGCATCGCACCATCTACCGGGAAAATAGTAAATTACATATTATATAGTGGACGAACTGAGTTCGGGCTCCACAGAATTGAAGCACCGAACACAGATCGAGCATTCCAAAACTAACGCATATGTGTTGTCCGAACTGAGTTTGGGCTTCACGGGCAAGGGGTTAAGGGCAGTCTTTAAGACCCTGTGTGAAATTTAAAACAATTACATTATTAAAATATATTTCTTAAGTAAATTTTTTTTTTAAAAATTACCTCTTCGATGGCATTTTGTTCTTCTGTACTAAGTTGTTCTAACCAAGTCATGGTTTTTCACTTCATTAGTTTAGTCTTTAACCTGTAAAAGTCAAATTATTTTTAAAAGGAGTAAACGGAGTAAAAGAGATCAATTAGGTGTATTTTGAAAATAAATATCGAAATGACTTTTTTTACTCAACAACAATACTTCAAGACAAAACAAAGTTTATGTAATATTTCGTGACTTTCAATTTTGAACAATAGCATATTATCGTTAAGTTATGTTTTTTTCGTCTGGTAGATTTTATCTATTTTTCTAGAAAATAATAATAAGAGATGAATTGACAAAACTTTTTTTATCATTTGCATCGCATCGACTATTTTTGTCGACATTTTATTGATAACCTGTCATTTCAAGTAGTTAAAGGATAATCATAGAATAAAATAGTTGTAGTCATAAAATAAAAATAAAATGTCTTGAATAACTTATGATTCAATAACCGGATTTGTACTTAAAAAGCTGCAATCTCTGATATTCGCAGTGCTCAGCTAAAATGCAAAAAATAAAAAGACATCACCCTAAATAACGTTTGTTCTTATGATTGGATTTTCACAAGCTGAGTGCTAACCCTAATTGTTCAAAGAGATAGCCTCAAATATGCTAATTAATTCGTGCTAAATATTATTTAAGTAAGGGAATCAGACACAAAAACATGCTTTCTCTGAAAAAACATACACTTTCTTCAACGGATTTGGATGTTTGGCTATAAAAATAAGGGGGGTAGCCGCACTCTTGAAAAATATGGTCCTCATATTTTAGTTGGGACTGCAGTTTGAAGTTTAGGTGCCCTTAATGATAATTTCACTTCTTGAATACTTTGTCACATTTCGGGAACTAATGAAGAGAATCGAGATTAATAATGTTTAATATAAAATATTCATAATATAAAAATAGAACTGTAATATAAGAGTAATCTCAACTAAAAAAGTTAAATGTAAAAAATTTAAATTTTAACAATTATTTTATATTTTATTCCATAACGTTCGAAAAACTTTTAATTTTATGAAACAAATAAATTTTTAAACCATTTTTAATTATGTAAGTTTTAAATGACGAAATACACAATTTAAACGAAATTGGTCGAATAGTTTCTGAGATATAAAATTTCGAAAAAGCCTGCATTTTTAAACCTTCATATCATATGTAGATTATTTTGGTTCAAATTTTGTACTTTTTCATTTAAAATCGCGCAGTTTAAAATGAAATAAAAATTTGCTTACCTTTTCAGAATCGTGTTAAATAATATAATACAATAATAAGAAATAATTATTAAAATCTTTTTTACATATAGAATTATATTTGGATAAATGAATTTTATAATGCATGGAAAAACTTGATGATACGTTTAAAAACTTCCCGAGACATAGCGAAATAGTTAAAAAGTTAATTTAATAAAGAGCCAGAAACTTTGACCGCTGTCCTGCCTAAACCGTTGGGACCATATTTTCTAGTCATCCCATATTTTGATAGCCAAAAATCTAAATCTATCGAAAAAAAAGTTTTGTTCATTCAGAGAAAGAATGCTTTTATGTCCGATTCTGTAACTGAATTAATAATTAGCACTAATTAAATAGCGCTAATTAATTTGAGATCAACCTTTTGAACTATTCAGATTGGCACTCAGGGCGGGAAAATTCGACCTTTGAACAAAGGTTAATTTAAGTGATATCTTCTTTATTTTGTTCACTGTACAAAATTATTTAAGAGTTCCTTAAGGAATTCTGACCAGTTTAGTTGGATGCAAATTTTAAAAAATTTTTTTGAAATAATTTTTTCAGACATCTGATTAATATTTTTTCCGGATACCTGAATAATTAGTTTTTCTTCGAACCAATAGTTATTTCAGAAAAGTTTGGTTATATTTTTTGTATCGGTTATTTTGTAATTACCCCTTTTATTAATGTACTTTTTAGAATGATTGTTAAAAGTGTAATAAAAATGAGAGGTTGCAATTATAAGTCGCAAAAAGATATCAAAATATGATGAATAACTATTGAGCACATAGTTGGAACCTCGAGATTAATTGATACTTTGACTTGATAACACCAAAATTCTTTCTTCCAATGGTCAAATCAGCTCACCTTGATATTTTGGAATCTTGTTTCATTCACATGAATGCAGATTCCCTAGTGAATGAAATGATTTTCACACCAACCACCTGGAAAAGCAGCCTCACTGATTTACCTTTCTAGGTTACCGCAGTTTTTCTAGTTTTATTTTTCACTTTTATTTTATTTATTTATTTTTTCGTTGGCCTCGTTATGTTCTCTTTTTTCAATATGTCTGGTTTTCCTCGTTCACGTCTGGTAAATCTTGAATAAGAATGCCTGCTTTCGAGCATTCAAAAAACATCGACTTTTTCCACCTGAATAGTTTCTGTTCTTGCATGTCTGATTAAGTAAAAAGTTTTACTTTTTACTAAGTAAACAGTTTTACTTAATAAAAATTTAAAAAATCAGAATTCCATGAACAAGATATTTTTAGGGTTTACAAACAATCGATACTCTAACATTCTATGAGTTCTAAATTAGTTGCGTTCTAGTTAGATGTTAATTATGAGTTCTAGATATAAATTAATGAGTTCTAGTTAGTCGAAACCACATAGGGGATAATATTTTATTATTGACTTTGTCGGATGATGTTCGATTACGCTTAATTTTATGGAAGATCAAAGTTATATCATAATCTTTTCTTTTTTCCTTTTTTTTTCAAATTTTCTTTCTGATATCTTCTTTTTTTCAAACAAAAACACGTTTGATCATGTGATTGAAAATTTATCTCATCAAAACATTCGTTATTTTATATCTTTGAACTTAAAAGTAATCATTTGCAGCAATGAGCGAAAATAAGATTTGATGATAAAGGAACAGAAGAATTGAGGAACCTTTGAGTAGTGTGGAGTATTAATGCACCGTAAAAGATTGAAGAATTTTAACCAAAGATAGTAACGATATTTCTAAATTTTTGTTCACAATATATTGAAAATGTGATATCGTACGATAAATTTCGATTAAACGATAATATCGCGATAATTATCGGCAACATTAAGTTATAGAGAATAAAAGGATATCGCTAGTATGAGACGATAATTGACGACGATATAGAATCAATATAGTACTATAGTGAGTATTATCGATAACGATAGCTATCGAATACGATGATATCAAGGACATTATTACCAAAAATATCAAATTTGGTACTGTCGATAATGATAGTTATCTAATACGATGATATCGTGAGTATTACAGACAACGATAATTATCAAACATGGACCTTATGGGTATTACGAGTAATACCCGTAAGGTTCCGAATGCCTAAATACACTTAAAATTAAAACCTCTATCCCATGAGCCACCTCGGCTCAAGTTACCGTGTTTATAAAATTTTGATCAAATCGTTAAAAAATAATAACAATCGGTGAAAAATTAGTACCAACCGAAATAAATATATGGGCGAATCTCAGGAATCATTAACCTATATGTCTTCAAACTTCAAAACGCACGTCTAACCGTAACCAGCGAAAATTGAAAAAAAGGTATACAATCCAACTCTGCGAGTTTTATGTTAGTGATATTCCAAAAGCTTATTTAAAGTAGAACAAACTTGTATCATTAGTTTAACTTGTAACTCGCAGATTGCAATTATTCAATTGCATGTAAATATGAACTAAATTAATAATATTCAAATAAAATATGATAGCTAATAAATAATAATATATACATAAAATCGGGTGTAATTAAATCAATAATATTTTAAAAATAAATTAACAATAAGCAATAAACCTTAAGAATACTATTTAATAAAACACAAATAAATTCAGTGTATTTATATATAGTACTTTTAATTTCATTTATATATTATGAAATAAGAAAAAAATATATAAAGAAATTTACCTTTCTCAAAGAACTGTGTTCAATTTCAGTTAGAACCGGAGAATGTTTGCCGAAGTAATATCATCAATTATAAATTTATTTTGCTCTAATCAACTAAGACGAAAAAATAAATATATCTGCTATTCATTTTCGAATCAAGTATTGAGACTTCTAAGCTCAAATAATTACTAATTACTTTATTACATTTTATTGCTTACTTATTTTATATTATTAATAAGCTCAAATAATTACTTATAAATAAAATAAAATATGAAGACTACGATATTCAGAAAGTTGGATTAGGATCTAAGTCTCATTTTCAGATATCTCGTTTTTTAACTCCAGACGCGTCAATAAAAGATAACGAAAAAATGGATCAATTTTTGACCCTGAAGAGAAGATAGCATATTAGATAATGTTTGAATTGTTAGTTTTATTCAATTGAAGCATTCTACAAAGTTTTTTCTTTCATCGGTTTGAAATCATTCTTCTTGTAGGAGTACTAAATGTCCTGTAATTGAATAATGGCAGAACGTAAAGATATTTTAAGACAAATGGCACACAGGTCAATGTAACCTGCCTGTTATTGACTGTAAACCGGGATAATTTGATAGCTTTTTTTACAATAAAGTTTATATTTAATTGGCATTCTTTATTTTAATTTATTTGCATAAACTATAAATAAATAAAATTCCAAAATCTACTGAAATAAAGATACTATTAAAGTTAATTATTAATAAGGAATAAAAATTCCTTTTTATTACTAACTATAAAGTTTACAATAAATATTATATCAATATCTTAATAAATTTTGACAAGAAAACTTTATAGTGCAGTGTTTCCCAAACTTATGACTTTTGTGTACCCTTTCCAAATTTTTCGTAACGCTGTGAACCACTTATAAAAAAATGAATGCATATTTTACTATAAAAAAATTGCACAAAAGTTTAAAATCGCAACTGGCTGTTGGCCCCACTAATTATTAACTGTTAACTCTGCAAAAAAAAAATATTAGAAAAATACGTAATCGTAAATTTTCATGGCTAGCTTTGTTTTTAAGTAAAAAGTTTTAAAATTTTCTCTTATTCCGAAATATTTCGCATAAGAACGGATACCCCCACTAAACTGTTCCCGTACCCCTGGGGGTACGCATACCACACTTTGGGGAACACTGTATATAGTGTGAAAGAAACTGCCTGCAAGACACAAAGTTTGTTAAAATTTAGAGATTTTTTTTTTATACCTTTCTGAATACGTTTTTTTTTTTTTTAGTTTTCTCAAATTTAATAAAAAATATTAATATCATTTTATTATTCTTATAACAACATTTATCATGCTATTATAAAATTGCTTATTTTATTTTTAATATTTCTGTAAAAATTCTGGATTTTTTAAAGACGAAGAGATATCGATGGCTTTCGAGTGTAAAAAAATAAGAAAAAGTTTTGTTGCGGTAAGAAAACACGTCACCTTGAGAATTCAGTACAATCATGAATAACAATCAAAAACGTAGTAAAAAGATCAAAGTTTCTCAAATAAGGTGGCTAGGACATATATTTCGACGAAAATCCTTCTGAGCGATAGAAGTATAAAGAAAAAGAGGAAAACCTACCTAGAACAAGCTGGTTAGATAAAGTAAAGAAGTAGCTAAGAAACCTAAGCCTAAGAAGAAAAAGAAATTGGATTTTATTTTTAATTTGTTTTAAATTGGAATTTTTAAAAACAAAGCTTGGCACTAATGGCCTAATGGCTAGTTATAATTATTACACCCAAGGAGGGGAAGCAATATCAGTTTTTATTCAGTCTGGAACAATTAGAAAAGTTTAGAATTCTTATTTTCTTTCTTTTTATTCATGGCCAAAAGGCCATAAAATTATATTTTTGGGCTCTTTTGATGTTACAACCATTAAAAAAGGATCTTTAACTTACAATAGTTGTGATATGTTTTGATTTCGTAAAAGTTAGAAATTTCTCAGAAAAAAATGCTTAAATAACAATTTATTTAGTTGTTATTTTACCATATTCAGATATAACAGTCAAATAACTGTAAATAAAATGGTATTCAAACTGTAAACTGTGTGATAAACGGTGTCTTGGGATATTCATCCACTTTTAGATGCACCTGGATAATTTTTTTCAAAATTTTTTTCCGCACATGCGCTGTACAAAGCAACTACTTCAATTACTCTTATCTGGCGCAGTTTTTATTATTATTTTTTTAATTTTAAAGCAATAATTTCGTTATCAGTTTAAGATTGATTCAAACGCTTTGTTTAATTTTTTTTTAATATTCAAGCTATAGCAAAAGTGGCACTAGACCTAGTATATATTTCGGACATTTACCAAAGGTCAAGTCATACTAGGTCTGGTTAAGTGCCATTGCCCGGTATACATTTTCCCGGTATATCCTACACTTATGTTTTTTTAAGGTCAAGTGCCATTGCCCGGTATATCCTACACTGATATTTTTTTTAACATCAAGTGCCATTGCCCGGTATATATTTGCCCGATACTCCAAACACTGATGTTTGTTCTAATCTATCGTCAGTAAGTATTAAAATATCGAATAAATGTAATTATATCCACGAATAAATTAATATCAAATCGGATGTAATAAATATTTCGGACATTCACCAAAGCGACTAATTTGATTGTCAACATTCACCGGTGAAAGTCAACAACCACCGATTTCGTCATTCACAGTAACATGCACATCATTTTCATAATAACCTCATCAGGACGATTATTTCATACTTTGCCTAAATAGCATCCCGCATTTTAAAAAAATAAAAATAATTGATTTTGTTGGCGATGATCTCGTAAGGCGATAAAGAATCGTGCATAGTACAGGTAAAGAAGATATTAACCTCGAAGGAAAAGTGGATGAATAACCCAAGGAACCCGTGATAAACAGTTTATTAACTGCTTTCACCTAATACAGTTAAATAACCAGAATTTTATGCCACCAACTATGTAACCACTTAGTTCCTTGCACCTGGGTACATACTATATTATAATCGTCGTTCAACAGCTTTTACAACAATTTTGAGTTTACGACAATCAGTAACTCCGTAGCCTTGTAATTTTGAACCTAATACAGAAGACAAGGGAATTCCCGGATCGAGTATTAAGAAAAATTTGCCTTCGTGAAATATTTTTCGATGGAACTAACCCACATTTACGGTACACTTAGAGGGAAACCACGAAATCCTAGCTTGACGGCAAGGAGACTCTAACCCATGATTCTACCACTAAATATATTTTTTGAAGATGTGATTGGTGCGAACCAAGACCAGAATTCGTATCGAGTATCCATCGCTGGGATTCGAACCCGAGACACCTCGTCGGCAAGCATCCCTGAGCCATCATGGCTCGGGTAAATGTTATAGCCGAGAGGGCTAATCTGTCAGTCACATGACCGATGAACGGGGTTCGAGTCCCAACGTTGTGTCCCTCCGCCTTCAACACATGAAGAGTATCGATTCTCCTGCACTCTCCAATGCCCATTACCAAACGAAAAGCCTAGATCCAATGTCCAGTTAAGTGCTTTTTCACATTTTTGAAACTATGCTGGTTATAAATGGTTAAAAAACCATATAGTTTTGTATTCATCGTTTTATAACCATACTAGTTGTACACAACGGTTTCAAACCTTTTCAGATAAAAAATGTTCTTTACCGTAAATTTTACAGTCAATGGGATAGACACACGGCTGCAGGATTTTTAGCAGTGTGCAGATATTTGAAAAACAATATCACAGAACTGGCGTCCAATGTGAAGTTTGGGACAGTTTTATCATTTTAAAAATATAATGTTAAGATTTTTTTATGCTTTTACAAAGGAGTTACCTATGTTAAAATATAATTAGAATTAAATATAAAAAACAATTCAAGTAGCCTTTGGACAAATTTATTGCATATTAATATTTTACTATTTGAGTCTAGGGGATTTTGTTTCTCATTCTAAATGAGAAAAAATATACTATAAAAATATCTTACAATATTGTAGCGAATTTGTAAATATTTGAATAATTTTGTGAATACTCTTTTTTTATGTGGCTAAATATCCCAGATGGATCCTAAATAATAGAACAAAAAAAAAAACAAGAAAAGTTGCAAAAACATCGCATAATTCATAATTTAGAAAGAACATAACTCATAATGTATTTCCTATAAAATGTTCGACTTAGCGACATTTTTACCGACTTGGCGATATTTGGCGAAAATTTTGGCAAAAATGATTACGATGTTTACGAACGATACGACAATATTTACGTCGATTTTTAAGTCTGATTACGTAGATTTACGTCCGGAATTTCATCGCTAATCCTATATAAATAGAATCGTGTCTTTGAAGTTAGGCTAATTTGAATTTTTTACGCGTTTAGCTATGTCTTAAGAACTTGCAAAACGAATGAGAAACAATTTCGCACAGAATTAAAAAATGCAGTTATCCAAAGACCATTCCATGTAAAAAATAATTTTTAATAATTACTAATTCTTTTTTTATTCCATTTAATAGTAATCGGAGGGGGGGAAAATTTAACAAATAAAAAACTTCCAATAAATTTATAGAATATAATCTTAAATGTTAAATGCAAAATTTGTACAAAATCAGTCTAATACTTCGTGAAGAGTCAATTTTTAAATATACAACTAGGTGGATCCTAGAATAGCTCCTCGTGGCGATTTTTTTAAATCTCGCCAAACTAGGTTTCCTGAAGATATTTCGGGGAGATAGTTTTGAACGTTCGATCACACCACCAAAATTCTTAAACCTGATTGGTTATTTGATATGTATACCTACGCGAAGGTTGGATTTCGTTAGAAAAGAGGTAAAAGGGTTTATTTTTTTCGCCATTTCTGCTTCTGATCTCTTGCTGTTAGAATCATCGCTGGTATTTCATTTTTAACCGTTATGTCATTTATTACCGTTATTGTTTCATTTTTTTAGTTTAATTTTGTGCAGTACCGGTTGAAAATTCCGAAATTTGTATAATTTAAATTGTTTTTTTCCCCTTAATAATCAAAAATCAACCTTGTAATAATCGCCAACTTGGCGAGATTTCAAAAAGTCGCCAAGAGGTGAGCTATTCTAGGATTTAACCTATACGACTTTTTCAAAAGGTTGTTTATTCAGATGAAGACTTTTTTTTTTTTGACCTGATTTTGTAACTTTCGTAAACAATAAGATTATGTCCTAGTACGTGAAAATCCGAGAATATTCAGAATATTGAATTGTCTTTTTTGCCCATAGATAAGTATTTCTCCAATAGTTAGCACAAACTAAAATATCACTCACTTTTAGGAAAAATTTTCTTCGCAGATCTTTATAATTACGTCAATGTAAAAAGTGTTTTTCTATAATTTAAAAAGAAATAAAGCTAGTGTTTTTTAAAAATATGTTCTACATAGTTATGCAACAACTTGTTTTTATTTTGAATTCTTTTCAGATAACCTATCACGTTTGAAGTTTTGAGTGAATACCGGTGCTTATGTGAACTTATACTTTTTTGTTTTTAAGCAAAAATGGAATCAATAAAATTAATTTTCTTGCTATTTCAAACCACATAATCAAAAATGTATCTCGAGGTATTCTGACGAAATATACTTGTTAAGAAATTCCGTAAAATTCGTTTATAACGAAAGCGTACACTGTAAAAATTACGGATCAAATCACGGTAAAAAGTACCAACAATCAGGGCGCCAATAGTTTTTACCGTGAAATCATTCTTTACCGTAAAATTTTAAGGAACAAAAATTCTGACATACCGTAATTTTTGCAGTAATAATTACTGCAAAAATCAATGAATCGCTGAAATTTAAGGAATATGACTGAAAAAAGGTATTATATAGAATTAAATTTCACAAGAAAATAAACTTTACGGATCCCGCAGTAAAGGTGCCAGTATTTTTTACCGTAATTTAACCCAGAACTTGTCCAGCATGTTAAATCAGAGTCTTTTTTAAACTCAAATAGGACTAAGTATCAAAAATTAAAGCTGTCAAGTATAAAAAGTAACTGGAAAATATTTAAAAGCGGTTTTCTTTTTGAGATTTTTCATATTCGCTAACTGGACTAATTATTTGTGAAATTGGTTACTTCTGTTGTGTTGAATTTTCAAAACGACAAGTCATTGAGAAATTATTTTCATTATTATTTCATACATTATTTCGACAAGTCATTGTTTTGTTAAGCAAAAGAGCAAACGATCGATTGAAAACGTTGTTCGAACGATTATAAAATGTTATTAAGGCATCAATATTTAATAAAAACAACAATAGTTTAAAGCAATAAAAAAACTCGTTAACAATATTATTTTTTTTTTCAAACCTGACCGACATTTTTACGTATATTTAGATAAAAACTTTCTAAAACCTTTTGGCGCAGATCTAACGCATATTTTATATAGTTTTATATAGTTCCCTTTTATATAGTTTTTTTCTGACGCTCTAATTATTAACCAAAATATATATTTGTATTTTTAACTATAGGAAACAGTCTAATAGTTACTAGAAAAATCTGATAAATTATCGGAATTTATTTGTACTAAAATATAAAATCCGAAATAAAGTTTTTATGAATTTTGTATAGTTCTGTAGTTTGAAGAAAGAAATTTCATTTATATTTAAAAATTTTCAATAATTGATTTCGTAAATTAAAGAAATTTAAATGATAAATGACTGTTTTTTCTGAGATCTAAATAACTGCAAATAAGGACAAATTGGAAAAATTGTTTAAAAGTAAACCATGTTTGAAAAAATTTCTTTAACACTAAAAAAAAGACACCCGTCTTTCATGCACTATTTCATAACCATAAATTATTAAAATGCTAAATATAATGTTTCTCACTTATTTTGTCCGAAATTAATATGAAATAATGAAAAAAAAAAAAAAAAGTAAGAAAAATATGTTTAATAAAAAATCTGCGCCAAAGGAATAAGGGGGAAATATCAAAATTACTCGTAAACAACTTTTTCCGAAACCTGAACGACTTTTTATGTAAATTTAGATAAAAAGTTTCTAAAACATTTTAAGATAAAAAGAAGATTTATATGTAAACACGAATCAACAATTCTTTAAAATGTCAACAAACAGTTTTTTTTCTAAATAGTAGAGAGAAAAAATATATCGGTGTAGATTTGATGAAAAGAAATGCACATGAACCAAATAAAAGCAAAATATGAGATAAAAAGGGAAGTAAAATCCGCTTGTTTTGTAAAATAAATTATAAAAGTTATTTATACACTTATTTACCTCTTAAATGCAAACAAACTCAAAGAAGAAAGTTTTTGGAAATCGGTTTTCTTATGTTAAATATCAAACGAATAATTAAGAAATTGTTTTTCAAATGATTATAAAACGTTGTTGAAATATCGCCTTTGGAAGAAAATTACATCATTTTAAGTAAATACTGAAAAAAATTGATGACACAAACTTTGTATAATATACGTTGCATTTTACCAAAGAGGCTGAAAAGCATAGATAAACATCATATGAACTCGTGAATTTTTTTTTTAATTTAACCAATATGTTTACGTAAATTTTGATGAAAAAAATTATTTTCATCTGTTAAATCAAAGCTTATTTAAATTGTCAGCACGATTTTTAAATGGCTTTTTTTTTTCTAGAACTAAAGCAAATTATCCACATACCAGGGAAGATGGGATGAAAGGAAATGTAAATAATTCATATGAAATCAAAACGAAAGAACAAAAAAAAATAAAATGTATCGGCTCAGAAAAAAAATATTATAATAAATATTTAAAAATTAATTACCTCTTTTATGAGAACAAAATCTAAACGAACGATGTAAAGATATAAGAAAAACGTTTTATTTTATGCAAAATTGCAAACGAACAATTAAAAAAACGTATTTAGACTATCAAACTTAGTCGCAAACGATCATAAATTGTTGTTAAGGGATCACGTTAAAAGTAAACTATAATATTTTAAAGAATCATCCACCATTAAAGTTTCTTTTCTTATACGATCATATTTCGGTGTACAAAACCTTTATCGTGTAAGGTATTATCATTTTTTATTTTAATTTTGTCTTATGATACAAAATAATATTTGTATAAAACATCTTATCATTTTGAGCTTCTTTTTAAAAGTACAAAAACTACTCATTTTTAGAAAATTGCTTGAAACTTTCTCAGTATTTAAGACTTTCAAATCGGATTTTTTTATTGTTTGCGAATTATTAAAAATTATAAATAAAAAGTTAAACTTTTTGACGCATGCACAATATAAAAAAATTGCTTATATATTGCACGGTTTTCAACATTTTTTTTTTCAAATTTTAAAAAAAAAATTTTATTTGTGTTAAATTAACATAAAAATTTGCTCAATTTTATTGAATACTTTTAACATTATAGCAAAACAACATAAGACGAAAATATAATTTTTATAAAAATGTTAATAGCTCCATAAATATTTAAGCTAAGCTTACGAAATTTTGTGTAATTATTGCATATAATAATCAAAATAATTGTTACAAGTTACAAATTTTTCTCACACTTTTTAGCATAGGGTGTTCAAAAACACTATTTTCCGTTCGTAATTTGTTGTTGGTCCCTCAAACCTTTAAAAGCTGTAAACTTCACTGATATGTATGTTATAAAATGATTCTTGATTGCATAATCTTAATATAATAGCTATTTAAAGTCTTAAATAGGCTGAAAAAATATATGAACATCTCAAACTTTGATCAACATTTTTTTCCAAAATCTAATCGAAATTTTTACGTAAATTTGAATGGAAAAAAACTTATTTTCATTCGTTGACTCAACACTTGTTCAAAAATATTAACTTGATTTTAAAATTATCTTTTCAAGAAAATTTTGCGAATCATTCATATATCAGGTAAATAAGATGAAAGGAAATATGAATGGTCCTAATGAAAACAAAACGAATAAGCTAAGCGAAATCAAAATTGATTTTTTTTCAGAAAAAGAAACTATAGAAATTATTTGTAACAATACTCACCTTTTTTAAGTGAATAAACACAATTCAGGAGATGCCAACTGGTTGTTAGAAAGACAAAATTTTATATGAAATAGCAAAAGAGCGATAAAGAAAACGTTTTACAGATAATCTAACTCAAACAAAATCCCAGACGATTAAAATGTGTTTTTAGAATCACGCTGATAAAAAAATTGAAAGATTTTAAAAGTACTCTTTTAGTCAAAATTGTTGATACTAGTTTTTTTTTTTTTTTTTTTTTTTATTTTTTTTTTTTTAAGGTCTCAAATGAGCTACAAAAAAAATTTTCAACGTCATTAAAAAATTGCAAACATTTTTTTTTTTTCAATATCTGACCGAACTTTTTATTTAGACAATTTATTAGACTATTTAGATGTTTACGTTTAAGAAAATCAACGTGTGTAAGTGTATTAATATGTCAAGCTATTTTAGAATAACAAAATAGAACAAAATATCAACATACCAGGGTAGATCGAATGGCACATGGTTCAAACGAGAGCAAAACGTGAAAGCTAAGAATTAACGATTAAGTTAAGATACATTTGTTTAGAAAAGGCAGTAATCAGATTGCGCTGCATGATTTTGTATGCCAAACCGGAAGGTTGTGATTGCATCTTAACTTTGAACTCACTACATTACTATCACGAACAGAAAAAAAATAAAACTGACCATGACGCGAAGGAAACTCGATGGCCTTGAGTGGACAGGTTCCATTTCGTCGTTTTCTCTCTTTCAAACTTTTTTTGTTATATTGCTTTCACTTTCTTTCATTCATTGCATAAAATAACTCAAATTTAAATTATCTTTTCAACCTTAAAAGAGTTCTAATTCCTTTTCTAGTTTGTGAGAAAAAAAATTAGTCTTATTAATGTTATTTTATTTTTGTTCTTGTTTAATGTCATACTGTTTGGTACTTTTATATTTCGATAGAATGCGTCATAAAATGCACTTTGTATGCATGTATTGTTGCGCACCTGTTTCTTTAATTTTCATACGATTTTTTATTTTATTTATATTTTAAAAATTTTAGAGCATTTGGGAATTTTTAAGTTTTTAGGAAGGATGATTTTCGAAAAATATTCTTGATTTCACGAAATTTAATACTATACCCAAAATATTACGAATAAACAGATTTGTTGAAAATATTGGACAACCAAATTTTATTAAAACTATTTCACAAAACTAACAAAGACTGCTTTTTATTATTATTTTCATTATCGTTGCTTACTATCACACTTTCCTATTATAAAAAACACTAATACGTATATTGTTTTTAAAAAAAAACTGATAAAATTCCTTTACCGCGTTGGCAAAAAAGAACTCAAAACTAAAATATCGAGCGAGTAAGCAGTCATAAACATGAAAACAAAACAGCTAATGAAATAAGGCATCAACTAAATAACGCGTCTGCTAAATAAAATAATACCAACATCTAATTTGAGCGTAAGTGTTAAATTTAAGTCCCATGTGTTTTCATTTACTACAAATGAAGCTTTAAGCCGTGTCAATCTAATTTTTCAGAATAGCCAATTGTACACTACTTATGTTAAGTAACGTTATTATAATTTTATCAAATTCAATTAATCCAATTTAATTCAATATTATTTATTAATTATTTATTAATTTAATCAATTAATCAAATTTAATTCAATATTATTTTAATGCTTTTTTTTCTTCATTTTCATAACTATTTCTTTGGCTATATACAAAAGAAATTATATTCGATTCTGTTTCGGACGCCGTTAAAAAAAAATGCCCTACTTATTATTAATAAGTAGTATAAATTTTTGATGATACTAACGGGCACTTGGGTTCCATGGTGAGGATAACCAGGAGATTCTTACGGTCGGGTGCAGACTTTGTATCGACCAGCTGTCGCTGGCATTCGAACCTGGATTACCTCATTGGTAAATAAGCACTCTAACCCCTGCCCTACCACCACTCAATAAACTAAATTTTATTTTATGTTATAACCGGCGTTAAGCAGCCGTCCTAATTCTGAGTTCACGACTATCAATGTTCAACTCTTAGTCTTGTAAGCTAGACGCCAACCCAGAAGACAGAAGGAACTCCTGGATCAAGCATTGGAAGATCATGAAGGACTTTTTGATGTAACTAACCCACATTTGCGTTACATTCTGTGGAAAGACACGAAATTCTCTCACGATTAGCTCAACGTCAAAGAGATTCTAAACCATTATCTGTCTACCACTGAGGATATTTTACGTCAGCACTGTAATCTGTGTGAGCCGGGAACAGAATATCATATCAACCGGCTACTTCTGAGATTCGAATCTGGGGTACCTCATTTGGAGACGAACGCTCTATCCCCTGAGCCACTGCGGCACTGTTTAATTAGTTATGGTTATAGGTGTACTAGGAATTGTGGTATTAGTTACTTAATACACAAATATAGGTTTTCTACAATAGGTTTCTCCAGAGTACACCGAATCGAATAAGAACCGATTTTTTTTTTTTTATATATATAAATCCAAAGTTTCACAGTACATAAATAGAAAAGTATTTTTGCAAAAAAAGAAATGATAAACTATTTTTGAGACAAATGTTTTTACAATTCAGTTTTGAGTTTGTAATAAAGTTGACGTGTTTTCCATATGAAATATTTTTTTATAAGTAATTTAAAATTGATCATTTAAAAATACTTACAGCAACCGCTACCGAGTAGACGTCAACTGAATTCAATTGTTTTTAATATTTAAACTTCCAACAGGTTGCGTGATTACTGTATCTTTTCCTTATTTACCTGATAGAATAAAATGGGAAAATGAATGCTTTCTTATCATTAGAGGAGTCTTCAGCATATTGATAACATCTTAGATAGAAGACAAAAGTGAAAACAATTTTTTAGTTATCATTTCTAGAAAGAAATACGTTTCCGCGTTGCACCGAATTACATTGAATGCTTAGTTCTGAATATTGCTTAACGAATTACACAGTATGCTTAGCACTGAATATGGTTACTGAATTAAATTATTATAGTGTATGCTTAGCTCTGAATGTGGTTGCCGAATTACATTGAATGCTTATGGTTGAATATGGTTACCAAATTACATTGAGTGCTTAGTGCTTAATATAGTTACCGAATTGCGTTATTATTTTATTATCTTAGAGTTGAATATGTTTACCGAATAACATTTAACGCCTAGTGCTGAATACTATTGCCGAATTACGTTGTATGTTTAGCTGTAAATGTGGCTATTTAAATTACATTGAACGCCGACCGGCCTGTGTAGGGGGCAGGGAACTGTCCTTGCATCAGAAAGGTTTTGGGTTCGAATCCCGGGCAAGGCATGGATGTTACTTCCTTCTCTGTTCTATCCGTCCTCACTGGGGGAGCGACGTTAGCCCACCTAATATGGTGCCCCTGAAAGAGAGGTCAACAAAATCGCCCTGTATATGCCTGAATTGACGGATGTTAACACAGGTGGGCATTGGGGAAAAAATTACATTGAATGTAAGGTAGAATATAGCTACCAAATTTGGATTTATCAAGGGGACCCAATCCCGGCTAGCTCAGCTAGCCAAATCCCCGAAATTGATTTTGCACATATCAGATTGTTTGCAAAACAAGTTCGCTATTTTGAACCCACGCCAGAAGACAAGGGAACTCCTGGATCAAGCGTGTGAACAAACTAGCCTTCGAGGAGAGCTTTTTGATGTAACTTACTCGATTTTGCACTACATGGAGATGAAAATCATGAAAACTTCCCATGGTTAATCTGACGGCAAGGGGATTTTAACCCATGATTCGTCCACCACTAAAGATATTTTACGTCAGCACTGCGTTCGCTGCGAACGTTCGTATCGACCAACCATCGTTGGAATTCGAACCTCATTGAAAGGCGATTACGCTCTATCCCCTGAGTCAACGCAACTCTGCTTCTTTAGTTATGGTTATAGTTAATGTAACTCATATACGATGTATAATCAAAATACATATGCATTCTAGAATAATGAAGTAATTGTTATATTCTATTATTATAGTATTCTATTATTATAGTATTCTATGATATTAAAGACGTTTCTGCGGTGAAATTAAATATTCTGTTCCCACGTTCAAATATATTATGCATATCTGATAGTTATTAAAGATTTAAAGAAGACAGCAAATTGACAGCATAAAAACCTACTTACTTTTTAAAATCTCTTAAAATAGATTTTTCTATGATATTTTCTTTCCTATTCTTATTGGAAAAATGTTCTGTCAAAATGGCTGAGCAATTCAAGAAAATAAATGAATTCTAGCACAATATAGGTCATATAGGCGGGGAAAAAAACAAGCGGCCAGGAAAATGACGTATTTTCGTGTGAAATACACACTATTGACTGAAAAACTTATTTTTACAAAATATTTTGCGAATCAGTCCTCGTGCACATATTCTTGAAATGCTTTTATTAGTTTAAATGTATAAAAAAAAAGAAAATTAATGCGGCAAATTTTTAAGCAAGTAATTATCACAAATATTGTTTGCGACATGCCAGGCAAATGACATTTTGAACTTAAAAACAATTATGTATGTTTAATTATGTTAACATGAGTATAAAATCATTATGCTATTATTGTATAAATTAAAATTTTCAAAAAATTCATTATTTTATAGTCCAATATCAGATCTTTTTCGTTTAGACTGTAAATTATCTTATTTGGTGAGAATCACCCAAACATAAGTTTCGAAGAGATGTTTTCTTTTTATTCTTTTAAAATAAATTTAAGGATAATATAATAAATGTAATAAAATAAAAGAAATTTTTACCATTTAGTACTGTTGTAGTTCTATGATATTTTCGACACAAAATCGTCTTTTCCGAGCTTTTTTTTAAATAAATAAATTAATAAAAATCAAAATTGTATTTATAAACTCATAATCTGGTTGTAATGATTAAGATATTTTTCACTATTCAAAAACTCTTACAGCTGCAATTATCCTGATCTATATATCCTAGCAGGTGCAACTGAACTGATCTATAAAAAAAATACGAACCACTGTAATGGTTTGTGATAAAATAGAGGACTACACATCAATATTTTATGAACAAGGAAAACAAACAGGTTAATTCGTCTATTTGAACAGCCATTCCTTTTGCAACAATGCCATAGTCATAATTATGCATCATAATTCAAACACAATAAAAGGTAATGGATTTTAATGTCACTGTAATTACCTATGAATAGTTTGTCTTTCTTTAAAGGCAAAGTACTGGAAAAGTTTTACATTGATTTTAATTTTTTTTTTTTTTTTTTTTTTTTTTTTTTGAGGAAAATTTGCTATCTTGAATTATCTACTATAATCCTTAAGTTCCGCTAAAACTATCACTTATGTAGCTATCTTATGATTAAAATAAGGGGAAATTTTACTCATTTAGCATCCACATAAATAATTTTCATCCCAAATATCAATAAATATAATTATATTACAGGATCATTATGATGATAGTATTTAATTTTTTTAAAGAAAATGTTAAATTTATCTCTTATATTATGAGCAATATGCAGTTTTGCAATAAAATATTTTTTGTGTTTAACTGTTGACACTTGACTCAGTTCGAGCATGGAATGGTCACTGTTCAACACGTAATATTATTTTAAAATGTTTTAAAATATAAAAAAATGAATAAATTATAACTCAAATCGTATTACCTTTGTTTTGACTTTAAGAAGGCTTCCTAGATGTCCACTAAAAATATTACTAATGTAGCTAACTCATGATTAAAATAAGTGGAAATTTAACTCATTTAGCATCCACATAAATAATTTTCAACCCAAATTGCAATGCACATAATTATATTACCAGATCATTGTGATGATAGCATTTAATTTTTTAAGGAAAATGTTACATTTATCTTATTTTATTACCTGCTACAAGCAGTTCTGCAATTGAATAGTTTTTGCGTTCAACTGCTGACACTAAACTCAGTTCTGGTATGGAAAGGTTACTGTTCCACATAGAATGTCATTTTAAAATGTTTTAAATTATAAAAATGTGAAGAAAAAAAATTTCAAATCATATTATCTTGGTTTTGACTCCAAACAGGTCTCCAAGAGGTCCGCTGAAAATTTCCACGTTGTAGCAAACTTATAATCAAAATAAGTGGAAATTTACTTGATTTAGCAACCACATAAATAATTTACATGCCAAAGATGTCATATTTCAATGTATATAATTATATTACCTGATTATTGTGATGATAAGGAAAGTTTCATGATATTTTTTTAAGAAGTAACAAATTTTATGACATTAGTTTCAATTATTTTTGCAAGCAACTGGCATCACCGTTAATAAAAAATTCAAATTAACGAACAATAAACTCAAGTTATTTAAATTTCTTGCCTTAAATATCTTAGATTAATTTGTAGTGAGGATTTAACTAAGACATAATACCAACTAAAATACCAAACACATTTTCTTAAGCCTATATATAACTTTATAGATTGAGTGGTTTATCTTTATAGTTTATAGTGGCACCTAACAACTTTTTTTGGTGTTCGTGATTGTGTGTATTGGTTATTGCCGTCTTTAAATATCCGTAGATTTGTCAATAAAATCTACTTTCCAGCACTTCTTAAACTGATAAAAAGTGTCTTAAAAAGTATGGTCTTCGACACAGTCCCTGAATTCTCTTTGCTTTCTAAAAGCACCCAAAATCTCCTTGCACAAAATTTTTCATTAAAATCTGTTGGGAGCCTCTTTTGTAATTCGTGTTGCCCAAATGTTTTGTTATTCTATGTTCTGCAATTCATTCTTTTGTAATTCATAATTGATCGAATCATCAAAATGTTTTAGCCCAGTGGTTAGAATACCGGACTTCGTTCCGGAGAAACCGCGGTTCAATCTTTAAAAAAAGCCAAGATCCCGTGTACGTGTGATGCACCTGCTCGTAAAATCAGTATGTACAAAAGAATTTTGGTTGGTCTCTGAGCATATTGATGGGGCGAAATCAAGCGAAAATTTCCTTCCCTTTCAAATCCATGTCTAAATTGTGGAAGTAGTCGCTTGGATGAGTGATGCTGCCATCTATGCGGGGGATTCTAAACTAAATCGCATTTTCACCCTTGTCAAATACAAGTTGCTCAATCCTCAATTAATTCGCAAGAGCCAATGGCTGGCGAGCTTGGCTTGTCCGCGTATCTCTAGAGAAAACAATAACATCAAAACTTCACTTTTTTTATCATCACTCCGAACTGTGCAAGTTGCGCAACTGCACAAACTCAAATTACTAAATTTCTATTCTATGGTGTGTTTTTTTTTTTCATTTCTGTTACTCTTCTTTCAGACGTAATTCTTAACTTCGGATTATATCAGATCAGTGAAAGATAATATACTTCCCAAATGTATTTTCATTAAAATTTTAAGTCTTTTTAAACCTTACCAATGTAAATTTGTTGTTTATGTCACCATTGGTGTAACTACAGGTGCGAGATATGGGTGTCATAACCCCTGTTTCACAAAGCTGCGGCTTTTCTCCTTATTGACTTTTTGCGCCATTTTCAAAATACAGTGCTAGTTTTAGTTCGGCTAAACTTGATCTAACAGTCATAAGTAACAGTTGCAAATCATCACAGCAGTTATAAAAATTGCATATTATTAAAAAAGTACCATTTCATACTACGACGGAGCTTTCGACGAATAGTCTTAAAAATTTAATCTGTGTTATATACTAGGAGGCTTCGTCCCCTGCTCGCTCCGCCTGACTGAAAAATCAGCACAAAACCTGAAGGAAAAAAAAACTAAAGTCCTTAGCACAAAATTTTGCATATTTTATGAAGAAAAAATCTTTGATAAATTTTAGAAAAGATTAAGGAAAATTCCTTTAGATTTTCTGGATGAAAATTACAAAATTTTCAGCCAAAATGTTAGAGTTTTTTTTTTTTTTAAAGGCCTTACGCCGGAAGCTCTTCTACTGGAATTTCAAAAATTCCTATGAATTTTGGAAAGAAAACGCGCTTTTTTTTGTAGTTTTTTTTTCTTAAAAAATTTTTGGGAGAAAGCTTCATTCTTTTTTAAGGTTTATTTAATTTTTCGGAGGCGTGTTAATAAATTTGAATTACAAAATGAATAATTTAATCTTAATAAAACAGCAGAAAAATATCGCCAATTTTTTATTCCATATTTTATTACTGTATATAAACAAATTTAAAAATTTACGTCAAAATATGTAAGTTTACGTAAATAGCGTAGCAAAAATTCTGCCTCAGTTTTTTTGTTGTTGATAATTTAGTGTTGCGAAAATATTAACATGCACTAATAGATAAAAAGATTTGATAATAGGAACATTCTAATCATAAAGTTTTTAAATAGTTATCGGTAATGAATAATAATAAGATAAAAACATTTTCTCAAGACGTAAAAACTTTCATACTAGTTGTAAATAACACGCGTTGCCTTTGCAATATGCTAAAAACTAATTGAGATACCTTCCGAATCTATCGATAATGAATCTGTAGAAAAAATGTATTTTTATTCAGAGAAATACATTTTTGTGTCTGACTTCGTAACTTAAAATACCGTCTTCACTCATTAATTAACATATTTGGAGTCACCCCCTCGAGCCATTAATCAGTCTTAGAACGTGAAAATCTGATTATCAGATCCAAAGTTATTTAGGGTGGTCCAGTTTTTTTCTGACTCACTTAAATACATACATTTAATAATTCTAACTTATAAATTTTTCTTTTTTTAAAAAAAAATTTCCCTCAAGAATTAATTTTTTTTTTATTAAAAAAAGCTAATGTTAGATTCTTTTTTAATAATTATTTATTCTGCGTTATTTGCATAATTAAATTAGTTTTAAAACTGATATTCCATGCAGTAATACATTGGTAAGCATTGTTTTTCATTTAGTATTTCATTTCATTGTACGAAACTTCTTTTTTAATTTTTTTTTAAAAAACATTTATTAAATCTTTTCATCACTGTATTTTAATAGACCATAATACAACATTATGCATGATCGTTCTTACTTTAGTTGCAGTTTAACATTTTAAATATTTTTCATAATTTTACTCTGTTAAAACCTGAAGTCCACGTATGTGGATCAAAAATTATTAAACCACAGGCAGCATAATTCATAGTTTGTTTATCTTATTATGACTTATGAAAGTGAAATAGAAATTCGGAAATGTAAAAAAAAATTTTTTTTTTTTGCTATCTTCCTTTATACCTCAGTTATGAAGAGCACATTCAAATTCTGCCATGTAGCCAGTGCCGGATTACCCATTAGGCCAGACTGAGCCATGGCCTGGGGCCCCCAATGATTAGGGCCCCCTTAAAATGAATTTTTAGAAAATAAATTTTTAAAAAATTAAGAAACACAATGATTTTTTTAAAAAAAAATCACTTTCAAATATATATGTTATGATTGCAAAATGTTATGATGATTTTTTAGTTCTAATTTAACAAAATAAAGTAAAATTTTATTTATTATTATTTATTTTAATTTTAAATACGTTTTCTTAAATGAAAAGAGGCCCCTAATCATAATATAAATACTTTTATGTTTGAATAAATAAAAAATATGCGAGAAAAAAAATTTAATCTGAGGGCCCCAAAAATTTGAATGGCCTAAGGCCCTGCGTACGCTTAATCCGGCACTGCATGTAGCATAACATACTATATTACCATACCAACGGAAATAATTATAGAAAAATTAGGGGGATAACAGTGTGGCATAATAAGTAAGTATATATGTATATATTTATAAGTACGTAATATAATGAAAGATTTAAAAATCAGAAATTGTGGCTCAATTTACTCAGTTGCTCAATATAAATGATCCCAAATATTTCCGTAACTTGGCCAAAGCCTTCGCCAAGCTCCGTAATATTTACCTATTTCTTTCAAACTCGGCTAGATGTAATATCATAGTATACTATATTACCATACCAAAGGAAATAATTAAAGACAAATAAAATGACGTAAAAGATAATGCAATAATTTGTTAAACTGAATTTTTAATTATTGTTGATTAAAATTTTTATACTTTCCTTTACATTTCTTTTATTAAATCTGTAAATTTCCATTAAAAAAACCATTACTTTCTAAGAAAAATATTGGAACCTTAATAAAAATGTCACCTCTTGCTTCAAGACCACATCAAATATGACTTCATTCTAAATTCCATAAACCACAAAATTAAGGAAAAACGTACTGACAATAATCTTAAATAAAACTATTTCATACTTGTGCATTTCCTTATCGACAACTTCAAGTGTGTTTTTATTAACATTTCTTCTCTTACATTTCTATATACATTTACACTTACATTTCTTTAACGAAACTATTAAAATTAAAATTTATGTAAAGGTTCTTCTGATTCTTTTTTTCAAGCGCTCACGAATTCTCGTGATTGATTCACATTCATTATTATTATTTTTTATTATTTAAAATCGATATTTTTTTCAGAAATTAAATATAGTCTTGTTAATGAAATGTATAATTTTAATTTTACGTAAGCACATTTTGTTAGTATGTTAATCGTAACGAAAAATATGATTTATATTTATGATTAAAGAAAAAAAAAATTTTAGAAAATAAAGACCGTCTTGTAAATGAAATATATCATTTTAATTTTACTTAAGCACATTTTGTTAATATGTTAATACGGTAAATACATTAGACGTTATTTTCTCTTAAAATTATATAAGAATTGCGTGATTTTTTTTTTTTTTTTAATTTTTCTTACTAGTCTGATTATTAGGATCCGTCTGAGCCAAATATATTTAGCCAAACAAAAAAAAAATATTCAAAAAAAATTTATGAAATTCCGTTTATGACATTTTGTCGTTTAACACTGTTCATAATTCCGAACCATTCGTAGATGCTTTCTCAAAACTTTCGCTATATTTATGGATACCACTCATAAGAAAAGAAAACTTTTGGTCTAAAGTTCATGAAACTTGGTATGCTTGTAATTAAGGTTAAACTACTGTCAATTTCGCATGCTCATTCCATTTATTTGAAAGCTAATGTGGGAGTTAGCGCACAAACGCAAACAGCAATAGGGTGGGCTTTCATTGGTTGAAAAAAAAACTGATTGGCAGTGAAAAAACTTATAATTTCTTTTAATTTTTTGTTTTATAGCAATAAGTACTTAAATTCTCGGCACTCGTTTCCGCTAATTCTAATCGTTGAAAGAAATATTAATTTACTCTGTTGAATATTTCACTGATATTAATGAAAAAAATTCATTTTATAATCAGAAATTTTCATCAAAAAATTCTTTGAAATGTAAAAAAAAAATACTAATAATGGAAAAACAATCAATTACAATCATAAAACAATTGATCGAAACTTTTGCTTACAAGTTCCTGTTTTAAGGCACTTGTGAATGCTTGTTTCAAGAGTAGCTTCAAATATTTGTAGTTCGATTAGTTCTTCTATTTCTGTGCATGAGTTAGATTCGTTTTTAAAGAAGAGACCAAATTCTATGCTCCTGCTAGCTGCTTCAAATTCTCACTCAATAAACGTATTTGGTTGGTAAACTAAAAGCATCACTTCAGAGAAAGATGACCTCGTCACATTTAGTTTTTTTACTCCCTCTTCGTTTATTAATGATCTTTGCTTTATATATATTTCTTCGGGAATTTTCTTTCCGTGTCTAATCTGAAAAAAATAACCAGTTGTTGTTGTATCTTTCATCAATTATGTATTTCTAATTGAAACATAAGACTAAATTAAATATACGGAATAAAAATGATACAATATAGAGGTTTGACTTTCCAGCCAATACTATTTGAGCTCCTCAGCGTTAGCATGAAAATTTCAAATTGCAATATCCTTGAGGCACAGGAAAAAACAAAAATGTTATGGTTTACATTAAGGCTCCTATACAATAAAAATTGTTTTAGTTCACAGTCGGTTAGAAAAAAAAATTTCATAAATAAATGATATGAAAATGTGTTTTGAAATAAGATGTTTGTTCAAATAAATTATTTAAAAATTTATGATGAGTCGTTTCGTCCTCTCCCCATAAAACTCTAGTTTCTTTTTATTCTATTAATTCTATTTTTGTAATAATAATGACTAAAAATCTTGAGTCGTCTTGTCCTTTTATGTTTCAAAATTAAATTCATTGTCTCAATTAAAAAAACTAATTTCAAATTAATTTTTGATTTTGAAATAAAATTTATTACTTCTCATGATTGTAGACAATAATTTTTTAGAATATTGCATTATAAAGTTAATTATTTTGATTATAAAAATATACTTAAAAATATTTCAAGTCAAAACTTGCTTTTTCTGTTTTAATTTTGTTAAAAGAAAATATCGGAAAAATTGGAAAAACCCAGATCTAACAGAAATATAAAATTTAGTGCAAAATTTACTTTTAAATCATTTATAAAAAAAAAAAAAAAAAAAAAAAAAAAAAATGATGTAATTGGCATGAAGCACATACACAGTTTTTTATTTAAAACTTTTGACCGGTAATCAAATTTGCAGTGAATTTGTATAAGCATATAAAAAAAATGTTTCCGAAAAAAACCATGTTAATCGATGCACCCTTTTCTTTACTGATTATCCGTTAGTTGAGGTTAACGTCGTTTGTAGGGATAAGTTGCCAAATCTTGTAGCTCCTCATTATTGGAGGTATTGTAGCTCTTCATTTGTTTTGCTCCGAAATGGATAAGTTGGCCTCTCTAATTCAGGGGCTCTAGTTTACATAAGGCACACACTGTGTAAGACCTCTATAATTATTTAACTCTCACAGTTAGGGTTAAAGTAACAAAATTTAAAAATTTTCAAACAGCACCTAATTTTTGTCCTTGAAAAATGAACATTACATTTTAAACCGTGAAAAGTTGAAACAAAATGTTTTAGTAAAAATAATAGCGATGGTTGACAGAGACGAAGAGAGCAAGATATGGATCACCAATTCGGTTTAGCACATACCACGTCGTTAGCACACTAGATCTAAACGCTTGGCATATGCTGCAAAGAGTTGACGCCTTACCCTTAAAAAAATTTAAGGAATTTTTGAGGTTTATATGAGGTTATTTTGAGAAGTCAAGGTTGATTTGAGGTTTATTCGGAGTTTACTTAAAAAATAACCTTAAAAGCATAACTTACTAGCTGAATACCCGTCTTTGTATGAGGAGAAATCTTCAATAAATCAGTACTGAGGTACACAACAAAATGATGCCTAATACTGAAAGACGTGTACCTATAGAAAGTTAAAATAATTTAGATTATTTATTTGTTATTTTTCGCGTTTCCTGATGATATGTAATTAGGTTAAGAAAAACACGTTTTGAGTTATTTAATATCAGAATAAGAATTAACTCCATTCAGTATTAGGCATTATTCTCTTGCCCAATTCCAACCTCATGGTGATCAAAATTTACCACAATCAGGTTATTCTTATCCATTTCGAAAGGGCCGTAAAACCGTCTTTCCACATTATATATATGAAAACCTTATTCCTTTTACTTCCAAACACGAACTTATTGGTGGCTAAAAATTACATGCATCAAATAATACCGAAATCGATACTTTTGGTACAGAAATTTTGATTCTTGATCTTGGTTTACGCCGTGAATTTCAATTCCCATTTGTTGTCGAAAAAATAAGTAAATTGGGAGCAGATTTTTTGAACAATTTCAATTTATTGATTGATATAAATCATAGAAGGTTAATTGATGGTGTAACTAACCTTGCAGTTTACGGTGACATTGCATCCATCTCTATAAGTGATAGTGTAAATACAACAAACAGCTTGAGTAAATATAATGATGTGTTTTCGATGTGTGTCCCAGTATAACAAAACCCAATATTCTTATTTCTACCGTAAAACATAATGTGAAGCATCATATAGTAACTAAAGGGCATCCCGTAAATTGTAAAGCTAGACAATTGGACCCTAAACGGTTTGAAATAGCAAAGAGAGAATTCAAATATATGCAAGACCATTAGTCCCTCTACTTCAGAATGGGCAAGTCTTTTACGTATAGTGACAAAGAAATATGGTTCCTTCCGCCCGTGTGGCGATTATAGAAGGCTAAATGATTTAACTGTACCTGATCGTTATCCCATACCTCGAATCAAAGATTTTCAACATCTCATAAAACTATTTTCTCTAAAATTGACTTTTTTATGGCTTATTTCCAAATTCCTGTAGCGGACGAAGATAAAGAAAAAGCTGCCATCATCACACCTTTTGGACTTTACCAATTCAATGTTATGAGTTTTGGACTCAAAAATGCCCCAGCAACCTTTCAGAGATTTATCAATGAAGTTTTTTATCGCTTAGACTTGGTGTTTCCATATTTGGATGGTGTGTTGATTGCTTCTTCTTGCGAGGAAGAACTTCGTTCACATCTTGAAACAGATGAAACATTTCTTACTGTATAAATTATTCAAAAATTGTAGATTTAACAGGGTATAGTGCGCTAAATAAAAAACGGATCTCATGAATAACATTTGATCAAATGACTGAATTCTTACGAACTAACGGCAAATCTTATGGCTTCAAGGAATTGACATAAAATATACAAATAAGGAATTAAGACTATATTTTAAGTTAAGAAAACCAGATATAATAATGTAAGATGAATAAGCAAGCCAAGTTTTTCACCGGGTTTGAATAACTCATTGGATCTTAAGACAAGAAAAGCAAACGCTTTCTGAGCAATATAACCCCTAGGGTTTAGTGGTAAAAATTTGAGCTCCTTAATATTAATTTCACTTTTTAAGCATTTTTCCGTATATCTTTAATGATCACAAACTTTTTGAGCGCAATTGTAAAACAGTGTCGTTATTTACCTGAATAAATTGAGTAATAAAATTGTGAAAAGGCCATATTTTAAAATTTTTATTTCTCAAACCATATATTAGGTCAAGCCTTCAAACCAATAAAAGTTGCTCCTTAGTGCATAAAAATTTGATTTAGTAATTCAAATGTTTTATTTAATTTTTGTTTGCTGTACAATTTATAAGATAATTTATTAATTTTACATAATTTAATAGTATGCACAACTGAGGATATTGCCCGAATGGTGTCATCTGAATCTCTCAAGCAACATTACACTATTAACTGAACTCATATTTATATAAATGTGATAGAACTAACATACATTACTTTTACTTGCAAATGGGTTGACTGGAAATATTAAAAAAGAGTTTTTTTGGAAGAAACATTTATTTTATGCAGTGTTCGTAATCATTATCGTTCCTCGAAATACCTTGCCAAGAAAATGCCGCCAATAAACTAGAAATTCCACTTTGTTGAATAAATTTTAGTGGAGTCAGAGGTGTCCGGATTCTTCCCTCCCCCCTAAAAAATTCAAGATTGAAAATCAAACGCAATTAGCTGTCCATGACAATTCCTATTTCAAAAGCAACTTGTGAGACGTCTCTTATTAAACTAAAATTTGTAAAAAAGAAGAAAAAAAAGAAGAAAGAAGTCCTAAAAAATAGAAGAAAGAAGTCCTAAAAAACAATGGAAAAAAGAAGTCCTAAAAAACGATAGAAGAATGAAGTCCTAAAAAACAATAAAAGTAAGAAGTCCTAACAGTATCAGCTGAAACTGAAGAATAAAAGAAACGTTTTTCATGCAGAATGTTCCTATTCACTATCGTTCATTAAAAAACCTTGCCAAAACATTCTGTGGCCTAGAATTCTGTTTCGTCTACCTGGATGACATACTAATTGCATCGCTCCCTAAAGAGGAACATTTACAACATCTCAGAACAGTTTTTTAAAGATTGCAACAATTTAGATTAACATTAAATCTCTGTAAATGCAACTTCGCTAAGCCTGAGGTGAATTTTGTCGGCCACACTGTTTCTCTAAAAGGAATTCGCCCGACAGAAGAAAAAGTCAAAGGCATTGAAGATTTCAACTAACCCAAAACAGTCAAACAACTTCGAAGATTTTTGGGAATTATAAATTTCTACAGAAGATTTAATCCTCAAGCGGCTCAACACCAAGCATGCTTATATGATTATTTAAAAAACAGCAAAAAGAATGATAATCGAACTATCGAATGGTCAGACGAAGCTTCAAATGCTTTTACGAAATCCAAAGTATAGTTAAAATCTGCAGCAATTTTGTCTTACCCAGCGCCATCTGCTTTAGCAGATGGCGCTGGTAGACGCCTTGCTGGTAGACGCCTTGCTGGTAGACGCCTTGCTGGTAGACGCCTTGCTGGTAGACGCCTTGCTGGTAGACGCCTTGCTGGTAGACGCCTTGCTGGTAGACGCCTTGCTGGTAGACGCCTTGCTGGTAGACGCCTTGCTGGTAAACGCCTTGCTGGTAGATGCTTGCCCTTATGGTAGACGCTTCCAATATAGCGATAGGTGGAGTGGTGCAACAACTGGTCAATAATGTTTCTTTTCTGTTTGACTAACACCTACACAAAAGAATTATAGTACCTATGATCAGGAACTGCTAGCTGCATATTCGTCTATTAAGCATTTCCGATATTTGTTGGAGGGTCGAGAATTTACGTTATTCACTGATCATAAGCTGCTGGTATACGCTTTCCGACAAAACTTGGATCATATATGATCCATATCATGGACCATATAAAATTTTAAAGAGAACCGACAAAATTTTCACTGTTAAAATGAAGCAAAAAGAAGTTAATGTATCTTAAGATAGAATAAAGCCCTATTTTTCGGACATTTCAACAGAGTCTGAAAAGACTTTACTGGTTGAAAAGAATTTTGGGCCTATTTCATCGTCTAATTTCTAAAGCTGCTACGGAGCAAGGCAACGGAAACAAAAGAGTGAAGCTTGTTATTCCACGCCAAGTGACTAGATCTGGACGTACAGTGCGCATTCCAGCACGTTACACATGAGGTTCTTCATCGTTCGAGTAACTCACTAGCGGGGGGGGGGGGAGTGCTGTGGTGCGCAAGAGCAATAGCATAACAATCATTTAAATTTAGTTTTATAAAAAATAAAAACAACGTGTTGCTAAGACAACTCAATAATAATTTCTATCTTGACGTTTCAGACATTGGGATGTAAAAGTATTAATGGACGTATATATTTTATATTAACTTGTAAATAACTGTGTATATTAAATGTTGTGATGTCTCCAATTTACTTCGCTTTTATTTACCCAAAATCGCACATAGTAGGAAGATAGAAAAGCTTTCCTTACAGACCGACTGCTCATGCTGAACTAGCGGATGGCGCTTGTCTTAAGAAACCAGGTCTTAAAAAGCGTATCAAATGACGTCGACTGTTAGCAATATGCCGTATTCAAATTAAGAAAAAAAAAAGCTAAATCGAATTCCTTGCAGTATCTAGTGTGGAGCTGTCATGGAAGCTATTGAAGTAGTCAACAATTTTTCAGTGATTTTGAAATAATGTTTATAAATTAAATTGACTCAGCCCATTTTTATCTTAAACGTTTATTTAACCTCTGACTTGAATCTAGTTTTACATTTCGATTCTTATCTTGTAACGTGAATATTAAACGTATTAGAATTGAAGTTCTCTTTGTTACACCAAATTTTCTGAGAAGTTCTGCGACCTCAGTACTTCTCCAACGCAAAATTCAACTTACAGATAACGTTTACGGTAAGTATTAATTTTCCTCGTTCATTATCAGAATCTATCTCGTAACCTTACAACTCAGAGATGGGGGTACTATTTATAATAATAAAATGAGGAGTTTGTCTGTCAATGTGTGTATATTCTAACTCAAGAACGGTTGTTTTTATCATTCTGAAATTTGGACATGAATTTAGCCCCCGACTCAAAAATTATTTCAAAATTTTCAATTTGTTTGTTCGGTCGAGCTATATGAAAAATTGAATTTCTTTTCAATTGGCTTTACAATTGGATATTTGCACTTCAAGAAGATCACGGATACCCACACATCTGACCTATGACGTCAGCGCCAGCTGATCTTCATCAGCAAAATGGCGTGTTATAGTTGAGCCAAGTTTCTCTACTTAAGTTAAACTGTTAACTAACGATAAGTTTATTGCATACAGAGCCGAATTAGTTGAAATATAATTCTTTCTTGTCTTCTTCTATTACTTAACTTAGATTTATTATTTGTTTGTGTATTTTATTGTAACCGTGATATATTCTTTTTGTACCTGGCAACTTCAATGCATAATTTGTTTATGTTCCGCGTTGTTTCTTGCCTGTCTTTGTGTTGAATCACTGTGTAAATATGAATTGAAAGAATTGAAATCTTTGAGAAAGAATCTTCGAGAAAGAATTTAGAATGTGTCACTTCAGAGAATAGATAGTTGAAATACTCGAAATAGAAAGCAAATAACAGTTGATAACAAATGACCCGTTCCAACAATCAATCAGGATTTGTGAAACCCACACTACGTCACTTTCAGGTATCCCATTGTTAAAAAATAAGGCTGCAGACGTTTTTTATTCTTTCAAATATTTTAAAAATTACATTCAGTTTTTTTATCAGCTTACAGCTCTCATCGAAAAAAAAGTTCTTTGCGCGTTCTTTTAACATTGAATTATTTTTTATTCGTTATGGCAGATAAATTCAGTGATCAGCATAAACATGATAGCATTTGGCGTATTACGTCACCAAATTAGTTAGCCTTAATTCTGATGTTATTCGAAGCCACGTGTTTATTTTGTTTATTGTTATGCTTTTAAAATTAGAATCTATAAAACTAAATAACTTAAAATCAACGATAAGTGAAATTAAAAAATTTATAATCTGTGCATTGAAAATCAAAATTATTAAATAGTACTAATTTGTATCGGAGAAACGTAAAAATTCGCAATTGACACCAATGATGCTTGGCTTAAATATTTAAAAAACAGCTATTTATGTTCTAGAAAGCAAATGAGATTATAAGTTAGTTTAAGAAATTTTAAGCAATTAAATGCTAGTTCATTTATTCCAGCTGAGTTTTTAGTATATTTTTATTATACAATTATTAGTACGTTTTTCTTATATGTTATAACTAAATTAGTTAGAGAACAGACCTGTATAATATACACAAACGCCATGTTGTCACCATCTCGGAAATTTTTTACTATAACTAGAAAAGAACAATTTCGCGTATTCAAAGAAAGTTTGTATTTTTAGAATTCCCCAGAAAAAACTATTCATTTTTACGCTTTTTCCTACCATTGAAAACCCGCTTTAAAATTTCATTCACATGATTCCTCGCAATTCCTATTTACGCGATTTAAGATCCCGCATCTTGCTTCGGATTTTATATCAAATGTCGCTTTTCGTATTCACGCGATTTAAGATCGCGCATCTTGCTTCGGATTTCATACCAAATGTCGTTTTTCGAATTCACGCGATTTAAGATCGCGCATCTTGCTTCGTGTTGACCCGTTAGCAGAGCAAGCACAGTAGTGAGTGAAAGTGTCAATTCATAAATAGAAACTTGAAGATTTAAATATCTCTTTATTACATACAGTACCATCTCGATACAGCATCCAACAGAAAATAGTAACTATAAATACATCTTAACAAAATACGGTACATCATCACTGGAAAAAACGACACAGTGAAGAGACAAGAAGAGGCACTTGCTTACAACAAAGCGTGTCTTATATATACAGATTCTATAATGATATGCATGGATGACGTCACTTACGTTATCTGAAAATAAAAGATCTGTTGCCAACACACGACCGAAACTTAATTCTGGTAATTTAATGTATTCAGAGGAGTAACAAACCACTCCAACACTTCGGATTTTATATCAAATGTCGCTTTTCGTATTCATTCGATTTAAGATCGCGCATCTTGCTTCGGATTTTATATCATATGTCGCTTTTCATATTCACGCGATTTAAGATCGCGCATCTTGCTTCGAATTTTATATCAAATGTCGCTTTTCGTATTCATGCGATTTAAGATCGCGCATCTTGCTTCGGATTTCATATCAAATGTCGCTTTTCGTATTCATGCGATTTAAGATCGCGCATCTTGCTTCGAATTTTATATCAAATGTCGCTTTTCGTATTCCCGCGATTTAAGATCGCGCATCTTGCTTCGGATTTCATATCAAATGTCGCTTTTCATATTCACGCGATTTAAGATCGCGCATCTTGCTTCGAATTTTATATCAAATGTCGCTTTTCGTATTCCCGCGATTTAAGTTCGCGCATCTTGCTTCGGATTTTATATCAAATGTCGCTTTTCATATTCACGCGATTTAAGATCGCGCATCTTGCTTCGAATTTTATATCAAATGTCGCTTTTCGTATTCATGCGATTTAAGATCGCGCATCTTGCTTCGGATTTCATATCAAATGTCGCTTTTCGTATTCACGCGATTTAAGATCGCGCATCTTGCTTCGGATTTTATATCAAATGTCGCTTTTCGTATTCACGCGATTTAAGATCGCGCATCTTGCTTCGGATTTCATACCAAATGTCGTTTTTCAAATTCACGCGATTTAAGATCGCGCATCTTGCTTCGAATTTTATATCAAATGTCGCTTTTTGTATTCACGCGATTTAAGATCGTGCATCTTGCTTCGGATTTTATATCCAATGTCGCTTTTCGTATTCACGCGATTTAAGATCGCGCATCTTGCTTCGGATTTTATAGCAAATGTCGCTTTTCGTATTCATGCGATTTAAGATCGCGCATCTTGCTTCGAATTTCATATCAAATGTCGCTTTTCGTATTCCCGCGATTTAAGATCGCGCATCTTGCTTCGGATTTCATGTCAAATGTCGCTTTTCGTATTCACGCGATTTAAGATCGCGCATCTTGCTTCGAATTTCATATCAAATGTCGCTTTTCGTATTCCCGCGATTTAAGATCGCGCATCTTGCTTCGGATTTTATATCAAATGTCGCTTTTCGTATTCACGCGATTTAAGATCGCGCATCTTGCTTCGGATTTTATATCAAATGTCGCTTTTCATATTCACGCGATTTAAGATCGCGCATCTTGCTTCGGATTTCATATCAAATGTCGCTTTTCGTATTCACGTGATTTATAAGCCACTTATAGGATTCATGTTCAAATGATTTAAAAATTTTACACGGGGATCATTCACGCGATTTTAAAATCAAATATTGATATTCCTATTCAAGTGATTTTAAGATGATGCATCGAGATTCATATTCACGTGATTTTAAAATGAACTGTAGAGATTCCAATTCGTGAGATTTAAAAATTACGCTTTGAGATTGATATTCAAACATTTTAAATAAATAAATAATATCTCCACATCGATATTTATATTAAAGCGTTCATAACATTCTGTGTATGAATGCTTCTTACTACAAAATTTTTTTTTACTACAAAATTTGTTTTCTTACTACAAAAATTTTTTTCTTCCCAATTATTTAGAAAGCGTTTTAGCACAGTATTGGGTTTTTATTTTCAGTTTTTTTTTGTGATATGAATAGAGAGTTCTATAAAAATTATATATTGTTCAATATAGAGTTCATTGAAAATTAAATATTTTTGCAAATTTCCGTTGTTTTCACACAAATTTTGCCAAAAGTATTTGGCAACGAAAGGGTTAAAACTAGTTACAGGAGTTATCAGTGCGTGCAGAAAATTTTTTTACTAAGATTTTGCATTCACGGAAAGTTTTTCATTTCATCTAACTCTGATAGAAAATATAGCATGTTCAAATAATTCAAATTTAATCCTATTGAAGATCGAAATGTCAAAAAATAGTTTTAGCTTTTTTATGAGTGACTGAAAATAAAATGAAATTTTCAAGATTCATAATCCATGTAAATTTTGTTACAGGTTTTCTCAACTGAAATAAATATTTCAATATGAATTTTTTTTTTTTTTTTTTTTTTTTTGTAAAATAATTCTATAAATCTGCCTTTTTAATGAGAAGATATTTAGTTATTATTTTATAATTGCTGAACGATTTAGTAATTTATATTTGCTTTTTCAACAACTTATATTTACTTTAGCAATACCGATATTTACCAGCAATATTTATTACCATCCATTCTTATTATCAGTGTATATTATTTCATTAAAGGCAAACTAAAAGTTGTTTATCGGTTTTTCATAATAAAATAATTCTATAAATCTGCCTTTTCAAGGAAAAGATATTTAGCTATAGTTTTAGAATTATTAAACAATAAGTCATTAGACAATTTTTAGATACTTAATAATTATATAATTTTTTACAATGAAGGAATTTACAAATAAAAGGTGAATTGTAAGAAAAAAATTATAAAAATGGACGTAAGTAGACAGCAATTATGTCCAAACAGTATACGTTTTGCCCAAAAAAGTTTTTAAAATAATTTTAAAGCATCTCCTGTAACGATGAATTTATCAGATAATTTTTAGATACTTAATACGTTATATATTTTTACACAGTAGGAGTTTACAAATTTAATGTAAATTGGAAGGCAAAATTATAAAAATTTATTACGTCCAAATAAAATATGTTTTGCGCTGAAAATGTTTTAAATTAATTTTTAAAATGTTTCTTGTAACGACAAATATCTCAGATAATTTTTTAGATGTTTAATACATTCTATTATTTTTTTACATTGTAGGAATTTGCTAATCTCATGTAAATTAGAAGGCAAAATTATAAAGATGGTCATACGGAGAAAGTAATTATGTCCAAACAACTCACGTTTCACGCTGCAAATTTGCAAAACTCATTTCAAAAGTGTTTTTGTAAAAATAATAATTCTCAGATCATTGTTTGGATACCTAACAAATTATATAATTTACATTATTTAATTTTTTACACCGTAGGAACTTACAAATTTAATGTAAATTGGAAGGAGAAATTATAAAAAGTAATTACGTCCAAATAAAATATGTTTTGCGCTGAAAATGTTTTAAATTAATTTTTAAAATGTTTCTTGTAACGACAAATATCTCAGATAATTTTTTAGATGCTTAATACATTCTATTATTTTTTTACATTGTAGGAATTTGCTAATCTCATGTAAATTAGAAGGCAAAATTATAAAGATGGTCGTACGGAGAAAGTAATTATGTCCAAACAACTCACATTTCACGCTGCAAATTTGCAAAACTCATTTCAAAAGTGTTTTTGTAAAAATAATAATTCTCAGATCATTGTTTGGATACCTAACAAATTATATAATTTACATTATTTAATTTTTTGCACCGTAGGAACTTACGAATTTAATGTAAATTGGAAGGAGAAATTATAAAAAGTAATTACGTCCAAATAAAATATGTTTTGCGCTGCAAATGTTTTAAATTCATTTTTAAAATGTTTCTTGTAACGACAAATATCTCAGATAATTTTTTAGATGCTTAATACATTCTATTATTTTTTTACACTGCAGCAATTTGCAAATCTTACGTAAATTGGAAGGCAAAATTACAAAGATGGTCGCACATATGAAGTAATTATGTCCAAACAACTTCCGTTTCGCACTGCAAATTTATAAAATTTATTTCAAAAGTGCTTTTGTAAAGATAACAAGTCTTAAATAATTGATAGGATACCTAATACATTATATAATTTACATTATTTAATTTTTTCACGTTAGGAATTACCCATAAAATTTATTATTTTTAACAAATTTCCTGTATTTAATAATTGTTTTAAAAACATCGAAGGGTTTTTTAAATAATTTTTAGAAACTAAGACTACTTTTTTATCCCATATGTTGACATTCCCTGACTTGCTTCGAAGGAAACAGGGAGTTGAAACTAGTCATAGGTAAATAAACTAATCACTAATCTTATTTATTTTCGCTACTAAAACTGCTTTCTAAAAATATTTATTTAGTTGCATTACTTAAATTTGAATTATGTACATCAAGTTGTATTCACTATAATAATTTAAATACAATATTTTGAAACAAATAGGTATCTTTCGGTACGATGACTTGGCTAGATGACATTCCAGTAGAAGAAGCACTAGCGGTCGACGAAGTAAGGATTTTATTTGTCACTTTAATGTGTTATCCATGCCGATCACTGGTCTAGTACTGGACTACGGAGCCAGTGTTTGCGGCTTCGAATCCCACCGTAGGCATGGATGTAACTTTCACTCTCTGTGTGTTCTATGTCCTTTCTTCTGTGTGATTGTGTGAATGTGGCGATGCTGCTCCACCGCCGTGGCTTAGATACAGGTAGATACGATGAGAAAGTAGCAATTCGGCTATCTTTGTGGCCAATGGTAAATAGACCTAAGTTCCAAAAAAAAAAAATTTTATGCAATAATAAGATATGATTCTGCAAATTTCGGTAAATTTGAAACTTAAGATTTTCTTTTAAAAAAAAAGCCATCAATCATTCTTCAAATGCTAATTTATACACTGTTAGTAGAGCTTAAAAGTTTGTATTTTATTTTTGTGACGTTTTAACATTTTATGGATAAAAATATGATGTTAATGACGGACGAGAAAATGTGGTTTTTAAAGTGAAAATTAAATTTATTATCCATAATTACTGTACTGATAAAAATTAAAGCAAATCTATGTTATTGTCCATAAATCATCCACATGTCTACTACTGAGGCATTTGGATGATAAATCGGAATTTTTTGTGTTATCAACAAAATATATATCAGCTTTTGATAGTTTACTTTTGATATGTTTCAAAAAGCCTTAAAATTGCTTGTTAAGAACACAAACAATTTTGACTTATTTACTGTAAGGCTTGTTTACTGAAACATTTGGATTTGTTAGAAGTTATCTTTGTACTAGATTAAAATCTAATTATATTTTACCTTTTTAATTATGTCACGTTAAAGACAAAGGCTAGTAAAAAGAATTCAATACCTTTAAAATGAAGCATATCTTACAAAGAGCAAAAACTTAATACAATTGAGTTTTTGTTCAAATAGTGTTGCAATTTTTGAAATTCGCAAGTTTATAATATTGTACTAGATAATTCAAAGTTTATGATATTGTCCTGAATAATTCAAAATTTATGATTAATAAAAGATAGAAATTTTATTACAACATTTTAATTCGAGGATTATTAGTAACATTTATTGAATAATCTTCAGTATTTAATTGAATATTGGAAAAGATTGTTGGTTAGTTAAAAAACTTAGCTACGGATTTGCCAGAATTCTATTTGCACATATAGCAAAAATATCAATCCAGATAACTAAACGAATTTTATGTAAATGTATTCTTTTATTAATTTTAATATCCAATTAACTCAATGATTTGGCATAGAATTCAATTACATTTGTTGGAAATGCATTGTTCTTAATCAAATTTTGGATAAACAAATCTGTTAGTTTTTTGGATAAATAAATATTACTACAAATTCTTTAAATTCTATTTATTTGATTAATAACAATTAATAACAAAACTTCATGAAACTTAAATTCTTAATTTTTCTTTAAAATTATCTCTTTTCTACCATTTTTAATTGTCTCTTTATATATATATATATATATATATATATATATATATATATATATATATATATATATATATATATATATATATATATTTATATATATATATATATATATATATATATATATTATAGTTAAAAAAACGAACCATTGATGATTGCACGCCAAAGATGCTTGAAGATCCTGCCTTGTTCTATCGATTTTTAAAAGGTAAGTTAAGTATTTTAATGGAAAAAAATACATTTGTAATCTATTCCTATATCTCTAAAACATAAAAGCGAAAGTAAAAACATAAAAACGAAAACATAAAAGCTAAGACAAAAAAGCACCTTTTCCAGGCGTCGTGTAATTCAAGGCAGAATATCAAAAATATGAAATTTAATTGATTAAAACCATTGCTGTAATTTGCTGTCGTGGAAACAGCATTTTTACATAAATATTTTTTTAAAAAATGGAAATAGATGCAACCACTGGAGAAAAAAAACTAAATATTCGGTGAGCTCGATTTACTCATAGTTTAACTGTAGAAGTATATTTTGTCTGCGACATTATCCACTTCCTCCCTCGGTTGCTACCCCGTCTCATTTATACACAACGGGATCCTGCACACATTGGTGACCTCCGGACGTGATGTGAACACGCCTACCTAATCAGAAACGATGGATGGTCCACATTTAACAGTTGACTTGCTACTTCGATGGATGGTCCACATTCTACAGTTGACTTGCTACTTCAATGGATGGTCCACATTGAACAGTTGACTTGCTATTTGTGACTGCTTTATTGTCCTTCTCACGCTGTTGCTTCTCAGTCTCGCTCACACACAACGAGACTTGTTATCAACAGACGCACTACAATGCTAAAAACAAATTTGCATGCTAACATAAATTATCGAAATTGATTAATCAATCATCAGTGGTAATTTTAAACTGAAATATGCTTGTTTTTATTCATCCAAACAGCATTTTAATTTCAAATCTTTTAAATTTATTTAGTTGGAATACATAAAACATTTTAAGGCCAATATTGTTTATCCTTTCATTTTAATCGATTAGATTCGCAAACTTTATTTCATTTTATAACCGTCGTTGGGCAGCCGACCAAGTTTTTTGGATTTGCGACTATTAATGTTCAACTCTATAGCCTAGTAATTTTGAACCCAATCCAGAAGACAATCGAACTCCTGGATCAAATGGTCCTTAAAACCGATAAGTAGAACATGAGAGGTTGGTTGGCGACAATGGATTCATGCCCCAAACATACATAAATTATATATCTGATTACATACATTTAATACATCATCATTAAGTCTCAATTCCTGGGCCTCAACCTTAAGAAAAGTGTTTAATGGTAAAATATCTTCCATCTAGGCATAAAAAAGGTAAAACAAAACAAGTTGGAGAGCTAAAATCCATGTTAATTAACATTTGAACGTGAAATGTAAAGACTAATTTAAATTTTTTAACGTAAGTAGGGGAGAGGGGGGCACATGTGAACAAATTTTTTTATTTCTTCATTTTTTTCAGAAAATATCATCAATTTCTCACAGTAAAGAACTCCATATGTTTAAGTAGTCTTTTCTTTGTCTTATGAAATTTTTTGAGATTTTTCAATAAAATATTTCTTTACTTTATGATATTTTAGAAGAATGACTTCAATTGTTCACATGTGCCCCTATGGTGGGGCACATGTGAACATGCCTGGGGCACATATGAACAAGATTAAAAACACAAAGCAATTATCATATTTAAAAGAAAAAAATCTTTAATATAACAGATATAGATACACATTATACTGAAGAGGTTGTAGCTTATTAGGTGAATTTATTGGGTTTATTTGTTTAGGTGAATTTATTGAATTTATTGGGTTAATTTCGTGAATTGGGTTTTTCGCAACTTCATGTTCCTCAGGAGTTGTAATGGGCCTTTTTCTTTCTTCTCTGATACTCTTTCACGCTTTTTTTCGCATTTTCATTCAAAACTTAGAAGACAAGGCAGCATAAAGGATATTTTATTAAATAAAGAATATCCTTACTTATATTGCTTTTGCAAAATAGGTTTTCTACTAAAAATAATAATATATTTTAAAAATTATTTTCAACTCAACTTTTTAAGTTTTAAAATCTTTACTTCTCGTATTAAAATCTTTACTTCTCGTATTAAATCTTTAATTAAAGTATTAAATCTTTACTAATCTAAATCTTTACTTAAGCATTAAATCTTTACTATTTATATCTTTCTACTTCTCGTAATCATTTACTTCTCGCAATCATATATATTGGCTTTATTTAATTTAATATTTCAGATCTATGTTTTCTTTTATTTTAAAGAAGTTAAGGTATTATCCCAATGTACGATCTAACTGCGGAATAGTTACTTATTATTTTAACAGTTGATTTCTTTTAGTTATGTTTTTTTCTTTCAAAAGATAAAGGAAATTATTAATGCATGGAATACGGCTATTATTAATAATCACTGTTAAATATTTTTAATAACTGGATTAATAGAGGGACACATTGGAGTGACATTGCTGGTTTACCCTACGCTGTTATTTTCCAAAAGTAAAGTACCACTGCCCAGTATACCCAACTTTAATATTAAGATTAAGTGCCACCTACGAGTATATCCAACACTGTTTATTAAAGGTGAGTGCCGCTTCATGGCGTACCTCGCAATGGTGCTTCTTAAAGGCACAATGCCACAGCCCGTTACACCCTTCACTAGTGTTTAAAAGTTTTATGATGAAATCAAAGTTTTACCTACTCAATTGCAAATAATCTGTAGCAGTCATCTGTCGGTTTCCACACGTATGCCAAATTTGGAAAAAAAAAATAGTTCATGAATGGAATAAATGCATCTGAGCTTGGTGTTAGCCTTATCAGTTATTGCTGATAAGACTTATCTACTCCCATCAAATTGTGCATGATCGCTCAATTCCGCATTAGTTTGAAATAAAATAATCATTCGCCCAATTATTAGAGTTTTTCAATACCGGATTAGGAGAGATAATAGCCCCTATTTTTTACAGTGTTTACCCCACATTTCTTGCAGTGTTGAAATAGAGCTGTTTACTCCACATTTTTACAGTGTTAAAATAGCGCTGTTAACTCCACATTTTTTAGAGTGTAGAAATAGCGCTGTTAGCCCCACATTTTTTACAGTGTAGAAATAGCGCTGTTAACCCCATATTTTTTACAGTGTAGAAATGGCACTGTTTACACCCACATTGTTCTCGAGTCATCATTTGACAATGTAATTTTAAGACTCGTGTGGATAGGGTTTACGCTCAATGTAAAATAATTTTTTTTTTAAATTATTTATTTATTTTATTACAGAGCTTTACTACATTACTTTATTTATTTGCAGCCCGGAATTTCAACTTAAAAAACGCAGAAGCTATGCTGAGAAAGGTGAATTATAATTCTCTTTTTTTTCTCATGGTAGCCCTATACAAATTATATACAAAGTGTCTAATAATCCCCACTCATAATTCATCATTTCATGGTCAATCACCAGTAGTTAAATGATGAAAATATAATAAAACAGAAAGCGAAATAATAGGAAGGCATAGGATACTAGAAAGATCATGAACTCAGTTTTATTTTATGACCGTCTTTGATCAGCCGACCCAATTTTGAGTTTACGACTATCCATAGCCTTCAACTCCATAGCCTTGTAATTTTGAACCCAATCCTGCAGACAAGGGAACTCCTGGATAGAGTAATGGGAGAAATTTTGCTTTCGTGGAGAACTTTTTGATGAAACTAACCGGTACTTGGGCGTTCCATGGAGAGGAAAACCAAGAAATCCACCCATGGCTAGCCTAACGGCAAAGGGATCCTAACCAGGACCAGGAGTCACCTCATTGAGATATAAGCGCTCTATCCCCTGAGCCATCTAAATTAATATAATTTTTCAAAACATTTCATGATTCCCCGAAGTCATGGTAGGTAGCTTAACCAAAATCACCATAACTATATATTTTCACGCGTTGAGGACAGTTTACAAATTTAGGCTTGAATAATAACTTAAAAATAAATGATAATCATAAAGTAGTACATAATAATATAAATTAAAATCATATCCCCTTCCGAATTAATCCTTCCTATAATCACGGATCCCATGATCCAAACGCGTTGCAGTAATCATTCCTATTTTGTCTTCTTTTTTTTACATTATACCTTTAGTACCGTTTGATCAGCTTACCTTACTTTGATTAATTTTCCTTTCAACATTTATGAAATTTCTTTCTAAAGGTACTTTTATGTCATAAAAAGGCAGTGTCACGAAGTATTACCAACAAAAATGCATCTGTTATAACATACAAATTCTTAAAATAAATTTATCTTAAAATAAGGATTTTTTACCAAAAAAAAAGAAGTGAAATAAGAAGTGAAAAAAAAAATTTTAATGTGACGATTTTATTACAGCACATTCAATGGAGAAAAGAACTAGGAATTGATACTATTCTAACAGACTACAAACCACCAGAGGTAAGTTATCTACTTAAAATGTTTCTATTTTTTCTTGGGACTATGGTGACTTAATATATCCGTACCAAAAATAAATAAGGATACTGAATTACGCTAGGAGCGCATAGAAAAATAAATAATAATCAATATCTACAACTCCAAATATAATCCTATAAACGAGTTTTCATTGTATCCTTCTCTATGTAACGGAAATTATTATTATTGATGTCATTACATTTTATAGGTGTGTTAGATTTGATGTTACTATTGTTTTCGAAGCACATTAGTAACATCATATAAACCAAGGACTTTCATCTGCTTTCTTAAACATGCCCTATATTCTATTTCTGAAATAAACAGCTATGTCCATGTGCCCTTTAAGCTATATCCAATTTCTTAGACTCGCATTTTGAGCTTTATCCGTTTTCTGAAATAAGAATTACAAACTATGTTCATTTTCTTAAATAAGCATTTGGATGTATATCCATTTTCTTAAAAACTCATTTTGCAGACTGGCATGTGTAGGGGGCAGGGAACTGTCCTTGCATCAGAAAGGTTCTGGGTTCGAATCCCGGGCAAGGCATGGATGTTTCTTTCTCTCTATCTGTGTTCTATGTCCTTTTTTCTCTGTGTTGAATGTGTGAATGTGACCTGCCCTATAAACGGGTTGTGGTAGTGTGACGTGGGCGACGCTGCTCCACCGCCGTGGCTTCGCCACAGGTGCCCGTTGGGTAACGAAAAGAGAGTTAGCAGTTCTGGCACTTTCTGTGGCCAATGGATAGTTCCAAGTACCCGCCATTAAAAAAATACTCATTTTTAGCTCTGTCTATTTTCTTAGATTTTCTCTTTATTCTTTGTACATTTTCTTTAATACGCATTTTGGAATAAATCCAAAATAAAAAGATCACCACCGATATGCTCTCCCTAAGAAACAGTTAACCCGCAACGGAACTAGTATTTCGAAAGAGATTTTCGGTAAATAAACTTTATAAGTTTCTGAAATCTTGCATAATGAATGTGTGCTGAAAAAACTACATATTTGAACATCATTTTATAATTTATCTTTATTTCAGGTCTTGCAAAAATATTTTTCATTCGGCCAAATAGGGTTTGACAATGAAGGATGCCCAGTCAGCTATACGTCTGGTTTCAATATGGACTTAATTGGTAATCAATTTAATTTATGTTTATTTATTTGTTTTATTTTGTTTTATTTAATTAAATTAATATTTTATCTCATTTTATTGCTTGTTTTATTTTTTATTTATTTAATTGTTTAAATAATTAATTAAATTATTATAACTAAAGATCACTGAGGAAGAACGGTACGTATCTATGAAAGCTGATTCTGCGAAAATATGAATTTAAAGGAGGACATGAACCGTTTTAATCACTGCATGACCCATCTTCACTGAGTAATAACTCTCAGGGAGAATCGATTTTCCAAGTTATTGATTTTCAAAAGTTTTTATCCTCAAAACGCAAAAGATAGCTATCCTATTGTGTAAATTGGAATAAACCATTCTTCTCCCTTGATCTTCAAGTGATATAATTTGTAAAATCTTTCATTTCATTAATGCATGGGTTGCTGATTTCAATATACAACCTTTTGTGGAGGCATTAATTTCCAACATAGCTGTAATATTGGTTGATTTTTTTTAAAAATTTTTTATTTTTTTTGGATGATGCACGATGAAGGATAATGAACAGAAAGAAAAAAAGAAGAGAGAGAGAGAGAAACCCTATAACACTTAAACACAATTTGTTGTTGTTGTTGTTACTACAGCTACTTGCCAATACCAGCAAACCTGCAATGGGAAATCAAGCTAATTTAAGACAGAGAGGTCGTTTTTTGTTTTTAAGTGGCGCCATCTATGACCAAGAGTACGACTTCAGCCGCACAAGCGCCACAGCTCATTTTACAAGGAGAACCCATTCCTATTCTATTAATTTATCCACAGATCATAATTTTGACCTGAATCACAGAAGGATCAATCTCCAATTCAGTACCCCCAGAGGTTTTTCATTTTATTTTAAGACCGATGAACAACCGACTCAATTTTGGGTTCACTACTACCAATGTTCAACTTCGTAATTTTGAACCCCATCCAGAAGACAAGGGAACTCCTGGTTCGATCAAGTATTGGAAGAAATGTGCCTCCACGGAGAACTTTTTGATGGAATTAAACCGCATTTACGTTACATTTTGTTGAATCTCTATAACCACCATGGCTAACACTGAGGTATTTTTATTTTATTTTATATCCGTCGTTGAACAGCCGACCCAATTTTTGGGATTGCGACTACTAATGTTCAACTCCGTAGTCTTGAAATTTTGAACCAATCCAGAAGACAAGGAAACTCTTGGATCAGTACCCCCAGAGGTATTGATTTGTTATGGGAACGATGAGGACTTTGCGACTTGACTGATTTAACTTGCATCAGTCACCATTTATTACACGGGGAGTTTTCGGCCTACGAGGATTGAACCCACGAACTCTTGGACATGGGCCCGAAATCGTACAATGGAGAAAGAGAGAGTTTTTAATCATTTATAAAAACCTAACTGAACTTTCTATGAAAAAATACTTAATAATAATTAAATAAATAATTCATAAATGATTAATTTTTCTTAAGAAGCATCCAATATTTGCCACTATTTCTGGACTAGTATAGAAGATTAAAGCAGAGGCTGATGTCAATAATTTATCAATCAATGAATTAATTATATCAATGAATTAATTAATCAATGAATTAATATTGTGGTTGCTAATTGCAACCATTTATTTAAACTGGTCTATTTTAAAATAAAACGTATTCCAATTACTTTTTCAAAACTGTTAATTTTAAAACATTTTTTATTTTTTTGTTAAAAATGCATGTATTTATTTTGAACATTTTCATTTTTACTCGTTATTGCATGAAATTGTCATTCTGAACGTATGGAGATGTCCAAGTCAGAGACTAAACTTCCACTATCATTCGATCAATTTTTATTTGCACTATTTATATCGAGCTATACGTATTCCTAACCTAATAGAAACGTATTTCTATTGGTTGAATTCGTAACTAATTGATCATTGATAGATTTCCAATGAACGGTTAAGTGAAGTAACGTCAACTTTGACATTTCAATGCAAGTAGAAATATTCTGCTTTTTACCAATGTCATCGGCATTCTACAATGCACCAGGAAAATTCTTCTGTACTTTATAATTTGTCTAATATTATAAACTTATTGCAATCAGCCTACACACGTTTTGGCTGATTATGAAATGTACGAAGATTTACTCAATCACACTGAATTTGATGGTCTATTTAAAATAATTTTTCACTAAAACTTTAGATTTATGGCTAACTGCCTTATTAGTCAGTCTATTTGACCATTGAATCAAAATATATACACGTATATAACATATATGTAGGGTGTTCAGTAAAGGCCGTTCTGAATATGAATTTTTAGGGAGTATGCACACATTAATACTTAACCAAAAACAAAAGAAGTCCTATTAAATTCTGACAAAGTACAAAAAGCAGATGTGATATTCTTCAAGTTTAAATGGAGGTTAATACTTGAAGGTGTTTCTAATAATCGTCTTACAACTTTTCTCTGTTTCCTCCTACAATCAAATCTCTCTTGTTGTCTATTACGTTCCCCTTGCTGTAATGTGATTTGTTAGATTTTGAAAGTGTTCGATATTAATTTAAGGCCCCCAATGTGTGGGTTTTTTCCCCTTTTTGATAAGGGTTCTAATAAATAATAATGACAACCTAACCCGAACACACTGTATTTTTTTAATTAACCTGAAGTTATGTGTGAGGTTATGTCGGCTCCCTTCGATAAACCTGAAAATAGTTAGGGCTGATTAGAAAATACGGTAGAGCCAATTAGCCTGGCATATTGCAAAGTGCCTTATTGTTTAATTAGCCTGGCATCATGCATACCGCCGGATTGTTTAATTATCATGGCGTATTGCAAAGAGCCGGATGGTGCAATCATCCTATAACAATTATCATACTCATTTTCCCTTCGTTATTTACAGGTCTTTTCAAATCTTGTAGAGATATCGATTTTCTGAAACATTGTATTAATGTTATAAGTAAGGATGTTGAGAGGATGTTTGAACGCAATCACAAGGTAATAATTTATAGAAAAATATATTTTACTGATTAATACTACTCATTTTCTTTGAACATGCCTTTTTTTCGACAATTTGGGATTTTTAACTCATAAGATATGAAGGACGCCGCAATACTACGCATTTTCTTTGAACGTGAATTTTTTTTCGACGATTTTGGATTTTTGATCCATAAAAGATGGAGGAGGCCACAATATTACACATTTTTTTTGAACATGCATTTTCTTTATGACGATTTTGGATTTTTAATCCATACAATATGAAGGAGGGCGCAATACTACGCATTTTCTTTGAACATGCCTTCTTTTTTTCAACGATTTAGGATTTTTGACCCATAAAATATGAAGGAGGCCGCAATACTACGCATTTTCTTTGAAAATACCTTTTTTTTCAACGATTTAGGATTTTTGACCCATAAAATATGAAGGAGGCCGCAATACTACGCATTTTCTTTGAAAATACCTTTTTTTTCAACGATTTTGGATTTTTGACCCATAAAATATGAAGGAGGCCGCAATTCTACGCATTTTCTTTGAAAATACCTTTTTTTTCAACGATTTCGGATTTTTGACCCATAAAATATGAAGGACGCCGCAATACTACGCATTTTCTTTGAAAATACCTTTTTTTTCAACGATTTAGGATTTTTGACCCATAAAATATGAAGGAGGCCGCAATACTACGCATTTTCTTTGAAAATACTTTTTTTTCAACGATTTTGGATTTTTGACCCATAAAATATGAAAAAGGCCACAATACTACGCATTTTCTTTGAAAATACCTTTTTTTTTCAACGATTTAGGATTTTTGACCCATAAAATATGAAGGAAGCCGCAATACTACGCATTTTCTTTAAAAATACTTTTTTTTTTCAGCGATTTTGGATTTTTGACCCATAAAATATGAAGGAGGCCGCAATACTACGCATTTTCTTTGAAAATACCTTTTTTTCAACGATTTTGGATTTTTGACCCATATAATATGAAGGAGGCCGCAATACTACGCATTTTCTTTGAAAATACCTTTTTTTTCAACGATTTAGGATTTTTGATCCATAAAATATGAAGGAGGCCGCAATACTACGCATTTTCTTTGAAAATACCTTTTTTTTCAACGATTTTGGATTTTTGACCCATAAAATATGAAGGAGGCCGCAATACTACGCATTTTCTTTGAAAATACCTTTTTTTTTCAACGATTTTGGATTTTTGACCCATAAAATATGAAGGAGGCCGCAATACTACGCATTTTCTTTGAAAATACCTTTTTTTTTCAACGATTTTGGATTTTTGACCCATAAAATATGAAGGAGGCCGCAATACTACGCATTTTCTTTGAAAATACCTTTTTTTTCAACGATTTAGGATTTTTGACCCATAAAATATGAAGGAGGCCGCAATACTACGCATTTTCTTTGAAAATACCTTTTTTTTCAACGATTTTGGATTTTTGACCCATAAAATATGAAGGAGGCCGCAATACTACGCATTTTCTTTGAAAATACCTTTTTTTTCAACGATTTTGGATTTTTGACCCATAAAATATGGAGGACGCCGCAATCTTGAAAATGGGGACCTATAGTTTATGAAAGAAAGGAGTCGAAAATTTAAACTCCTTAATGTTAATTTCACGTTTTGTGTGTTTCGCTATACCTCGAAAACTTATCAAGCAAATCAAAGATACTTTTACACACAAATATAAAATTTATTAGTCCAAATACAATGCCTTGTAAAAATTAATTTCTTACAATTATTTAATACTTTATTCAGTAATAATCGAAAAAAAAACTTGAATCGTAAGTTATAAAAAAAATTTACATAATTTTAAGGTAAAATGCAGAATTTGAACGAAATCGGTTGAATAATTTCTGAGGTTATTAATTTTTAAAAAATTGCGTATTTTTCAAAATTTAATACATTGTCCGATTGAGCTAAAATTTTTCACACGTCTTTTGCTTGTTGATAGAAGCAAGACATGAGATGGGCTCATGAAGTTTTAAAAAGTTGCAAAATAGAAGCAACCCTGTTATAAAGTTATCAAAATAACTACAACATACTGGCCTAAAAATTTGAATATTTTGGAGAATCATTGATTTTGTAAAAATAATAATTTTCGAAATCCAAGATGCCAATTCTCGATACAGTTCACATTATGAAATTATTACTTTTTTTCTGAAATCCACTCATGATTTTAAAATCTAATATGATATTTAATATTCAGTTAGTTTCAGTGAATAGGTAATTTCGCAAATTTACGTTACTCCCGCACATAAGATCTTAAATAATTGCGCATGCACAATAAGAGTGCGCATGCGTCAATTCTGATGAAATGCGCATGCTCCCATGAAAAATTATCAAACGCACGTAAGTCAAAATAGGAGATTTCGTAACTTAAAAACGCTAACGTGGAATATCGTTTTAACTTTGACTAAAAAATCAAAACAAACATTTACAATGGGCTTAAACAAAACCTAATAAAAAAAAATTTTTTTTGAATGAACCAATTGTTGTAACATCACACGATTAATTTCTAAATTTCATCAATGTATAGTTCTTTAAATTCACATTCCATGTCCATGTTTTAAGTTCGAAGGTAGGCTTAAACAAACAACAACTTTTAACAACCATGGATGGTTGTCTGAATATAAACATCTAGGAGGCTTCGACCCCTGCTCGCTGGCGCTCACCAACCCGGTTCACCTGATTGGATGCTGAACGAGCCATCCCCTGAGCCATCACTGCTCATCCAATGACAATAGTGACTGGCACTACACCACTAGAATTTAAATCGAAGTATTGTTGTTGGCAGTAATCTCCCTGCCACCACACAACGCTTCCCAACCGCCCTAATTTCAACTCTGTAAAAGCAAAGGGGCATTAAATTAGTGTGAATGAATAACCGACGGCACTATCGGAGAAAGTGAGATCAGACACCGAGCTTTTAGCACGAAGCTACGCAAGCATTCATAGGCGAAAGTGGTAAATCAGTAAATATAAGCTTATAATGGTAAATCGTTAATTATTAGCTTAACTCTTAGCACTAAAGATATGCTTCAATATCTCCGTATGAGCCGCGATGGCTCAGGGGATAGAGCGTTCGCCTTCCAATGAGGCAAACCGGGTTCGAATCCCAGTCGATACGAATTCCGCATCCGGCTTGCACTGACCACAGTGCTGACGTGAAATATCCTCAGTGGTAGACGGATCATGGGTTAGAGTCCACTTGCCGTCAGGCTAAACGTGGGAGCTTCTCGTGGTCTTCCTCTCCATGTAACGCAAGTGCGGGTTAGCTCCATCAAAAAGTCCTCCACGAAGGCAAATTTTTCCCAATACTCGATCCAGGAGTTCCCTTGTCTTCTGGATTGGGTTCAAAATTACAAGGCTACGGAGTTGAACATTAGTAGCCGTAAACCCATTAAGTTGGGTCGGCTGTTCAACGACGGTTATAAAATAAAAAATAAAATATCTCCGTGTATATTTCAGAAAGCATCAAAATAAATTGATTCTACTCTATTTTTATTTCAATTTTTAACATAAACATGTTAACAAACTTTACTGGAAAAAAACCTACGCTAAAGTTAATTGCTATCTTCCTCCCTCTGATAAATTTCTTTGGCTATATTATTTATACAGGGTGTTTCAAAATTTTTAGAAGAGTTATAAAAAAGAATCAAGGGGAGACGAACTTACCATAAAATATGGGGTTGTAAACCACTTTATGGTGAAAATTGAGAAAACACTTACAAAACACTTACTTACACTCACGCTAGGAAACAACTACAAAAGACACTACAATTTTGCGAGCTACTAAAAGATTGGTTTGTTTAATTATTACAAGAGTTGTTTGAAAAGGCGCTTGCGGATGTCATTGCGAGTCTACAACGACGTAAAATGACACTTTGTCGCGTTTAAAGATACGAGAACAGCTTTTGATGCGTGCCGAAGCGAAGACTATATTGTGGGTTTAACCCACAAAGCAGAGTACGCTAAAATGATGAAAACACAAGTAAACTGGAACACAGCATTTATTAATACTTTAAATGCTTAACTTAAATCTAAAAATCGTAATGTTGAATAAATATATACAGAATCATCATCATTATCTGCAATCTTAATCCTATGACGGATATCAGGCCATTTGCCAAAGACTAAACAGAAGGGCAGGCTGTTCATCCATCCATGAAAAAGAGTTTTCGTTCTTTTATAGAACACGATGTCTTACGTCACATTAATTAACTGATTATTTCTTGACTTCTCTTCATTTCCATCCTGGCGACGAATCTGCAAAAGACTAAAACACTAACGTTTATAACTTGAAATTACTTATTTCCACAAATCTGCACTATGAGATCCTTCCGTGTCCACAGGCGTCGCATAAACTAATGATTTAAGACAACCCCATAAGAAAAAGCCATCGCATCCAATACATTGGGTGTGTTGACCTCATTGGTGTGTTGAATCAAGATGATTAAACATCTGGAGGGCATAATGTGCAAAGGCAAAATGGAGCGCTTAATTTAGGTAGGGTAAACCTCAAATGACTCCGACCTCCCGAATCCTCTTTGATCAGACCCAGCTTGAGTTTTTTGCCATTTTCGCACTCTCAACGTGATGGTATTCGGCCCCATTTTCGTCATCGTTATGCTTTTTTTATCACCACTTGGAATTTGTTGGTCGAATTTTGGAACACGTTTACATATTATCTAGCTGGTATGGCTCTCTGGCATGAAAGGTTAAAGGTTCCCAGCAAACATGGAGAGATGGAATAGTGTTTTTCACCAAAAATGGTTTCAAAAGAATTCTCTGGAACAATTTGAAAATGTAGCTAATCATTATGTTGAATCTAGCTGATAAATAACTGGCAGTGAAATAATAAAAATTACAAGCATTATTATTGTGAGAAGAAGTAAATTATTTCAGTATATGAAAACAAAATATCGCTTTCTAGAAGGTTTTTTACTCCTTTTGGAAAAACGCTGAAGTTTCAACTTTCTATGTGACTTGGTCAACAAGTAAATTGGCTAAAAAAAGCCGTAAAAATTGAAAAAAAAAGTTCAAGATATAAGAAAAATCTCGTAATCTTTCGCATTTATGTTAATTAATAAGACTGATAAACATAACATTGTTAAATTGAATGTCATAAGAAAAAGTAAATAGGTAATTATATATTTTCTAAATCGAACAAACGCCTCCAGGTTACACCTATTGCCCACTCTTCCTCCGCCATTACCATGATTTTGGCAAATCTTGCTTTAGCGGCGAGGCAGCACGTTTCAGTAAGAAGATGGAATATACTAGAACCATGCTGAAACCATGCTAGCGTTGCTGAAACCATGGTATAGGAGAGTGGCAAAGTGTTAAGAGTGGGGATCTAGCGTTACCTATAGATGTCTATTCCATCTTATAAATATTATTACACAAATCTACATTTATTTCTATTGTTTTTAGGTGTGGAAATGATAATGGAATGGATCACTATGTTTCAAAACAACTTTCCAGAACGTATAAAAACAATATACGTAATCAATGGTATATTTTATAACAATTTCATTAAATAATAGCTGTTAATTAAATGATAATTATTCTATAAATATCCAAAATTAATCGTTATAAAACGAAACATTAGAATAAAAAAGAAAAACAGAAATACAAGTTTCATTTTTTTAGATGGAACCCTTTATTTATTGTTGTAGTTCATTTACGTCGCACTAGAGCTGCACATTGGGCTATTGGCGACGGTCTGGGATACATCCATGAGGATGATCCGAAGACATGCCATCACAATTTTGATCCTCTGCAGAAGGGATGGCACCCCTGCTTCGGTAGCCCAACGACCTGCACGCGAAACCCTTTATTTGAACGGCTTGTAGTAGATTGAGGAAACCTCATATTTAATGCTAGGCAATAGTATAACATAAAAAAACAATATAGCGACATAGTAAAATAGTTTAATTTTTTGTTGTTAGACCACGCGGCATCAAATTAGTTGTTGCTGTTTTCGTTGACCTTTAAGGGATACGATTGCTCTTGTTTTCCAGTGGCGCCATCTATGGGCAAGAATTTGACTTCTGCCACACCCATGCGTCACACCGTTTCATAGGGTGGTCCCATTCATACATCCATACATTCATCCACAGATCGCAATTTCGACCTGAACCAGAGAACGATTAATCTCCAATTCAGTACTCCCAGAGGTTAAATATGTTATGGGAACATGGAGGACTTTGTGATCTCACAAATTGAACGTGCACCAGTCACCATTTACTACTCTGAGAGTATTTGGCCCGCTGGATTCGAGCTCCCATTCTCAAGAACATAAGTCCAGCGTCCCGCCAGTCAGGCTATCCCGGCCCTACATCAAATTAGTCGCAGCAACAAAATACTAATTCAGTTTTATAAGTTGTGAAATCAGACGGACATTCAATAACAGAAAACATAAGTAAGGTAAGCGATTTTATTTATGTTTAAAGCATTCATAGTTTTCTACTTTATAAGAAGCAAAGAAATGTGTAATAATAGGTTTTATAATCACATCAATCAGTTATCTTACACGGTATGTTTTTATTCTTCACTTTTGACGAAACTTCTGAAATATTATAGTAAGGAAGGTGTTTATAGAACACTCTTAGTGAAATATAATTTTCTATGTGAATTAACTATTGATAATCCTTTGATTGACGTATAATTTCATTCTTTTCCTTTCTTAGCTAAAATAACATGAAATTTAAACACTCTGATGAAAATATGATAAAATTGAAACATTTCATATCTTTACAGCCTCCTCGTATTTTCAAGTTTTGTTTGCTGTTTTGAAGATAGTTATTTCATCTGACCTCTTGAAAAAAATTCAGATTGTTGGACCAGGTAAGTTTAGCTTTCTGACCCGTTCGAATATTGCGTTTGCTGATATTTAGTTGTATAATCCCATTTCTCTCTAAGTAGGCAAATAGCATTGTAGTCATAAAAGCTCACAAAAGATTTTTTCTCTCTTCAAAATACTATTTTTCCATTAGTAAAATGGGTATTCTTAGTTTTTTATATCCCCATATTTTTCGACTCGATCAACTTCAACACTATAATGAGAAATAAAAAGCTGTAAGAATCACAAAAAAATTGGGCTAACATAAGCCTTAATTGAAGCAAAACAGCACAAGTTCAAATAAAATAAAATACAAACGATATATTTGGAACTTCTTGAAATTGATCGTTTCTTTACAATCGCTGAGTATTTTTTATTTTTTTATTATTATTATTTTTATTTTCACCAGCGTTTATTTTTTATGTTTTTACCTACTATTAATTTAAAGTATTTCTATGTTCATTTTACGATTAACTTATTCATAATTACTGTCTTGATCGGCGATTTTAATGTAAATACGATTACTGAACAAGAAGAAGAAATTTGTGACGTCTTAACCTTTCGACGCAAAAACTTTATTTAACACATTTTTTATAATTTTTCTCATTATTTTGTATTAATGAGATATCTTCAAGTGACGTAGTGTGGGTATCTCAATCCTGATTGGTTGTTGAAACGCTGCATTTGTTTAAGTTAGCAACTGTTGTTTTCATTCTATTTCAAGTAGGTCTAGCTCTTAAAGTACCAATTCTCTTAAGTAACACAGCCTATATTCTTTCACAAAGATTTCAATTCTTTCGCTATATATTTACACAAAGACAGGCACGAAGTCATGTTGATCATAAACAAACTTATGATGCAACGAAGTTGCCAGGTACACAAAACATAAATTATATTACGATTACAATAAAATACATAAACAAATAATAAACCTAAGTTAAGTAAAAGAAGTAGACGCGAAAGAATTATATTTCAACAAATCCTATGTGCGTTACGGCTCTGTATTTAATTAACTTAACGTCAAATAGCATTCTTAGGTATAAGAAGAAACTTAGCTCAACTTAAATACGCCATTTTGCTGTCTCTGACGTCATAGGTCAAATGGGTAGATATTGGTTACCTTCTTCTTCTTAGAGTGCAAGTACTCAATTTAAGTCAAAATAAGTTTAAAATGTTATATTATCATTTTAATAATTTATGGTTGTGAAATACTGCATGAAAGACTGAGTGTCCTTTTCTGATCTAGATAAAATCTACCAAACACAGCGTTCTTTCAACAATAATGTATTTAGATTTGCACTTATTTGCGTTAATTAGATCTAAGAGAGACAGTTATTCAACCATGAAATTTCATTTAATTTACAAAATTAATTGTTGATAAATATAAAAATGAGAAAGGGAAAAAATGCATTTTTATTTTATATTTTAATACAAATATAATTCTGATAATCTAACCGATTTTTTTTAGTTCTTTATTTATTTTGTTTTATTTATTTATATATTTATGGAATTTACGGTCGATTTTTTTTCTTGGAAAACAAAAATTTTTATCTTACGCTAGTATTATTCATTCCCCCTCATTTTGACTAGCTAGAGAGCTGCACTATTTAGCTAATGGGAGTATCAAATCTACGACTTAAGCACATTAAAACTGCACAAATAGATTTTTTAAGGTTATTAGAAAGTATAATTTTATAACTAGTAGTTATTTGGCTGAAACAAGACATATTATGAAGAATAAAATGGATTTAATAATGAAGAGTAATTAATTATAAAGTATAATGTTTTATATCAATAGAGAGTATAAGTTTTCTTAGAATAAAAGAAAAGAAATAAGAACTTATTCTGATGTAAATAACAAACTGTTTATCTCAGAATAACTTCTGTTTACATGACATAAAAAAGAATTTAAAACTGTATGTAAGATTTGTTATGTAAAGTTTTTTTAAATGATGCAAAAAAATTGTATACTTACAATTCAAAATATTTCCAACTATTATTCAATAAAATAATAAAAAAGTTGAAATAATTATGAAATATCAATTTTTGGTATGAAATTATCTTTGGATACACGAATTTTACAATTGTGCTCAAAACGTTTTCAACTCGATTAAAAAGTTCTAGAAATATAGCGAAATACGAAAAAAGCAAAATTAACATTAAGGGGTCCAAACTTTGGAGCGCTCCATAACATGAGGCAACTAAAGTAACTTCATAAATTCATCTAAAATCTCCAAATCTAATCTTTATTTGTCTTATATGCATAAAAGCATATTTATCATCCAATCAAAAAGAAACATTTGCACAAAGAGGGTGAAAGAAAACGTAATACACCTCAAATTGATATGTAAATTTTGTCTTTAAATTATTTTTAATTCTTCGAAATAAAACTTGAAAAGAAATAAAGAGTCAAGAAAAGAACATGAAAACATTCCCTTCTGAATCAATTTAGTCATTCTTCCCTTTGCATTGGTTTTTCGAACTTGAGTTCTCTGACACGCCGTTCTTACTCGAACCTTGTTCTTTGAAATTCGTATTCTGACAAGAATGGCATATTATTAGCAAAAAAGCATCATTTCATATGACTACGAAGCCTTCGAAAAACAACCTTAAATCCTTTGTCAAGTTTGAATTCCAGATAATTCTTTCAAGCATGATAGCACGTAATGTTTTAAATAAAAACTTGAAATTAAAGCAAAATTTCAGTTTAAAATTAAAGCTCAGGAAAAACAATATCACATTTCAGAGAAAGTAAAGGAGACGTTATTGGAGACAATAGATGCCGATGTCTTGCCAGCATTCCTCGGGGGGAATAGAACCGACCCGGATGGTGATCCTCTCTGTAAAACATTTGTGAGTATGCTTTTACATATTTCTTTCTCTTAACAAAAAAACGCTGGTATTTCTCTATCGAAATTGGCAACACTATAGACATCTATAATAATTTATTTTGTTATGCTGCCTTAAGTAATAATTTAAGTAGGTTAAATAATTAGTTGTACGTTAAGTATTTATTTAGATTCATTGTGTTAGATAGTCTTAAGTTATAGCTAAGCAGTGTTGAATAAGTTATTCGTTAAGTATTTATTTAGAATAATTTTATATTTTTGCATTACATATATTACAGTTGATTTTGATAATAAATTTAGTTTAAAATTTCTTATGTACTAAATCTGGCAACATTTTTTTAACGGTTATTTCCAATTTCAATTCATCGTCAATGTTAAGAACGTTTAAAACGAGAACTTAAAACCTCTCGCTGAGTATATATTTTTTTTTTTCAAAATAAGTTCAAAAATTGTGTTTTTTCTTTTAATTACATATTTCAAATCAGCACATATTTTAGAAATAAAGTATACAAAAAATAATTGCCAATTTTTTCCCCAACATAATTATATCATAAAAAAAAACTATAGAAAAATTGAAATTGATGAATTATCAATTAAAAGAAAAATTTTGAAAATTAATCTTGGTTAAATTATGATTTATTTTGTGAAATACGAAGTTAAAACTTATACACTAATGAAACTATGCAAAATACTTACACAATATTAGAAATGAAGTTTAAGTATGATAAACTTTGGAGTCCTACCTTGCAAATTTTGCTCAATATTAACGTTTATCTGCGATTCTTTTTTCTTTATTTATTTTTTTAAGCAGCACATTGTGAAAAGAACCTGCAAAATGCTTCTATTGTATATTTCACAAAAATAATAAACAACTAACATTATCTGTCAATTAAGACCTGAATAAACAATTAAGCATCACAAAAAAGCCGAAATGAAACCATTATCAAGAACAGAGGAAAATACAAGAAAAAGGGCGGCCATCGATGGGAAAAATGCTTCCCCATTGAAATCATGGTTTGCGCAAATTTCTCTAATTCTATGTTACTTGTGGAAATCGCGGGATACGCAGCGAGATAGTTAAAAGCTGTTTTTAAAACATTGAAGAGGTACCTTGAGGATGATGAAAGTAACTTAGACAAATATCAAATAGGCATGTAACTTACAAAATATTTTCAGAAGTTATTAGATCAGTTTTGGAAAATAATAACCACTCCTTGTAATTTCAGATATGCCATGGTGGTACAGTACCGACGCAATACTATCTCTCCAAGAAATCAATTAAACAAGAAGATAACGTAGAATACCTTTGCGTATTGAGAAACTCGCAAGTCAAAATTGTGGTAAATGTTGAAAAGCCAGGCTCTGCTTTGATGTGGGAATTCGAAACAACTAACAAAGACATCGGATTTGGAGTTTATTTTCCTAATGTTGCTGGAGAATTCATTGAATTGATTCGTAAGAAAAGGATTAAAACTATCCGGGAGCCAGAAATGGGATTGCATGTCTGCGAAAAATCAGGTTCTTGTAAGTTCTATTTTCATTTATTTTCATTTTCATTTCAAAAGTTGCGATTGCAACACACATTGTCCCACACCCCGATGCAGGGACTTAGGTAAGGGAGGGGGTTTTAAACCCCCCCCCCCCATTAAAAATGGCAATATTTTCTCAAACTATTCTTTTTTTTTTAATAAAAGAAAATTGTTTCCTTTATTGATTTTATTAGATAAAAAACAACACTTAAAAAGCCATTTCACGACATCGATATGAGGCTCTTCCTTGTTCAAAAATGTTAAATATTTGTTCTTCCCTCACAAGGAAACAATACTCTGGAATCTCCCTGTCGTTTACTTACTAAGTTATCCGATTCCTCTTTGAGATAGGGAAATGTTCATAGCTTCAAATTACCATGCTTTATCGATTCTAGATCAGTGGCTGGGTGGCGCAGTTGGTTTGTCGTCGGCCTTCTGAACCCAAGTCTGCGGGTTCGATCACCGGCTCAGACACCGGATTTTCAGGATGCAGAAAATCCTCAGCGGCCATGTCGTATGATTATGCGGCATGTAAAAGATCCCTGGAATGCCTTATTGGCTCTTGGCATTTCCGGCCAAATTAAAATTCCTAGTGCTCTTTAGTATCCAAATAGAGTCTCGGTGCTGCCATCTAGTGTGGCAGAAACTAGACGTCCAAATTAACATGGCCAACGGTATCTCACCCATTGTGGTGGACCTGAAAGAGTGGCTACCACTTCTGGAGAACGCACTAGGTCTGCTCAACGGGAAGACTGATTGTGCAGCTCATAGGAAATAAAAAAAAAATCTATTCTAGGTCTATGGGGGATCATGGCATATCTATAAGATACAGGGAATGATAACTTTTAAGATACAGGGAATGATAACTGTTTAAATCTGTTTATGAATGCTGCACAGGGAAAATTTCCTAGAATTTTGGGATTGAAATAAGATGTAACCAGTGGATAGAGGGTGTTCTGAGAGTACCTCTAACTTATAGGTATATTAAAAACGGGGGCGACTCTCAAATCGAACACTTCCTTGACATTTCGATCACTTTTACTATGGTACGCTCAAATTTTGTTCTAACTTTCTGGATGTCTTCAAAACTTTTAGTACATTTTGCAGAATGTTCTAATGTCGACAGAAACCTTCCTCGTGCTTTGAACTATCTGTATGCCAAGTTTTATAGCTTTCTGTCGGAATGTTTAGGAGACTATAAAGGACAAACAGACACACATTCAGTTTTATATTTATATACAAGATAAAATTAAAGTATTTAATTTATTTAAAATAATCAAAAAGGAACTTATTAAATACATAAAATGGAATAAGTCATTTTAAATTCAGCAATATTTTCATTGAAATCGGGTTGCAAAGAAGTTTCACTAAGTTAAAAAGTAAGCTGTTTTTCGTTATATAGATTCAGCCTTACATTTTAAGCTTTTAAATTGGAGATTAAACTTCAGCAATTGCTCAAAAGTTTTGACTTGAAGAAAATTGCTTCAAATATATAATATATTATATTTGAAGAACGATTGCCATTGCGACTTACTATTCATTGCTAATATTAAATAACTTATCAAAAGGCACTTCTTTTAGAAAATGAGCTATTTGTAATCAAACAAACTATACAGTATTTATAATAAACAAAATTTTTGATTAAAATATTATTAATCACTTAACTAAACTATGTTCCAAACTATGTTCTTAAAAGAAATATTGTTTTCTTTCAGACGTTCTTATTTTTGACAACACTCACAGCTGGTATTATTCAAAAGAGATATATTACAGGACAAAAATTATTCTACCAACCACAGAATGAAAAGAACAATAAGATATAGGTTTAACTTTTATTTATAATTTTTAAGGTATCAACGGATCAACAACAACAACAAAAAATTTTGTTTAGATGTGATACATTTAAGTTTGTAATCTATATTCTAATTAAAAAGAGAACTTTGAGCAAATGAGTTAACAAATTGTATTCTTTTGGAAGATCTATCTAGTGGCTTTGTCCCAAGTGTCGCGTGTGTCCAGTAACAGAAAAAAGGACACATAACAGCTAAAGGGAATAAATTTCTATTCTTTATAAATTATACAGTTGACACTTAAATAATGGGAAATTTTAATTCTTTTAGCTAGTCTGGTATTTGATTCATCTGATCAACTTACAGAGGTGGTCAACATAGCAAGTTTCCCTGAATAAAAAATTTCAATCCATCAACTCCTGACCCTCCAATGCTTTCATTTTCCACAAATTTATTTTTACACACTTTAATCCTTTATTTTGTATTAATTTAGGTCAAAAACAATTAAATAAAACATTTAGCATTTTAATAATTTATGGTTATGAAATACAAGATGAATGAAACAGTGATTTTTTTCTGCACTCAAATTAAAATCTTCCTAACACAAAAAAAAATTCCGAAAAATAATTTGTCAAATTTGCTCTTATTTACGCCACTAATATTAAGATCTAAGCGGAAGAGTTATTCATCATTGAAATTTCTTTAATCTACAAAATAAGTTATTGATAAATGCTAGAATAGAAATGACAAAAAAAAATTTTTTTAAACTACTTTTTTTTAAATTTTATATTTTAGTACAAATATAATTCTGAGAATCTAAGTTATTTTTTAGTAACTAATAGAAGGTTTTTTATAATTAATAATTTGCAAAATATATTGCTTGCTTATAATTAAAGCATACAAAGACACCGGTGTCCCATCTGAGTCAAAGGAATAACAAGATTCACCACCAAAAAATATTTATGTTGTGGGTTTGTCTTTAAAAAATTTGGAGCCTATTGCCTAATAGACCTTAGCCTTAGGGTAATAAGGTCTAGCTGGTGGGTGAGTAGAGCAGAGCCTTCATATCATGTCTTCTTCTGTTGACATGACACCCATTTGTGGGCCAGAGCCTTCCTCCATTCTTTCTAATGTCAATCTAACATGATTTTTCTTGTTTTATTATTATTATTTTTTTCATTGAAGGCTTTATTAGCCAAATTAGTAAATAAAGTTCACTTAATGATATTGTTTTAAGTCAGAGCACTTAATTTACTGCTAACAACATGGAATCAATTTACCTACTAATAGACAACTAATTGACAAAAGTTTTTAAGCCGTTGAATAGAAAATTATTTTTCTATCAGAGTTTTGTCTCTTTTGTTTTATGGCATTCATTTGTGTTCATAAAATATTAATATAAATTAACAGAACTAAATGACAAAAGTTTTTTAGCCATTAAGTAGAAAATTATTTCTCTATCTAACATAAAGGGGTCCAAACTCTGAATCGCTCTCCTGACCAAACTATGGGGACCACATTTCCCAGATTCCGGCTACCCCCTATATTTTGAGGATTAGGAATCCAAATATGTAAAAAAGATTTATATGTTTATTCAGAGAAAGTACGTTTTTGTGTCCGATTTCATAACTAAATGAATAGTTAGCACTGATATTTGAGGTCACCCCCAGAAACCATTAAGATTGGCACTTAGTATGTGAAAATCCAATCATTAGAACGAAAGTTATTCAGGGGGATATCTTTTCTTTTTTTTGCGGACTGTACATATGATTCAGTGTACATATAATGCTCTTATATTGAACATACATTGTACATATGTGCATACATATATTGAATATAGATTTTCGTACAAATGTTACACGTGTGAATACATTTTATCCCAATATATGCAATATGTACAGTCAGCAAAAAAAAAAAGATATCACCCTGAATAATTTTCGTTCTAATGATCGGATTTTCACGAACTAAGTGTCAATCTTAATGGTTCCTGGGGGTGACCTCAAATATGCTAATTAGTTAGTGCTAACTATTAATTAAGTTACGAAATCAGACACAAAAACGTACTTTCTCTGAATAAACATATATTTTTTTTTACATATTTGGATTCCTTATCTTCAAAATATAGGGGGTAGCCGCAATCTGGGAAATGTGGTCCCCATAGTTTGGTCAGGAGAGCGATTCAAAGCTTGGACCCCTTAATGTTAATTTCACTTTTTGCGTTTTCAGTCATATTTTAAAAACTAATGAAGCAATTCAAAAAAATATTGCACCAACTCATAAAACGCATTTACCCAAAGATAATTTCATGAAAAAAATAATTTTTAATAATTATTAATTATTTTTTATTATTTAATTAAAGAGAGGATGAAAAAATTTTGAATTATAAGGTATGGATTTTTTTATACCATATTAATCTACATGCTTTTAAATTGAAAAATCTAAAGTTTCAACTGTTTTTATTTATTAGAAGATGAGAAAAATTAAAATTAATTATTTTAAAAAAAATAATTTGGCGACAATGAAAAAATGATTAAATGGGGCGATTAATATTAAAATGTGATAAACTTACGAAGAACTTGATTTAGCGCGCGTGTCGTAAAATTTCATTCATATTTTTTTCGCTAATAATCGTTTGCTAATCTTTTTATTTTTATTTTTTTAAAACTATAAAATACAATGTTTCTTTTTTAGTCCTCTAAAAATCTATTTGAAATTAAGTAAAGAAATTTGAGTAAAACATTTTATTGAATAAAAAACATTTTATTCAACGAATGTCGAGTTTTATAAAAGCATGCTTTTGATAGAATATGATTATACACCACATTGTGCTTATTTAATGTGATTATTTTTTAGTTTTTTTTTCTTAATAACTGATACAATTACAATAATATACATACGTATGAATAGATTTGGAATAAAATATTTCTCAGTTTCTTGTATATATTTTTTATGAATATTAATAAAAATACGCAGTAAACATATTTAAGCATATCTCACATCATCGCAAATTTCTCAACATCTTATATATCGTGTTAATCTTAAAAGTAATTTTTTAATCACCTGTCCGGAAGTGTTTTCGCAGAACTATTTTACCAACTATTTAATTAAATTTTAGCATTTTTAAAAATTTTCTCTTTACCCTACTACATTTATTATTTCTTCCTTAATATACTAATCAATTTTTTTAGTACTTTAATTTATATTTTCTTTAAAGTAAAGTTCCTTTTTACATTATAGTCAAGTTTTTTTTAAAAGAATTATTGTCTGCTAGCTAAGAATAAAGTCTTGTAAAGAAATTAAAAACACTCCGCTGTTTAAAATTATTTAATGCAAAACAGCTGATTATTTACTAAGCATACTATTTTTTTCGAAGAAAGAATATAAATCATTGATTGTCTTTTTTGTTTTGTTTCTTGTGACTTCAACATAGATTATCTAAAATAGTGTCCATGTTTTATAAGTCACTACAAAGAGTATAAAGATACCGAACATAAAAAGCTGTCAAATACGTAGCCAAAACTTTTAAGCGTCTTAAAATATCTCAGTATCTTAAATGATTCTTTCTTTATGATTCCATGTAGATTTTTTTCCGGATAATATACTTAACTATTTTGTTTAATTTTTTACTTTAGCACGATTCCCAAGATATTATTGTAGTATAATTTGTTATCAAGAACAATGCCTTATTTTGTTTAGCAGGAAACACTAAAAATTGAAATTTGTAAGAAGTTTCCGAAGCCGTGCGAATTTTAGAATCATCTGATTTAAAAAAATGCAATAAAAAATACGTAAATTTCCGAACTTATTTTGATTAAAAATAAAAAAATAATAAAAAACGTGGCAAGAAGGCTAACATACTTTTTACAGAACTGTGAAAACCAGTTTTTCCTATATTTCGTCAAAAGAGGATATGAATGATATTGCTCCAAGGGACCTACTCAATAATTTCGCTATTTCCAGAATGAAATCTGTTTGATCGAAACATACTTCCTTGAAAATTAAAACGGGGAAAAAATTAACTTTTATTATTTATCTAAGCTTATTCCATTCATTTATTGATAGCGGTATCAAGGTTAAGGATATGCGATGGAAGCCCCGTTTACTATTATACTATAAATGCGTTAAATCATGTTGCTTGAATAATTTATTTTAAGCATATTATTTAATAATTTTAAGCAAATAAGGGTGTAAAACTAAACTCCATCAAAATACTCCGAAAGTATACCCTAAAATATTTGTAGAATAAACTTTGGAATCTATATATACAAAATACCTTTTCAAACAATTTCGAGTAGAACGGAAACGCTAACTTGTTTAAAATAGTTGTCCTTGTAACTATTTAATTTCGATTTCTGGTGCTAGGGGACATTCCATTTTCACATTCGACTTTTGAAATCTCAATTGTAAACGGAATATTTTTATGTCCTTAAATTAAAATGTTAAGGCTTGCAGCAAAAAAAATTGTACTGCATTGATTTTTTTACAAAATGGCGAATTATTATTTTTTTAATCTATGAACCTGTGCCTATAACTTAAGTAAAACTTATTTTAATATCGAGTGAAATAATTTAATATATTGTGTAACTAAATAGATAATCCCAAGACAGGGCCGGATTTAAACTTGGCGGGGCCCAAGCTACTGAAAAAGATGGGGCCCTTGTAAGTTCAATTCTATTTATATACACCTGAGGAAAACAGTCATTATTTTTTATTGTTGAGCATTAATATAAAATTATGAAAAAAATTTCTCTACGTTACATTTTGCTTTGTTGCTCAAAATCTATAGACTTAGAAACATGAAATTATGAAGATGTGTAGAAAATATGCAAGGAGTTAGAAAGAAATATAATAAAATACAATTTGATTATTAGTTTTATTCTTTTTACCACCGCCGTTGAAAAACTAACTCAATTGTGAGTTTACAACTACCCATGTAATACGTAGCCATGTAATTTTGAACTCAATGCAGAAGACAGGGGAACTCCTGGATCAGAACCCAGAGGTATTGATTTGTTAAGAACTTACTGAACTTTGTGACCCAGACAGATTTAACATGCAACAGTCATCATTTTTTACATGGGTATTCTTCGGCCGGCTGGATTCGAACTCCCATTTTCACGAACATGAGTCCATAGCCCTACTTACCAAGCTATTGCGGCCAAATTATTAGTTTATTGTATAACAGTCATTGAACAGCCCACCCAATTTCGAGTTTCGACTACTAATGTTCAACTCCGTAGCCTTGTAATTTTGAACCCAATCCAGCAAACAAGAAAACTCCAGGATCAAGTATTTGATGAAATTTTTGCCTTCGTGGACGACGTTTTGATAGAAACAATCCGCATTTGAGTTACATGGAGAGGAAAACCACGAAAGCCTCCCACGGTTAGTCTGACAGCAGGGACTCTAACCCATGATCCGTCTTCCACTGAGGATATTTTACGTCAGCACTGTGGTCGGTGCAAGCCGGGTGTAGAATTTATATCGACCAGCAGTCATCACTGGCATTCGAACTCGGTTCACCTCATTCGGAGGCGAATGCTTTATCCCTTAAGTACATCTTCACTGAGAAATAACTTTGCGGGAGGTACCAATTTTCCAATTTTATTGATTTGCTTAAATTTAGTCATCTTCAAAATGTAAATGGCAATCGTAATTTTTGTGTAGAAAAATGAAAATAAACCGTTTTTCCTCTTATCTGCACTGATTAATGAGAAGCAACCACGAGGGTTAGTGAGCAAAGTGAACAAGGGGCGGAGCTAGTTTTTTAAATAATTGTTAAATTATTAGTTTTTAGCATGCATACTTTAAAAAATAAGAAAAACATTTTTCAATATAAGGAAACAAAAAATAAAAAACTGTCATCAGCTGGAATAGAACCCACGATCTCACAGTTTCGTGTTAGATTTCATAATCTTCAGCCCCAAATATGTCATGCGAATTTTTTTTATTATTTTTTTTTAAAATTTAATAAGCCATGTCATTTGGATACTTGACATTCTTGATTTGGTCGAAAATTTCCGGATATGTTCTTTATGTAAAACTTTGAGGCACGTTTTTTTTCCTCTTCAATTTTGCGAAAAAATAATTTTTTTTAAAAATTTTTAGGTGTCAAAATAGAAGGCTCTCCGAAATTTTGAGAAAAAATATCTGTTTGCATGCGACAATACAGTACCTTTTATGAAATGCGAATCATGGTGCTGACCACACTGAGAATAAAAAGTATGGTCAAAACTATTAGAATATAGTAAAATTTACAGTATTTATGGGAACACCAAAATACAGGATAGTTTTTTTTCAATAGTGATCTGGTTATGACTTCTCATGAAATTAACATAATAAAAATATAGTTTTTTGCAAAGTTGTTCGGTAATAAATGTGTAAAATTTTTTAATTTTATCTTGATACCTTAGGAAAGTAGTTCCAAACTGTGTTCTATAGAACTTTATGGTTTTAGAGCGAATTAGTACCTTTTATAACCGGGGATAAATACTTTTATAACTTCTAATTAGTTCTTTTATAATCTCTGATTATATTTAGATCCAACATATAAATCATATCGTATATAATCTTTCTGTTTCCTTTATTAAATTATTTGAAATTCGAAGTAAAATACCAATTAAATAGAAATGGCATTTTTTAAATGAAAATATATTTCTAATAACAATATGTTTAATTTTGAACAAATTAGGAAAAGAATAAGCATTTATAAAATATTACATTAATATTTCATACCGCACTTTTCAAATCAATATAAAATAACTAAATTCTTTTATAAAGAAAAATGCTTTCCAAATTATCATTTTTAGCGTTTATAACTAGTCTCTTCAGTTAATTTAGAAATAAATTATAATTCGGCTTCTTATTCATTTTAAGCTTTTGTATATACACCAAAAATAAATTCAGAAATAGACTAGATACAGCACAAGAACTGCAAAGTTAACTGTCGGATATAAAACCTTATTTAAGATTGTTAATGATAAAACAATGAAAAATCTTCGTTCCTCTAATTAAATATTTTAAAAATAGTCTTTTTTTAGGTTATTACGTTCACAATTACCTTAATAAACTTTAATCGTATTGTCGGGGTTCCGCCATTATTTAGGGTTCCGTAGGGGGAAGCATAAATAATAATTGGGAACCTCTGCCTTAGAGCATGGCATAATAATCACTAATTCGGTTAATTTTATTTTTGACTTTTGTATTTTTATTAAATGCAAAAGAGCTATAATTTTAAGTAGTAATAAGAGCTATAATTTTAAAAACCAGAATTTTCGATAAACTGTTGCATTGTGAACAGAAAAATTACCTAATGAATGATTTAAATACCATATATTTTGCTTTTGTTACCAAAATTTTTTTTTTTTTTTTTCTGCGAGACGTGTCGCAAATTTTTCTCAGTGCGTTATTTTGTGTTCTAATACTTCCGCACTATTTATTTAGACATAAATACTAAAAATGGACCTTAGTTAGGACCTTGAATGTCAAATCCAATCATGGAAATAAGGCTATTTATTTTTTCACACTTTGACTTATACACTTATTTTAAATATTAATATTACACATAAATTATTTTTATAAAACAATGTAATTAAACTAAGTATACCAAATTCATTTAATTTTCTTCCGTATATCTAAATAAATATTTCAATGCTATGAATTTAGAAATTGTATAAGGAATTAGAAATTAATACCTTACTTTTTATTTACATAAAAAGTGTGTATAGCCAACAATTATTTTATATTTTTAAACACTTCGATTAGACTTTGAAAAACATCCGAAAATGTAAAAAAGAAAAAAAAAATTATAATGGGCCCCAGCTCCGAATAAAACTTTAAGAAAAGAAGAAAAAAAGTGGGATCTGGGGGCCCTTGCCATCTCGGGGCCCCAAGCTACAGCTTATTTAGCTTATGCGTAAATCCGGCCTTGTCCCAAGAAATTGAATTGAAAATATAAAAGCTTTATTGATGTGAAAATTAATAGATGATGATAAAAATAGACATGTTTTGAGCACAATAATAAAAGTCACAAGGTATTCAAGCTTGACAAGTTTTGAGAATGGGTGAATATATTTGAACGCTCGAAACATGTCGACTTTTACTTCCCTCTTCATATTTTAGAAGCCAGTTGAGTTTTTATCATCAATTATACTGTTTTACATTTGGGTCTTGATCATTATTTTGATAAGGATTTTACACTCGTTAAAGTAAAAATATGCATTTTCATATTTTAACAGCATTTATGTGGTCTTTAAAAACATAAGAGCATCAATATTGTAAAAGTTATATTTAACTTGGTTTAAAATTAAAATTTTGAGACCAGATATTTTGAGTTAATGAAATTAAATATTTTATCTTTTAAGTTTTCGTGCCCCCATTTCAGTATCTTAAGGATGTTACAAGCTCTGTTTAAAAAGAGAGTATCATATCAGATATATATAAGAAATCAAAAATAATCATATTATCAGTATTTGGTGGTAAATGTAGCTTATCGTAATTGAAGAATATGCAGTGCGATATTTTATGGTGAATTTGCGAACGTAAGTTTCTAAATGTATCGAAGCATAAGGATGCTATTTGCTAATCATCTTTATCCAAAGAAAACCTTGTAATCCAAATATCTAGCAGAATGAAGCGATTTTTGAAACAATGAATCGTACAATATGCAACATATTATTTCAATATCTTATTCTTAAACATAACATATTTCAATGCTTTTAAAATACCACTAAACTTTCAGCAATTCCTTGAGTTATAGGAAAAAGAAATATCGTAAATTATAGAAAAACTTGTGAATGTGCATTAGAATTACTATACAATCTAAATTTTATTATTCAAGCCCTTTTTTGATCTTCAAACTTTCTTGCCTAGAAGACTCGATTAAAGCTGTAAAAATGATTATCCCTAAAATTTTGTATATAGCCATAATAAGTTATGTTAATTTGATTTTAGTATGAAATCCTCGAATAAATATAGCAAAAACAACATAATCTAAATAATATCAGATAAAAAGTTCATGTATTTAAATTCTAAAAACTTAGAAAATCATAAATAATTTATAATCGATTCAAATTTTCTTTTTTAAGGGAGATTAAAATTAAAAAAAACTTTGCTTTTTGAACAGAAATCAGCTTAAAAATTGTCTATTGCCTAGAAACTTCGAGATATTTTCTATTAACTATTAATTAAACCTCTCTGAGTAATCACAGAACATTATTTCATTTTTTTTCCAGTCAGAGCTTGGTTGCTTAGCAACCTAGTAAAATTAAGCATTCTTCTTTTGAATTAGTCAATGGGTTATCTTAAAATATTCATTTGCGCTGGCGACTTTTTTTGGCGGTTTTCTGGACTATCGCCAAATATATAAACCTTTGTTGCGATCCTATTTACAACCCATTTTTTTCAAAATTTTGTCTACCCCCCTTAATTCAAGTATCTGCATTCCAAATATGTAAAAAAAAATATATGTTTATTCAGAGAAAGTACGTTTTTGTGTCTGATTTCGTAACTTAATTAATAGTTAGCACTAACTAATTACCATATTTGAGGTCACCCCCAGGAACCATTAAGATTGACACTTAGTTCGTGAAAATCCGATCATTAGAACGAAAATTATTCAGGGTGATATCTTTTTTTTTTTGCTGACTGTACAGTTTAAAATTATTTAATGCAAAACAGCTGATTATTTACTAAGCATACTATTTTTTTCGAAAAAAAGAATATAAATCATTGATTGTCTTTTTTGTTTTGTTTCTTGTGACTTCAACATAGATTATCTAAAATAGTGTCCATGTTTTATAAGTCACTACAAAGAGTATAAAGATACCGAACATAAAAAGCTGTCAAATAGGTAGCCAAAACTTTTAAGCGTCTTAAAATATCTCAGTATCTTAAATGATTCTTTCTTTATGATTCCATGTAGATTTTTTTCCGGATAATATACTAAACAATTTTGTTTAATTTTTTACTTTAGTACGATTCCCAAGATATTATTGTAGTATAATTTGTTATCAGGAACAATGCCTTATTTTGTTCAGCAGGAAACACTAAAAATTGAAATTTGAAAGAAGTTTCCGAAGCCGTGCGAATTTTAGAATCATCTCATTTAAAAAAATGCAATAAAAAATACGTAAATTTCCGAATAAAAATAGAAATAAATGTAGAAAAGAACAAAATTAAAAATATGACCACTGAAGCCGACGTCTTCAGGGGGTACCGGCCCCAGTGGCCAAAAAACAAAACCTTTTCTATTGAGGAAGAAGGCAAAAGCCTAACAACCTTCCTCAGTACCCCGAAGGTTTTGTTTAAAAGTCCAGGAGAAAATCAAGTAAGACATAAAACAAATACAGAAAAGAAACTCATCAAAAACTCATCAAAAACTCAATAAAAACTTTTTATTTTCTGTTGATTTTTATTTTCTGAATAATTTGAGTTTTTGATGAGTTTCTTTTCTGTATTTGTTTTATGTCTTACTTGATTTTCTCCTGGACTTTTAAACAAAACCTTCGGGGTACTGAGGAAGGTTGTTAGGCTTTTGCCTTCTTCCTCAATAGAAAAGGTTTTGTTTTTTGGCCACTGGGGCCGGTACCCCCTGAAGACGTCGGCTTCAGTGGTCATATTTTTAATTTTGTTCTTTTCTACATTTATTTCTATTTTTATTCTCTCTTTTTTTGAAAATTCTGCTGCTTTTTAGCGCATTTTTTTAAAAGAAGTTTTGTTCATTTTGTTTTGATATTAATTGTACTCTTTTTGTAAATTTCCGAACTTATTTTGATTAAAAATAAAAAAAATAAAAAAATAATAAAAAACGTGGCAAGAAAGCTATCATACTTTTTACAGAACTGTGAAAACCAGTTTTTTGTATATTTCGTCGAAAGAGGATAAGAATGATATTGCTTCAAGGGACCTACTCAATAATTTCGCTATTTCCAGAATGAAATCTGTTTGATCGAAACATATTTCCTTGAAAATTAAAACGGGGAAAAAATTAACTTTTATTATTTATCTAAGCTTATTCCATTCATTTAATGATAGCGGTATCAAGGCTAAGGATTTGCGATGGAAGCCCCGTTTACTATTATACTATAAATGCGGTAAATCATGTTGCTTGAATAATTTATTTTAAGCATATTATTTAATAATTTTAAGCAAATAAGGGTGTAAAAATAAACTCGATCAAAATACTCCGAAAGTATACCCTAAAATATTTGTAGAATAAACTTTGGAATCTATATATACAAAATACCTTTTCAAACAACTTCGAGTAGGATGGAAACGCTTAAAATAGTTGTCCTTGTAACTATTTAATTTCGATTTCTGGTGCTAGGGGACATTCCATTTTCACATTCGACTTTTGAAATTTCAATTGTAAACGGAATTTTTTTATGTCCTTAAATTAAAATGTTAAGGCTTGCAATAAAAAAAAAAATGTACTGCATTGATTTTTTTACAAAATAGCGAATTATTATTTTTTTAATCTAAGAACCTGTGCCTATAACTTAAGTAAAACTTATTTTAATATCGAGGGAAATATTTTAATATGTTGTGTAACTAAATAGATAATCCCAAGAAATTGAATCGAAAATATAAAAACTTCATTGATTTAAAAATTAATAGATGATGATAAAAATAGACATGTTTTGAGCACAATAATAAAAGTCACAAGCTATTCAAGCTTGACAAGTTTTGAGAATGGGTGAATATATTTGAACGCTCGAAACATGTCGACTTTTACTTCCCTCTTCATATTTTTTGATGGCAGTTGAGTTTTTATCATCAATTATACTGTTTTACATTTGGGTCTTGATCATTATTTTGATAAGGATTTTACACTCGTTAAAGTAAAAATATGCATTTTCATATTTCAACAGGATTCATGTAGTCTTTAAAAACATAAGAGCATCAATATTGTAAAAGTTATATTTAACTTGGTTTAAAATTAAAATTTTGAGACCAGATATTTTGAGTTAATGAAATTAAATATTTTATCTTTTAAGTTTTTGTGCCCCCCTTTCAGTATCTTAAGGACCTTACAAGCTCTGTTTAAAAAGAGAGTATCATATCAGATATATATAAGAAAACAAATATAATCATAGTATCAGTATTTGGTGGTAAATGTAGCTTATCGTAATTGAAGAATATGCTGTGCGATATTTTATGGTGAATTTGCGAACGTAAGTTTCTAAATGTATCGTAGCATAAGGATGCTATTTGCTAATCATCTTTATCCAAAGAAAACCTTGTAATCTAAATATCTAGCAGAATGAAGCGATTTTTGAAACAATGAATCATACTATATGCAACATATTTTTTCAATATCTTATTCTTATTCTATTTCAATGCTTTTAAAATACCACTAAACATTCAGCAATTCCTTGAGATATAGGAAAAAGAAATATCGTAAATTATAGAAAAACTTGTGAATGCGCATTAGAATTACTATACAATATACATTTTATTTTTCAAGCACTTTTTTTTCAAACTTTCTTGCCTAGAAGACTTTATTAAAGCTGTAAAAGTGATTATCCCTAAAATTTTGTATTTAGCCATAATAAGTTATGTTAATTTGATTTTAGTATGAAATCCTCGAATAAATATAGCAAAAACAACATAATCTAAATAATATGAGATAAAATGTTCATGTATTTAAATTCTAAATTTTAGAAAATCATAAATAATTTATAATCGATTCAAATTTTCTTTTCAAGGGAGATTAAAATTAAAAAAACTTTGCTTTTTGGACAAAAATCAGCTTAAAAATTGTCTATTGCCTAGAAACTTCGAGATATTTTCTATTAGCTATTAATTAAACCTCTCTGAGTAATCACAGAACATTATTTCAATTTTTTTTCCAGTCAGAGCTTGATTGCTTAGCAACCTAGTAAAATTAAGCATTCTTCTTTTGAATTAGTCAATGGGTTATCTTAAAATATTCATTTGTGCTGGCGACTTTTTTTGGCGGTTTTCTGGACTATCGCCAAATATATAAACCTTTGTTGCGACCCTATTTCCCACCCATTTTTTTCTAAATTTTGTCTACCCCCCCCCCCCATATCAAGTATCTGGATTCCAAATATGTAAAAAAAAATATATGTTTATTCTGAGAAAGTACGTTTTTGTGTCTGATTTCGTAACTTAATTAATAGTTAGCACTAACTAATTAGCATATTTGAGGTCACCCCCAGGAACCATCAAGATTGACACTTAGTTCGTGAAAATCCGATCATTAGAACGAAAATTATTCAGGGTGATATCTTTTTTTTTTTTTTGCTGACTGTACAATGTATATAAGTCCAATGAATGAATCTACACATGTACAATACATGTATGTTCCATATATGCATATATATATCAATATGTACTATATAGGCAACTATATAGGCATGTACAATATATGAATATATACACAAACATGTACATACGCACATGCATTACATTTATACATTACATACATTGTATGTTCGTATAAATGCAATATATGTATATCCAAAGAATGTATGCTCATATGTACAATACATTTATGTCTAAATATATGTACAATGCAATAAAATGTATGTAAATTAACTGATAGTGACTCAAGCGAGCTAAATGACAAAATCGAACGATATTTAAATTTAGTTTTCAGCCTTAATTCTTCTATATCATTTAAAAATTCTTAGAATGAAAAATAATTGTCACATATTTTCATAAAATGTTTGACATTGCAAATTTATTTTTTTATAATATAATGCATAGCTCATAGAAATTTTTAGACGGCAAAAAAACAGTTAATTTCATATGTAGAAATATTATTTAGGAAATTAAAATAACATTATGTGGTTTGCTTTCTAAAAAATTTAAGATCGAGTTTTATATGACTTGGAATAAATTTTTAAAACACACTTTAACAACTTTACTTGAATAAATGTTTTAATGGATGCACAATGTATGTGTATATTATAATTACGTTTATTTAAATGTACACATGTACTTAAACATTGCATATAATTATGTACAAGTATACGTTGTATAATTGTACATAATTACATACGTACATTTCGCATATAACTATTTTTTTCTACATCGATACATTACATGAGCATATGTATTAACAAAGTATATAGTTATGTAAGTACATACGTTGCATGTACTTACCATATATCTATGTATATTTAAAAGTACATGCATGCATGCATGTGTTCAATTTACGCAACTATGTACATATTGTGTACCATACAAACAACATTCTTACATATTGTACGTATATACGTACAATTTATATACGTGCTATTATCGTAAATTCATACAATGTACTTAAGTACATAAATCCATGCATACGTATAAACATTAACTTCATATACTCTCATACATATATTGTCTATGTATACTAACATACAAAACATTGCATTTGCATACAAACGAACATACATGCGTACATGAGTCATAAATGCATAATTATGCGTATTAAAGCATATACGTATTATATTATATATATTACAATATAATTATGTATATTGTACGTACAATTAACGTTTCTGCATATATTGTATATCAATATATAGGAATCACAAATTGTACGTATATTCTATGTACATAAAAGTATGTAACCCCATACATATTTACATAATGTATTTGCATACAGTACACAATCGTAATTACTTGTAATCGTACAGTTTAATATCATGTAATCATATATTTTGATTACTTGTAATCATATTTACCCGTAATCGTTTTTGCTGTGATTACTTGTAATCGCAATTACTTGAAATTATGATTACAGTTGTAATTAAAATATTGGTGAATTGTAATCAAGATTACAAATAATTGATTATTGTAATCAATTATCATGATTACAGCTGTAATCAAAATTTTTAAGTTGTTATCACGATTACAATTAATTAATTACTGTAATTGACTAATGTAATCACGATTACAGCTGTAATAAAAGTTGTAATCACGACTGAACGTAATTGATTACTGTTATTGTTTGTTGTAATGACGATTAGAGCTGTAATCAAAATTATGTTATCTTGTAATCAAGATTACAAGTAATTGATTACTGTAATCGAAAAGTGTAATCGATTACATTTTTTCCCAACTCTGGTATTCAGCTAGCGGATACTGTAAAAATAAAATAAACTGCAACAATATAAAATAAAAGCTTTACTAATTCACAAACCAAAAAATGACAAATAAAAAAAAAGAATAAATGAATAGTCAGATGACACCCTTCAAAATGACCACCCACACGGCTTTAGTTGGTAAATTAAGCAGGAACTGCATTATGTATCAACAATTGAAGAGAAGAAATCTAAAATAAATCAAATCAAAACAAAGTGTATTAAAACAAAATGTTTCAGGGAAGAAAAAAATGGTAATTTTAAAATGAAACCATACAGCAATAGTTTGTACGTTATACAAACATTAAGGACTACTTTATATACTATTTTACTTTGTTATCTAAAATATCATAAATGTGAAGCATAAAGCAACATTTTGAAACAGTAGCTTTCAAAAATAGCACAAATTAAAACAAAAATAATTGCATCAAAAATAAATGTATCCGAAACAAGCGTCAAAAAACATTTACTTCCAACAGTCAACCTGCAACAGTAAATTGTTATGCAATAAGTGTAGACAATATTTTTATTTACAATATAAAAAAATGTAATATAAATGTTAAATATATGGGCATTATAGATGATAACAGCTTTAAAAACTAGCAAAATTCAGAAAAAAACAAAATGTATAAAAACCGAATGTTTCAGGGGAAAAAAACAAAACAAAAAAATATAGCTACAGTAGTTCAGCAATAGTTTGTATTTAATGAAAAACAAGAAAATGATTTTAATTTAATTTCAAATATATTAGAAATGTAAATTACAATGAAACAATGAGAAACAACTTTAAGACCTAGACAAAATCCAAACAAAAAAATATATATCAGAACCAGAATTTTCTGAAAGAAATAAGAATAACCTGCCCAACGCAAGTGTTTGTATGTAATGCAAAATTAGGAAATTATTTTACTCTAATTTAAAATATATTGGAAATGTAAAGTACATAGAAGCAATGAGAAACAACTTTAAGAACTAGAACAAATCAAAACAAAACAAAATGTATCAGAACCAGATGTTTCAGATAGAAATAAAAATAGCAACTCCACCACAACTGTTTGCATGTAATCGTTTTTGTTGGGATTACTTGTAATCGCAATCACCTGGAATTATGATTACAGTTGTAATCAAAATTTTGGTGAATTGTAATCAAGATTACAAATAATTTATTAATGTAAACACGATTACAGCTGTAATCAAAATTTTTGAAAGTTGCAATCACGATTACAAGTAATTGATTACTCTAATCGACTATTGTAATCACGATTGCAAGTAATTGATTACTCTAATCGACTATTATAATCACGATTACAAGTAATTGATTACTCTTATCGACTATTGTAATCATGATTACAATGTAATCAAAGTTGTAATCACGTTTGAAAGTAATTGCTTACTGTTATTGTTTGTTGTAATCAAAATTATGTTATCTTGTAATGATGATTACAAGTAATTGATTTCTGTAATCGATAAGTGTAATCGATTACATTTTTATCCAACTATGGCATTCAGCTAGCGGATAACGTAAAAGTAAAATAAACTGCAACAATATAAAATAACAGCTTTACAAACTCACAAACCAAAGCATGACAAATATTAAAAAAATTAATAAATGAATAGTCAGATGTCACCCTTCAGAATGACCACCCACACGGCTTTAGTTGGTACATTAAGCAGTAACTGCATTATAAACCAGCAATTGAAGATAACAAATCTAAAATAAATCAAATCGAGACAAAGTGCAAAAGAACAAAAATGTTTCAGAAAAGAAAGGAAAAAAAATAGTAATTTTAAAATGAAACCATACAGCCATAGTTTGTACGTTATACAAACATTAAGGACTACTTTATTTACTATTTTACTTTGTTATCGAAAATATCATAAATGTGATGTAAAAAATTATTTCAAAACAGTAGCTTTCAAAAATAGCACAAATTAAAACAAAACAAAATGCATAAAAAATAAATGTATACGAAAAGAGCGTAAAAAAACATTTATTTCCAATTGTCAGCCTGCAACAGAAACTTGTTATGCAAAAATTGTAGATTATATTTTTATTTACAATATAAAAAATGTAATATAAATGAAAATATATGGGCATTATAGATTATAACAGCTTTAAAAACTAGCACAATTCAGAAAAAATAAAATGTATCAAAACCGAATATTTCAGAGGGGGAGGGGGAAATAATATAGCTACTCTACAGCAATTGTTTGTATGTTATGCAAAATTAGGAAAAGATTTACTCTATTTTTTAATTTAAAATATATTGATAATGTAAAATACACAACAACAATGAGAAACAACTTTAAAAACTTGAACAAAATAAAATGTATCAAAACAAGATGTTTCAGTAAAAAGACCTAAAATAAGTAGAAATAGCCACCCCATAGCAAGAGTTTGTATGTAATGAAAAACTAGGAAATGATTTTGCTCTAATTTAAATTATATTAGCAATGTACATAGAAACAATGAGAAACAACTTTAAGAACTAGAACAAATCAAAACAAAACAAGATATATCAGAACCAGATGTTTCAGAAAGAAATAAAAATAGCCACCCCACCGCAACTGTTTGTATGTAATGCAAAATTAGGAAATAATTTTGCTCTAATTTAAGATATATTAGCAGTGTAAAGTGCTTATAAACAATGAGAAACAACTTTAAGAACTATAACAAATAAAACCAAAACAAAATATATCAGAATCAGATGTTTCAGAAAGAAATGAAAATAGCAACCCCACCGCAACTGTTTGTATGTAATGCAAAATTAGGAAATAATTTTGCTCTAATTTAAGATATATTAGCAATGTAAAGTGCATAGAAACAATGAGAAACAACTTTAAGAACTAGAACAAATAAAAACAAAACAAAATATATCAGAACCAGATGTTTCAGAAAGAAACAAAAATAGCCACCCCACCGCAACTGTTTGTATGTAATGCAAAATTAGGAAATGATTTTACTCTAATTTAAAATATATTAGAACCGTAAAATACATAGAAACATTGAGAAACAACTTTAACAACCAGAACAAATCAAAACAGAACAAAATGTATCAGAATCAGATGTATCATAATGAGAAAAATAAATGGCCACCAATTACTGCATATGTGTTCTTTATATTGTCCGCTTTTACTGCTGTTCCTCTTCTTAACATAAAATTATTCGGAGATAATAGTAAATTAGCAATCTGTCTTACAGCTTTTCCACGCGCTGTACTCTTACCACCAAAAAACTAAGCCTCTTTCACCTGATTATACATATTTCAAAACATCTATATTCAAATCTCTTCGTATCATCCGTCTAAGGTTACTTTTTTAGTATTATCTATTATCCCAATGTGGCATTTTAATGAACCAACTGACAGAGATAATATCAGAAGGAGACATACAGGACTTGGGTAAAAAATATTATTCCTCCTATTCTCAGTGTACGTTTTAGTTGATTACAGGCAAACTAAAAGTGGTTTTCCAGTTTTTTATTGTAAAGTATTTCTATAAATTTGCCTTTCTGAGAAAGAGATATATAGTTATCGTTTTAGAATTATTAAACTACCGTAAACCGTGGCGAGTCTACCCATCCAGGGGCGAGTCTACCCATTTTAGTTTTATATAATTTTCACTATTTTAAATTGCAAATAAACATTTTTTTACCGACGGAGGACTTAGTTCAGACTCTAAGGAAGATGGCGCTGTAGTAGTTTGATCCGTTTTTATTTATTTGGTGTCTTTTTAACCGACCTGTTCAAACGTCTTTTGAGAGATTTGTATTGAAAATCAGCAAACTTTTAGTTGGTGCTCCGTAAGTATATTATTATTATTACCTAAAATTAATGTAATCTTAGTCTTAGATAAGTTTATCACTTAACCAAAGTGAAAATAGTAATAATAATAATATACTTACGGAGCACCAACTAAAAGTTTGCTGATTTTCAATACAAATCTCTCAAAAGACGTTTGAACAGGTCGGTTAAAAAGACACCAAATAAATAAAAACGGATCAAACTACTACAGCGCCATCTTCCTTAGAGTCTGAACTAAGTCCTCCGTCGGTAAAAAAATTTTTATTTGCAATTTAAAATAGTGAAAATTAAACAAAACTAAAATGGGTAGACTCGCCCCTGGATGGGTAGACTCGCCCCGGTTTACGGTATAAATAATTTATATTTTCTTTTCCTGCAATATATATTTACTTTCTAGCAATTTATATTTAATTCAGCAATAAAACTTACATTAATTCACCAACGCGTGTAGTTAATTAATGAATACAAAATTACTGTTAAATTTGAAACATTACTAGGAATTAACTTTCGACACTTTAAAAAATCAATAAGTCTATTGTAGAGTTATCCCTTCTAAAATATTCGTTTCGCCAGGCCTTTTTTTCCCTTCATAAAATTAAAGTTACAAATAAAATTTAATGAAAATAGTCTACTTTTAACAGTAATTTTTTGACAATTTATAACTTCTATCTAAAAAGTATAGCACCAGTTTTAAAATGGGGACTATAAGAAAACATTTAAGTCCTAAAAACTAAATTTCGCGAAACAAATGGGAGAAATTATTATTTTTTTTTATTACGTCCGAACAATCTACGTTTTACTCTGCAAATTTGTAAAATTAAAGTGCTTCTTGTAACGATAAATATCTAAGATAATCTTCAGGTACTTAATAATTACAATGTTAAAACTTACAAATATAAGGAAAATTGTAAAGAAAAAATTATAAAGTAGAAAGTAATTACGTCCAAACAGTATACGTTTCGCTCAACAAATTTTTAAGAATAGTTTTAAAGAATCTCCTGTAGCAATAAATATATCAGATAATTTTTTAGATACTCAATACGTTATATATTTTTTACAAAGTAGGAATTTACAAATTTAATGAAAATTGAAAAGCAAAATTATAAAATTGGACGCAAGTGAAAAGTAAATATATCCAAATAAAATGCTTCTTGCCCGGCAAATTTTATTAAATTAATTTTTAAAATATTTCTTGAAGCGAAAATCAGATAATTTTTGAAATACTTTATACAATATATATTTTTTTTTACACTGTAAAGATAACAATTCTTAGATAATTGATATACCTAATACATTATATAATTTACATTATTTAATTTTTTTTTACATTAGGAATTACACATAAAATTTATTATTTTTAACAAATTAACTAACAATATCTAATAATTGTTTTAAAAACAAAGAAGGGTTTTTTAAATAATTTTTAAAAACTGAGACTACTTTTTTATCCTAAATGTTGACATTCCCTTATTAGTTTAGGAGAAAAGAGGGAATTGAAACTAGTCATATGTTTATAAACTAATCACCGCCTGAAGCCTGATTTCAGAATTTTCAACATATCTCTTATTTATTATTGCTACTAAAACTGCTTGCTAAAAATATTTCTTTAGTTGCATTACTTAAATTGAATTATGTACAACAAATTGTGTTCACTATAGTTATTCTAGTACAGTATTTTGAAACAAATAGGTATCTTTCGGTACGATGACTTGGCTAGATGACATTCCAGTAAAAGAAGCACTAGCGGTCGACGAAGTAAGTTCTAAAAGATTTTATTTGTCACTTATGTGTTATCCATGCAATATTAGGATGTATTTAACTTTATTTTATAACCGCTGTTGAACAGCCGACCCAATGCTTCGGGTTCACGACAACTAATGTTCAACTCTGTAGCCTTATAATTCTGAACCCAATACAGAAGACAAGGGAACTTCTGAATGAAGTATTGGGAGGAATTTGCCTTCGTGGAGGACTTTTTTGATAGAACTAACCTGCATTTAAGTTACGTGGAGATGAAAACCACGGAAACCTCACATGGATAACCTGACGGCCAGAGGACTCTAACCCATGATCCATCTACCATGACAGTGGATACCATGATCCACTAAGAACATTTTACGTCAGCAATGTGGACGGTGTGAGCCGGGAGCGGAATTTGAATCGGCCAGCCATCGCTGGGATTCGAACCCGGTTCAACTCCTTAGAAGGCGAACGCTCTATCCCCTGAGCCACCGCGGCTTTATTAAGATGTATAGGTGATTCTACAAATTTCGGTAAATTTGAAACATAAGATTTACTTAAAAAAACATCATTCTTCAAATGTAAATTTATACGTTGTCTGTAGAGCTTAAAAGTTTGCATTTTATTTTATTTTTGTATTTTTTTAACATTTTATGGATAAAAAAAATCATGTTAATGACGGACGAGAACACGCGGTTTTTAAAATGAAAATTACATTTATTACCCATCTTAATGTTCTGATAAAAATTAAAAAAATAATTCTGTGTTATTGTGTTGTATTATTATTCATCAACCGCTTCTTCGGGGGTCGAAAATCGTTGTCCGCGTAATTTATTTTTGATATGTGTGAATAAGAAGAAGTCATTGGGTGCCAAATCAGGGCTGTACGGTGGATGACCCATCAGTTCGATCTTTCGCTTCGTCAGAAATGCCTTTGTTTGAGTCGATGTGTGAGAGCTCGCATTGCATGATGAAGAATGATTCGCCTGTTCTTCTGCTTTTTTCGAATTTCTCCGATGACTTCTGGCAAACAAATGGTCGCGTACCATTCAGAATTGACCGTCCTGCGTTGCTCTAATGCCACTGTTGCCACATGACCGTTAATGCCGAAGAAACAGGCAATCATTTGTTTCGATGTGCTTCTTCCTCGTACAACTTTTGTTGGTTTTGCCTCGTCTTGGAAGACCCATACAGTTGATTGCTATTTTGTTTCCGGTTCATATGCATAGATCCATGATTCGTCACCTGTGTAGATGTTATACACAGCCTTTGATGTACCTTGAACGTATTTTTCCAACACTTCCTTGCACCAATCGACACGAGCCTTTTTTTGAGCGTTTGTCAGATTATGCGGGATCCAACGTGAACAAATATTTTTTACGCTTAAATGTTCATGCAATATTTTATTGATGCTAGTCATACTAATGTCCAAAGACGCCTCTATCTCACGGTATGTCACATGACGATCTTGCTTTATCAGTTCACGCACAGCATCGATCTTTTCTGGCACAACAACGGATTTTGGACGACCTGCACTGGATTCGTCCTGGATCGAACATCGACCACGATTAAATTCGTTATGGCGCTTTATCGCTGAATAAAGAATTAAGTTCATCGAAGCACTCTTGTCTTGACAATCCACGTCGAAAGTTATGAAAAATAATGGCACGAAAATGTTCACGATTCAATTCCATTTTTTGAAAGAGAAGAACTTTTCAATTTACTGTCAACAACACAAATGAAGCTATAATGGTAAATCGTCTGCTGAATTTATGTTTAAAAATATCAAACTTTCGATTAAAATCGTCTGCGGTCGCCTAGCAACACTTACTGTTGCCAAGGCCAGAAATATAAATAGCAACCCTCGTAGTGTTGCCATTTTTGAAATTCGCAAGTTTATAATATTGTACTGGATAATTCAAAGTTTATTATCAAAAAAAGATTTTGAATACAACATTTAAATTCGAGGATTGTTATTAACACTTAGTCAATAAAAAAATAGTGCGTGGAGTCCCTTCGCGCGGAAGAAGTGAAACTTCGCTAATGTGGAAATGAAAATAGGAAGGGGTAGAAATCGATTTTTAGTGAAATCATATTGTTTCTTTAAGACAAACTTTATTAACATTGATTACAACCACCTATCTACATAACTTTATTTTAAAATGTAGTGCAGAATTACATTACAATAATAATAATAAAAAAATAATAAAAAACCAAGTATCTTAGTTTTAAACTCTTGAATTAAAAGCGTAATAATAGCGGTACAGGAAAATAAAATTAAATTAGGGATGCAAAAATATTTATAGAAAAACAATACTTTTATGATTTTTATTAATTTTATGCTGGTGAGAACCAAAACAAAATGGAAATGAATGAGGGAAAACTGGATCCTACCACGTGATTTTCCGGCCAATAAAAATGTAGCGTTAAACGTTTAACGCAACCTTGTTGGAAGTCGCATTGAAGTTTCACTTCAATAATATGAATTACTTAATTGAATAGTGGAAGAGGATGTTGGTTAGTTATAAAATTTTAGCCACTGATTTGCCCGAATTATATTTGCACATAGCTAGTTACCTATATATCTATATAGGTAACTAAACGACTTATATGTAAATATATTCTTTTACTGATCTTAATACTCGATTAACTCAATGGTTTTGTATAGAATTTGCAGGAAATGTGTTGTTTTTAATCAAATTTTGTAAAAATAAATCTATTCGTTTTTGGATTAATAAAAAAATATTACTACAATTTCGTTTAATTCTATTCGTTTAATTAATAACAATATTTAAACAAATGTTTTAGAAACACTAGAAGATTAGAAGAAACTAATGTATGTAATGTATAATGTAATGACTGTATTAATACAATATTAGAAAGCACTATTTTTGCAGATAAAATGTGAGCTGATGACGAGATTATATCATTTTCTAATTTTAATTTTTATTTTGTCAAGGATTTTTTTTAATTCTACTATTCTTCTAATAGTTGATATAATTTTTACCTTTTTTTCTCCTCTTTAAAGCCTTATTTCCCTTTTTTTGTTTCCTTCCTTGTTTTCTTTGTATTTTTATCTTATTATAAAAAGCCTCAACTAATCTTTTTATGTTATTCCTTTATCTAAATATTTTTCTTTATTTTTTTATTCTAAACTAAACTCTCTTTCTCGCACTTTTAGTTTCTCATCTTGTCTTTTTATCTATTTTTGGCTTCAAGTTATGCTTTAATTAGCATTTTACAGTTTTCCTCCCAGCTAACCCCGTGAGAAAGATAAATTTCCCTCGACCTATTTAATATTTATACAATGTATATATATATATATATATATATATATATATATATATTATAGTTACGAAAACGAACCATTGATGATTGTACGCCAAAGATGCTTGAAGATCCTACCTTGTTCTATCGATTTTTAAAAGGTAAGTTAGATATAAAGTAAGTAAATTTATTGAAAGTCTTATCTTCATGGGTCTTAAAGTTTCATTGTCAAATGATTACTAGACAATAAGTCAAGCATTTTACACTTCGAAAAATGTGGGGTAAACAGCTATTTCAACAGAGAAAAAATGTGGGGTAAACAGCGCTATTTCTACACAGTAAAAAATGTGGGGTAAACAGCGCTAATTCTACACAGTAAAAAATGTGGAGTAAACAGCGCTATTTCTACACAGTAAAAAATGTGGGGTAAACTATATAAAAATAATTTTCGATATAAAAAATGTAGGGTAAACCATAAACAGAGCTATTTCTAAAAACGTGGGGTAAACGTGTATTATCTATGGCCGATGACCTATGTAAATTAGAACCTGACATTGTTCTACTTGTTGGTGAATTTGGCTACACGGTACCAATAACCGATAAGTACTGATTTTTTTTAAAAATGTTTATCTTATTTTCATTTAAAACATAATAAGAAAGTTTGCTAATCGATTAATCGTGATAAAAAAAGTAAGTGAACAATTATTATCTCCAATAATTGGCGTTAATATGTTTTAGTATTCGAATTCAATAATTTAAAAAAAATTGAAATTTAAATGCAATTTGGATGGAAAAAACCAGCCTATTTCTGTTTAAAATTACCACTGACGGTTAAGTATTCGACTTTCGATAGCTTATGCAAATTTACTTTAGTATGCAAATTTGATTTTAGCATGTTTTTACATCTACAGTCAAAATATGAGTTTAGCAAGTTCTAAAAATATTTAGTTTTTTCTAGTGGTTTCATCCGTTTCGATTTTTTTTAAAAAATATTTCTTAAAAATACTGTTTCCACTACAGATAACTATATCAATGGTTTATCTATCAATGAAATTTCGTATTTTTTATTGTGCGTTCAAATTACACGACGCCTAGAAAAGGTGATGAAACATATGAAAATTTACAACCTGCAGGAAGAAAAATAAACACTAATCAAATCGATAATTCAACTAAATCAAACTAAAAAAATTTAGTTTTTTCACAATTGGCTAGGATTAAAAATATTTGCAATAATGTTGTTGTAATGTTTATTTTTTAATTAAGAAAATAATTGAAGAATACTAGTTTTTTTATTTCTTTTAACAGGGCGCAATTCAAGTCTTAACTGAGCAGCCCCAGTTAAGCATTCTATTAATATGTTACGCAATCTTTTCTTTGACATCTTTTTTTCAATCTGCGCATTTTAATAGAGGGCGCTGTTTTCTTTTGTTTTCAGTGTTTCCTTTTCCTCTGGTTTCCTTGTGAAATCGCTGTTTGACCTGGTTAATGTGAGTTTTTATTTTCTGATGATTTTGTTTGAGTTTCTGTTCTGAATTGGTTCTATGTATTTCATGTTTTTTTTTTCCTGGACTTCTATACGAAACCTTCGGGGTACTGAGAGAGTTAATTTCGGCATTTGCCTTCTCTCTCAATAGAAAAGGTTTTGTTTTATGGCTACCGGGGCTGGTACCCCCTGAAGACGTTGGTTTCGGTTGTCATATTTTTATTTTTATTTCCTTCGTTTCCTTTATTGCTACATTCATTATTTCTTTTTTTTTTAAATTTCTGCTGCTTTTAAGCGCATTTTTTTCAAAGAAGTTTTGTCTATGTAGAATTTTTTTTAAAAATTTGTATTCTTTTAGTATGACTTATTGTCTAGTCATCATTTGACAATGAAACTTTAAAACCCATGTAGATAGGACTTTCAATAAATTTACGCCCAATATAAAACATTTTTTTTTAATTATTTATTTATTTTATCACAGAGCTTTAATATATTACTTTTTTATTTCCAGCACGGAATTTCAACTTAAAGAACGCAGAAGCTATGCTGCGAAAGGTAAGTTCTAGTTTTCATTTTTTTTTTATTCCTCGAGGTAGCCATATAGAAATTATATACAAAGTGTTTAATAATCCCCACTCATAATTCATCAGTTCGCAGTCAATCACCAGTAGTTAAATGTCGAAAATTTGTCATTTACATGTTGCAATAAATAAAACTATAAAGCGATAATAGATTTTGAAAATAGAATAAAACAGATTGCGAGATATTGGGAACGAATGGGATACTAGAAAGATCATGAACTCAGTTTTATTTCATAACTGTCTTTGAACAGCCGACACAATTTTGAGTTTACGACCATCAATGTTCAACTCCAAAGCCTTGTAATTTTGAACCCAATCCTGAAGACAGGGGAACTCCTGGATAGAGTATTGGGAGGAAGTTTGCTTTCGTGGAGAACTTTTTATGAGACTAACCGGTACTTGGGCGTTCCATGGAGAGAAAAACCAAGAAAACCTCCCATGGCTAGCCTAACGACAAAGGGATCATAACCAATAATCCGACTATCGATGAGGATATTTTTACGGTCGGGAGCGAGATTCGTATCGTCCAGACATCTCTGGAATTTGAACCAGGAGTCACTTCATTGAGAAGTATGAGCTTTATCCCCTGAGCCATATAAATTAATAAAATTTTTCAAAATATTTAATGATTCCCCGAAGTCAAGGTAGGTAGCTAACCAAATTCACCATAACTATATATTTTCAAACGCGGATGACATTTTACAAATTTAGGCTTGCGTAATAACTTTACAATAAATGATAATGATATAGTAGTACATAATAATATAAATGAAAATCATTGATAAAATCACTCCACTTCAGAATTAATCCTACTTATAATCACGGATCCCATGATCCAAACGTGTTCCAGTTTGGATCAAGGGAATAATCATTCCTATTTTGTCTTCTTTGTCTTCACGTCATACCTTTAGTGCCGATTTAATCAGCTTACCTAAGTTGACGCTCAACTTGATTAATTTTCCTTTCAACATTTATGAAATTTCTTTCTAAAGTTATTTATATGTCATAAAAAGGTAGTGTCGCAAAGTATTACCAACAAAAATGTATTTTTTTAAAAAAAATACAAACTCTACAAATAAATTTCTCTTAAAATAAGGATTTTTTACCCAAAAAAGAAGAAGAAAATATTAATTTAAACGTGACGATTTTATTCCAGCACATTCAATGGAGAAAAGAACTAGGAGTTGATACTATTCTAACAGACTACAAAACACCAGAGGTAAGTTATCTACTTATAATGTTCCTATTCATTCTTGGAACTATGATGGTTTAAAATATCCGTACCAAAAATAAATAAGGATACTGAATTATAGGTGCGCTATAGAAAAATAAATAATAATCAATATTGTTAACGCCAAATATAATCTTATAAACGAGTAAGACTTCGTGTAAAAAGTTCCGAGAATAACTTACAGATGGCGCCAAAAAGACCAAATACAGGGTTTTCTGAAATTCGCATCAACAAATTAAGAAGAGCGATAAATGGGCATCACAAGAATAAAAGCTTATCATAGAACATGTGTTCGCAAAGCACTCTTAGAGGATGAAAATGGTAAAAAAATATTATGCTGGTTTCTACATAACGCTAGAAAACTACAAACTTGCTGGTTACAATAAACTTTATGACCATACAAGAATTGAAGTTGCACCCACTCACGTCATTGCATAGTCTACAACGACGTAAAAGCAATTCCTGAATGCACTCGAATATGTTAGGTGTGAACAGACGACATTTTGCGCTTTTCATAATACAACACACACACACACACACATATATATATATATATATATATAAAATATATATATATATATATATATATATATATATATATATAAAAAATATATATATATATATAGAATATATATATATATATATATATAGAATATATATATATATATATATATATATATATATATATATATATATATATATATATATATATATATAAAATATATATATATATATGTTCAAAATGAAGATAAAACAAAGGTATATTACAGACAAATGAAAAAAAAAGGGGGGTGGGATAATAATAATAACAAACAACTGGGGAAAGAAAAAGAATTAATTTAAAAAAAAAAAAAAAAAAAAAGAGGATAAAGTTTTTTTTTATAAAACCGGAAAATAAAAGATATAATCTTTTCATCAGCCCACACGATTATATCCGAAAAAGAGTGCTTTCTAATATTGTATCATTATAGCCAAAGCAAAATATATCAATACAATAGTGTGAGGAGCACTCAAAAAAATTTTTTTCAAAAATTACGACAAAAAAAATTGTTTACGTAAAAAGATTGCCAGATTGCAAAATATGAAAACTATGAAAACAAAAGCGCAAATTGAGTGTAACTAGAGGAGTTTAAAGTGCAAAAAAAAAAAAAATTTTAAAAAAATACATAAATACAAATTTTAAAATTCTTTACTAATAATTTCTTCCTTAATTTGTATAATTTTTCCTTGTGCAAATCCGTTTCGGGCAAATCCTTGGTCAAAATTATTTACTAAAAAATTCCTTTACTAAAAAATTCCTTTGTTAATTTATAATATTTTTCCATGTGTAAATCCATTTCGGACAAATCCGTGGCTAAAATTATGTACTAATAAATTTCTTTGTTAAATTATACAATTTTTCCATGTGCAAATCCATTTCGGGCAAATCCGTGGCTAAAATTATGTACAAAACAGGCAATTCATGCTTCTTTCTCTTTTCTATTTTAAATTTTATATTTTTTTCTTAAAGAAATATTTATTTTCTAAAATTATTTATAGTCAACTTTTTTAAATTATCCAGTATAATATTACCTCGTGCACATCCGTTTTCTGGCCCATCCTTGGTAACTAACAAATCAAACGCACTTCAGTAATGCAGCAAAAACGCACGTTAAACTCCTCTAGTTACACTCAATTTGCGCTTTTGTTTTCATAGTTTTCATATTTTGCAATCTGGCAATCTTGTTTCGTAAACATTTTAAATCATTCTTGAAAAATTTCCCGTTCATGTAAGTCCATTATATTTCACTGCTTGCTTTATAGATTTTGTTTTATTCTGCTCTTCCTTTATATTTTATTTTCTGTTTTTGCGTGTTATTTTTACTTATTGTGTTTTATTTTATTTGTCGTAATTTTTGTACAAAAATTTTTGAGTGCTCCTCACACTATTGTATTGATATATTTTGCTTTGGCTATATTGATACAATATTAGAAAGCACTCTTTTTCGGATATAATCGTGTGGGCTGATGAAAAGATTATATCTTTTATTTTCCGGTTTTTTAAAAAATAAAAAAATAAAAACTTTATCCTCTTTTTTTTTTTTTTATTAATTCTTTTTCTTTCCCCAGTTGTTTGTTATTATTATTATTCCCCCCCTTTTTTTTCATTTGTCTGTAATTTACCTTTGTGTTATCTTCATTTTGAACATATCTTATGAGTTCTATTTACTTGCAGCTTATGCGCAATAAATGATACTTATTGTTTTTCTTAATTTTTTTCTGTTTTTTTTTGTATTTATTTATTTTGCTGTATATATATATATATATATATATATATACATTTGCGCAATGCATGCCTTACCTCAGTAAAGAAATCAGCAGAAATTTTAATACAAGAAGAATTAATTACACAATGGATACCATATGCACTAAAGCTGGAGATATTCAGACTAATACGGCTTCAGTAGTTGAGCAATAGCAATAAGTTGTTCTTGTTCTATAGTTTGTCTAGAATTCCCCCCCCCCTACAAAGACTGAGACCGTTTGCTGCTATATAAACAAGAATAGCGCATTTCAGGGAATGTAGCTTCCCTTTACTCTAGAGCTAACACTAAGGCTAAGTCTAATACTAGAATGTCAGCTATGTCCATTTTCTTAGCTCTACCCTTTGAGCTACATCCAATTTCTTAAACACGCATTTTGAGCTGTATCCATTTCCTAAATACACATATCGAACTATGTCCATTGCCCTTTTTTAAATATGCCCTATATTCAATTTCTGAAATTTACATGTTGAGCTATCTCCATATGCCCTTTATAACTGTATACAATTTCTTAAAAACTTATTTTGAGCTATATCCATTTTCTTAAATAAGCATTACAAACTATGTTCAGTTTCGCATTTTTTGCTATGTCCATTTTCTTAAATACTCTTTTCGAGCTATGGATTTCCTTGAATATCCATGCCAAGCTGTATCCATTTTCTCAGATATGTTCTTTGAGCTTTGTACATTTTCTTAAATACGCATTTTGAAATAGGTTCTAAGTGAAAAGATCACAACCGATATAATCTATATAAGTAACAGTTAGTTAACCCACAATCGAACCAGTGTTTCAAAAGGGATTTTCTGCAAACAAATGAATGCTGAAAAAAACCAATTTAAGCCTCATTTTATAATTTATCTTTATTTCAGGTCTTGCAAAAATATTTTCCAGTCAGCCAGATTGGATTTGACAAAGAAGGATGCCCAGTCAGCTATACATCAGTTTTCAAAATGGATGCTAACGGTAATTAGTTCTATTTATTTATTTACTAATTTGTTTTATTTCGTTTCATTTAATTTATTTTGTTTCATTTAATTATATTAAAATTTTTGTTTCATTTTATTGCTTGTTTCATTTTTCATTTATTTAATTGTTTAAATAATTAATTAATTAATCATAAATATAAATATTAATGAGGAAGAATGAATGGTATGCAACTTTGAAAGCTGATTCAGCGAAAAAATTAATTGCACGATGGACAGGAACCGCTTTAATCGCAGCATGACCCATCTTCACTGAGTAATAACTCTCAGAGTGAACCGATTTTTCCAAGTTATTGATTTTCAAAACTTCTAATCCTCAAAGTAGAAACTATTATATGGCAATTGAGCTATCCTATTGCCATAGGATGACAATAGGGCTATCCTATTGAAATTTTTTTTAAAAATGGGCATAAACCATTATTCTCCTTGATCTTTAGATGATATTATTTGTAAAATCTTTCGTTTCAATAATGCATGGTTTGTTGATTTCAATATACAGTTTAACTTTTTGTAGAGGCATTATTTTTAGACATAGTTGTCATACTGATTTTTCATGAAAAAACTCTATAAAACTTAAACACAGTTTGTTGTTGATGTTACTACAGCGACATACCAATACCAGCAAGCCTGCAATGGAAAATCAAGCTAATTAAAGGTAGAGGGTGCGATTTTGTTTTTTCAGTGGCGCCATCTATGGCCAAGAGTACGACTTCAGTCGCACCCACTTCACAGCCCGTTTTATAAGGAGAACCCATTTCTACTCCATTCATTCAACCACAGATAGTATTTTTAGTAGTAACACAGATGGAACCAGAGAACGATCAATCTCCAATTCAATACCCCCAGACGTATTTTATTTTAAAACCGTCGTTGAACAGCCGACCCATTTTTAAGTTTACGACTACCAATCAAAATCAAATCAAAACCATAATCCCTTCCCGCCCCCATTAGGGGGCATCCGGAGAATACTGTAGACTCTAAGTGCGCGCACGTTGACCTCTAATCAAAAGAAAAAGAGGATTGGAAAAGGTAGGCTTGGTGGCGATCCATGGCAACACGTCGGAAAAATGGGCCAGGGAGGCAGAAGTAACTCCAGGGAAAACCCTGGTAATGTAGGTTGGGAGCCTACCAATGTTCAACTCAGTAGCCTTGAAATTTTGAACCCAATCCAGAAGACAAGGGAACTCCTGGATCAAGTAGTGGGAGATATTTGCCTCTGTGGTGGACTTTTTGACGGACATTTACGTTACATGGTGTGGAAAATTCGGTTCTCATCATTGAAAAGCGAGCGCTCTATCCCCTTATCTACCATGGCTCGCCAGAGGTATTGATTTGTTATGGGAACTTGGAGGACTTTGTGATCGTGACAGATTTGACGTGCACCAGTCACCATTTAATACACGAGGATTTTTCAGCCAGTGGGATTCGAACTCACGATCTCGCGCGTTCGCCCGACCATCCAGCCTATCCTGGCCACACACAATTTGTAAAATATTGTATTGTTAGAAATTGTGTCTATGTTAGAAATTGTGTATATTTTTAATGCCTATCAATATTAGGGAACACGTATTATTCAACATTTATAACTTAGATATGGTTGTTTTCTGCACCGACTAAGAGCGGACATACACTGGCTTACAAATACAGGGGACACAGGCACAAGCATCTATCTAAAAGGGATATCCAAATGGATGACTAAATAATAGGGCAAAAATATAGTTGCTCACGAACACTAAAATTTAAATCTATCTTCTATTTTTTCCATCACGCAAATAAAATTTTTTAACAGGTAAATACTGAGCTCAGTGAAAAAAATTTTATGACAAATACTATTTAATTTTCCAGCAAATTTAATAATGAAAATTAACGTTAATTAATGTAAGAAAAAACCATTACTTTAAAACGTCATGTCCTTAAAACGTAAATCCTATTTAGAATTTTTGTCACATTGATTTAGCCTAATAAACAGAAACAATGGAATGTGTTTTCAACATCAATGTGAACAACAACAATCTCGAGCCTGCTGTACTTCCGGTTAGAAAGTATACAGATGCTTATTACAGCTTATTCTGCAAAGTGATATTATCAAACAGATAATTTTTTTTTTTTAATAAAAGAAATAATTATCTAATTTCTGATCTCAGATCTGCTGAATTTCATAAGATATAAATGATATTAAGTAATTCTGGCGAGTTTGAAGTAAAAATTTATTTTATTTATTTATCGATGTTAAAAAAGTTGACATGGCTGCTAGATTTAGAAAGAACTCGCTTTTTTAGGACTCCTAATTTAGACTCTTTTTACTTGTTTATTACTGTTCTTGTTACAAGCCCTGCACCATCATTCGTTAGCGTTAGCATAGTGTTCGAGCAGAGAGATTAAGTTCATTTTACAAATTATCATTTAGGTTTAAAGTTCGAAGTTGGTATATTGTTGACAAGGTAAGAAGTGTTTTATAAGAATTCTTTTTTTTTTTTTTTCAAATGGCGATTCTTACGTCTTGAAAAGACAGTCTTCAAATAACGGCTCTTTTCTTAACACAAATAATAAATCAGGTAACAAATACACGTATACAAGCAATACTTTTTTTTTTAATGGCGGGCACGTGGGACGAAGACCCATTGGCCACGGAAAATGCTGTAACTGCTTACTCTCTTTTCGTTACTGAGTGGGCACCTGTGGCGAAGCCAAGGCGCTGGAGCAGCGTCGCCCACGTCACACTACCACAAACCCGTTAATAGGGCGGGTCACATTCACACAATCACACACAAAGGAGAAAGGACATAGAACACAAAGAGAGAGAAATACAAGCAATACTAATCAAGAGAGTTTCAAAACACGTGATCACGTTGGGAGCCAAATAGCTTCAAAATACACCGGAAAGAGTAACCCGGAAGTATGGGCAGCATAGAGCTTGTAGCACACCCTAGTGTTGAAAACACCACCAGTATTCACTTGCTGTATAAGGAATATTGCATTCTGCTCCTAAATTCGCGATTGCTACGGTCGAATACGCCATCAGGGGTGAAAACCGGTTCCATGTCTTGCCCCTTCTCTCTTCCTCTTCTAACTTGTATAGGAATGTACTACGATATTTTCGACTTTCTTAATATTTTTCGTATTTACTTGTCAAAAGTATTTTTTTTTTTAATTTCCATGACGTTTTCTTTTAGAACTATGTTCAATGTAGTTTTCTGTTCCATATAGATTCCAACTTTATTATATGTTTTTATCAAGTTTTCAATCTATTTGAAAATGAAGACAGAAACTAACGTACTTCCTTCTCCCATGACTCTCCACACGCTAATGGTGAAAGCATGCAAAGTATTGCCAGAGGTAGAGAGTTCTGCTGTACGACACCTGTAAGCCCATTTTGATCGCTAATCACCGCCATTCACCATCGTACCGTAGAGAATGGGAGAGTTTTGAAGTATCGTTTATAAAAAATTAACTAAACTTTCTGTGGGAAAAAAAACTAATAATTATTAAATTAATAAATAATTAATTTCTTCTAAGAGACATCCATTATTTACCACAATTTCTGGAGTAATATAGAAGTTTAAACCAGAGGCTGAACTATGTCAATGAACTATCAATCAATGAATTAATTCAATCAAATACCATAATATTGTGGTTGTTAATAAGCCATTTGCTTACACAGTTTTATTTTAAAATAAAACGTACTCCAATTGGTTGCTATAAGTAACTGATTGATCTTTGGTGACTTTTCAATTGGCAGGTAAATTAAGTGAAGTCTGCTTAGATATCGCTCACAGCTACCTCTATTCAGCTTTCCAAAACTGTTCTTTAATATCCGCTTGATTTTATACGTAAACTTTTAAAAAATTTACTCATTCGATAAAAATACGTGTATTCATTTTAAACATTTGCATTTTTACTCGTTATTGCTTGAGGTATCCAAGTCCGAGACTGAACTCGATCAGTGTTCCACTATCAATCAACCAATTTCTGTTTGCAATATTTCTATCGAGTGATTCGTATTCCTATCCCATTAGAAACGTATTTCCATTGGTTGCATTCGTAACCAATTGGTCATGGATAGATTTCCAATGGACAGGTAAGTGAAGTAACGTCAGCTTAGACATCTCGATGCTAATAGAAAAATTTGGCTTTTTGCCAATGTCATCGGTATTTTGCAATGCACCAGGCTGATTGGAAAATTTTTCTGTACTTTATAATTTTTCTAATATTATAAACTTATTGCAATCAGCCTACACACGTTTCGGCTGATTATGAAATGTACGAAGATTTACTCAATCACACTGAATTTGATGGTCTATTTAAAGTAATCTTTCGCTAAAAGTTTAGATTTATGGCTAACTGCCTTATTAGTTAGTCTATTTGACCATTGAATCAAAATATATACACGTATATAACATATATGTAGGGTGTTCAGTAAAGGCCGTTCTTAATATTAATTTTTAGGAAGTATGCACACATTAATATTTAACCAAAAAAAAAAAAAAAGAAGAAGTCCTATCGAATTCTGACAAATCAAAGTACAAAAAGCAGATGTGATGTTCTTCAAGTTTAAATGAAGATTAATACTTGAAGATGTTTCTAATAATCGCCTTACAACTTTTCTCTGTTTCCTCCTACAATCAAATCTCTCTCTCTTGTTGTTTATTACGTTCCCCTTGCTGTAATGTGATTTGCTAGATTTTGAAAGTGATCGATATTAATTTAAGGCTCCCAATGTGTGGGTTTTTTCCCATTTTTGAAAAGGGTTCTAATAAATAATAATGACAACCTAACCCGAACACACTGTATTTTTTTAATTAACCTGAAGTTATGTGTGAGGTTATGTCGGCTCCCTTCGATAAACCTAAAAAGTTTTTGGCTGATTAGAAAATATTTTAGAGCCAATTAGCCTGGCATATTGCAAAATGCCTTAATGTTTAATTAGCCTGGCGTCTTGCATACCGCCGGATTATTAAATTAACCTGGCGTATTGCTAAGAGTCGGATAGAGCAATTATCCTATATGGCTATACATTATTATGCTACTCATTTTCCCTTCGTTATTTCCAGGTATTATAAAATCGTGCAGAGATATCGATCTTCTGAAACAATGTATATATATTACAAATAAAGATGTTGAGAAGATGTTTGAACGCAATCGCAAGGTAATAATTTTTAGAAGAAAACATTTTACTGAGAAACTAATTTACTTATTAATACCACGCATTTTCTTTGAACATGCCTTTTTTTCGACGATTTTGGATTTTTGACCCATAAAATATGGAGAAGGCCGCACTATTACGCATTTTCTTCGAACATGTCTTTTTTTCGATGATTTTGGATTTTTGACCCATAAAATATGGAAGAGGCATGTTCAAAGGCATGTTCAAAAAAATGCGTGCTATTGGGGCAATAGCACGCATTTTCTTTGAACATGCCTTTTTTTCGACGATTTTGGATTTTTGACCCATAAAATATGGAAGAGGCATGTTCAAAGGCATGTTCAAAAAAATGCGTGCTATTGGGGCAATAGCACGCATTTTCTTTGAACATGTCTTTTTTTCGATGATTTTGGATTTTTGACCCATAAAATATGGACGAGGCCACTATCTGGAAAATATAGTTCTATAGTTTATGCAGGAAAGCAGCCGAAAACTTGCACCCCTTGATGTTAATTTCACGTTTTGTGTGTTTCACGAGAACTTATCAAGCGAATTAAAACAAACTTTTGCACACAAATATAAAATTTATTACTCCTAATACAATGTCTTGATAAAATTAATTTTCAATTATCATTTAATACTTTATTCAAAAATAATCTGAATGTAAACAATCACAAGCTTCCTGAAACTGTGAGAAATTTAGAAAACTTCTGGTGTACCTCTCTGCTTATGTTATGCTTACGTGGTGATTTGTGAAGAGGATTAATATTCTAGGAAGTTTTATGAATGAGATTTTTGTTTAAATTTTAACGTAATTTTACCATTCATAAGAGTTTTTTGTAATTTATAAATTCTAACTAGTTGTGAGTCTAAAATAAATTTCAGAAAATTAATATCACAACATAAATAAAGTGTAAGTTTTGCCATGTTTTGTCCCAAACAAAACATTGTTGTTTCGTTGAAATTTAAATTTAAAAAACGCGTTTTGTTGTGAACACTACAAGCGTAATAAGATTTGATGGCGCCCTTTTCAAGTTTAGGCGTAAAATTCAATTAGAAATAGTAACCGGAAGTCTTACGACAAATTTTAACCCATAGCGCCATCTGTGCTTAGCTTTACACGATTAACCATCCCTAAACAGCATGCTTGTAGCTTTGTCTTTGTGGCGTTATTCACGCCAACATAAGGTAAAGGTACGCAGCATCTAAAATAAAAGCGAACGTGCGCAGTTCCTTCAAATCTTACGTACTGGAGCGTACGGAATCTAAGATAAAAGTATAAGCTTTAAAGTATAAGGTAAAGGTATAAGCTTTAAAGTATAAGTATAAGGTAAAAGTATAAGGTAAAATATAAGGAAAAAGTATATGTATAAGGTAAAAGTATATGTATAAGGTAAAAGTATATGTATAAGGTAAAAGTATAAGCTAAAAGTATAAAAGTAAAGTCCTATAAACTTTTAAAATGAAACTTACAGTAAGGATAATTCTAAATGTTCTTCGTTTATATTTTAGACTGAAGAATTCATTTCACAGATAGTTTATATTTATGATATGGTTGGAATGACAATTGCAAAAGCGATGCACAAAAAAAGTAAGTAAGCATTCCGGAACAATTGAATCCGCAATTTGTAAAGGGAATATTTTTTTTCTTTCAGAAAATTCTTATCTCTTTCCTATATTAATTATATCTTTTTAAGGAATGAATATATGATGTTATCGTGAATGACCGAAACCAAGAGTATGCTGACTTTCACCGGTGAATGTCGACAATCACATAGTCGTTTTAGTGAATGACCGAAATATTTGTTATATCCGATATGATATCAATTTATTCGTTGATATCATTATTGTTTATTCGATATTTTAATATCTGTTGAGAATAGATTAGGAAAAACATAAGTGTTTGGGAGTACCGGTTGAATGCATACCGGACAGTGGCATTTGACCTTAAAAAAAATCATCAGTGTAAGGAATACCGGACAGTGGCACTTAAGTAGACCTAGTATATAGGTTGAACTCCGACCCACCCCAGGGGGGTATACGGAGATAAAAGTAAAATTATCACAATAAACATTTCTCTAAAAACTAAAATTACGATAAAATTTTGCCAAATGACAGTGGTGGTGATCAGTTAAAAATGTATAAACCATAACACTTGACAATTTAAGAGTAGACCTAGTATATATTTCGGACATTTACCAAAGCGACTATGTGATTGTATCTTAGTCCTTTATTCACCGGTGGCAGTCAACAACCACCGATTTCGGTCATTCATAGTAACACCGATTTTCTCACATAATAGCTAAATCAATCGATGCATTTTTTAGACGTTGTAACAACTCTTGTATGCACGATGTCAGTAACCAATAAGGTACGAAACCCAGACGGGACGTACGTTCCGCAAATGTTAATGCTTGAAATAGGCCCATGACTTTCGGTTTTGTTTCCGGTTGTTAACACCGTACTTAAATTCCATTACTAAGCTACTGGCACCAGTCTGACATTCATCCTTGATGATAATCCAAGGGCAATATATATCTAACCGTCCTTGAACAGCCGACCCAATTTTGGGTTTACGACTACCAATGTTTGACTCCGTAGCCTTGTAATTCTGAATCCAATCCAGAAGACAAGGGAACTCCTGGATCAATTATTGGGAGAAATTTGCCTTCTTGGAGGACTTTTTGATGGAATTAACCCGCATTCGCATTACATGGAGAAGAAAACTACGAAAACCTCCCACGGTTAGCCTGACGACAAGAGGACTAACCCATGATCCGTCTATCACTGAGGATATTTTACGTGAGCACTGTGGTCAGTGCGAGCCGGGTGTAGAATTCGTATCTACCAGCCATCGCTGGGATTCGAACCCGTCACCTGATTGGATGGCGAGTCACCACAGCTCATCCAAAGACAATAGTGACTGGCACTACACCTTTACAGTTTAATTCAAAGGGTTGTTTGTGGCAGTAACCGCACTGCCACCGCACCACTTTCCCAGCTGCCCTAATTTCAACCCTGTAAACGCAAGGGGGCATTAAATTAGTGTGAATGAATAATTGACGGCATGATCGGAGAAAGTGTATCCGATCAGACACGGAGCTCTGTTTAATTATTACATGAGTTGTTTTAAGTGGCGCCTGCTGGTGTCATTGCACAATCAACAACGACGTAAAAATGACACTTCTTCGAGTTTGAAGATACGAGGTGTGCTTTTGATGTTTGCCGAAGTGAAGACAATCTACACTATGAGATCATTCCGTGTCCACAGGCGTCGCATAAACTAATGATTAAGAAACGACCCCATCAGAAAAAGCCTTAAGAATTAAGATCTGGTGAGCATGGAAGCCACCGCATCCAATACACCTCATTGGATATGTTGCATCGAGATGATTACACATCTGTAGGGCATAATGTACAAAGGCAACATAGTTAGGTAGGGTAAGCCTCAACTGTCTCCCACCTTCCGTATCTTCTAGAATCAGACCCAGCGTGAGTTTTTTGCCACTTTCGCACTCTCAGCGTGATGGTATTCGGCCCCATTTTCATCATCTTGATGTTTTTTTTATCACCATTTGGAATTTTTTGGTCGAATTTCGGAGCACGTTTACATATTATCTAGCAGGTATGGCCCTGTGGCGTGAAAGGTTGAAAGATCCTAGCCAACAAGGAGACAGAATATAGTTTTTCGCCAAAAATGGTTCCGAAAGAACTGTATGGAACAATGTTAAAATGAGTCGATTTATTATGTTGAATCGAGAGCTTCATTTATAATTTGATTCATTAGATAAATTTTTATGATTCGATAGCTCATAAATAACTGGCAGTGAACTATTAAAAATTACGAGGATCATTATTGTGAGAAGGAGTAAATGATTTCAGTATATGAATATAAAAATAATAATAAATAAATTTGCTAATGAAGCAGTAAAAATTTAAAAAAAGAAGTTAAGAAATTATTATAAAAAATTAATCTTTCAACATTTAAATTAATTAAAGATAAGACTGATAAATTTAACATAGTTTGCCGTATAGAATATTAAAATTTAAGTTAAATATCATAAGAAGAAGTAAATAGGTAATTATATATTTGGTAAATAAAACAAACACTTTAAGGTTACACCATTTCCCCTTTCTTCCTTCGCCGTTACAATGATTTCGGCAAATCTTGCTTTACCCCCAAGGCAGTACGTTTTAGTAAGAAAATGGAATATACTGGAATGAGGAAAATGCAAGATTTGCTGAAACCATGGTAAAGGAGAGTGGGGAACTTGCGTAACCTTGAGGTGTATATTCTATCTTACTAAGACTATAACTCAAATCTACATTTATTTCCTTTGTTTTTAGGTCTGGAAATAGCAATGGAATGGTTCACTATGTTTCAAAACAACTTCCCAGAACGTATGAAAACAGTATACGTAATCAATGGTATATTTTATGACTGTTTCTTTAAAGAATATCTGTCAATTAAATAATAATTACGCTATAAATATCCAAAATTTATCGTTGTAAAACGAAATATTCGAATAAAAAAGAAAAACAGAACTACAAAATTTATTTTTTTTAGACGGAACCCTTTATTTGAACCGCTTATAGGAGATTAAGTAAACTGCAAATTTATTGCCTGGCAATAGTCTAACCTAAGATAAGAACAACATAACTAGAGAGTAAAATAGTTTAATTTTTTGTTGCTAGATGACGCCACATGAGATTAGTTGTTGTTGTTGTCGTCGGCCATTAAGATAAAGGGGATGCGATTGTTATTTTTTTCCAGTGGCGACATCTATGGCCAACAATTCCACTTCTGTCGCACCCATACGTCACACCAGTTTCAGAGAGCAGACCCATTCATTCATCCTCAGCTCGTAATTTTGACCTGAACTAGAGAACGATCAGTCTCCAATTCAGTACACCCAGAGGAATAATTAATTGTGGAAACATAGAGGACTTTGTGATCCCACAAATTTAACGCGCACCAGTCACCATTTACTACACGGGGATTCTTTGGCAGGCTGGATTCGAACTTCTATTTTCACGAACGTAAGTCCAGCGCTCCGCCAACCACGCTATCCCTGCCCTACATCAAATTAGTCGCAGCAAGTAAACACTAATTCAGTTTTATAAGTATAGTGAAATGAGGCAAACATTCAATGGCAGAAAACATAAGTAATGTTAGCAATTTTATTTATGTTTAAAGCATCCATAGTTTTTTACTTTATAAGTGGCAAAGAAATGTGTAATAATAGGTTTTATAATCACATCAATGTGTTATCTTAGGCGGTATGTTTTTATTCTTCGCTTTTGATAAAACTTCTGAAGTATTATGGTAAGGAAGGTGTTTATAGAACAACCTTAGTAAAATATAATTTTCTATGTGCATTATCCATTGATAATCCTTTGATTGATGTATAATTTCATTTATTTCCATTCTTAGCTAAAAATAACATAAAACTTGAAATTTAAACACTCTGATGAAAATATGATAAAATTGAAACATTTCATATCTTTACAGCCCCCCCCTATTTTCCAGTCTTGTTTTCTATTATGAAGATAGTTATTTCATCTGGCCTCTTAAAAAAAAATAAAGATTGTTGGACCAGGTAAGTTTAGCAAATATTGAGTTCGCTGTTATAAAGTTGTACAGTTTCATTTCGCTTTCAGTAGGCAAATCGTACACAAGATAGAGGCTCACAGAAGATTGTTTTTTCTCATCAAAATAATATTTTCCTATTGGGAAAATGAGTGTTCTTAGTTTTTCATGACCGCATGCTTTTCGACTATATAACCTTACTATAACACCATAATGAGAAAAAAAATTGCAAGAATCACACAAAATTGGGTTAACATAAGCATTAATTAAAGAAAAATAGCACAAAATCTAATAAAATAAAATGCAAACGGTAATTTTGGAACTTCTCGAAGTTGATTCGCGAACGCAACGACCTATGGAGGGCGTTGCTATTTGAGACGATTTCTTACCAGCAGAACAACAGGATCATCAGTTGCATTGGAGATTTCTTCAATGTAGTATGGCAATGTTCTTTCTTTATTCGCGATCGCAACGAACTATAGGGGGCGTTGTTGTATGTGCCGAATCCCTGCGATTTCCATATGAACAGTCATTCAGTTACACTGGAGACGTCTTTAATGTAGCATTGTAACGTTCCATCTTTATTGTGGCTGATTAAATTTAAAAAAGAAAAATGTTTGTTTTCTTTCTTATGCAAACGAAAACAAAATGGTATCTCTTTTTTTTAGAGAAGGAACATCCAGAACACATCGGGAAAATATTTGTAAATAAAGAGAAAAAAATAGGTATATTCTTATAAGAGTTCAAACCTAATGCCTGAGAAATAGTTTTACTAAATTTAATGGTATAGCATGAAAGGCCCATTTAAATTTTAACGTTTAATAAAGAATGCTTACGAAACAAAAAAAAGGACCATTCTTTTTTTGTCGCCATTTTTTAGTGTTACGAAAATGCGTCTTTGGGACTTGCCAAAAACAAAACAAGATGAAATTTTATTTTTTTAGGAGCGAAATATTTGATGGAGTAAAATATAACGAAAATGTTATAACATGAAACTTTATCTTAGTAAACGTCCGTTTGGAAATGTTATTTCATTTTGAATCTTATTTATTAGAGTTCATAATGGCTATAGAATCAGGTGAGAGAAAAGTTTGTTTTGAATCTATGCTAAACTCTATATCGGCCCATTTTATACCGAAATCCGATTAACTACTTTGATTTTAAACAAAGTGTTTCATTTTAAGATTTTTTCCAAAAATTTTAAGTGTAGATTGGCAGCACTTAAAAATCTGCCAAATCTGTAGCTGTGGTTAATACGTAAGTACCGAATTTCTCTTCCATACTTTTCTGAATCATATTACATCAAATATTAGATATGCAAGAAGTATACATAAACACATAATTTAATACCATTTAATTTTTCAAAAAATGTATTTTGACAACAATTTCATCAAAAAATTATTAACTAAAAAACGTAAAATAAAGAATTCTTAGGAGAAAAACGATTTTAAAAATTCCTCATTTTTCAATAAAAACTTTCGTATTGTTTCTTTTTTTTAATTCTTATAGAATTTAATCAGACGTAAAAAAAAACATTTTGTAGAGAACGATCATCAAGTATGAAATAAAATTATTTACAAGCAAATTTTTTATTATAAAAATCATAACACTTACCTGATTTATAAGTCCGGAGAATTCCAAAATGATATGTTCTTTGTTTGAAAACTTTATTCTCAAATAATATATACATAGTTTATCCCTTCATTACTTTTAGGTAACATACCACACATCAAAATTTTATAATTGTAAGATCTCGATATGAATTTTGATATGTAGCTTAAAAACAGAATAGCTGAATTCTAGTTGAAATTCTTTCAAAACTAAAAAACACTTACCAAGAAAACGATAAAAAATTTATTTATAATCAGCACAAAAGATACTTTTTCAAGTAATTCGGATTTTTCTTTATTGTTGTTTTCTGAATTATGTAGATACAGAAATATATACTATTCTATGAGGAAGAAGAATATTCTATAACTATTACAGTTCTGTATGGAATTCATTGGAACACATTTATTCATTGGAATGACGAAAGCAATGTTGACTTCATTTTAACTTGTAATGAATTGAAGACAGAAAAATTATTTTACCTCAATACACACATCTGTAACAGCAAGTGATCATGAAATCATGTTATGTTGTTGGTAATAGAAAGGTAAAAATTATTGAGAAGTTGTTCTTCAAATGCTTGGCGTGTTCTGCTTCAATGTTTGGCATGTTCTGATTAGTTTTTTCAAGAAGTTTTACATTTTCTTTAGGGAAATTTTGCTTCTTTTTTGATGCTAAGAAAATGGCGTCCGTCATTGCCAATGGTTATGTGGGAACTAATGCACGATATTTTCAGGCTCCCGCCAGATGGCGTACTCGAGCGTTGCGATCGCGAATTGTGATTTATTAAATTTTAAAAAAAAATGCGTGATATTCTTTCGTGTGCAAGTGAAAACAAAATGGAATATCTGTTTTTTTAGAGAAGGAACATCCAAAACACATCGGAAAATATTTGTAAAAAATCTTGTAATTATAGTAAAAACCTAGTGCCTGAGAAATCATTCTACTAAATTTAATGATCTTGTGTGAAAGGTCTGTTTAAACTATAAATTCCATACTTTTCTGAATCATATTACTTCAAACATTAAAATGAGTAAAAAGTATACAGAAACACTTAATGTTATAGGATTTAATTTTGCAAAAAAAGCTTTTTGACAACAATTTTTATCAAAAAATTTAAAATTTCATAAAAATATCATTGTTTATAAACTAAGAAACGTAAAATAAAGATTGCTTATGATAAAAAAAAAAGATCCTGAAAATTCCTCATATTGAAATAAAAAACATTCATATTATTTCTTTTTATGACTTAAAGTTCTTAATCAAACGTAGAAAACCATTTTGTAGAACTATCATCTAATTAGAAAAAAATCATTTACATGTAAATTCTTTATTATAAAAATCATAACACTTACTTGCTTTATAAATCCGGAGAATTCCAAATGAAGTGTTCTTCGTTTGAAAATTTTATTCGCAAATAATATATACATATATAATCTCTTCATTACTTTTAGAAGACATACCAAACGATTATATAATTGTAAGATCTCGATATGAATTTCAATATGTAGCTTAAAAATAGAATAGCTGAATTCTAGTTGAAATTATTCTTTCAAAATTAAAGAATACTTACCAAGAAAAATATACAAATGTATTAATAATCAACACAATTGATGCTATTTCAAGTAATTCGGGTGATTCTTTATTGGTGTTTTTCCGAATTATATAGATACAGAAATATATACTATTCTATAAAGAAGAAGAATATTCTATAACTATTTGCAGTTCTGCACGTTCTGAAAACATATTTATTCATTGAAAAAAAGTAAGAAATGTTGGCTTCACTTTAATTTCTAATGAACTGAAGACAAAAAAAATGTATTTTACCGTAATACACGCATATGTAACAGTATATGATCCCGAAATCGGAAGTTATCAGTTGCAAGTTTGTTGATAATAGAATGGTAAAAATTATTCAGAAATTTTTCTTCAACTGTTTGGCGTGTTCTGTTTCTGAAAGATTTACCAATGTTCTGGAGAGTTCTTTCAAGTACTTCTGCCTTTTCCTTAAGGAATTTTTTGCTTCTTGTTTGCTGCTAAGAAAATGAAGTCTGACTCTGCCAATGATTCTGATAGAACTAAATGAAAACTTAATAAATAAGTGCCTGATATTTTCAGGCTTCGCTAGAGGGCGTACTCAAGCGTTGCGATCGCGAATTGTTTCTTTACAGTCCCTGAGTTTTTTCTTTTAATTTTCTAGAGTGTTTATTTTTAATGTTTTAGCATACCATTAACTTAAAATATTTTTATGTTCTTTTTACAATTAACTTATTCATAATTACTGTCTTAACCAGCGATTTTAATGAAAATATGAATACTGAACGAAAAATAAGAAATTAGTGACGTCTGAACCTGAGAATTTTTATTGAACACATTTTTTTTATGGTTTTTCTCATTATTTTGAATTAATTTAAGTCAAAATAAGCTAAAAATATTATCATTTTAATAATCTATGGCTATGAAATATAGCATGAAAGACTGGTGTCATTTTCTAATCTAGATAAAATCTACCAGACACTGCTTACTTTCAACAATAATATATTTCGATTCGCTTATTTACGTTATTTAGATCTAAAGAGACAGTTATATTCAACATTAAAATTTCTTTTATTTACAAAATTAATTGCTGATAAATTTGTAAAATTGAAAGGAAAAAAAATCCTTTTTCATTTTATATTTTAGTACAAGTATAATTCCGATAATTTAACGATTTTTTTAGTTACAGCTAGACTCCTTCTATAATTAAAAAATAACAAAATATGATTTTTTTTTTTTGCTCGTAATTAGCAGGGCTAAAGAAACTAGAAAGGCTAGTTCACTCCTTTGAAGAAACTCTCGCCACGCCAAACCTCCGACTTTCGCCTGCTGTGACGTCACTGTGGAGCAAAGCTTACGTTCTTTTACTCCAAGAACGAAGCGTTCGGTCTAACTAGCTTTAACTAATATTGGAGCATTCCTTTTTGTGCAGATTCCAAGACATTCTTTGTTTCTTATAATGATTTTTCTCAGTTTTGTGAAGTGAATTACAAAAATTTAAAATTATTTATGAAATGTCAGTTTGTGACATTGCAACTTTAAAAAATTCTGATAGAAACACAAAAGGGAAAAATATAATTTTCCACGTATTCCCTAAAGTAAATGAACAACTATGTAAAGAATGGCTTCGACATTGCAAACGAAATGGCCCTGTTAATATTAAATATGAACGAATATGCAGTAAGCATTTCTTGAAACAAGATTATGAAGATGATATGAGAAATCGTTTGCTTGAATTGCCGATTAGAATGAGTTTAAAAATGTTCTAACTCTACCAAGTGCTAATAGAGTAAAACAGCAATACGCTTATTTTGCATTTCTGAACTTTTATCAGAATTCGCCATTTACATTGAAATCGCCCAGCTACTTCAAAAAGAAAAAGGCGGACGAAAAAATTAAAAAGTCAAAGAAAATAAAAACTTAAAATGAAAAGTATAGATAATTAATAGTTAAAATTCTCCTAGTGTCATAACGTAGTTTTTAATGTAGTTATTCTAAATATTTATTATTTTTTTAATTATAATATAATTATTTTTTTAATATATTTATATTCCTTTAAACTTAAATATCTATAATCAATTATAAAATTTCTAATATTTTTATGAACCTAAATTATTATTTTGTAAGAATAATTGGGGTTTAAGATTGTTGTTTCCCAATGATTAAGTATAAACAAATTGCCATTAACAGCATATTTCAAAATCAAGATTCTAAATTTAACCTAACTTTAGAAGTTATTAGTATCGAACAATATGTTGCTAAAAAAGTGTCAATATATGCATCTATTTTTTTTTAATATTAAAAGTTAAAACTGAAAATTTTAAAATAAAGTATTTATAGCGTCATTTACGACAATTAGTAATTTAATATTTTGGCTAAGAAAACTTTTTAAAACTATGTTTTTGAAAGGAAATAATATGTTAATTGCATAAAGTTTGAAAGCTAATACCAAGAAAAAGTTGAACTTATTTTTACAGAGAGAATAATACAAAGTTTTCATTATATCTTTGCTTGCAATCTCCGAGATCTGTGTACACAGTGACGTCATGAGGAGGGAAATCGTAGCTTCAGCTCTAAGAGCGGAATGAACTAGCCCTTCTATTCTCTTTAGCCCCTGGTAATTAGAGTGTCAGAAAAAAAATATATAAATGGGACACCGTAGTCCCATCTGCGTCAGAGGTTTAAAAAATATATATATTGGCTGGAATTTAAAACCAATCCAACCCATGGGAAGGCTAGAATACGAACACCATTTGATGCAGTTTTTGTAACACATGTCGTGAAATAATGTGGCGTTTATGAATGAATAATGAAAATAAAAATGAAATGAATAATGAAAATATCCAGAAAAAAAAAGAAAGAAAAAAACATTCAACCAATGGATAACCAGTGATCGTAATGCTATCATAATTTTCCCTCCCTTGTAATTCATCGTCATTATATTCTTTTTATTTTATTTTATTTATTTATTTGTGGAATTTACAGTTGATTTTTTTTTCTTGGAAGACAAAAATTTGAATCCTACACTAGCATTATTCATTCCCCCTCTTCTTGACTAGCTAGAGCTACAGTATCTAGCTAAGGGATGTATCCAATCTACGACTTAAGCACATTTAAACTGTATAAATATCGATTTTTTAATGTTATTAGAAAGTATAATTTTATAACTAGTAGTTATTTGGCTGAAACAATACACATTATGAAGAAAAAAATGGATTTAATAATGAAGAGTTAGATCAATAAAGCATAAATTTTCTTAGAATAAAAAAAAAAATTTAAGATCATATTGTGTTGTAAATAACGAACTGACATAATATGACATAAAAAGAATTTAAAACTCTATGTAAGATTTTTCTTTTTGTTTTTTTATTATTATTATTATTATATTCTACCTCTTTATTCCGTCTTTTTTATTATTCCAACCCTCCGTTTTCAGGACTCATGGTGCTCCGGAGTCTGAAATACTCAAAAAGAATTATATTTAATATTAAAAACTTGTAAACTATTTTACTTCAATTATATTAGGTAATAACGTAGACACCCTACCGACTGAAAACAGTTATTTATGACTGTTCGGTTAAGATTTATCCAGGCTTAGCCAACGTTCTCTATGCTAAATGTGAAAATGGTGCAAAATGTCAATATATAAAGAGAAGTCTAATTTGTGAAAATAAGAATATTTCTGATCTAATCTTTTTTTCTTTTTTTTTATCTTTGGGAAGTTACTCTAACGCTACATTGTTTGGGTTCATAATATATGCTGATACTGAGAATTACATAGAATTTTTTTTTTCGGCTTGCGATTTTTTTAATAGGTCCTTTGATTTCAAATCTGTAATCAGTTTCTCCCTACAAGCTACAGTTTTTTTAGTAACATTTTTGGTCTATTTTTTTCTTCATGTGCATCTGAACGGGTCATAATAGGATGTAAGACGACATTTCTGGGCATGGGTTCCTAGGCACGTTATATTTGATAATGTGCCCCCTAAATGTCTGTTGCTACGTTTACGCGACCCCCTGTAATAACTTTTTGTTTAACATGTACTGTGTGCAAAAAAAACGGACCATTCTGAATAACTTTTTATCTAATATACGGATTTTCACGTTCTAGGATTAATGGTTCGAAGAGATGACCTCAAATATACTAATTAATAAGTGCAGACGATATCTTGAGTTACGAAATCAGGCACTAAAACGTACTTTCTCTGAATAAACATACCTTTTTTTTGACGGATTCAGATTTCTGATTCCAAAAATATACGGGTTATCTCAAAAACTTTTTAAGCTGATTGAAAAATTTGTGAAAACAATTATAAAATTCGTTTGTCCAAAAGTAATTCTATGCAAAAAATATTTTTAGTAAATATTTATTACTATTTTATTTAATAATGGTCGAAAAGTTTTGAATTGTAATGTATAAAATTTTTGCATAATTTTAAAGAACATAATTTTACAAGGCAAATTACAAAGTTTGTGCAAATTTGGTCGAATAATTTTTGAGAAATCAAATTTTAAATATCCGTTTTTGTTTTTTTAATTAATTTCTCTAGAACTATTCCACCGATTTTGCTCAAATTTTGTATTTTTCCATGTAAAGTAATATTCTTTAAAATGATGCAAAAATTTTATACTTAACAATTCAAAATACTTCTGACCATTATTAAATAAAATAATAAAAAAAAATTTAAAAATTTACGAAAAAAATTTTTGCATGGGTTTATTTTTGGATAAAAAGCATTTTACAATTGTGTGCAAAAATTTTTCAATTCGCTTAAAAAGTTCTCGCGAAATAGCGAAATATGCAAAAAGTAAAATTAACAGACTTTGGTTCAAACTTTGGAGAGCTGTACTCACGACCGTATTTCCTAGATTGTGGCTTGGTTTTGAAACTCTGGTGCTCCCCCCCCCCTGATTATGTGCCCCCTAGAAGAAAAAACATTATAAGTGTCTTACAATTGAAGCAAAACGATGATTTTAAACTATTATCTTATTTTTAACTATCACCTTGCCTTGAAGAACTTTCTGGGCTTTTGAACAGATGAATAATTTAAACATTTTAAAACTTATTAAACTTTTTTAAAAATTGCTGATATGGCGCCATTTTTCCACGTAGAGAAAAATTATCAAACTAGCATCCTTATTTTTCAGTTTTTACGAATTTTTAAGAGCCCAGATAATGTAGCATTTTCAATTATAAAAAAATTAGACCACAAATTCTTTTAATATCCATAAAACTGTGATTTTTCTCCATGTTGACGTTTTGCGCCATTTTCAGAATTATCATAGATCAGACCATTTCAGAATTAGCATAGAGCTTTAGACAGGCTAAATTTGTCCCAACAGTCACGAGTAACAGTTGCAAACTCACAGTAGTTATGAAAATAGCATAATATTATTAGCAAAAAACAATCATTTCATATGACGAAGAAGCCTTCGAAAAACAACCTTAAATCCTTTGTCAAGTTGGAAATCCAGATAATTCTTTCAAACATGATAGCATGGATTGTTTAAAATAAAAACTTAAATTTAAAGTAAAAAACTTGAAATTAAAGTAAAAAACTTGAAATTAAAGTAAAATTACAGTTTAAAATTAAAGCTCGGGAAAAAAAATTTCACATTTCAGAGAAAGTAAAGGAAACGTTATTGGAGACAATAGATGCCGATGTCTTACCAGCATTCCTCGGGGGAAATAGAACCGACCCGGATGGTGATCCTCTCTGTAAAACATTTGTGAGTATGCTTTTACATATTTCTTTCTCTTAACAACAAAACGCTGGTATTTCTCTATCGAAATTGGCAACACTATAGACATCTATAATAATTTATTTTGTTATGCTGCCTTAAGTAATAATTTAAGTAGTGTTAAATAATTAGTTGTACGTTAAGTATTTATTTAGATTCATTTTGTTAGGTAGTCTTAAGTTATAGCTAAGCAGTGTTGAATAAGTTATTCGTTAAGTATTCATTTAGAATAATTTTATATTTTTGCATTACATATATTACAGTTGAATTTGATAATGAATTTAGTTTAAAATTTCTTATGTACTAAATCTGGCAGCATTTTTTAATGGTTATTTCCAATTTCAATTCACCGTCAATGTTTAGAACGTTCCAAACGAGAACTCAAAACCTCTCACTGCGTATATTTTTTTTTCAAAATAAGTTCCAAATTGTGTTTTTTCTTTTAATTACATATTTCAAATCAACACATATTTTAGAAATAAAGTATACAAAAAATGTTTGCCAATTTTTTCCCCAACATAATTATATCATAAAAAAAATGTAAAAAAATTGAAATTGATGAATAATCATTTAAAAGAAAAATTTTGAAAATTAATCTTGGTTAAATTATGATTTATTTTGTGAAATACGAAGTTAAAACTTATATGAAACTATGCAAAATACTTACAAAATATTAGAAATGGAGTTTAAGTATGATAAACTTCGAAGCAAAGCTCGAAGCAAAGTCCTGCTTTGCAAATTTTGCTCAATTTTAACGTTTATTTGCGAATCTCTTTTCTTTATTTATTTTTTTAAGCAGCACATTGTGAAAGAACCTGCAAAATGCTTCTATTGTATATTTCACAAAAATAATAGACAACTAACACTATCTGTCAAGCAAAACCTGAATAAACAATTAAACATCACAAAAAAGCCGAAATGAAACCATTAACAAGAACAGAGAAAAATACAAGAAAAAGGGTGGCCAATTAAATCGATGGGAAAAAATGCTTCCCCATAGAAATCATGTTTTGCGCAAATTTCGCTAATTCTATGTTACTTGTGGAAATCGCGGGATACGCAGCGAGATAGTTAAAAGCTGTTTTTAAAACATTGAAGAGGTACCTTGAGGAAGATAGTCTTAAGTTATAGCTAAGCAGTGTTGAATAAGTTATTCGTTAAGTATTTATTTAGAATAATTTTATATTTTTGCATTACATATATTACAGTTGGTTTTGATAATAAATTTAGTTTAAAATTTCTTATGTACTAAATCTGGCAGCATTTTTTTAACGGTTATTTCCAATTTCAATTCATCATCAATGTTAAGAACGTTTAAAACGAGAACTTAAAACCTCTCGCTGAGTATATATTTTTTTTTTTCAAAATAAGTTCAAAAATTGTGTTTTTTCTTTTAATTACATATTTCAAATCAGCACATATTTTAGAAATAAAGTATACCAAAAATGTTTGCCAATTTTTTCCCCAACATAATTATATCATAAAAAAAAACTGTAGAAAAATTGAAATTGATGAATAATCAATTAAAAGAAAAATTTTGAAAATTAATCTTGGTTAAATTATGATTTATTTTGTGAAATACGAAGTTAAAACTTATACACTAATGAAACTATGCAAAATACTTACACAATATTAGAAATGAAGTTTAAGTATGATAAACTTTGAAGTCCTACCTTGCAAATTTTGCTCAATATTAACGTTTATCGGCGATTCTTTTTTCTTTATTTATTTTTTTAAGCAGCACATTGTGAAAAGAACCTGCAAAATGCTTCTATTGTATATTTCACAAAAATAATAAACAACTAACATTATCTGTCAATTAAGACCTGAATAAACAATTAAACATCACAAAAAAGCCGAAATGAAACCATTATCAAGAACAGAGGAAAATACAAGAAAAAGGGCGGCCAATTAAATCGATGGGAAAAAATGCTTCCCCATTGAAATCATGGTTTGCGCAAATTTCTCTAATTCTATGTTACTTGTGGAAATCGCGGGATACGCAGCGAGATAGTTAAAAGCTGTTTTTAAAACATTGAAGAGGTACCTTGAGGATGATGAAAGTAACTTAGACAAATATCAAATAGGCATGTAACTTACAAAATATTTTCTGAAGTTATTAGATCAGTTTTGGAAAATAATAACCACTCCTTGTAATTTCAGATATGCCATGGTGGTACAGTACCGACGCAATACTATCTCTCCAAGAAATCAATTAAACAAGAAGATAACGTAGAATACCTTTGCGTATTGAGAAACTCGCAAGTCAAAATTGTGGTAAATGTTGAAAAGCCAGGCTCTGCTTTGATGTGGGAATTCGAAACAACTAACAAAGACATCGGATTTGGAGTTTATTTTCAAAATGTTGCTGGAGAATTCATTGAATTGATTCGTAAGAAAAGGATTAAAACTATCCGGGAGCCAGAAATGGGATTGCATGTCTGCGAAAAATCAGGTTCTTGTAAGTTCTATTTTCATTTATTTTCATTTTCATTTCAAAAGTTGCGATTGCAACACACATTGTCCCACACCCCGATGCAGGGACTTAGGTAAGGGAGGGGGTTTTAAACCCCCCCCCCCATTAAAAATGGCAATATTTTCTCAAACTATTCTTTTTTTTTTAATAAAAGAAAATTGTTTCCTTTATTGATTTCATTAGATAAAAAACAACACTTAAAAAGCCATTTCACGACTTTGATATGAGGCTCTTCCTTGTTCAAAAATGTTAAATATTTGTTCTTCCCTCACAAGGAAACAATACTCTGGAATCTCCCTGTCGTTTACTTACTAAGTTATCCGATTCCTCTTTGAGATAGGGAAATGTTCATAGCTTCAAATTACCATGCTTTATCGATTCTAGATCAGTGGCTGGGTGGCGCAGTTGGTTTGTCGTCGGCCTTGTGAACCCAAGTCTGCGGGTTCGATCACCGGCTCAGACACCAGATTTTCAGGATGCAGAAAATCCTCAGCGGCCATGTCGTATGATTATGCGGCATGTAAAAGATCCCTGGAATGCCTTATTGGCTCTTGTCATTTCCGGCCAAATTAAAATTCCTAGTGCATTTTAGTATCCAAATAGAGTCTCGGTGCTGCCATCTAGTGTGGCAGAAACTAGACGTCCTAATTAACATGGCCAACGGCATCTCACCCATTGTGGTGGTCCTGAAAGAGTGGATACTTCTACTGGAGAACACACTAGGTCTGCTCAACGGGAAGACTGATTGTGCAGCTCATAGGAAATAAAAAAGAATCTATTCTAGGTTTATGGGGGATCATGACATATCTATAAGATACAGGGAATGATAACTTGTTTGTTTAAATCTGTTTATAAATGCTGCACAGGGAAAATTTCCTAGAATTTTGGGATTGAAATAGCATGTAACCAGTGGATAGAGGGTGTTCTGAGAGTAGCTCTAACTTATAGGTATATTAAAAACGGGGGCGACTCTCAAATCGAACACTTCCTTGACATTTCGATCAAGAAACTTTTACTATGGTACGTTCAAATTTTGTTCTAACTTTCTTGATGTCTTCAAAACTTTTAGTACATTTTGCAGATTGTTCTAATGTCGACAGAAACCTTCCTCGTGCTTTGAACTATCTGTATGCCAAGTTTTATAGCTTTCTGTCGGAATGTTTAGGAGACTATAAAGGACAAACAGACACACATTCAGTTTTATATTTATATAGAAGATAAAATTAAAGTATTTAATTTATTTAAAATAATCAAAAAGGAACTTATTAAATACATAAAATGGAATAAGTCATTTTAAATTCAGCAATATTTTCATTGAAATCGGGTTGCAAAGAAGTTTCACTAAGTTTAAAAGTAAGCTGTTTTTCGTTATATAGATTCAGTCTTACATTTTAAGCTTTTAAATTTGAGATTAAACTTCAGCAATTGCTCAAAAGTTTTGACTTGAAGAAAATTGCTTCAAATATATAATATATTATATTTGAAGAACGATTGCCATTGCGACTTACTATTCATTGCTAATATTAAATAACTTATCAAAAAGAACTTCTTTTAGAAAATGAGCTATTAGTAATCAAACAAACTATACTGTATTTATAATAAACAAAATTTTTGATTAAAATATTATTAATCACTTAACTAAACTATGTTCCAAACTATGTTCTTAAAGAAATATTGTTTTCTTTCAGACGTTCTTATTTTTGACAACACTCACAGCTGGTATTATTCAAAAGAGATATATTACAGGACAAAAACTATTCCACCAACCACAGAATGAAAAGAACAATAAGATATAGGTTTAACTTTTATTACTCCATATTATAATTTTTAAGGTATCAACGGATCAACAACAACAACAAAAAATTTTGTTTAGATGTGATACATTTAAGTTTGTAATTTATATTCTAATTAAAAAAAAACTTTGAGCAAATGAGTTAACAAATTGTATTCTTTTGGAAGATCTATCTAGTGACTTAGTCCCAAGTGTCGCGTGTGTCCAGCAACAGAAAAAAGGACACATAACAGCTAAAGGGAATAAATTTCTATTCTTTATAATTTATACAGTTGACACTTAAATAATGGGAAATTTTAATTCTTTTAGCTAGTCTGGTATTTGATTAATCTGATCAACTTACAGAGGTGGTCAACATAGCAAGTTTCCCTGAATACCAAATTTCAATCCATCAACTCCTGACCCCCCAATGCCTTTATTTTCCACAAATTTATTTTTACACACTTTAATCCTTTGGCGCAGATTTTTTATTAACCATATTTTTTTCATTATTTTGTATTAATTTAGGTCAAAAACAATTAAGAAATATTTAGCATTTTAATAATTTATGGTTATGAAGTACAAGATGAATGAAACAGTGATTTTTTTTTTCTGCACTCAAATTAAAATCTTCCTAAGACGGAAAAATTCCGAACAATAATTTTTCAAATTTGCTCTTATTTACACCACCAGTATTAAGATCTAAGCGAAACAGTTATTCTTCATTGAAATTTTTTTAATGTACAAAATAAGTTATTGATAAATGCTAGAATAGGAATGAAAAAAAAAAAATTTTAACTACTTTTTCTTTTTAATTTTATACTTTAGTACAAATATAATTCTAAAACTCTAAGCTATTTTGTAGTAATAGTAAAAGAATACAATAATTTTTATTCTAAATTGAAAAACTATCTTTGAAAGAAACGCACTTAAAAGCAGTAGAATTTTAATAAGAAAAAATAAATATAGCAATAAAGAAAACGAAGGAAATAAAAATAAAAATATGACCACTTAAACCGATGTCTTTAGGGGGTACCGGCCTCGGAACCCATAAAACAAAACTTTTTCTATTGAGAGAGAGGACAATTGCCAAAATTAACTCTCTCAGTACCCCGAAGGTTTTGTAGAAGTCCAGGAAAAAATACATGAAATACATAAAACCAATTCAGAAAAGAAATTCGAACAAAATCTTGAGAAAATAAAAACTCACATTGTTTAATGTAAGATTTTGTTTGAATTTCTTTTCTGAATTGGTTTTATGTATTTCATGTATTTTTTCCTGGACTTCTACAAAACCTTCGGGGTACTGAGAGAGTTAATTTTGGCAATTGTCCTCTCTCTCAATAGAAAAAGTTTTGTTTTATGGCTTCCGAAACCGGTACCCCTTGAAGACGTTGGCTTCGGTGGTCATATTTTTATTTTTATTTCCTTCGTTTTCTTTATTGCTATATTTATTTTTCAGTAACTAATAGAGTGTTTTTTATAATTAATAATTTACAAAATATATTGCTTGCTTATAATTAAAGCATACAAAGACACCCGTGTCCCATCTTAGTCAAAGGAATAACAAGATTCACCACCAAAAAATATTTATGTTGTTGGTTTGTGTTTAAAAAATTTGGAGCCAAAAGCCTAGTAGACCTTAGCCTTTAGGGTAATAAGGTCTAGCTGGTGGGTGAGTAGAGCAGAGCCTTCATATCATGTCTTCTTCTGTTGGCGTGACAGCTCCTTATGGATCAGAGCCTCCCTCCATTCTTTCTAATGTCAAAACATGATTTTTCTTGTTTTATTATCATTATTTTTTTCATTGAAGGCTTTATTAGCCAAATTAGTAAATAAAGTTCACTTAATGATGTTTTTTAAGTCAGAGCACTTAATTTACTGCTAACAACATGGAAACAGCTTACCTACTAATAGAAATTAACACAACCAATTGACAAAACTTTTTTAGCCGTTGAATAGAAAATTATTTTTCTATCAGAGTTTTGTCTCTTTTGTTTCATGGCATTCATTTGTGTTCATAAAATATTAATATAAATTAACAGAACTAAATGACAAAAGTTTTTTAGACATTAAGTAGAAAATTATTTCTCTATCTAACATAAAGGGGTCCAAACTCTGAATCGCTCTCCTGACCAAACTATGAGGACAAAGTACGTTTTTGTGTCCGATTTCATAACTAAATGAATAGTTAGCAGTGAACAATTAGCATATTTGAGGTCACCCCCAGATTGGCACTTAGTACGTGAAAATCCAATCATTAGAACAAAAGTTATTCAGGGGGATATCTTCAATATGTACAATGTATATAAGTCCAATGAATGCATCTACACATGTACAATACATGTATGTTCCATATATGCATATATATATCAATATGTACTATATAGGCAACTATATAGGCATGTACAATTTATGAATATATACACAAACATGTACATACGTACATGCATTACATTTATACATATGTACGTATATTGTATGTTCGTATAAATTCAATATATGTATAGCCAAAGAATGTATGCACATATGTACAATACATTTATGTCTAAATATATGTACAATGCAATAAAATGTTTGTAAATTAACTGATTGTGACTCAAGCGAGCTAAATGACAAAATCGAATGATATTTAAATTTAATTTTCAGCCTTAATTCTTATCTCTATATCACTTAAAAATTGTTAGAATGAAAAATAATTGTCACATATTTTCATAAAATGTTTGACATTCCAAATTTATTTTTTTATAATATAATGCATAGCTCATTGAAATTTTTAGACGGCAAAAAAACAGTTAATTTCATATGGGGAAATACTATTTAGGAATTTAAAATAAGATTATGTGGTTTGCTTTCTAAAAAATATAAGATCGAGTTTTATAAGACTTGGAATAAATTTTTAAAACAAACTTTAACAACTTTACTTAAATAAATGTTTTAATGGATGCACAATGTATGTGTATATTATAATTACGTTTATTTAAATGTACACATGTACTTAAACATTGCATATAATTATGTACAAGTATACGTTGTATAATTGTACATAATTACATACGTACATTTTGCATATAACTATTTTTTTCTACATCGATACATTACATGAGCATATGTATTAACAAAGTATATAGTTATGTAAGTGCATACGTTGCATGTACTTACCATATGTCTATGTATATTTAAAAGTACATGCATACATGCATGTGTTCAATTTACGCAACTATGTACATATTGCGTACCATCAAACAACATTCTTACATATTGTACGTATATACGTACAATGTATATACGTGCTATTATCGTAAATTCATACAATGTACTTAAGTACATAAATCCATGCATACGTATAAACATTAACTTCATATACTCTCATACATATATTGTCTATTATACTAACATACAAAACATTGCATTTGCATACAAACTAACATACATGCGTACATGAGTCATAAATGCATAATTATGCGTATTAAAGCATATACGTATTATATTATATTATATATATTACAATATAATTATGTATATTGTACGTACAAACAACGTTTGTGCATATATTGTATACACAATATATAGGAATCACAAATTGTAAGTATATTCTATGTACATAAAAATATGTAACCCCATACATATTTACATAATGTATTGGCATACAGTACACAATCGTAATTACTTGTAATCGTACAGTTTAATATCATGTAATCATATATTTTGATTACTTGTAATCATATTTACCCGTAATCGTTTTTGCTGTGATTACTTGTAATCGCAATTACTTGAAATTATGATTACAGTTGTAATCAAAATTTTGGTGAAAAGTAATCAAGATTACAAATAATTGATTATTGTAATCAATTATCATGATTACAGCTGTAATCAAAATTTTTAAGTTGTTATCACGATTACAATTAATTAATTACTGTAATTGACTACTGTAATCACGATTACAGCTGTAATCAAAGTTGTAATCACGACTGAAAGTAATTGATTACTGTTATTGTTTGTTGTAATGACGATTAGAGCTGTAATCAAAATTATGTTATCTTGTAATCATGATTAGAAGTAATTGATTACTGTAATCGAAAAGTGTAATCGATTACCATTTTACCCAACTCTGGTATTCAGCTAGCGGATACTGTAAAAATAAAATAAACTGCAACAATATAAAATTACAGCTTTACAAACTCACAAACCAAAGCATGACAAATATTTAAAAAAATAATAAATGAATAGTCAGATGTCACCCTTCAAAAAGACCACCCACTCGACTTTAGTTGGTACATTAAGCAGTAACTGCATTATAAACCAGCAATTGAAGATAACAAATCTAAAATAAATCAAATCGAGACAAAGTGCAAAAGAACAAAAATGTTTCAGAAAAGAAAGGAAAAAAAATAGTAATTTTAAAATGAAACCATACAGCCATAGTTTGTACGTTATACAAACATTAAGGACTACTTTATTTACTATTTTACTTTGTTATCGAAAATATCATAAATGTGATGTAAAAAAGCATAATTTCAAAACAGTAGCTTTCAAAAATAGAACAAATTAAAACAAAACAAAATGCATAAAAAATAAATGTATGCGAAAAGAGCGTAAAAAAACATTTATTTCCAATTGTCAGCCTGCAACAGAAACTTGTTATGCAAAAATTGTAGATTATATTTTTATTTACAATATAAAAAATGTAATATAAATGAAAATATATGGGCATTATAGATTATAACAGCTTTAAAAACTAGCACAATTCAGAAAAAATAAAATGTATCAAAACCGAATATTTCAGAGGGGGAGGGGGAAATAATATAGCTACTCTACAGCAATTGTTTGTATGTTATGCAAAATTAGAAAAAGATTTACTCTATTTTTTAATTTAAAATATATTGATAATGTAAAATACACAACAACAATGAGAAACAACTTTAAAAACTAGAACAAAATAAAATGTATCAAAACAAGATGTTTCAGTAAAAAAACCTAAAATAAGTAGAAATAGCCACCCCATAGCAAGAGTTTGTATGTAATGAAAAACTAGGAAATGATTTTGCTCTAATTTAAATTATATTAGCAATGTACATAGAAACAATGAAAAACAACTTTAAGAACTAGAACAAATCAAAACAAAACAGATGTTTCAGAAAGAAATAAAAATAGCCACCCCACCGCAACTGTTTTTATGTAATGCAAAATTAGGAAATAATTTTACTCTAATTTAAAGTAAAGTACATAGAAACAAGTTAAAGAACTAGAACAAAACAAAACAAAATGTATCAGAACCAGATGTTTCAGAAAGAAATAAAAATAGCAACCCCACTGCAACTGTTTATATGTAATGCAAAGTTGGAAATAATTTTGCTCTAATTTTAAATATATATTAGCAATGCAAAGTACATAGAAACCATGAGAAACAACTTTAAGAGCTAGAACAAATAAAAACAAAACAAAATGTATCAGAACCAGATGTTTCAGAAAGAAATAAAAAATAGCAACCTCATCGCAACTGTTTATATGTAATGCAAAGTTGGAAATAATTTTGCTCTAATTTTAAATATATATTAGCAATGCAAAGTACATAGAAACCACGAGAAACAACTTTAAGAGCTAGAACAAATAAAAACAAAACAAAATGTATCAGAACCAGATGTTTCAGAAAGAAATAAAAAATAGCAACCACACCGCAACTGCTTGTATGTAATGCAAAATTAGGAAATAATTTTGCTCTAATTCAAGATATATTAGCTATGTAAAGTGCATAGAAACAATGAGAAACAACTTTAAGAACTAGAACAAATAAAACCAAAACAAAATATATCAGAATCAGATGTTTCAGAAAGAAATGAAAATAGCAACCCCACCGCAACTGTTTGTATGTAATGCAAAATTAGGAAATAATTTTGCTCTAATTTAAGATATATTAGCACTGTAAAGTGCATAGAAACAATGAGAAACAACTTTAAGAACTAGAATAAATAAAAACAAAACAAAATATATCAGAACCAGATGTTTCAGAAAGAAATAAAAATAGCCACCCCACCGCAACTGTTTGTATGTAATGCAAAATTAGGAAATGATTTTACTCTAATTTAAAATATATTAGAAACGTAAAATACATAGAAACAATGAGAAACAACTTTAACAACCAGAACATATCAAAACAGAACAAAATGTATCAGAACCAGATGTATCATAATGAGAAAAATAAATGGCTACCTATTACTGCATATGTGTTCTATATATTGTCCGCTTTTACTGCTGTTCCTCTTCTTAACATAAAATTATTCGGAGATAATAGTAAATTAGCTATCTGTCATATAGCTTTTGCACGCGCTGTACTCTTACCACCAAAAAACTAAGCCTCTTTCACCTGATTATACATATTTTAAGACATCTTTATTCAAATCTTTTCGTATAATCCGTCTAAGGTTACTTTTTTAGTATTATCTATAATCCCAATGTGGCATTTTAATGAATCGACTGACAGAGATAATATCAGAAGGAGACATGCAGGACTTGGGTAAAAAAATGACTCACTTACACAAGAACTTCTTTTTTATACAATGAAATTAAGAAACTATGAGCCGGGTCAACAAAAAGAGTTTATTAATTAATTTAATAAACTAAATAAATTTAATTATGGTTTTTAAGGGAATTCAAGTGTATTTAATTTAATTATATTTACAAAAAGAAATAAAGATTATACCTTTTCATCAATTATTTTATTTAAAATAATCAAGTTAGTGAGTTTCCACTCTTAGGTATTTTAGTTCACACTCGAGAATACAGGTTTTCCTTTGTAATTTATTCCAAGAAAGACTTTCAGCTAGACTTGAAAAAATTCTCTTGCAGTTCGCTATGCGGTGAGTCAACAAAAAAGAATTAAAATAGTTAGATTATAGTTTTTGAGTGAATTTAAGTATATTTGATTTAATATATTGAGAAAAAGAAATAAAGATTATACCTTTCCATCCTTTATTTTTTTTAATATAATCGAGTTAGTGAGTTTGCATTTTCAGGTGTTTTAATTCATTCTCGAAAATACAGGTTTTTGAAGGTTTTCTCATTCTTGAAACGACTAGGAACTAGAGTTGAAAAAAATCAGTTGCCCTTCGCTATGTGGCAGTTTTTTAATTAAATTAAATTATGGTTTTGAATTAATTTAAGTATATTTGATTCAATATATTGAGAAAAAGAAATAACAATTTTACTGTTCCTTTTTATATTCAAACTAAACGAGTTAGTGAGTTTACACTTTTTATAAATTGAATTCATTCTCGCAAATACAGGTTTTCGAAGGTAACAAACTCTTTCTAGAAAAGACTTTCAGCTAGACCAGAAAATATATTCAGTTGCTGAAAGTGACGACTTAAGTTAAATAAACATGCCATTACATCCCATTGTTTCTTTTTAATTGTTTAATTTTTTTATAATAACAGTAGAAAATCAATGCAGAAAAACTCTGGAAAACAAAATTTTCTAAACTGTCCAATGTCTCCATTCAAAATTTTGATCCGTCAGAATCTATCAATTTAATTATCTGTATCTATTCAGAATCTATCAATTTAATTAATTAAGATCGTTAAAGTGAAAAAGAAACAATCAGGGGTCCGAAATTTCGGTCTCTCTTTTAAGCAAACCATTGGGACCAAATTTTCTAAATTGCGGTTACCCCACCTCAACCCCTCTTATTTTGAGAGTAAGAAATCCAAATCCTTCAACAACTACAAAAAGGTATGCTTATCCAAAGAAAGTATGATTTTGTGTCTTATTTTGTAACTTAAAATATCATCTGCACTAATTAGCATATTTGTGGTCACCCCCTCAAACCATTGTCATGAGATCAAAAGTTTTTCAGAATGGTTTATTATTTTTGCTCACTGTACAGTCATGGGGAAAGGAAACAAATAAAAGTAATAAAAATTTAAATTATCTTAAATTTTTTAATTTGTCGATATATGTTCATAAATTGTTTTTATATTATGAACATTATAATAAATTATTAAAAAGCGTAGTTTTAATTACTACCGATGCATTGATATTACTTGCGAATTTTTTATCACATTCTCTGAACGGGTGATCGGCTAGCAAGAAAAGCTTATAAAAAAAAAATATTTGGTGAGAAAATTGATTTTCAAAAAAAAAATGGACTTCTGGATAAAAAAAAATATTCGCATTCTGCAATTTGTTTTTTAATCTTCTGAAATGTTTGCGCCGTAAAATAATGAATTCAAAAATGGCAGATATGCAAAACAATCTCCTTTGAGAAAACTACATAGACGTGCATTAACGTCTTTTTTTTAGAAAAAACTTTTATTCCGAACTTAGAAACATAGAACATTAAGTATGTAACAGCAGTACAACTGGAAAATGGTTGCATTAAGAAAAACATAACTAATTTGTAGTTTTAGCTGAATTTTGGATCTTTGAATATTTTAGCACTATAAGTAATATCACATAATTTTCAAGGTTTCATTTTACTTTTTCCTCAGATTGAAAAAAGTTTCATACGATACTCACGATGATTATACAATACCATGGGATGGATTGAGAGTACAGCTGTTTTATGACGATTTTTTTTTCCCCGCTTCCTTGTAATTTTCTAATAAAGAAATATTCGACTTGGAAAGAGTAAAATATAAAGTCTCATATTCGGTAGGTTATATTAAAAAAATTATTTTTTCTTGCAATAATTTTCTTATTCTATACACTACAGTGATTGTATTAAAAGAATTCTTTGTTTTTCTAACAAACTACTTATCTATATAACTTAAAGCTATAAATGGCCTTAAAACTATTTCTTATTGCTATTGGCTCATTCTTATGGGTCTAAAAAACATGTGATAGATTACTTAATAAGCAAAGGAAGTATCTGGTGGTCATCAGTTTAAAATGTATGAAAGTTGTATTAATAATTATTGATAAAGCATTTATTTATACTTTATTTAACGGTATTTGCCTGTAATACTTATTATCGTCCACTCCTATTCTCAGTGTACGTTTTAGTTGATTACAGGCAAACTAAAAGTGGTTTTCCTTCTTTTTATTGTAAAGTATTTCTATAAATTTGCCTTTCTGAGAAAGAGATATTTAATTATCGTTTTAGAATTATTAAACTACCGTAAACCGGGGCGAATCTACCCATCCAGGGGCGAGTCTACCCATCCAGGGGCGAGTCTACCCATTTTAGTTTTATTTAATTTTCACTATTTTAAATTGCAAATAAAAAAAATTTTACTGACGGAGGACTTAGTTCAGACTCTAAAGAAGATGGCGCTGTAGTAGTTTGATCCGTTTTTATTTATTTGGTGTCTTTTTTAACCGACCTGTTCAAACGTCTTTTGAGAGATTTGTATTGAAAATCAGCAAACTTTTAGTTGGTGCTCCGTAAGTATATTATTATTATTACCTAAAATTAATGTAATCTTAGTCTTAGATAAGTTTATCAATTAACCAAAGTGAAAATAGTAATAATAATAATATACTTACGGAGCAGCAACTAAAAGTTTGCTGATTTTCAATACAAATCTCTCAAAAGACGTTTGAACAGGTCGGTTAAAAAGACACCAAATAAATAAAAACGGATCAAACTACTACAGCGCCATCTTCCTTAGACTAAGTCCTCCGTAGGTAAAAAAAATTTTATTTGCAATTTAAAATAGTGAAAATTAAATAAAACTAAAATGGGTAGACTCGACCCTGGATGGGTAGACTCGCCCCGGTTTACGGTATAAGTAATTTATATTTTCTTTTCCTGCAATATATATTTACTTTCTAGCAATTTATATTTAATTTAGCAATAAAACTTACATTAATTCACCAACGCGTGTAGTTAATTAATGAATACAAAATTACTATTAAATTTGAAACATTACTAGGAATTAACTTTCGACACTTTAAAAAATCAATAAGTCTATTGTAAAGTTATCCCTTCTATAATATTCGTTGCGCCAGGCCTTTTTTTATTTTTCATTTTTATTTTTTTTATCCCTCTATAAAATTAAAAGTTACAATTCAAATTTAATGAAAATACTCTACTTTTAATAGTAATTTTCTGACAATTTATAACTTCTATCTAAAAAGTATAGCACCAGTTTTTAAATGGGCACTATAAGAAAACATTTAGGTCCTAAAAATTAAATTTTGCGAAAGAAATGTGCGAAATTATTTCTTTTTAATTACGTCCGAAAAATCTACGTTTTACCCTGCAAATTTGTAAAATTAATTTTTAAAATGCTTCTTGTAACGATAAGTATCTAAGATAATCTTCAGGTACTTAATAATTACATAATTTTTTACAATGTTAGAATTTACAAGTATAAAGAAAATTGTAAAGAAAAAATTATAAAGTAGAAAGTAATTATGTCCAAACAGTATACGTTTCGCTCAACAAATTTTTTAAGAATAGTTCTAAAGCATCTCCTGTAACGATAAACATATCAAAAAAATTTTTAGATACTTAATACGTTATATATTTTTTACAAAGTAGGAATTTACAAATTTAATGAAAATTGAAAAGCAAAATTATAAAATTGGACGCAAGTGAAAAGTAAAGACATCCAAATAAAATACAATAAAATTTTAGTAAATTAATTTTTAAAATGTTTTTTGTAGCGAAAGTATCTCAGATAATTTTTAATACTTAATACAATATCTTATTTTTTTACAAGGTTGGAATTTGCAAATCTTTTGTAAATTGAGAGGCCAAATTATAAAGATGGTAACTCGTAGAAAGTAATTATGTCCAAACGCTGCAAATTTAAAACATTTCTTTCAAAAGTGCTTTTGTGAAGATAACAATTCTTACATAATTGATATATCTAATACATTATATAATTCATATTATTTATTTAGTTTTACATTAGGAATTTCACATAAAATTTCTTATTTTTAACAAATTAACTAACAATATTTAATAATTGTTTTAAGAACATCGAAGCGATTTAGAAACTGAGACTACTTTTGTATCCTAAATGTTGACATTCCCTTATTAGTTTAGGAGAAATGAGGGAATTGAAACTAGTCATATGTATATAAACTAATCACCGCCTGAAGCCTGATTTCAGAATTTTCTACAAATCTCTTATTTATTATTGCTACTAAAACTGCTTGCTAAAAATATTTCTTTAGTTGCATTACTTAAATTGAATTATGTACAACAAATTGTGTTCACTATAGTTATTCTAGTACAGTATTTTGAAACAAATAGGTATCTTTCGGTACGATGACTTGGCTAGATGACATTCCATTAAAAGAAGCACTAGCGGTCGACGAAGTAAGTTCTAAAAGATTTTATTTGTCACTTATGTGTTATCCATGCAATATTAGGATGTATTTAACTTTATTTTATAACCGTTGTTGAACAGCCGACCCAATGCTTCGGGTTTACGACAACTAATGTTCAATTCTGTAGCCTTATAATTCTGAACCCAATACAGAAGACAAGGGAACTTCTGAAAGAAGTATTGGGAGGAACTTGTCTTCCTGAAGGACTTTTTTGATAGAACTAACCTGCATTTGAGTTACGTGGAGATGAAAGCCACGAAAACCTCACATGGATAGCCTGACGGCCAGGGGACTCTAACCCATGATCCATCTACCATGACAGTGGATACCATGATCCACTAAGAACATTTTACGTCAGCAATGCGGACGGTGTGAGCCGGGAGCGGAATTCGAATCGGCCAGCCATCGCTGGGATTCGAACCCGGTTCAACTCCTTAGAAGGCGAACACTCTATCCCCTGAGCCACCACGGCTTTATTAAGATGTATAGGTGATTCTACAAATTTCGGTAAATTTAAAACATAAGATTTACTTGAAAAAACATCATTCTTCAAATGTTAATTTATACGTTGTCTGTAGAACTTAAAAGTTTGCATTTTATTTTATTTTTGTATTTTTTTAACATTTTATGGATAAAAAAATCCTGTTAATGACGGACGAGAACACGCGGTTTTTAAAATGAAAATTACATTTATTACCCATCTTAATGTTCTGATAAAAATAAAACCTACCATTAAATCCACATGTCTGCTATTGAGGCATGGAGATGATAAATCGTAATTTTTTGTGTTATCAACAAAATATATATATCAGCTTTTCATATTTATCAACAAGCCTTTAAAATTGCTTGTTAAGAACACAAACAATTTTGACTTATTTACTGTTCGGCTTGTTTACAGAAAAATGTGGATTTGTTAGAAGTTACTTTTGTACAAGATTAAATTTAAAATATAATTATATTTTACCTTTTTTATTATTTCATGTTAAAGACAAGGGCTAGTAAAAAGAATTAAATGCCTTTAAAATGAAGCATATCTTACAAAGATCAAAAACTGAATACAATTTCATTTAGCGAGCACGAATTATTAAGTTTTTATTCAAATAGTGTCGCAATTTTTGAAATTCGCAAGTTTATAATATTGTCTTGGATAATTCAAAGTTTATTATTAATAAAAGATAGAATTTTGAATACAACATTTTAATTCGAGGATTGTTATTAACATTTAGTGAATAATACTAATTATTTAATTGAATATTGGAAGAGGTTGTTGGTTAGTTATAAAATTTTAGCTACGGATCTGTCCGAATTATATTTACACATAGCAAAAATATAAATATAGGTAACTAAACGACTTATATGTAAATATATTCTTTTATAAATTTTATTACTCGATTGACTCAATGCTTTTGTATAGAATTTGTTGGAAATGTGTTGTTTTTAATCAAATTTTGTAAAAAACAAATCTATTCGTATTTGGATAAATAAATATTAATACAAATTCTTTTAATTCTATTCATTTAATTAATTACAATAATTAAACAAATGTTTCAGAAGATTGGAAGAAACTAATGTATGTAATGCAATGACCGTATTAATACAATATTTTTATAGCACTATTTCAATAGCACTATTTTTGCAGATAAAATGTGAGCTGATGACGAGATTCTATCTTTTTCTAATTTTAATTTTTATTTTGTAAAGGATTTATAAATTCTAAAATTTTTTTAATAGTTGATATAATTTTACTTTTTTCTCCTTTTTAAAGCCTTATTTCCCTTTTTTTGTTTCCTTCCTTGTTCTCTTTGAATTTCTATCATATTATAAATATATATATATATATATATTATATGTATATATATATATATATATATATATATATATATTATATATATATATATATATATATATATATATATATATATATATATATATATATATATATATATATATATATATATATATATATATATATATATATATATATATATATATATATATATATATATATATATATATATATATATATAAATTATTATTATTTCCCCTCCCCCCTTTTTTTGCATTTGTCTGTAATTTACCTTTGTTTTATCTTCATTTTGAACTTATCTTATGAGTCCTATTTACTTGCAGCTTATGCTCAATAAATGATACTTATTGTTTTTCTTAATTTTTTTCTGGCTTTTTTGTATTTATTTATTTTGCTGTATATACATATATATATATATATATATATATATATATATATATATATATATATATATATATATATATATATATATATATATATATATATATATATATATATATTTATGTATATATATATATATATATATATTTATGTATATATATATATATATATATATATATATATATATATATATATATATATATGTATATTTATGTATATATATATATATATATATATATATATATGTATATTTATGTATATATATATATATATATATATATATATATATATATATATATATATATATATATATATATATATATATATATATATATATTATAGTTAAGAAAACGAACCATTGATGATTGTACGCCAAAAATGCTTGAAGATCCGGCCTTGTTCTATCGATTTTTAAAAGGTAAGTTAGATATTTAAATGGTAAAAATACAGCAGTTGTAATTTAATTTTATATCTCTAAAAAATTAAAGCGAAAGTCTGTAAGCATTTTCAGTAATGACTCGAAGGAGGCATCGATATGATTAGTGTTTTTTTTCTGCCAGGTTTTAAATTTTCATATGTTTCATCCCCTTCTCCAGGCGTCGTGTAATTCGGACACAATATAAAAAATACGAAATTTCATTGATAGATAAACCATTAGTTATCTGTAGTGAAAACAGTATTTTTAAAAAATATTTACATAGGTCACCGGCCATAGACAATACACCTTTACTCCACATTTTTAGAAATAGCTCTGTTTATGGTTTACCCCACATTTTTTACAGTGTAGAAATAGCGCTGTTTACACTACATTTTTTACACTGTAGAAATAGAGCTCTTTACCCCACATTTTTTGCAATGTGTAAATAGCGCTGTTTGCCCCACATTTTTTACTGTGTAGAAATAGCGCTGTTTACCCCGCATTTTTTTGAAGTGCAGAATACGTGGCTTATTGTCGAGTCATCATTTGACCTTGAAACTTTAAGACCCATGTATGTAGGATTTACGCTCAATGTAAAAAAAAAATTTGAACATTATTTATTTAATTTATTACACAGCTTTACTACATTACTTTATTTATTTGCAGCGCGGAATTTCAATTTAAAAAACTCAGAAGCAATGCTGCGAAAGGTATGTTCTAGTTTTCACTTTTTTATTCCCCGTGGTAGACGTATAGAAATTATATACAACGTTTTTAATAATCCCCACTCATAATTCATCATTTCACAGTCTATCACCAGTAATTAAATGATTAAAATTAGTCATTTACATGCTGCAATAGATAAAACTATAGAGCAAAAATAGATTTCGAAAAATAGAATAAAAATAGATTTGGAATCATTGGGAAAGAATGAGATATTAGAAAGATTATGAACTCAATTTTATTTTATAACCGTCGTTGAGTTTACGACCATCAATGTTCATCTCAGTAGCTTCGTAATTTTGAAGACAAGTAAACTCCTGGATAGAGAAATTTTGCCGTTTTGGAGTACTTTTTGATGAGACTACATCGCACTTACGTTCCACGGTGAGGAGAACCACGGGAACCTCCCATGGTTACCCTGACGGCAAGGGGATTTCTAACCCATGATCCGTCTACCACTGATGATATTTTTGCGGTTGGGTGTGAAATTCGTATCGACTAGCAATCGCTTTGATTCGAACTCGGGCACCTCATTGGTAGGTGAGCACTTTATCCCCTGAGCCACCACGGCTTTATGAATCAAATTAATGAAATTTTTCAAAGCATGTAATGATTCCCAGAAGTCAAGGTAGATAGCTAACCAAATTCACCATTACTGTATATTATCAAACGTAAAGAACATTTTACAAATTTAGACTTGCATAATAACATTGGAATAAGAAAAATAATGATATTATAGTGCATAATAATATAAATAAAATTCGTTGATAAAATTACTCCGCCTCAGAATTAATCCTTCCTATAAACACGGATCCCATGATCCAGACGTGTTATGTGATATTGTAGTACATAATAATATAAATAAAATTCATTGATCAAATTACTCCACCTCAGAAATAATCCTTCTTGTAAACACGGATCCCATGATCCTGGCGTATTCCAGTAATCATTCCTATTTTGTCTTCTTTTTTTCACGTCATACCTATAGTACCGTTTGATCTGCTTACTTGATTAATTTTCCTTTCAACATTTATGAAATTTCTTTCTAAAGGTATTTATATGTCATAAAAAGGCAGTGTCACAAAATATTGCCAACAAAAATGCATTTGTTAAAAAATACAAAATCTAAAAATAAATTTCTCTTAAAATAAGAATTTTTCTCCAAACAAAAACATTTGTTTAAATGTGACGATTATATTGCAGCACTTTCAATGGAGAAAAGAACTAGGAGTTGATACTGTTCTAACAGACTACAAAATACCAGAGGTAAGTTATCTACTTAAAATGTTCGTATTCGTTCTTGGAACTACGATGGTTTAAAATATCCACACCAAAAATAATTAAGATACTAAATTACGTTAGGAGCGCTATAGAAAAATAAATAATAATAAATATCTTTAACTCCAAATATAATCTTATAAACGAGTTAGACTTCGGTCAAAAAGTTACGAGACTACCTCACAGATGGCGCCACTAAAAACAAATACAGGGTGTTCTAAAATACTTATCAACAAATTAAGAAGAACGATAAATAGGCATCAAGAGGATGAAAACTTACTGTAGAACATGAATTCGCAAAGCATTCTGAGAGGGTGAAAATAGTGAAAAAATACAATGTTTATTTCTACACAACGCTAGACAACAAATAAACTTGCTTTATACATCAGACTTTATGACTATACGAGACTATACAGAAAGTTAAGACCACTGACGTTATTGTATAGTCCACAACGACGTAAAAACAATTCCAGAAAGCAATCGAAGATGACAGGTATGAATCGACGACAATTTGCATCCTTTCATCTCCTCTAGATTAAGCGCCTGCATGCGTTTTTCACGATTTTCACCTTTTTAACAACATCTTTAATCGTAAAATCGTAAGTTTCCCTCTTTCCTCTCTTAATATATATATATATATATATATATATATATATATATATATACTAGCTGACCCGGCAAACGTTGTTTTGCCATATGAATATGATTGAATATGAATTATTTCTAGAGTATGAAAATATATCTAAATATATCTTATTTATTGTAAGTGTGTGCGTATGTGGTATATGAGTGGAAGAGGCATGAAACGCTGTGAACGATGCCGGAATGTGAAAATAACAACACACCAAATAATAGTTTTGTTAATTCAACAACGAATTCTGAAAATATTAATCAACAATATTAATCTCTTAGAGCAATGGTGTGTACAATATTATATATATATATATATATATATATATATATATATATATATATATATATATATATATATATATATATACTAGCTGACCCGGCAAACGTTGTTTTGCCATATGAATTATTTCTAGAGTATGAAAATATATCTAAATATATCTTATTTATTGTAAGTGTGTCCGTATGTGGTATATGAGTGGAAGAGGCATGAAGCGCTGTGAACGATGCCGGAATGTGAAAATAACAACACACCAAATAATAGTTTTGCTAATTCAACAACGAATTCTGAAAATATTAATCAACAATATTAATCTCTTAGAGCAATGGTGTGTACAATATTTTTTGTCATTCAATCTTTAGCTAACACAAATAAACTGGATGGTTTGAACCTTTTCCTGTCCGTGAACCTGTCCGTGTGAAAAACATGGTGTGCTCAAATCTAAGACAAAAACAGACATTGTTTGGCCTTGTCATTTCAAATGCCAATCTAATGTGAAGCGCCGCCATTTCTATCGTATTGTATTGAAGTTCACGATTCATGTCAGTGTTTAATGAATCAGATGCACTTCGATTTGGAGAAAGCCTATCGAAATGACTGAGTGGCAAGTTGGCAATAATAATGCAACGAGCCTCAATAGCAATCAGTGCTTCGTTGTACATAGCATCGCTGAATGCTATCGTTAGATCGTTGCAACGTGTGCGATGTAGATACCGTATGTCACCAGTCATCGAATCTTTGTGATTATCCCATAACGCTTCTATACGGGTTGGGAAACATGTAGTTAATACTATAGCAAATAGTAGACGAATTTGCTTTGCAGTACAGTTCAATGCTGCTTCAGCAAGCATACATTCCCACTGGTTGTCATCTTCCAGCAAGCCGAGTGCAAGGCATGCATCTTTATACGTTGGATGCTGATGTCCATCGACTTTACGCATATCTTGAAATGACAATTAGCCGGTGACATTAGCCAACAACAGTCGAAAATAAAAGCACTCAGTCTGCCTTGGATTGACTGTAAATACTCTCTCCAAGGCGTTTGATTTGAATAAACCGGGACATGCATCAACCATTGTGGCTTGCTTGCGGGGTGTCCATTTTTTTGTTTGAGCCCATGTGAAATAGTGTGGTACTTCTGAGTAGAGTAATGTCCGTGTAAAGGCACCAAAAGCATCCGCACGATTACACAATTCAAAAAATTCGGTGAGTGTAGTTTTGGGTGAATTTATAGCTCGGTCAATCACTGTCTCGTTCGTGAAATATACGCCCTGACCGTTTTCAAGATAGACGGCTAAATGAATAACTGTTGGATCCCGTTCATGAATTGGGAAACCAAAGATACGCCAAACAGTTTCATTGGAGCTGATGTACCGACCAATTTGGTACAGCGTTATTTAATCGTTGTTATTCACTGGAAGAGCAGTCACATTGGTATTTTTAACTCGAAATACTGCCATATCACTGCCTTTATTCACATACTTGCAAATATATTTGATGCTCTTCTTTTAAGGGCGGGCATAAGTATTAGAGTTAAATATAACTTGCTGCAACGGGCGTGAATATTGTTTTTGATTTGTTATGTTTCTGTGTCTAGTTTGGATTCGAATACGATTAAATAAAGATATATTTAAAATATACGTTAAATCTGTCCAAAAAATGAAAAAAAAAATTCGTTATAAACCTATTCTCAGACCTACTGAATATACATATAAAATTTCATCAAAATCGGTCAAGCCGTTTCGGATGAGTATAAACACTAAAACTGTGACAAGAGATTAAGAGATTTTTATATATAATATATATATATATATATATATATATATATATATATATATATATATATATATATTCCGAAACTGCACGGCTCGTGGGTTGTTCGTGATCTATAGTTGTTAGTACTTATGCAAAGTGGATGAATGACGATGAAATTAGCAGTAGACGACATGGTGTTGGACGTCCAAACGCAATCAAAGAAAAAGGTCGTTGGAGATTGTCTCGCTTGGTGAAACAAAACCGGAGCCAGGCAGTGGCTCAGCTGACAGCCCAATACAGTGCAGGGTCAAGTAGAATATAGTATCAGTGCACACTGTACAGCGGACACTGTTGGATATGGGTCAACGCAGCAAACGTCCCACTCGTGTGCCTTTGCTGACCAAGCGTCATCGCCAATTAGGCTTGCGCTGGGCCCGGGAACATCGCGTCTGGTCCATGGATCAGTAGGAGAGAGTTGCCTGGTCAGATGAATCACGGTTTGCCATTCACCACGCCTATGGCCGTGTCAGGATACGCCGTCTTCCGGGCGAACAGTTGCTCCCACAATGTACAGTAGGTCATACACAGGCCGGTGGTGGCGGTATTATGCATTGGGGGACGTTCTCTTAGGCGTCTCTGGGACCAGTGGTTGTGGTAGAGCAGACCATGAATGCTACAGGGTATCTGTTGTGGACCAGTTGCACCCTTACATGGCCTTTGTTTTTCCAGCTGGAAATGGAATTTTCCAACAGGACAACGCCCCGTGTCACAAGGCTAAAATTGTGTTGGTGTGGTTCCAGGAACTTGATGCTGAATTCCAGTTAATGTCCTGGCCGCCTAACTCGCCGGATCTCAATCCGTTAGAACACATATGGGATGTCATGGAACGGCAGCTCAGAGTTCAAAGACCACTAAGTCGCAATATCTCGGATTTGCGTGACCGTTCCTTAAACATCTGGTACAATCTGTCTCCGGCCATCTACCAAGGACTTGTGGCATTCATGCCAAGGCGGGTTGCAGCTGTGTTGCGGGCTAAAAGTGGGTTAACTAGTTATTAAGAGGTGTTCATAATGTTTTGGCTCTTGAGTGTATATTTCATCTCCCATCTCAATTTCGTTTGTAACGAATATGTATATACGTGTGTTTTATCTTTAGCAAAAAAGCTATTCAAGGTGTTTCTTTTGTTTCACGCCCTGCACACTTTACCTCAGTAAAGAAATCCGCAGAAAATTTTAATTCAAGAAGAGTGTATAACACAATGAAAATTATTTTGTTTTATTTTATAACCGTCGTTGAACAGCCGACCCAATTTTTCGGGTTTACGACTACTTATGTTCAACTCCTTAGCCTTGTAATTTTGAACCCAATCCAGAAGACAAGGGAATTCCTGGATCAAGCACTGGGAGAAATTTGCCATCGTGGAGGTATTTTTGGTGGAACTAATCCACATTCGCGTTACATGGAGAGCAAAACGACGAAAAACTCCCACGGTTATCCTGACGGTAAGGGGACCTTAACCCATGATCCGTCTACCACTGAAAATATTTTACGTCAGCACTGAAAATATTTTACGTCAGGCAGATGCGGAATTCGTATCTATCAGTCATCGCTGGGATTCGAACCCGGCGACCTCATTGGAAGGCGAATACTTTATCCCCTGGATCATTAGTGCTCAATGAAAACTATGTACACTGAAGCTGGAAGAAATTCAGACTAATGTGACTGCAGTAGTTGAGCAATAATAATAAGTTTTTCTAGTTCTACTCATACACGCTGGATGTCAACAACTCTTTGAAACTGAACAGTTATGTTCGGTTTCAAACAGTTGTTGAAACAGTTGTTGGAACAGTTGAGGTTAGATACTCGTCAACCAGCGACGCGATCTCAGTTCGATTCCAAGCGACTTCTGGTCGATTTAAAATCCACTCCCTGTTAGCACCGACCTCAGTACTGACAAAGAAATTATTCCCATTGATAAACGGATTTAGGATTATAATCCTCTTGCCATTGGTCTAACCATAGGAGGTTTTCATTGTTTTCTTCTCCTCGTAACGGAAATTATTATTATTGATGTTATTACCTACATTTTACATGTGTGTTAGATTTGATGTTATTACTGTCTTTAAAGAACATTAGTGACATCATATAAACCACCGACATTTCATCTGCCTTCTTTAAACATTTCATTAGAAATTCGTGCGACATATTTTATCGTTTAGTTTGCGGTTGGTACAACTCGTGTACCAAAATAACGGATGTTAGAATACTAAACACCGCACCCAAAAGGTTAATGTACAAAAGGTTCATAGTAGGTAAAGGTTTATATAAGGTGCATAAGGTTTATATAAGGTAAGGTTCATATAAAATAAATATAATATCTATAAAGTAAACTGAGACTATATCAATACAATTCTTACAAGTTACACCCAATACTTACTTTTCTTACTTTTTCGTACAGATTCCATAGAAAAGTTTCTTTTTAAGTTAAAAATTACTCTAATAGTTTAAAATTAATTTAGTTTCTTTTTAAGTTTAAAATTATTTTATTAGTTATTAGTTTAAAATTATTTTAATTTCTTTTTATGTTTAAAATTATTTTAATTTCTTTTTATGTTTAAAATTATTTTAATTTCTTTTTATGTTTAAAATTATTTATACAATACAATACATTATTTCTTACTTTTTCGTACAGAACCATAGAAAAGTTTCTTGTTAAGTTTAAAATTATTTTAATCAAACTGCTCTTATGCGTATTGTTTTTTTTTTAATTCATTAAGGAACCCAGATAAATTTGCAATACATAATTCAATTTGGATAAATCACTTTCAGTATTTTTGCAGCTCTTTTCGAAAGACTTAAAAAGTCTACAGTTCTTTTAACATAGTTGCTGTCGTTAAATTTAAAATAACATCATATTCAATTTAAAATAATATCATAAAATGTCGTTATGTTTAAAATAATAAAATTAATTTAATCTTTGTCGCGCATAAATTTAAAATAGTGGTTGTAAATATACATTACTGCTTCGAAGCATTTCGTTTTTCAAATATAACTTCATGTCATTTAAAGATCTGGGTGCGAAAAAAAAATTATTTGAAAAGTTGCATCTGTATTATACCCAGTCAACTGGACCCCGAGGTCTAGGACATTGCTCCATAATAATATAATAATTATAGCTTATATAGTGTTTAAAATAGTAAATAAAATCTCCGGCTCAATTTTTTAAAGTTTTGATTTAATATAGATTTTACTAATTTGTACCTTGTCCGTTTTCTTAAATACACATTTCGTGCTATGTCCATTTCTCAAATACGCACTTTGAGCTATATCCACTTTCTTAAATGCACATGTCGAGGTATGTCCATTTTCTTAAATACGCATTTAGCGCTATATCCATTTTCTTAAATTCACGTGTCGAGCTATGCCCATTTTCTTATACGCATTTTGAGCTATATTCATTTTCTTAAATACGTATTTTGAGCTATATACATTTTCATAAATACACATGTCGAGCCATGCCCATTTTCTGATATGCATTTTGAGCTACATTAATTTTCTTAAATACGTATTTTGAATTATATTTATTTTCATAGATACACATGTCGAGCCATGTCCATTTTCAGATACGCATTTTGAGCTATATTCATTTTCATAAATACACATGTAGAGCTTTATCCACTTTCTCAAATACACATGTCGAACTAGGTCCATTTTCTTTGATATGCTCCTTTCCCTTTATTAGATGTACCTTATATCCAATTTCTTAAATACGCATGTTGTGCTATGTCCAATTTCTTAGATATGCGCTTTGAGCTATATCAAATTTCTTAAACACACATTTTGAGCTATATGGACACAGCTTTACAAGCTGTGTCCATTTTCTTAAAAAAAGATGTTAAGATATATCTATTTCCTTAAATACGCATTTGAAGCTATATCCATTTTCTAAAATACTATTTTCATCTATTTTCTTGAATATGCATGTCAAGCTATGTTCATTTTCTTAGATACACTATTTGAAATAAGTCCAAAATAAAAAGATCACCACCGATATGCTCTACCTATGAAACAGTTAACCCACAACTGAACTAGTATTTCAAATGTGATTTTCGACAAATAAACTTTATAAGTTTCTTAAATCTTGTATAATGAATGTGTGCTGAAAAAAAAGAACATATTTAAACAAAATTTTATAATTTATCTTTATTTCAGGTCTTGCAAAAATATTTTTCAATCGGCCACTTAGGATTTGACAAAGAAGGATGCACGGTCAGCTATATGTCTTGTTTCAATATGGACGCTAACGGTAATTAATTTAACTTAATTAATTTATGTTTTATTTCGTTTCATTTAATTAATTTTGCTTTATTTAATTAAATTAATATTTTATCTCTCTTTATTATTTGTTTTATTTTCTGTTTATTTAATTGTTTAAATAACTAATTGATTAATCATAAATAAAGATCAATGAGGAAGAACGATATCTATCTATGAAAGCTGATTCTGCAAAAAAATGAATTTTAAGATGGACATGAACCGTTTTAATCACAGTATGACCCATCTTCACTGAGTAATCAACTCTCAAGAAGAATCGATTTTCCAAGTTATTGATTTTCAAAACTTGTAATTCTCAAAACGTAAAAGATGGCTATCCTATTGTCATTATTGTGAAAATCGGAATAAACCATTCTTCTTCCTTGATCTTCAAATAATATAATTTGTAAAATCTTTCATTTCAATTATGCATGGGTTTCTGATTTCAATATACATAAGTCATCTGTGATTGGTGATTTTTTACGGTTAAACGAATTTCCAATTAATCTTTCTTCCATGAGCTTGGCTTTTTAGCACATAGCTTATTTTATTCTATTTCAATTAATACACATTGTCAATATTAATTTAGCATTAGTGTCAATAATAATATGCAGATTTTTTTAAGGTTACCCAAAACGCGAATAAGTATGTTTTCTACTTATTTATGTTTTTTAGTTCAGTAGTTACTTTTTTTATTTCAATTAATACATATTACCAACATTAATTAAGCATTATTGTCGTCAATGATAGTATGACGATTTCTTACAGTTCTTCCAGACAAATAAATAATTTTACTCCATTTATTTTGATTTCTAGTACATTGCTTATTATTTTATTTCAATATGCATTTATTACCTTAATTAATTAATCATGATTGGCATAATTAAGCCTCATTGGCGCCAATTTCTTATGTTTCTCCTAAACGAATTAGTACCACTTTCCCATTAATTTTTGCTTTTGATTACATAAATATTTTGTTTCTATTCAATTACCGTTTGTTTCAAATAAGTAATTTTTTAGAAACACGTTTAAAAGAATTAATATTAATAAAATAAAAACATTGGTATCTAGTATCAGACAAAGTATAAATTTGGTGACGTAAGCCACGCGTGCTGCCACGTAATGTTCATTGAATTCATCTGACGTAGCGAATATTAAATAATTAAATATTTAAATGCCTGCAATAAACTATTTTTGTTCAAACAGAGCTATAAGCTAGCAATTATCACTGATGTTATCTTTAAAATAAGTGAAATTGAATCGCTAATTTTAAAACAATGGCTAACGCTTAACCAGTCAGAAAAGTCCATTTCGTTTTTTGCTCATCCTGCAAGAACGATTTGTCGCAGAATGTTCTAATGTTGACAGTGACCTTCCTCGTGCTTGAAACTATCTGTGTGGCAAATTTTATCGTTTTCTGTCGGTATGGTTTAGGAGTCTATAAAGGACATACACACAGACAGACATTCATTTATATATATATATATATATATATATAGATAGATAGATAAAACGTATTACAATCGGTTGCTATAAGCAACGGAATGATCTTTGATGAATTTTCAATTGGCAGGTAAATGAAGTGAAGTCAGCTTAGATTTCTCTATTCAGCTTTTCAAAACTGTTAATTTTAAAACATTTTACCCTTTCGATAAAAATACATGCATTTATTTTGAACATTTTCATTTTTACTCGTTATTTGCATGAAATTATCATTCTGATCGTATAGAGATGTCCAAGTCGGAGGCTGAACTTGATCAGTGTTCAACTATCATTCAATCAATTCCCGTTTGCACTATTTATATCGGGTGATTCGTATTCCTAACCTAATAGAAACGTATTTCTATTGGTTGCATTCGTAACTAATTGGTCATTGATAGATTTCCAATGGACAGGTAAGTGAAGTAACGTCAGCTTATAGAAAAATTCGGCTTTTTTGCGAATGTCTTCGGCATTCTACAATGCACCGGGCTGATTGGAAAATTCTTCTGTACTTTATAATTTGTCTAATATTATACACTTATTGAAATCAGCCTATGCACGTTTTGACTGGTTATGAAATGTACGAAGATTTACTCAATCACGCTGCATTTGATGGTCTATTTAAAATAATCCATCACAAAAACTTTTGATTTTCGAAAAACTGCCTTAAATTAATTAGTCTATTTGACCAATGAATCAAAGTATATACACGTATAAATAACGTGCATACTGGGTGTTCAGTAAAGGCCGCTCTTAATATGAAGTTTTAGGAAATATGCACTTTTTAACATTTAAGAAAAAAATACCCAAAAAAAAAACGTATAGAATTCTGACAAATCAAAATACAGGAAGCAGATGTGATAAGCGTCAAGTTTAACGGGAGGTTTATACTTGAAGATGTTTTTAATAATCGCCTTACAATTATTCTCTATTTCCTCCTAAAATCAAATCTATCTTGTGATGTAAAATGTGATTCGTGAGTCTCTCTTGCGTGTTAATCTCTCTTCTGTGTATAATGTCATTTGTTAGATTTTGAAAGTGTTCGATATTAATTGAAAGCCCCCAGTGTGTGTTTTTTTCTTCTCTTTTTGATAAGGGTTCTAATAAATAATAAGGACAGCCTTAATCGAACACACTGTATTATTTAATTAACCTGAAGTTACGTGTGAGGTTATGTCGGCTCCCTTCAATAGACATAAAATGTCTTAGGCTGATTAGAAATTATTGTAGAGCCAATTAGCCTGGCTTATTGCTTATTGTTTAATCAGCCTGGCATCTTGCATACCGCCGGATTGCTCAATTATCCTGGCGTATTGCAAAGAGCCCGATAGTGCAATTATCCTATAACAATTATCCTATATAATTATACTACTCATTTTTCCTTCGTTGTTTGCAGGTCTTATGAAATCGAGTAGAGATATCGATTTGCTGAAACAATGTATATATGTAGTAAGTAAAGATCTTGAGAGGATGTTTGAACGCAATCACAAGGTAATAATTTTTAATAAAAAAAAAAAAAAACATTTTACTGAGAAACTAATTTACTTATCAATACTACGAATTCTTTTTTTCTTTTTTTGAACATGCATTTCTTTTATGACGATTTTGGATTTTTGATCCATAAAATATGGAAAAAGCCGCAATACTAGGTTTTTTTTTTTTTTTTTTTTTTTTTTTTTGAACATGCCTGTTTTTCGACGATTTTGGATTTTTGACCCATGAAATATGGAGACAGCCGCAATACTACGTTTTTTTTTTGTTTTTTTTTTTGAACATGCCTGTTTTTCGCCGATTTTGGATTTTTGATCCATAAAATATGGAGAAAGCCGCAATACTACGTTTTTTTTTTTTTTTTTTTTTTTTTTTTTGAACATGCCTGTTTTTCGACGATTTTGGATTTTTGACCCATGAAATATGGAAAAAGCCACAATACTACGTTTTTTTTTTTCTGAACATGCCTGTTTTTCGACGATTTTGGATTTTTGACCCAAAAAATATAGAGAAAGCCGCAATACACTACAATTTTTTTTTTTTTTGAACATGCCTGCTTTTCGACGATTTTGGATTTTTGACCCATAAAATATGGAGAAAGCCGCAATAATACGCTTTTTTTTTTTTTTTTAACATGCCTGTTTTTTGACGATTTTGGATTTTTGAACCATAAAATATGGAGAAAGCCGCAATACTACGTTTTTTTTTTTTTTTTTTTTTTTTTTTTTTTTTTTTTTTTTTGAACATGCCTGTTTTTCGACGATTTTGGATTTTTGACCCATAAAATATGGAGAAAGCCGCAATACTACGTTTTTTTTTTTTTTTTTTTTCTTTTAACATGCCTGTTTTTCGACGATTTTGGATTTTTGACCCATAAAATATGGAAGAGGCCGTAATCTGGAAAATATGGTCTCATAGTTTATACAGGAAAGCAGCCGAAAATTTTAACCCCTTAATGTTAATTTCACGTTTTGTATGTTTCCTTATATCTCGAGAACTCATCAAGTCTATCAAAAACACTTTTTCACACAAATATAAAATTTATTACTCCTAATACAAAGACTTGTAAAAATTAATTTCTAATAATTATTTAGTACTTTATTCAGTAATAATCGGAAAAAAACTTGATTCGTAAGTTATAAAAAATGTTTACATAATTTTAAGACAAAATACAGAATTTGAACGAAACCGGTTGAATAATTTCTGAGTTATTCATTTTTTTTAAAATTGTATTTTTTAAAATTTATTATGTTGTCCGATTGAGCTAAAATTTTGCACACCTCATTTATTTGTTCATTGAAGCAAGACAGGAGATGGGCGCAAAAACTTTTAAAAAGTTGCGAAATGCCCTATTATATTTATTGCTACCCTATTATAAATTTGAAAAATAACTACAACTCACGCCCCGAAAAATTTGAATAATTTGGAAAATTATTGATTTTGTAAAAATAAAAATTTTCGAAATCAGGATATCAATTCATGATACAGTTCACATAATGGAATTATTACAAATTTTCAGAAATTCACTCAGGATTTTTAAATCTATCAAAATATCTGCTGCCCAATAGTGCTATGTACTTTTTTAATTAATATTCCATTTAATATTCAGTTAGTTTCAGTGAATAGAGAGATTTCGCAAATTTACGTTACCTCCCGTATGCTCCCATACATAAGATCTTAAATATTTGCGCATGCGTTAATTCTGGTGAAATGCGCATGCGCTCATGAAAAAATACCAAACGTTGAAAATAAGAGATTTCGTATGTTAAAAACGCTAAAGTGAAACATCGTTTTAACTTTGACTAAAAAATCAAAACAAAAACATTTACGATGGGCGTAAACAAAACCAATAAAATAATTTTTTTATTGAATGAACCAATTGCTGTAACATCACACGATTAATTTCTAAATTTCATCAATGTATTTCTTCAAATTCGCATTCCTTGTCAATGTTTTAAGTTCGAAGGTAGGATTAAACAGACAACAACTTTTGACAGCTTTTGATGGTTGACTGAATGTAAATAATAACAAGCTTCCTAAAACCGGAAGAAATTTCTAAAACTTTCGGTGTATCTCTCCGCTTATGTTATGCTTACGAGGCTAAATATTCTAGGAAGTTTTATCAATGTGATTTATGTTTAAATTTTCACGTAATTTTACCATTCATAAGAGTTTCTTGCAATTTATAAATTCTAACTGGTTGTGAGTCTAAAATAAATTTCAGAAAACTAATATCACAACATAAATAAAGGGTAAGTTTTGCCATGTTTTGTCCCAAATATCCTCTATTTGGCTGTATTTGTGGAAAATATTTTTATAGCTATTTTTTGGGTTGCATCTAGCGGGACATAGCATGCTTGCTGAGTCTTCCCAATTGTTATGTTGTTTGTTTCTTTGAAATTTAAATTTAAAAAACGCGTTTTATTGTGAACACTACAAGCGTAATAAGATTTGATGGCGCCTTTTTCAAGTTTAGGCGTAAAATTCAATTGGAAATAGTAACCGGAAGTCTTACGACAAATTTTAACCCGTAGCGCCATCTGTGCTTAGCTTTACGCGATTAACCATCCCTAAACAGCGTGCTTGTAGCTTTGTCTTTGTTGCGTTAATCACGCCAACATAAGGTAAAGGTACGCAGCATCGAAAATAAAAGCGAACGTGCGCAGTTCCTTCAAATCTTACGTACTGGAGCGTACGGAATCTAAGATAAAAGTATAAGCTTTAAAGTATAAGGTAAAGGTATAAGCTTTAAAGTATAAGTATAAGGTAAAAGTATAAGTATAAGGTAAAAGTATAAGTATAAGGTAAAAGTATAAGGTAAAAGTATAAGTATAAGGTAAAAGTATAAGTATAAGGTAAAAGTATAAGTATAAGGTAAAAGTATAAGGTAAAAGTATAAGGTAAAAGTATAAGGTAAAAGTATAAGCTAAAAGCATAAAAGTAAAGCCCTATAAACTTTTAAAATGAAACTTACAGTAAAGATAATTCTAAATGTTTTTCGTTTATATTTCAGACTGGAGAATTCATTTCACGGATAGTTTATATTTATGATATGGTTGGAATGACAATTGCAAAAGCCACGCACAAAAAAAGTAAGTAAGCATTCCGGAACAATTGAATCCGTAATTTGTAAAGGGAATATTTATTTTTTTTTAGAAAATTCTTATCTTTCCTATATTAATTATATATATTTTTAAAGAATGAAGAATATATGATGTTACCGGGAAAGACCGAAATCAAAAGAATGTCGACTTTCACCGGTGAATGTCAAGAATCACATAGTCGTTTTGGTGAATGACCGAAATATTTTTTATATCCGATTTGATATTAATTTATTCGTTGATATTATTATATTTATTCGATATTTTAATATCTGCTGCAGATAGATTAAAAGAAACATCAATGTTTGGAGTACCGGTCAAATGCATGTCGGACAGTGGCACACGTATACCGGACAGTGGCACTTATTTAGACCTAGTGTATATTTTGGACATTCACCAAAGTGACTATGTGGTTGCCAACATTCTCCTGTGGAAATAAAGAACCACCAATTTCGGTCATTCACAGTAACATCGATTTTTCTCATAAAACAGCTAAATCAATCGATGCATTTTTTTCAGACGTTGTAACAGCTCTTGCATATGTTCATATCCTTAACAAATTGCTGGATATCGGCAGCCAATATGGTATTAAACCCAGACGGGACATCGCCTGCAGGTACCCACCCTACTAAAAATTTTACATTGGCCCCAGTTTGGCTGAAAATTGGCTAATATAGGTCCCATAAGAACATGCACCGAGGGACCTATATTGGGATGTCTAGATTTTTCAATATTGGTCCTGGAATGACTTTCAATATTGGAACAAGAATCATTTCTATCTAGAACCAATATTCAGGTCCTACATAGAAAATGAATCTTGTTCCATTATTGAAAGTCGTTCTACGACCAATATTGAAAAAATCTAGCCATCCCAATGTTTACCCAACATTATAAATCTATAAAGGTCCTACATAGAAAATGAATTTTGTTCCGTTATTGAAAGTCATTCTACGACCAATATTGAAAAAATCTAGACAACCCAATGTTTACCCAACATTATAAATCTATAAAGGTCCTACATATAAAATGATATTGGTTGTCTAGATGTTTTCAATATTGGTCCTAGAATGACTTTCAATATTGGAACAAGATCTATCTAGGACCAATATTGAAAAATCTAGACATCCCAATGTTTACCCAACATTTTAAGTCTATAAGGGTCCTAAATAGTAAATTACATTGGCCCATTATTGAAAGCTATTCTTGGACCAATATTACAAAATATAGACACCCTGACATTGGCTTCTAAATTTTTGTTTGAGACACGCGTGTTCAGATGGCTAAAGGACCCCGTTGTGTTTGATCTAGACTGAGTAGTAACAGCACGAGGGATTTAATTTCGCTGCCACAAATTTCAGGTCACTTGTTCACTGTGTTCCATCTATCAAATTACGCATGTTCCTATCGAGATGCACGTGTTCAAATTGCGTACGAAAGTCACCTATGTAGAGTGCTTGTTGAAACAAGCCTGTCAGCGAGCAGCCTTTGTGGGGCTAATTTACCTGCATTGTCAACCTCCATCTATTAAGAGGTAACTCAAGATAGAATCAAGTTAACATATCTAACATACTATGGAACTGGAATTTAAAAATTGTAGTGGTAGTTACGCTACAGTCTCTATATCGTAAGCCTACAAGGGTCCTATATAGAAATTAATATTGGACATTAGTTCAAAACCATTCAGGGACCAATATTAAGAACTTTAAACACCCAAATAGGCGCCCTATATTGTAAACCTATAAAGGTCCTACATAAAAATGAATATTTGGCCGGAATATAAAGCCATTCTAGGACCTATTATTACAAAACTTATACACCTCAATCTCGGTCCGATATCTAAAGTCATTATTCTAAGACCATTGTCTAGAAATATATAAGACCATTATAGACTTTTAATTAAGGACCAGTTTTGTATTTACATCTATTGAACCTGGAAAGACTTAAAATATTTTAATAATATCGATTTCTATATCTAAATCCTTAATAAGTGATTTACAATACAAACAAATTTACTCATAACAGATTCTTCTTTTTTGCTCATAAGACATTTTTGTTTATTTCACAGTAGTTTAAGTACAATATATACTTTCACTTTTTGAAAAGAAATATTTTTTTCTTTGTTTGTTGTTCATATAAACTTTTGGTTAAAGTGTGCAGGATTATTTATTATGAAATAAGAAAACCACAGCTGATCCAAATATCTTGAAAATTAGTTAATTAATAGAGCAATTAAACACACATATTTTAAAAAGGAAAAATTTCTTTTGCTCAATAAGGGGTAATACGGTGCAATTTGACGTAGAAAATTAAGCGATATAAATTTATTCTTATTTTTGATATTGCCGGATGTTAAGAAATAGATTGAGGAAACCGTTTATTATTTACTTTTAAGGTTTTATTTAGCGGCAATAAAATATCAGATTAATCGGCCAATTTTAAATAGGCTCTACATTGGATGAATACCGTCTTTAAAATATCGGGGGAATCGTGCAATTCTATGGTCTACATTGGTAGAGTAACGGCTATAAAACATCGGTTGAGACCAACACTTCTTAATCGAACCGACATAGGCTGACTAGTGGCTATAAATTATGGGATTAACTGAACAAATCTGTATAGAGCCGATATTGGGTAAATAAAGGAAATAAAATATCGGTTGAATTTAACAATTTTATACAGGGTAAACATCGGCTGAATAGTGGCCATAAATTATCGGGTGAAATTAACAAATCTGTATAGGGCCGATATTGGGTAAATAAGGAAAACAAAATATCGGGTGAATTTGTTAATTTTACATAGGATAAACATCGGCTGAATAGTGGCAATAAAATATAAGGTGAATCGAACTTTTCTATATCGGTCCAATATTGGCCCTTTAAAACCTTGTTAATCCCGGATTGGTGAATATTGACCCAATGAGTTCCCAAGTTATTTTGCCGCTGGGGCAGTAGCGCAAATTTTAATGTTTGAAATAGACCCCTGACTTTGTTTCGGTTTTGTTTCTGGTTGTTAACATTGCACTAGAACTCCACAGCTAAGCTACTGGCACCGATCTGAAATTCATCCTTAATGATAATCCATGGGCAATATATATCTAACCGTCCTTGAACAGCCGACCCAATTTTGGGTTTGCGACTACAATGTTTAATTCCGTAGCCTTGTAGTTTTGAACCCACTCCAGAAGGCAAGGGAACTCCTCGATCAATTAATGGGAGAAATTTGCCTTCTTGCAGGACTTTTTGATGGAACTAACCCGCATTCACGTTACATGGAGAGGAAAACTACGAAAACCTCCAACAGTTAGCCTGACGGCAAGAGGACTCTAACCCATGATACGTCTAACACGGAGGATATTTTACGTCCGCGTTACGTCAGTACTGTGGTCAAGGCAACCCGGATGTAGAATTCATATTGACCTGCCATCGATGGGATTCGAACCCGTTACCTCATTGGATGGGGAGTGCTCTATCCCCTGAGCCACTACTGATCATCCAAAGACAAAAGCGACTGGCACTACACCCCTACAATTTAATTCGAAGGGCTGTTTGTGGCAGCAATCACACTGCCACCGCACCACCCTTTTCAACAGCAATAATTTCAGTTCTGTAAAAGCAATTGGGCATTAAATTATTGTGAATGAATAACCGACCGCATAATCGGAGAAAGTGTATCCGATCAGACATCGAGCTTTTAGCACGAAGCGCAACGAAGACCTTCATAGGCCAATTTTATCCACTACTCCGCTAATTATAAGCTTATTATGATAAGTCGTTAAATATAAGCTTATAATGGTAAATCGGTAATTATAAGCTTAACTCTTTGTAGTACTAAAGATATGTTTCAACATCTCCGTATATATTTCAGATAGCATCAAAATAAGTGGATTCTATTCTATTTTTATTTCAATTTTAAACAAAACTTGTTAAAAAATTTTACTTAAAAAAAATAAAAAAAATAAAAAATAAAAAAAACCTAAGCTAAAGTTTATTGCTATCTTTCACCCTCTAATAAATTTCTTTGGCTATATTATTTACAGGGTTTTTCAAAATTTTCATAAGAGTCATAAAAAGAATTACGGGGAGGGAGAAGAACTTACCATGAAATACGGGAATGTAAACCACATTATGGTGAAAATTGAGAAAACACTTAGGGGGCGCTGCGAAGTTACGCTGGGTAACAACTACAAAAGACACTACAATTCTGAGAACTGCTAAAACAGTGATTTGTTTAATTATTACAAGAGTTGTTTTAAGTGGTGCCTGTTGATGTCATTAAACAGTCTACAACGACGTAAAAATGACACTTGACACGTTTGAAGATAAGAGGTGTGCTTTTGATGTTTGCCGAAATGAAGACAATCTACACTATGAGATCCTTCCGTTTCCACAGACCTCGCATAAACTAATGATTTAAGACAACCCTATAAGAAAAAGCTTTTAAAATTAAGATCTGGTGAGTGTAGAAGCCACCGCATCCAATACACCTCATTGGGTATGTTGCATCGAGATGATTACACATCTGAAGGGCATAATGTACAAAGGCAACATAGAAGGCTTAATTTAGGTAAAGCAAACCTCAACTGTCTCCCACCTTCGGTATCTTCCAGAATCGGACCCAGCTTGAGTTTTTTGCCATTTTTGCACTCTCAACGTGATGGTATACAACCCCATCTTCGTCATCTTGATGTTTTTTTAGCACCCCTTGGTCGTTTAGATATTATCTAGTTGGTATGGCCCTCTGGCGTGAGAGATTGAAGGTTCCTACCCAATATAGTGATGGAATCGTGTTTTTCAACAAAAATGGTAAGAAAAGAACTTTTCGGAACAATCTGAAAATATGGCTAATCGTTATGTTGAATCAAGAGCTTCATTTATAATTTGATTCATTAGATAAATTTCTATGATTCGATAACTCATAAATAATTGGCAGTGAACTATTAAAAATTAGAAGCAGTATTATTGTGAGAAGGAATGAATGATTATTGCATGTGAATATAGAAATATCGCTTTCCAGAAGTTTCCTGACTTTTGAAAAAACCATAATGTTTCAATTTTCTAAGCGACTTGGTCAACAAATAAATTGACAAATAAAACCGTAAAAATTTTTAAAAAAATGTTAAGATATTTTGAAAAAAAAATTTAGTCTTTCAACCTTCAAATAAATTAAAGATAAGACTGATAAATTTAACATTGTTTGTGCTTTAGAATATTAAAAATTAAATTGAATATCGTAAGAAAAAGTAAATAAATGGGGTTGTATTATATGTTTTCTAAATCGAACAAACGCCTCCAAGTTACACAATTTTCCCACTCTTCCTTAGCCATTACCATGATTAGGCTTTACTCCCTAGACAGTATGCTTCAGTAAGAAGGAGGAATATACTAGAATGAGGAAAAAGCAAGAGTCGCTGAAACCATGGTATAGGAGAGTGGTAAAGTGTGAAGAGTGGGGAGCTCGCGTACCCATTAGGTGCCTATACTATCTTACAAAGACTATAACTGAAATCTACATTTATTTTATTTGTTTTAGGTGTGGAAATAGCAATGGAGTGGTTCACTATGTATCAAAACAACTTCCCAGAACGCCTGAAAACACTATACGTAATCAATGGTATATTATGTAATGCTTCATTAAAGAATAGCTGTTAATTAAATAAGAATTATGCTATAAATATCCAAAATTAATTGTCATGAAACGAAACATTAGAATAAAAATTTTATTTTTTTTAGACGGAACGCTTTATTTGAACGGCTTATAGGAGATTAAACAAAAACGTAAATTTATGGTAAAGAAAAAAACCGTAAATAAATAGTCTAACCTAATATAAGAACAATATAACGAGAGAGTAAAATAGTTTATTTTTTTGTTGTTAGATGACGCCACATGAAATTTGTTGTTGTAGTTGTTGTTATCGTCGGCCTTTAAAGCAAAGGGGATGTGTTTATATTTTGTTTTCCAGTGGCGCCATCTATGACCAAGAATTCGACTTCTGCCACACCCATACGTCACACCAATTTTATAGGGAGGACCCATTCATACATCCATTCATTCATCATCAGACCGAAATTTTGACCTGAACCAGAGAACGATCAATCTCCAATCCAGTACACCCAGAGGTTAACTTTATTATGGGAACAAGGAGGACTTTGTGATTCCGCAAATTTAACGAGCATCAGTCACCATTTACTACACGGGGAGTCTTGAGCCGGCTGAATTCGAGCCCCCATTCTCACGAACATAAGTCCAGTGCCCCGCCAATCAGGCTATCCCGGCTCTACATCAAATTAGTCGCAGCAAGTAAACACTAATTCAGTTTTATAAGAAGTGAAATGAGGCCGACATTCGATGACAGAAAACATAAGTAATGTTAGCTATTTTATTTATGTTTAAAGCATTCATAGTTTTTTAATTTATTAGTAGCAAAGAAATGTATAATAATAGTTATTTTAATCACATCAATGCGTTTTTTTAGACGGTATGTTTTTATTCTTCACTTTTGACAAAACTTCTGAAATATTACAGTAAGGAAGGTGTTTATAGAACACACTTAGTAAAATATAATTTTCTATGCGCATTATTCATTGATAATTCTTTGATTGATGTAAAATTTCATTTATTTTCATTCTTAGCTAAAATGACATGAAAACATGAAATTTCAACACTCTGATAAAAATATGATAAAATTGAAACACTTCATATCTTTACAGCTCCCTCGTATTTTTCAGTCGTGTTTGCTATTGTGAAGATAGTTATTTCATCTAGCGTCTTAAAAAAAATAAAGATTGTTGGACCAGGTAAGTTTAGCAAATATTGAGTTCGCTTTTATAAAGTTGTACAGTTTCATTTCGCTTTTAGTAGGCAAATCGTACACAAGATAGAGGCTCACAGAAGATTGTTTTTTCTCATCAAAATGATATTTTCCTATTGGGAGAATGAGTGTTCTCAGTTTTTCATTTCCGCATTAAGATCATATTCTGTTGTAAATAACAAACTGTTTACCTTAGAATAACTTCTGTTTACTTGACATAAAAAAAGAATTTAAAGCTCTATGTAAGATTTTTCTTTTTGTGTTATTATTATTATTATTATATGCTACTTTTTTATTCCGTTTTTTCTTTTTTTTTTTTTATTTATTCCAAGGCGCCTACGTTTTCAGGACTCATGGGACCCCTGAGCCTGGAATATTCAAAAAGAATTATTTTTAGTATTGAAAATTCGTAAACTATTTAATTTTATTTATGTTAGGTAATAACGTAGACACCCTACCTAATTTCACAGTTATTTATGACTGTTCGGTTAAGATTTATCCATGCTTAGCCAACGTCCTCTATGATAAATGTGAAAATGGTGCAAAATGTCGATATATAAAGAGAATTCTAATTCGAGAAAATGAAAAAAAATTCTTTTTTTTCTTTTCAATCTATGGAAAGTTACTCTAACACTACATTGTTTGGGTTCATAATATATGCTGATACTGAGAACTACATAAGATGTTTTTTTCTTTTTTTTTTTTTTTTTTGCTGGCGATTTTTTTTTTTTTTTTTTTTTTTTTTAACAGATAATAAATTCTTTGATTTTAAATCTGCAGTCGGTCTCCTTCAGTTATTTTAATTTATTCTTGGTCTATTTTTTCAAAATGTTTAAGCTTGTCTCTGTTTCTTAGTATGCCTCCGAACAGGCAACAATTTTACCTTGGCCCCTTTTGGGCCCAAAATTGGCTAAATATAGGTCCCATAAAGAACATACACCGAGGAACAAGTGTAGGGATGTCTAGATTTTTTTTAATATTGGTCCTATATAGCGGCAGTCTTAGCCTTTATGGGACCAATATAGGGCCTATATTGGCTGATTAATCAGACAACTCTATATAGGTCTAATATCGGGAAAATAACGGCTCTTTGAACCCTTATTGAGCCATGATTCGTCAATATTGGTCCAATGAGGTCCCAAGTTATTTTGCTGCTAGGGAGGATGTAAGAGACATTTCTGGGCATGGGTTCCTATGCAAATTTTATCTGATAATGTGCCCCCTAGATGCCCCCTGTTATAATCTTTTTTTTAACTTATACGCTGTGCAGAAGAAAAAAAACGGACCCCCTGAATAACTTTTGATCTAATAATCGGATTTTCACGTTTTGGGACTCAATCTTGATGGTTCGTAGGGGCTAGTTCATAAGTGCAGACGATATCTTAAATTACGAAATTAGGCACAAAAACGTACTTTCTATGAATAAACGTGCCTTTTTTTCAACGGATTCGGATTTTTGACTCCAAAAATATAGGGAGTAGCCGCAATCTGGGAAATATGGTCCGAATAGTTTAGTGTTCCAATGTTTGGAAACCTTAATGTTTTTTTTTTCCAATGGCTGAAATTGACAAACTCTTAACAAGAAGAATATATGCAAATGAAATAGATAGGAGAAAAAAGTCAATGACTCATTAGCAGATGCCTAGCACTCCAATATCTTTTCACTTCGGAGTCTCCGTGTACAGTCGAACATCCCGTCAAGTGCTTCCTATCCATTGCTTCGAATTTCCTACAGAGTGGGAAATTCGGATTCGTAAAAATACCAATGCGGTGATGGTGGTGCGTAAGACAGTCATGACCCACCTCTAGTCTAAATTCCGCCACAGCTTTTTCACGGGGTCTGTCTGAAATACCACGGTCTAAATTGTTCCCTCAACTTTTCAGGGATATACGGGAAGAAAGGGACACTTTCCAATTTTTCCACTTTAAATTTTTGATGTAGATTTTGGTGGAATGAAAGGATCTATTGGAATTTGTTTGTTGGATTACTTTTGTGCCCCTTGATGTTAATTTTACTTTTTGCGTATTTCGCTATATCTCGAAAACTTTCTACGTTGATTGAAAAATGTTTGCATTTAATTATAAAATTCGGTTGTCCGAAGGTAATTCCATGTAAAAAATAATTTTTAGTAAATATTTATTATTTATTATAATTTTATTTCAGAATGGTTGAACAAAATTTGAATTTTAAGGTGTACAATTTTTTGCATCATTTTAACGAATACATGGCAAAGTAGAAAATTTGAGTAAAATCGGTCGAATAGTTAAAAAATTAAATTTTAAATATCTGACTTTTTTGAAATTTAATTTTTAACATAGACTAAAAGTCTCATTTAAAGAAAAAATCCGTAGCTACTTAACAAGCAAAACCAATTTCAGATTTGAAATCCCCACAATCGAATCAGGCAAGGTCAAGTTTTTGTATGAATGCAACATAAAAATTGGTCCCCAGTGTTATTCACCGATTCCCATGATTTTCATCTATATGGAGAAATCTCGACATGGTTTTGAAACTCGGTTGGCAAGGAAAATAAAAAAAAATAAAATAAATAAAAATGAAATAAAATAAAAATATAAAAAAATTTATATATATATATATATATATATATATATATATATATATATATATATATATATATATATATATATATATATATATATATATATATATGTATGTATGTAATAAAAGGGCTAAAATCCCTGTTATCAGTGTTATAGTTAGCTTAAATAATGCAGTCATAAGCCATCCTACGTTCTAAAATGGCTTATTAACGGTAGGTTGGTATTGATAACAGTTCACATCTGCTCTCCACAGGGAAGAGAGTGGACAAGACTTCTGACAATTCTGGAACAACTTATCAGGATCACAACATGATGAAAAGGACATGCGAAAACCATTGCTCTCGCATTTTATACTAACACATGTCGGAGTAAAAAGGCACAGTCTTTGACATACTTGTATCCTTACGCATTAAGGAAAATCATTTACTGCTTCCTTATATATAATTGAAAAGGGGGAGAGATTTTAAAAATAACTCAATCGTATGTTATTAGCCTTGAATTCCCAAAATAGAATCTCTCTACGCTTATTCTTTAACAAAGACATTTTATGAAAACGAAAGAGTTTTAATTCTTTTATTAATACAAAAGTATTATAATTTTTGAATTACATATATATATATATGTATATATATATATATATATATATATATACATATATATATATATTACATGTGTGTGTGTGCGCGTGCGTGCGAGCGTGTGTGTGTGTGTGTTAAAAGTTTAAAAAAGTGCAATTTTTAAAAGTTTAAAAATTGCCAATTCAGCTAATTTTTTTTGCACGTAGATCAAAATTTTATATTTTATTTTATAACCGTCGTTGAACAGCCGACCCAATTTCATGGTTTTACGACTACTAATGTTCAACTCCGTAGCCTTGTAATTTTGAACCAATACAGAAGACAAGGAAACTCCTGGATCAATACCCCCAGAGGTATTTATTTGTTATGGGAACATGGAGGACTTTGAGACTCGACAGATTTAACGTGCATCAGTCACCCTTTACTACACGGGGAGTCTTCGGCCGGCGAGGATCGAACCCACGACCTCTTGGATATGGGCCCAGCGCCCTACCGACCAGGCTATCCCGGCCTGTAGATCAAAATTTTATTTTATAACCGTCGTTGAGCCGCGATGGCTCAGGGGATAGAGCGTTCGCCTTCCAATGAGGCGAACCGGGTTCGAATCCCAGTCGATACGAATTCCGCATCCGGCTTGCACTGACCACAGTGCTGACGTGAAATATCCTCAGTGGTAGACGGATCATGGGTTAGAGTCCCCTTGCCGTCAGGCTAACCGTGGGAGGTTCTCGTGGTCTTCCTCTCCATGTAACGCAAATGCGGGTTAGCTCCATCAAAAAGTCCTCCACGAAGGCAAATTTCTCCCAATACTCGATCCAGGAGTTCCCTTGTCTTCTGGATTGGGTTCAAAATTACAAGGCTACGGAGTTGAACATTAGTAGCCGTAAACCCATTAAGTTGGGTCGGCTGTTCAACGACGGTTATAAAATAAAAATAAAAAAATATAACCGTCGTTGAACAGCCGACCCAATTTCATGGTTTTACGACTACTAATGTTCAACTCCGTAGCCTTGTAATTTTGAACCAATACAGAAGACAAGGAAACTCCTGGATCAGTACCCCCAGAGGTATTGATTTGTTATGAGAACATGGAGGACTTTGAGACTCGACAGATTTAACGTGCATCAGTCACCATTTACTACACGGGGAGTCTTCGGCCGGCGAGGATCGAACCCACGACCTCTTGGATATGGGCCCAGCGCCCTACCGACCAGGCTATCCCGGCCTGTAGATCAAAATTTTATTTTATAACCGTCGTTGAACAGCCGACCCAATTTCATGGTTTTACGACTACTAATGTTCAACTCCGTAGCCTTGTAATTTTGAACCAATCCAGAAGACAAGGAAACTCCTGGATCAGTACCCCCAGAGGTATTGATTTGTTATGAGAACATGGAGGACTTTGAGACTCGACAGATTTAACGTGCATCAGTCACCATTTACTACACGGGGAGTCTTCGGCCGGCGAGGATCGAACCCACGACCTCTTGGATATGGGCCCAGCGCCCTACCGACCAGGCTATCCCGGCCTGTAGATCAAAATTTTATTTTATAACCGTCGTTGAACAGCCGACCCAATTTCATGGTTTTACGACTACTAATGTCCAACTCCGTAGCCTTGTAATTTTGAACCAATCCAGAAGACAAGGAAACTCCTGGATCAGTACCCCCAGAGGTATTGATTTGTTATGAGAACATGGAGGACTTTGAGACTCGACAGATTTAACGTGCATCAGTCACCATTTACTACACGGGGAGTCTTCGGCCGGCGAGGATCGAACCCACGACCTCTTGGATATGGGCCCAGCGCCCTACCGACCAGGCTATCCCGGCCTGTAGATCAAAATTTTATTTTATAACCGTCGTTGAACAGCCGACCCAATTTCATGGTTTTACGACTACTAATGTTCAACTCCGTAGCCTTGTAATTTTGAACCAATCCAGAAGACAAGGAAACTCCTGGATCAGTACCCCCAGAGGTATTGATTTGTTATGAGAACATGGAGGACTTTGAGACTCGACAGATTTAACGTGCATCAGTCACCATTTACTACACGGGGAGTCTTCGGCCGGCGAGGATCGAACCCACGACCTCTTGGATATGGGCCCAGCGCCCTACCGACCAGGCTATCCCGGCCTGTAGATCAAAATTTTATTTTATAACCGTCGTTGAACAGCCGACCCAATTTCATGGTTTTACGACTACTAATGTTCAACTCCGTAGCCTTGTAATTTTGAACCAATCCAGAAGACAAGGAAACTCCTGGATCAGTACCCCCAGAGGTATTGATTTGTTATGAGAACATGGAGGACTTTGAGACTCGACAGATTTAACGTGCATCAGTCACCATTTACTACACGGGGAGTCTTCGGCCGGCGAGGATCGAACCCACGACCTCTTGGATATGGGCCCAGCGCCCTACCGACCAGGCTATCCCGGCCTGTAGATCAAAATTTTATTTTATAACCGTCGTTGAACAGCCGACCCAATTTCATGGTTTTACGACTACTAATGTTCAACTCCGTAGCCTTGTAATTTTGAACCAATACAGAAGACAAGGAAACTCCTGGATCAGTACCCCCAGAGGTATTGATTTGTTATGAGAACATGGAGGACTTTGAGACTCGACAGATTTAACGTGCATCAGTCACCATTTACTACACGGGGAGTCTTCGGCCGGCGAGGATCGAACCCACGACCTCTTGGATATGGGCCCAGCGCCCTACCGACCAGACTATCCCGGCCTGTAGATCAAAATTTTATTTTATAACCGTCGTTGAACAGCCGACCCAATTTCATGGTTTTACGACTACTAATGTTCAACTCCGTAGCCTTGTAATTTTGAACCAATCCAGAAGACAAGGAAACTCCAGGGTCAGTACCCCCAGAGGTATTGATTTGTTATGAGAACATGGAGGACTTTGAGACTCGACAGATTTAACGTGCATCAGTCACCATTTACTACACGGGGAGTCTTCGGCCGGCGAGGATCGAACCCACGACCTCTTGGATATGGGCCCAGCGCCCTACCGACCAGGCTATCCCGGCCTGTAGATCAAAATTTTATTTTATAACCGTCGTTGAACAGCCGACCCAATTTCATGGTTTTACGACTACTAATGTTCAACTCCGTAGCCTTGTAATTTTGAACCAATCCAGAAGACAAGGAAACTCCTGGATCAGTACCCCCAGAGGTATTGATTTGTTATGAGAACATGGAGGACTTTGAGACTCGACAGATTTAACGTGCATCAGTCACCATTTACTACACGGGGAGTCTTCGGCCGGCGAGGATCGAACCCACGACCTCTTGGATATGGGCCCAGCGCCCTACCGACCAGGCTATCCCGGCCTGTAGATCAAAATTTTATTTTATAACCGTCGTTGAACAGCCGACCCAATTTCATGGTTTTACGACTACTAATGTTCAACTCCGTAGCCTTGTAATTTTGAACCAATCCAGAAGACAAGGAAACTCCTGGATCAGTACCCCCAGAGGTATTGATTTGTTATGAGAACATGGAGGACTTTGAGACTCGACAGATTTAACGTGCATCAGTCACCATTTACTACACGGGGAGTCTTCGGCCGGCGAGGATCGAACCCACGACCTCTTGGATATGGGCCCAGCGCCCTACCGACCAGGCTATCCCGGCCTGTAGATCAAAATTTTATTTTATAACCGTCGTTGAACAGCCGACCCAATTTCATGGTTTTACGACTACTAATGTTCAACTCCGTAGCCTTGTAATTTTGAACCAATCCAGAAGACAAGGAAACTCCTGGATCAGTACCCCCAGAGGTATTGATTTGTTATGAGAACATGGAGGACTTTGAGACTCGACAGATTTAACGTGCATCAGTCACCATTTACTACACGGGGAGTCTTCGGCCGGCGAGGATCGAACCCACGACCTCTTGGATATGGGCCCAGCGCCCTACCGACCAGGCTATCCCGGCCTGTAGATCAAAATTTTATTTTATAACCGTCGTTGAACAGCCGACCCAATTTCATGGTTTTACGACTACTAATGTTCAACTCCGTAGCCTTGTAATTTTGAACCAATCCAGAAGACAAGGAAACTCCTGGATCAGTACCCCCAGAGGTATTGATTTGTTATGAGAACATGGAGGACTTTGAGACTCGACAGATTTAACGTGCATCAGTCACCATTTACTACACGGGGAGTCTTCGGCCGGCGAGGATCGAACCCACGACCTCTTGGATATGGGCCCAGCGCCCTACCGACCAGGCTATCCCGGCCTGTAGATCAAAATTTTATTTTATAACCGTCGTTGAACAGCCGACCCAATTTCATGGTTTTACGACTACTAATGTTCAACTCCGTAGCCTTGTAATTTTGAACCAATACAGAAGACAAGGAAACTCCTGGATCAATACCCCCAGAGGTATTTATTTGTTATGGGAACATGGAGGACTTTGAGACTCGACAGATTTAACGTGCATCAGTCACCATTTACTACACGGGGAGTCTTCGGCCGGCGAGGATCGAACCCACGACCTCTTGGATATGGGCCCAGCGCCCTACCGACCAGGCTATCCCGGCCTGTAGATCAAAATTATCAAAATCGGTTCCTTGGGTTATTCATCCACTTTTCCTTCGAGGTTAATATCTTCCTTACCTGTACTATGCATGATTCTTTATCGCCTTACGAGATCATCGCCAACAAAATCAATTATTTTTATTTTTTTAAAATGTGGGATGCTATTTAGGCAAAGTATGAAATAATCGTCCTGATGAGGTTATTATGTAAGTGATGTGCATGTTACTGTGAATGACCGAAATCGGTGGTTGTTGACTTTCACCGGTGAATGTTGACAATCAAATTAGTCGCTTTGGTGAATGTCCGAAATATTTATTACATCCGATTTTATATTAATTTATTCGTGGATATAATTACATTCATTCGATATTTTAATACTTACTGACGATAGATTAGAACAAACATCAGTGTTTGGAGTATCGGGCAAATATATACCGGGCAATAGCACTTGACCTTAAAAAAACATCAGTGTAGGGTATACCGGGCAAATGTATACCGGGCAGTGGCACTGAACCTTAAAAAAACATCAGTGTAGGGTATACCGGGCAAATGTATACCGGGAAATGGCACTTGACCTTAAAAAAACATCAGTGTAGGATATACCGGGCAAATGTATACCGGTCAGTGGCACTTAACCAGACCTAGTATGACTAGACCTTTGGTAAATGTCCGAAATATATACTGGGTCTAGTGCCACTTTTGCTATAGCTTAAATATTTAAAAAAAAAAATTAAACAAAGCGTTTGAATCAATTTTAAACTGATAACGAAATTATTGCTTTAAAATTAAAAAAAAATAATAATAATAACTGCGCTAGATAAGAGTAATTGAAGTAGTTGCTTTATACAGCGCATGTGCGGAAAAATTTTTTTAAAAAAATTATCCAGATGGATCTAAAAGTGGATGAATATTCCAAGACACCATCAAAATCACATCCTTTTTTTTCAGTTTTTACAAATTTTTAAGAGCCTAGATAATGTTGCATTTTTACATATTAAAAAATTAGACCACAAATTCTTTTAATTTCCATAAAACTGTGGCTTTTCTCTATAGGGACGTTTTGCGCAATTTTCTGAATAAGCATAGATAGCTTTAGACAGGCTAAACTTGGCCTAACAGTCATGAGTAACTGTTGCAAATTCACAGCAGTTATGAAAACGGCATATTATTTTCAGAATAAGCATAGGTAGCTTTAGACGGGGTAAACTTGGTTTAACAGTCATGAGTAACTGTTGCAAACTCGCAGCAGTTACGAAAACGGCATATTATTAGCAAAAAAGCATCATTTCATGTGACGACGAAGCCTTTGAAAAACAACCTTAAGTCCTTTGTCAAGTTTGAAATCTAGATAATTCTTTCAAACATGACAGCATGTATTGTTTAAAATAAACACTTGAAATTAAAGCAAAGTTACAGTTTAAAATTAAAGCTCAGAAAAAGATAAATATATTTCAGAGAATGTAAAGGAGACGTTATTAGAGACAATAGATGCCGATGTCTTGCCAGCATTTCTTGGTGGAAATAGAACCGACCCAGATGGTAATCCTCTTTGTAAAACATTTGTGAGTATGCTTTTATACATTTATTTTTCTTACGTAGCACCAGAAAACGCGGGTATTTCTCTATCTAAATTGGCAACACTATACACATATATAATAATTTTTGCTAGGTTGCCTTAAATAGCGCTAAATAATTAGTTGTAAGTTAAGTATTTATTTAGATTCATTTTGTTAGGTAGCCTTAAGTCATAGATAGTTTAAGCAGTGTTGAATAAGTTATTCGTTAAGTATTTCTTTAGAATAATTTTATATTTTAACATTACATGTATTACAGTTGAATATGATAATAAACTTGGTTTAAAATTTCTTATGTACTAAATTTGTCAGCATTTTTTTTTTTTTTTGTATTTTTTTTTTGTAGTTTTTTTAAATTTTTATGTCTAATTTCAATTCACCGTGAAAGAACTTAAAACCTCTCGCAGCGAATCATTATTTTTTTTTTCTTTTGTCAAAATAAGTTCAAAAATTGAGTATTTTTTATTACATATTTCAAATCAATACATATTTAAGAATTAAAATATGCAAAAAATATTTGCGAATTTTTTCCCTCAATATAGAATTAGATCATAAAAAAAGTTGTCGAAAAATTTAAATTGAAGGATAATCAATAAAAAAGTTTTTAATTAATATTGGTTAAATTATGATTTATTTTGTGACATACGAAATTAAAACTTATACACTAATGAAGAGCTCGAGTCAAAGTCCTACCTAGCAATTTTTGATCAATATTAACGTTTATTTGTGATTCTGTTTTATTTAATTTATTTTTTTAAGCAGAATATATTGAAAAAAAACGCGCAAAATGGTACTGTAGTATATTTCGTAAAAATGATAGACAACTAACGACATCTCCTAATGAAGACGTGAATAAACAATTGAACATCACAAAAAAGCCGAAATGAAACCATTAACAAGAAAAAACGAGAACACAAGAAAAAGGTTGGTCAGTTAAATCGACGGGGAAAAAAATGCTTCCTCACAGAAATAGCGGAATGTGCAAATTATGCTAATTCTTCGTTACCCGTGGAAATTGCCGGATTCGAGCTAGGAGGTATTGATTCGAGGCGAGAAAGTTAAAAACTGTTTTTAAAACTTTAACATCCCATATGTAGGTACCTTGAGGAAGGTGAAAGTAACTTAGAAACTTATTAAATAGGTATGTAACTTACAAAATATTTTCAGAAGTTATTAGTTCAGTTTTGGAAATTAATAACTACTCTTTGTAATTTTAGATATGCCATGGAGGTACAATACCGACGCATTACTATCTCTCCAAGAAATCAATTAAGCAAGAAGATAACGCAAAATACCTTCGTGTATTGCGAAACTCGCAAATCGAAATTGTAGTAAATGTTGAAAAGCCAGGCTCTGCTTTGATGTGGGAATTCGAAACAACTAACAAAGACATCGGATTTGGAGTATATTTTCAAAATGTTGCTGGTGAATTCATTGAATTGATTTGTAAGAAAAGGATTGAAACTACCTGGGAGCCAGAAATGGGATGGCATGTCTGCAAAAAATCTGGTTCTTGTAAGTTCTATTTTCCTTCACTTTCATTTATTCTCATTTTCATGTCAAAAGTCGCGATTGAGCCGATGGCTCAGGAGATAGAACGTTCGTCTTTCCAATGAGGTGAACCGGGTTCGAATCCCAGTCGATACGAATTCCGCATCCGGCTTGCACCGACCGCAGTGCTGACGTGAAATATCCTCAGTGGTGGACGGATCATGGGTTAGAGTCCCCTTGCTAACCGTTGTAATGGGTTAGAGTCAGGCTAACCGTGGGAGGTTCTCGTAGTCTTTCTCTCCATGTAACGCAAATGTGGGTTAGTTCCATCTAAAAAGTTCTCCACGAAGACAAATTTCTCCCAATACTTGATCTAGGAGTTCCCTTGTCTTCTGGATTGAGTTCAAAATTACGAGACTACGGAGTTGAACATTAGTAGTCGAAAACCCAAAATCGGGTCTGCTGTTCAAAGACGGTTATGGAAAAATCACTGGCAGCGGTCAGTGAGTGGGTGATCACTTTAATCTGATCTCGCAGGGACCGAGGGTGAGCAGTATCGATCATCCTTAAACTGTTCTACCGTAAAGAGCTCAACTTTGCGTGCAGGTTGTTGAGCTACCGAAAACGAGAGCTTTTCCCTCTACAGAGAAAAATTGTGATGTCATATTTTCAAATTATCATCAGGGATGTTTTTCAGACCGGTTCCAATAGCTCATTGTTTAGTTCAAGTGCGACGAACATGAAGTACTACTACTACTATAACACTTAAACCGCTTTCCCTTACGAAGTTTTATTTTTAAAAAAATGGAAAAAATCAACATTTTTCTTTTTATTTCATTAAGAAATACAACGAACTAAAACAAAATAAAATACACAGGTTTTAAGTTGAAATTTAAATTTTTTTTATGTGTAAAAAACATTACATTTACCATCAGTATACTATTCCAAGTTATCTCGGGAAAATAAAGTTAAATGTTAGTCTTTGTATGATATTTTTAAAAACAAGAGACAACACAAAGTGATACTTTCTAAAAGCCGGAGAAGTAATACGCCATTTTTTTTAGAATTTTTTCTATATAAATTCAGCAACCATCGTACAGGGTGCGTAGCCAGATTTTTCAATATAAAATAAGCACCTTATAAGTACTTTTTAAGCACTCAGAAAATATTTTTAATCACTTTCCAACAAAAATCATAACTAGGATCTGTGCAGTAACAAAAATTATAGTTTTCTATCGTTCTTAATTTATAAACACAAAATCAATAAAATTAAAAAACATTTCTAAAAACTTTACATAATCGTGATAAAATAACTACTTTCTGATAAACATTCAGAGAAAATTATAAAAATCATGAATTTTTTGTAATTTAGAACTACAATCGATACGGCAACGAAAAAATCTATTTTTAAAAGATAAAAAATTAAGCACTTTTTACAAACACCTAATAAAAAAAGCACCTTTAAGGGCTTTTAAAAAACTGAAATCAAAAATAAGCACCTTTAAAAACACTACGTACCTTGTCGTATATACAATCGCACAAAACACTTGTGCAGTCCCACAATCCAAGAGTATAACTCTCAAACAAAACTTGGCAAACTTCCAATCACAGCAGATTATTATTATTATTTTGCCTCAGGCGGAGTAAAAATATAACTAAACAAAACGTACTGACAAATTCTGCTCTGCCCGAGTTTTCTCGGAATAAAAAATATTTGTCATATATACATAACCGAGTTAAATCAGGATAATCATGGAAGCGTTTAAAACAACACATAGGAACACAAGTTCCAAATCTAGAACCTCCTCTTTTTTTTCTGCTCCCTTATACGTGATTGTATTACAGATATTTTCCCCTTCCACAATACATTTCACTTTTAAATTTATGATTTTTCTACCCAGTTTGAGGTATAAACCCATGATGTAAGTTGCACACATGTAGCCGAAACATACAACAAACACATATAGTAAAAGTATATAGTAAAAGTATATTACCTCTCACTATATGAAGAACATTTTTTCTAACATACTGCCGTCATAGCAACGATTGCCATTGCGACTTACTATTCATTGCTGAAAAATATTAAATAACTTCTCAAAAATCACTAATTTAGTGTCGCATCTTCTTTTAGAAAATGAGCTAACTATACTGTATTTACAATGAACTAAATTTTTTATCAAGATATTATTAATCAGTTAATAGTTGCAAAATGAAAAAAAAAATAATAATAATAAATAAAAATAAAAACTATGTTCCAAACTATATTCTTAAAAGAAATATTGTTTTCTTTCAGACGTTCTTATTTTTGACAACACTTACAGCTGGTTTTATTCGAAAGAGATATATTACAGGATAAAAATTGTTCTACCAACCACAGAATGAAGACAATAACAGATGCAGGTTTAACCTTTAATTACTCCATTTTATACACATCTTAAGGTATCAACAACAAAAATATTTTTTTGTTTAGATGTGATACATTTAAGTTTGTAATCTATATTCATATTGAAAAGAGAACTTACAGCAAATGAGTTAATAAATTGTTTTCTTTTGGAAGATCTGTCTAGTGGCTTTGTCCCAAGTGTAGCGTGTGTCCAGTGACAGATAAAAGGACACATAACCGCTAAAGAGAATCGATCTCTATTCTTGAAAAATTATACAGTTGTCCATTTAATAATGGGAAATTTTAATTTCTTTAGCTAGTTTGGTATTTGATTCATCTGATCAACTAACAGAGGTGGTCGATCGACTTAACAAGATTTCCTGAATACAATTACAAAATTTCAATCCTCACCTCATGACAATGCCCACATTTTCCAGAAATTTATTTTTACACACTTTAATCCTTTGGCGCAGAATTTTTATTATCGGTATTTTTTTCATTATTTTACATTAATTTAGGTGAAAATAAGTAGGAAATATTTAGCATTTTTGTAATTTATGGTTATGAAGTACAGGGGACGAAAAAAAAAATTTCTGCACTCTTTTTTTCTTCTGAAGTTATATCTTCCAAACACGGCTAAATGCCGAAAAATAATTTTGCAAATTTGCTCTGATTTACATCACCAATCACTAAGAGAAACAATTATTCATCATTGAAATTTCTTTAATGTACAAAATAAGTAATGCAATAAATAGTAAATGCTAGAATAGGAATGGAAAAAAAAATTTTTTTAATTATTTTGGATTTTATATTTTGGTACAAATATAATTCCGAGAATCCAAGATATTTTTTAGTAACTATTAGACTGCTTTTTATAATTAAATAATTACAAAATATATTGCTTGCTTATAATTAAAGCATACAAAGACAGCGGTGTCCCATCTGAGTCAAAGGATTAACAAGATTCACCACCAAAAAATATTTATGTTGTGGGTTTGTCTTTAAAAAATTTGGAGCCTAAAGCCTAGTAGATCTTAGGGGTAATAAAACCTAGCTGGTGGTGTGAGTAGAGCAGTTCATATGATGTCTTTTTCTATAGGCATGACAGCTCTTCGTGGGCCAGAGCCTTCTTCCATTTTTTTCTAATGTCAATCTAAAATGATTTCTCTTTTTTTTTTATTGAAGGCTTCATTAGCCAAATTAGTAAATAAAGTTCAATTAATGATATTTTTTAACGTCAGAGCACTTAATTTACTGCTAACAACATGGAATCAATTTACCTACTAATAAAAATTAACACAACTAATTGACATAAATTTTTTACCCATTGAATATAAAATTATTTTTCTATCAGAGTTTTGCTTCTTTCCTTTTTATTTTATGGAATTAATCCATGTAAGAACTGTGGCATTCATTTGTGTTCATAAAATATTAATATAAATTAACAGAACTGAAGGACAAAAGTCTTTTAGCCATTGAGTAGAAAATTATTTCTCTATCAAAGCTGTGTTTCTTTCCTTTTTGTTTTATGGAAATTATCCATTAAAGAATTGTGGTATTCATCTGTGTTAAATGATTTGCTAAGAAGGTGTTACCATTACCAAGAAACAACATAACAACTTAAAAGACTAAAATTTTATTATATTCCTGAATTAATAAACAAACAACAACCCTAAATATTTGAACAAATAACAACATACATCCCTCAATTCATAAACAAATCACAACAAAGACTTATAAAATAGAAAATATTTTTATTACCTAAATTTGATGACAATCAGATATTTACTTCGTATAGTTACATAAAAGTTTTATTTAATGTTTATTTTTTTACCTAGAATTTTCACATTTAAGGGTTAGCGGCTCGTTCAAAATCCTCCCTTGTTTCAGTGTCACAACGCTTTTCTTGCTTTACGCTTCTTACAAAGATAGGGGGGCATTTTCCCAAAACCACATCACTAGTTATGTGTACAGTAACAATATCGGATCCAGGAATTTCAAACATGGCTTCCAGTAAAATATTTTCCTGTTAAAAGAGAAAATAATTTTTTTTTTATTGATTGAGGTAATGCATATGAAATTTACAAAATAAAAGACAAACATTATTAACAAATAATTAGAATCTATGCATAAAATTAAAATAAGATAAACTTTAGCAGCAGATAAAAAAAAAAATTTCTGATAATCTAAATCAAGAGCAAACTTCATCAGACAAAAAATATATATGTAGTATTATGCATCATTTGATTAAAAAATTCATTCGCTTCAAGATTATACAAATTGGAAATAACTACTGACATGTTTCAAGCGCTCGAAAATAGGGACCCTTTTTTTTTATGACTTACCAGACGTAAATGAGAAGAAACAAAAGTGATTTGAAATATAAAATTGCAAGTGAAAAATTGAAAAATAAAGGTGAGAAAAAAAATTTGAAAAACCACAATGGTACCAAATCGAGATAAAATTTATAATAGAGAAGTAGTGAAGGACAAATGTCGTTAACAAGGCAATCGGCTTGAGCTTAAGTGACTGGGAGGAGAGGGCAGTAAACTGCTCTTCAATTCAATGATAATTTCTATTCACAAATTGAAGATTTAGAATGGTCCTTTGCTCCATTCTTTGTGATGCATTCATGCATTATTTTGATGAAAAAGCATTAAAATTGTTCAAATTCTCATGGCCGAAATGATACGATGATGATATGTTTGCGTTGCACACAGTGAATACTGATTTTCAATAGTTATTTTTCGTTAACTCGGTTGACCCGAACTGGCTAAAAACCCTGATCATTTTCCAGCTCTGTTTATTGTAAACATAATTCCATCTCTTTGCTCATTCACATTAATTCCATTCAAGAACAATCGCACCCCTCTACCTTAGCAGGCATACGTCAACAACAACATTTATTCTAATCAACCTAAATGTCAGAAATTTCTGCCTTTCATACTTTCGTTTTCAGCAGATTAAATCTTTGCTCTCACTCTACTTCTTTAAACTCCTAACTTAACTTCCTATGCTCACTCGCTGCTAATCGTGAATCAAATTCACTAGACAAAAACATTTCACTTCTTCTAATCCTTACAGAGAATCTTTCTTTTGTTTGTTATTAAAATTATTCTCTCTCATTTTGGTTTTTAAGTTATTCTTAGGCATGTTAACAAAATTAAATTTATCTGTAAGATCCTATCAGTTTTGATAGCTGCCGCGGCATTTACCATATTTCTTGTCACTGTGAACTTAGCCACTTCGTACAAACTGGATGTGCTTAAAAATTTAACTTTAGATACGTACATTATCGAGAATATAAGAAATCATTAACTGCTACTCATTGTCTGATTCTTCGGCATAAATTCAATTTCAACAGTGCCAAAATTATTTTCAACCGGTCACCCCTGTGGCAGAATTTTTTGGGGCTTTCTGCGACAAACCTCTTTAGCACTAATATCTTTCTGCAAGATACTTTTAATAATAACTAATATACATGTTATTAATTAACTTTAAAGTAACAGAAACGTTGTATTTACAAAGAAAAGCCTGTTTGGATATAATAAACTTGTATATATTTTTTTAAAATGAATATGTAATATTTTTTTTATTCTAATATCATGGGCGATATTCTCACATTCTGTAAGAGGAAAACACACTAATTATTTCTTTTTTCGCTTTTCGTAAATCATCATCACATAAAAAAAATAATAATTAAAAATCTTAAAATCAGTGAAAGAAAAGAAAACCAAATTTTATTTTTCCCAAAAGGGAATTTAAAAAAAAAAAAAAAAAAAAAAAAACATCATGGGCATTTCTTCCCCTCTGATACGTGAAAAAGGTATCTATTGAGTATAATTGTGGAAGGGAAAAAATCTTTCAAACATTTCTGCAGAAAAGAAATTTTTTGCTTCAATATTCTTCATTGTTCAAGAAAGAAACATAAGACTTCATAAGAAACAAAAATTAAGAGCATTTCTTTCCCCTACGATGCATGAAAAAGGCATCTTTTAAATACAATTTTATAGAAAAAAAAAATTTCGAAAATTTTTGCAGAAAAGAAAATCAAAATGTTTCAATTTCTAAAGGAAAAATCTTTCTGCAAAAACTCTGCAACGTTCTGCGACAATGTCGCTGTGTCGCCGCGATTCTGCCACAGGGCCGGTCACATCAGCTCATCTTGATGACCTGGAATCTTGTTTCATTCATATAAATACTGATTATCTTGTCATCACCACTACGTAATGTATTTTATCTTGATTTAGCCCCTCTCGGCCACAAGGGTTTTCGTGTTTTGTTTTCCCTTTTTTTCTCTCGGCTATTCTGATTTTTTTAGTTTTGTTTCTCCTCTTTATTTTTTCCCTTTTTTGTTGACAACTTTACACTTTATATATTAAATCAATTTTGTTTCCTCTTATTCACGTCTGGCAAGTCTTGAAAATGGGAGCCTATTTTTGAGTGCTTGGAACATGCAGAGTGTTATTCCCAATTTGTACATTAAGCAAATGAAGTTTTTAATAAAGTAATATCTTACTGCTTCAACTTCTTGTGATTATTTATTTAAGGATTATGCATATAAAATTCACAAAATAAGTGGAAACTTTAGGAAATTAATACTACTATTTGTATGAAATTGACAAAACAAAAGCTAACTTTTAGTTACAGATAAATTTTTAGCAGTCTGGTTAAATGTTTTTATCATAATAATTTTTTAAAAAAAATTCTATAAAAAACATGTTTTTTCTCCACTAGGCAACGACTGTTAATTGTTAAAAAAAAAAATAAAAAAATAAAAAAAAAAATAAAACTTAATTATGATTTATATCTGCAAATAAAACACACCATGATTGCTCTCAATCCACGAGCACCTGTTTTCTTATCCATAGCCAAATTAGCGATAGTTTTCAGGGAGTCATCAGTAAATGTCAATTCCACCTTGAAAATTAAGAAAATATATCACATAGCAATACAGTAAGTTAGTGTATACCATATAATACCACATAAAATTAGAAGTATAGCAAAGAGAAAAAGGTAAAATACAACTTTTTATAAAATCAAACTAATTGTAATTCATGGCTGAAAAGTATGTTTCACAAAAGCACACAAAATATCTGGAATGAATATTAGTGATAAATAAATTGTTTCATTACCAAAAGACCAAATTGAAGACAATACAGAACTGCATAAGACCCGGTTGGGACATATTTCATCAAACACTAAAATTACATAATGTAAAGGGGGTGGCCAACTTTTAAGAGAGAGTGCCACTTAAGGAGAGAAAAAATAATTATGCATGTTCATCCAACTTTTTCAACATACTAATTAAAATTAAGAAAAAATATTATTTATCAAACTTTTTTATTTAAATAGCATTTTCATGTAAGTCAGAGAAGTGAAAATTTACGAAGTACTTTATTGAATAAAAAAGAACAAATTTATGTTTTATAGTTATACTAAAAATAAATAAAATGAAACAGTTAATTATAAATAATTATTTAACTGTCATTAATTAATTTATATGATAAATGAATTTTGTTTTTACCAAATCCTATATAATGGGATTATTAGTCTTTGAAGATGCTTTCAAAATACGTTTCTTGGGAGAGTGGCAAAAAAATTATGTATGCCACATCCAACTTTTTCAACATAATAAATAAAATTAAGAAAAATATTATTTATGGAAATTTTTATTTACATAGCACATATTTTTCACATAAGTCGGAGAAGTGAAAAATTTAAGAATTACTGTATTAAATTAAACAAAAGTACAAATTTATGTTTTATAGTTATACAAAAAGTGAATAAAATGGAACATTTAATTATAAATATTTAACAGTAATTAATTCATGTGACTATAGAATTTTGTTTTTACCAAATCCCATATAAAGGGATTATTAGGTTTTGAAGACGCTTTCAAAAGTAAATTAATAAATAGCAGCTAATCAATGTTAATTGTGGCCCATAGAGAAACACCCTGAAAATTTTGGGGGCAAACATTTGATAGCAATTTATAAAGTATATGGGTTTAATATCATTTTTTGAAATAAGATTTATGTTTAAATTTTCGACCACTGTAGAATATCACACCTTTTTAGTAACTAATTTAAGAAAAAAAAACTTAGTTACTACAAGAATCATGATATTGGATTTTAAAATCGTGTGAATATGAATCATAATATTGGATTTTAAGAAAGTGAAGACACAAATCGCGATATTGGATTTTTAGATCGTGTGAATACAAATCAGTGTGTGCGACTTTTAAATCACATATAAATACGATAATCGAGGTTTGATAGTACAAACGCTTGAATACAAATAACAACATTGGATTTTAAACTCGCGTGATTACAAATTGCGATATTGATTTTAAAAATAAATAAATACAAATTGCAATATTAGATTTTTAAATCAAGTGAAAACAAATCGTAAGGTACGATTTATAAATTGTGTGAATAAGATTCACAATGTGTAACTTTTAAATCAGGTAAATACGAAAATCGAAGTATGATATTAAAATCACTTTAGTATGAATCGCGATATCAGCGGATTTCGGCGTAGTTTAAAATGTTAAAAACTGCAAAAATCTGACAAACCAAAGAAATATATAAAATAGGAGGTAGAATCACATGAATAAAAACGTCTTGTTAATGCGATTTAGCGAAAATTTTAACATTTTAATTTTAGATTGCTGAACTCAGTGAAAATTTTGCCGTATTATATGTTTTGATTCGCGTAAGTCCTCAAATCAATGGTTTTTAAATAAGTGGAATTCGGAGAAAATTGCGGAAAAATCTCATGCTCTGCTCCTAATAGTTTCTAGACCTGAAAAGATGATACAATAGACATGGAATTCTGGGGCACCCCAGAATACAATCACTCCTGGCTAATGATAAGAAAAAAGTTAGTAAAATAAAATCATTTTAAACAGGGTACCAGCTAATCTAGGTTTTTCAAATCCGACTTTCAATAATTCCTACTGACTTCTGCCAATAAATTTACAATATCGTGATATATTTCCTAAAATAACTTTTATTTTAAAAATAAGAATTTTTAAAAACTGCTTTTTAAAAATTCTTAATTAAAAAAAGGTAAGTTTCAAACATTTCCCAAAAAACAAGGGAGAAAATACCTTTGATTTTCACAAAAAAAAGAACAAGGTCTTTGAAGTGAATGTATGGATTGCAAAGTAATTAAAATAACAAACATAATGATTTCACAGTATTTAACAAGTTTCAAATTGAATTTCAAAATATAATTAAAAACAAATAATGAAAACTAAATAACAGTATGGTCAATAATGTTAGACTTTAGACACATCTAAATATACCATATTCAAGAACTATCTCAATTTCATATAGGATTAAAGCAACTAATTATATATCATAAATGCAGACTAAATATTTCTCTTTTTTTTTTTACAAATTGTACAAAAAATGCAATAGTCATAGGTACGCTGTTAAATAATTAATTAAATGTGGAGAAATTAAAAGGGTTATTAAATGTGCAATTAAAAAAATTATTTTGAAGAAATGCTGTTAAAGTTAAGAATTTTTTTTCCCTATCAATATTATATATACCTGTCAACATAAAATATTCTACATAATTCTTTTTTCTATGCATTTCAACTATTATGAAAATATTCTTTGTGTGTGTAGCTAAAAATAATAAAATCAATTTTACATTTCACATTTTCAAAAATTCCACGGTAATGTTCTTCTTAAATATTTTTAATAAACCAACATACCACAACAAAAGATAAAACAAAAACACTTAAAGCAAAAATACTTAAATAAAACAGCATAGCATAATATTGGACAAAAATTGCCTATACTAAACATTTAATTATAAAAAGTAAAAACAATATTTTTAAAAAAAAGCTCTATGTGTAACTAAACCACATAATTTACAAGAATGAAAGTTACAATTGCATCCAATGAAAAAGATTTATTGAATCTGCAAGTAAAAAAAATAAATAAATAAAAATTCAGAAAACATTGTTTAAAGACAAGTATACAAAAGGAACCAGCATTAGTAATAGTAGTAATAATAGTAGTAATAATAGTAATAATAGTAGTCATAGTAGTCATAGTAGTAATAAGAGTAGTAATAGTAGTAATAATAGTAGTAATAATAGTAGTAATAGTAGTAGTAATAGTAGTAATAATAGTAATAATAGTAATATTAAGCATAGTTCAATTCATGTGAATATTAATCATGTTATGAGATTTACTTTTATGAAAATCTTCTTCAATGGACCAGCTGCAAAATTTATATAAAAATATTAAAATTAATTTCTCTTCAAAAAAAATTCTACAGTAATGCTCTTCTCTAAATATTGTGAACAATTTTAGATCAACAAATAGATAAAAATCAACAAGTCACTGCAAAAATGAAAAAAAAGGGGGGGGGGAAGCTTACCTTGTCCATAGTAAAAAGCATTTTGAATTGGGGAACTAAAGCATTTTTTGGTTCTGTCAAAATTTGCACCAGCATTTTCTCATCTAAACTATGAAGAGGGACGACTACAGGAAATCGGCCAACAAATTCTGGTATCATCCCAAATTCAATCAGATCTCTAGATTCGACAAGACGCAGCAATGTATCTTTCTCAGCATTTTCTTCCGCGGCATTCTCTTTGTTTGAATTGTTTGCCAACCCTGCATTATATGCGGCCCTCCTGCCAGGGGATTGAAATGTAGGGGCACCAAATCCCAAATACTGAAATAAAATGTGTAAAACTATTAGAGTTTAGAATTAAACGACACGTGTGTTAGAACACTTGTATTTAAAACATATAATTTAATTTTTAGAATTTTGAACAAGTGTTTAAAGCTCTATGCAAGTCATTATTTTATAAACACATTTGTGTTTGAAATAATAGATTAAGAGAGATAGAAAAATGTATAAACAGAAGTTAACAAAAATGTCAAAATAAATTTAGCCAATTCATGCTTCTGTGTGTATGATCTAATATTTATGTCAATTTAAAGGAACTCAAGATAAAAATAATGAATTGTTTTTGAGTTGTAAGTACACATTTTTTAAAAAACATAAAAATAAATAAACCTTCAAAAATTTGAATTTGTCAGTGATCCCAACATAGTCACTCAAAGATTATTATTACAAAAATATAACATATTATACAACAAAATTTGCTCAATTAATGTTGAAAAAAATGAATAGTATGGAGGCTGGATAATTTGGAGTCTACACTGCATTTTTAGAATTTAGATTAAATTTTTAAAAAACTGATCGTAGTCACACACATAAAAAGTTACATTTAGAGTCGCATTCTTCCCCATGCATTAAATTTTAAAAAGACTGATGGTAGTCACACACATAGAAAGTCACATTCAGAGTCACATTCTTCCCCACGCAGCATAACTAGTTACTTGATAGGAATAATGCAGATTTCGTAGTGGGCCAAAAAAAAAAAAAATCAAGACAATATTTTTCAAAAATTTCAGAGCAATTTTTGGAACAATAAACATAAACCAAACAACTTTTTAAAAAAGGCACCTAAAAAAATTATAATTTGCTCTACTTAAGCATAATAAATAGAAATTTTATCGCAAAAGAATAATGTATAAACTATTTTTGATTTCGGAATTACTTGGTTTAGAACAGAAAGTTTTAACCGTTTCTGGATTAATTTTATCAATAATGAATGACTCATAATAGTTTAGTTAATGTCGCTTTAATAAAGCAGAAATATTTCCTCATACCAATAAATAATTTAAATTTGTAATTGAGTTAAAGACTTTTTTTAATCAAGTAATTTTAAAGAGACTTGTGAAACAACAAAAGTCTACCCATAGTTGCTGCATTTGTTTAAAATAATAAACGTGTGACCCTTGAATTAATCACCATAAAAATTTGATAATATAATGGTTAATTAAGTTCCTTTTGATAAGAATGACTGAATTTCCAAAAAGTATTTAAACAAAGAATCTTGTAAGTTTATATGCCTGAACCGTGTATATAATTAGTAGATGGTTCAGAGTATCAAATTTTGCGATTTCTACAAGCATTATTAATTAAAATAAAAAGATGTTGAATCAAAAATCTGAATTTTTCAATGCTTCAAATCTATTTTTTAAAAATCTGCAATAATATTCTTAGAAATTGTTGTTGCAGAAAGATGTTCTGAACACAAACAAAAAAAATCAGGACAAAATGTTGTTTAACAAGAATATCAGGACAACAATGAACCCTGGATAATATAATAACCTGGATAATACAATAAAGAAACATTATCACATATTTAACACCTAGAATGACCAACAGAAATATTTAAAATAGTTTTCCTATTATAGCATAATTTTGCTGTTTAAAAATGAAATTATGAAGGAAATAAAATAGCTTAAAATATTAATATAGAGACTCGCATGTCAAAAATTTTTAGCTTACATGAAAAAATTGAACCTACTTTTTCATTTTTTCGTCTGCTAACAATTCGGTCCAAGCCATTAAAGGCTCCAGATGCCACGAACAATATATTTGTAGTATCCACAACCACTGACTCTCCTCGCAGCTTTCTAGAATTTCTCTCAGGTACATTAACAAGAGCACCTTCTAACATTTTTAACATACCCTAAAAATAGATCATTTACTTGTAACTAAAATTTCTTTCCAACTCCCACTATGTGAAACATGGTCATAATAAACAACAGGATTGTCGAAACAAATATCAGTGTTTGAAAAAATATATACATTTTTACATTTAAATCCTTTTTTTTCTTTTCTTCACATTTCAAATTTACCGAACAAAGCTCTAATAAAATATATACATAATGCTTTATATTGTTTAAAAACAATGTTATTCTAGTTAAAATGGTAAACTTAACATTTCTGGCTAAAATGGTTATAATATAATTATTACAAACTAATTAGAGCTGCGATGGCTCAGGGGATAGAGCGTTTGCCTTCCAATGAGGCGAACCGAGTTCGAATCCCAGTCAATACGTATTCTGCATCCGGCTTGCACCGACCACAGTGCTGATATGAAATATCCTCAGTGGTAAGCGGATCATGGCTTAGAGTCCCCTTGCCGTTAGGCTAACCGTGGGAGGTTCTCGTGGTCTTCCTCTGCATGTAACGCAAATGCAGATTAGTTCCGTGAAAAAGTCCTCCGCGAAGGCAAATTTCTCAAAATACTCGAACCAGGAGTTCTCTTGTCTTCTAGATTGTGTTCAAAATTACAAGGCTACTGAGTTGGACATTAGAAGTCGTAAACCCCCAAAAAATTGGGTCAGCTGTTCAACGACGGTTATAAAATATAAAAAACTAATTACTAAATAAATAAAATCATTGTTGTTTTCCTTCATGCTCAATTCCCTCATTAATTCTTTTAAGACAAATTTGTCAGTTATATTATATGAAAAATAAATTTGTTAAGATCAAGAAATATAAAAAAGAAAAAAATCATTTATCCTAAATTAACCTTTTCAGAACAAATCTTTCCACATTATTTACGCACACAAACAACATATGTAATAAAGTACTAGTATTTCATATGCTTTTTAGTATTTACTTAAAAATAAATAGATAAAATGGAAATATGTTCATTAAACAGCATATTATTTTGCATACAACTAATGGAAACTCATAATTTAAATGTTTCACATCAATTTTATCTACATTGTAGTCTATTTATTTTTCTCTTTCTTGAACATACATGTATTTGAACATGCTGACTTACATACATACCCTTTTCATTAGTTCTATGGATTTAAAAAATTACAACCTTAAGAATGTATTTATAAATTATTTTGCATTAAAAAAATTTAAAATTTTTAGACATAAATCAATTATTTATTTTTTAAATCAAGTGATTCAAATTAATGATTTAAAAAAATATCAAGTATTTTAAACCAATGATGCTTTTTTTTTTTTTTTTTTTTTTTTTTTTTTAAAGCAAGTGATTTAAATTGCAATTATAATCATGATTTAAATGGTACCAATCTAAACAAAATAAGCCTTTCTACTTAGCAATTTCTCACAAATCATCTGAAAAAAATATTGCTTTTTGTGTCGGATAAGAAAAATACATTTGTAAATACAGAGTCAAGACAAAGCTTAAAAACAATTATTTTCATTTACCACTGAAAATTTAAAATATTTATGTTCAGTATTGATCCATCCTTAATTACATACAAGCATATGTAAATACTGTCCAATAATAATGCCAAAAATCAAAAGGGGAAGTATGCCTAATGTCAATATTTTTCAATTTTGTGCACACAAAGAGATGTTGTCCTTTCATGGAAGAAATCACAACTTGTCAAGATTCGAAAGCAGGCAACACCAATCTTCCTGGGTAAATTATGGGCAATACTGAATTTATTTTGTTTAAGACACTTCCAACTTTTATCAGCAGCTATATTAATTAAGTTGTCTTGAAGTTTTAATCCTGAAGTGGCTTGGGATCCATTAGATAGCGATCCTTTTTTTCCATTTTCAATAAGATTACTAAATAGATTCTTTGCGTTTCTACTTCTTCAGAAGAGAAGTAATTCCTAATTACATACCTACCAACATTCGAGAAACAAAATAATGGAGAATTTACTACCGATTTTTTTTAGGCTACGAGTAAAGTGTTTTAATACATCATGTATAATCATGTAAGTCAAAAAGAGAAACTCAAAATTGGAAATAATATAAGCACTTACATTTAGCGAAATAAAAAATATGCATATAAATAAAAAAGTTTTTTTAAACCATTATATATTATAACTTAATCTATTAACAATCAACATCAGTACTGGCAATAGCATCATATGTTGAGGAATAAGAGAAGTATTTTAGCCATCCTCGGATATTTTATCGCCATTTTTTTTTTTAAATTTCTTCAACAAATACGGAGAAATTTTTAGAATATAAGGGTAAAAAGGAAAAAGTCGTAAAACGCAGGAGTCTTCGTTAAAAAACAGTAAACTTGGCAGGTAAGTAATAACTATGGCCTAAAAATGTACAGGTTAAATCATAAACAAATCTCACACATTTTCCATTAAGTATAAATAAAAAGCAATAAACAGTAATCTATTTTGAAGCATTTTCCAGGCAATTTTTTTGAATATTAGAACTTTTTCAGCCAAATATATAACTTCAACCAAAACAGGTTTAAGGCGCACTCTGATTTAATGAGTGAATTTCCTTAGTAACTCAGATACGCATATTGTAAATCAGATTAAATAAGAAAAAATTACTATTAAATACATACTATTAAAAAATATATATAAATATATTTAATAAATTGATATCACATACTATTTTAAAAAAATCAACAAACCTGCTGGACACCCTCACCACCGACATCACGTAGTTGATGAATTCCAGGAACTGCTCCAATTTTATCCACCTCATCCAGAAATACAATTCCTGAAAAATATAATTAAATCAAATAAAAAAGATAAAATAAATCTCCAATAGCACTAAATTACTTGATACTTAAAAGTCAAATCTATGCAAACAGAAATAAATCAATATTTCTAAAGTAAACAAAGTTAATACAGTCAAACAAAATCTATGGTCAATGTAATAATAATAATCCAATCTATGCCATTAAATTAAAAAAAAGACTAGCTATAAACCATATCTAAGTCAGGTAATTAGATCATTAGAAGTGTTATTGAACAATAAAAATGCTAGAAAATAGTTTATACTAGACTATACTCAGTGGCGCAACAGCCCATAAAGAGCCAAGGCCTACTGTGCCCATCTCAGTTTTTTTGAACTTTGGGCTCTGGGGTGCAAGAGCAGGTGTCCAAGTTGGGTGGTCAGCTCAACGTGGAACCCTCAGTGTTTAGTTTCCAAGCATGCTTAATACTAATTTTATCGACCCACTGAAGGGATGAAAACTAGAGTCAACCTTGCCAGGTCTGAGGATCCAACCAAGGACCTCTGGCGCGACAGTGTGAGGCGCTACCACTCAGCCACCGGGCAGTGATAAAATTTTAAAGTACATCCATAATATCTAACAATTACAATTAAGAAAATTAATTATTACTTTTGTTAATTAGAAACTTAATCTTTGAAACCCATTAAAAAAACATTAAAGAAATCATTGATATGATTCTGTTTTATTTATTCAAAACTATTATGAACTTTAATATAAAGATTTAATGATATTATTTGAAGTTATGAAATATGATCTATTATATGTTTTCTATAATTTTATAACTTATTATGGGTTTTTAATTGATGCAGGACTAATACTTAAAAATATTAGTAAAAAGTATGCTTACATATTTATCATTTAAATGCAATGAGTACAGAGGGATAAAAAGTAAATATTTAAAACACTTGAATGCACTTTGGAACTATTTCAACACGTTTAGACAATTTTGGACAGTGTCTTGTTCAAAAGATTGTCCTGAAAGACCTACTCTGATTTGTTTACTACCAAATTCTTAAAAAAAATTAAAATAAAATAAAAATAAAAATAAAAAAATAGGCTTACCCTGTTGAGCTTTTTCAATGTTGTAATTAGCATCTTGAAGTAGTTTAGCAATAACAGATTCTATATCTTCGCCAACATAACCAGCTTGAGTTAATGTTGTACAGTCACAAATTGCAAATGGTACATCTAAACATCTAGCAATAGTCTGAGCAATCAAAGTCTTTCCTAAATACATGAACATATATATTCCACATTTTAATATTTAAACATCTTGCAATGGTCAGAAAAATCAAGGTCTTTCTAGATACATGAACATGATTATTGCACATTTTAATATAACAAGATTGGATTACAGGGTGCAGCAACAAAAAAAAACTAATAGAAGTTAACTAGTTTTCTTTTTAACTTGCATATAATTTTGTTCCTGTTAATTTATTTTCTTTAATAATAAAATGATTTGTAATATAAATCTCAGTTTACGTATTTTTTTTTTTTTTCATTATTATTTTTTATTTTTTGCTTAGTTACAATGTAAAGCAAAAGATATGCTATTTTAGAGTTTTTTATTATGTATTGTTGCTCTGTGCACCATCGTTGTCTACTAAAGTTTGGACTCTTTGAAGCAATCACTTTGGTGTGAACGCAATACATTAAAAGAAGAAGACTTGAGGTCTATTTCTGAAAATTTTAATAAGCATTTACGCCTATCGCTGCAATTCAATTTCTTAAAAGTCAATTTTTATACTTAATTGTTATATTGTGTTAAACTATTTATTTTTAATAAAGTTATATTAAAAATTATTTGTCAAAGTTTTTTTCTGCAGCACCCTTATTTAATGCAAACCAAAATAAACAAAGACAAAATAGTAAGAGCACGGGAAGGCTTCATAAAAAACTATTCAAAAATTTTTTTAAAAAAAGAGCAAGAATCGGGCACTAAAAAAGGAATACTGATGTTAAATGTTCTAAAACAAAATCAATAAGTATTGCAGGCAATGAATAGGCTTATCACTTTGTACTCTTCATAATAGACACGTTACTTGAGACTCAAGGTCGTTCGCCTTCTAATGAGGTGAACTGGGTTCGAATCACAGCAGATACGAATTCCGCATCCGGTTCGCACCGACCACAGTGCTGACGTGAAATATCCTCAGTGGTAGACGGATCATGGGTTAGAGCCCCGTTGCCGTCCGCTAACCGTGGAAGGTTCTCGTGGTCTTCCTCTCCATGTAACGCAAATGCGGGTTAGCTCCATCATAAGTCCTCCACGAAGGCAAATTTCTCCCAATACTCGATCCAGGAGTTCCCTTGTCTTCTGGATTGGATTCAAAATTACAAGGCTATGGAGTTGAACATTAGTGGTCGTAAACCCATAAAATTGGGCCGGCCCTTCATTGACGGTTATAAAATTATAAAATATCTCTAGTTTTAAAATTATGAGCATTGGAACCTAGAACATCAGAGCTCCTCTTGTTTGGACCTGTTACTTTATGCCAAGGCTAAAATATTGCATTTGTCTAGTTTTAAATAATGTTCAATGGAATAACAGGGCCTCTTATTCCTTGAAAATAAACAAATTACCTGAGCCTGTAGGTCCCAAGAGTAAAATATTGCTTTTTTCTAGTCTTAAATCATGGGTACTGGAATCTAGTAAATCAGAGCCACGATTAACCTTTATTTCAGACTCTTGAACCATCTGTTGCTGCTGCTGAAAGCTGACACCAAGTGCGCTTTGAGGTATTCCAGATAAATGCAGCAAATCAGCTACATGGAAAAATAACGACATGAGCATGTACAATACTTAAAAGATACAGTGCACAGAAAAAAAAAAAAAAAACTGAAAAACTTCACTTACTGGGATTTAATCTTAATTGTTTGAGGGAGGACCTCAAATATGCTAATTACAATTACTAAGTGCAGACGATATTTTAAGTTACGAAATTAGACACAAAAACAATCTTTATCTGAATAAATATGTCTTTTTTTCAGTGAATTATGATATGAGACCCCCAAAATATAAGCCGCAATCAGGGAAATATGGTCCTAATAGTTTGGATCAGTAGAACAGTTGAAAATTTAAACCCCTTAATGTTAATTTTCACACAAAAAATCATTTGCCCTACAGTGGATACCCTGTTAACTATCAAGACTAGCTCGTAACCATTGATCTAGATCAGGATTTGAGCTATCCGAGGGATGGAACCTACTATCCATATAAATATATATTAAAGAATAAAAAGAGCAGTTTTTTATTACCGCGTTAACTTATTAATAAGAATATATTTGTATATTATTCACACTGATTGAAAAAAAAAATATTCAGTAAGGAAAACTAAAATATTATATGGTAATGTTTTAAAACAATGTACTCAATCTATCCTCACTAAAAATTTAAAATAGAAATTGCATTAATAAACATTATTTAGTTGACATGAATTTATGTTTACAAATTGCATTAAAGATGACTAATCAAATAAGTTATGTATAAAACATAGTTAATTATTTCTTTAACCTAAGAGCAAACTATACAACAAAAAGAAGCCTTATTTCCTAGATGTAATTTAAGAATTCATTTTAATTTGAAATGAAAACATGATAGTACAAACAAGAAAGCACTCACTTAAAATTAGTGGTTATGCCTAGTTGCCAACTGGGTTGAATAGAACTAGACAATAATTTTAAATAAAAAAAATTCACATTTTTAAGTAAAAAAAATAACTGTACCAGAATTTCTTGAAAACAATAATCAATTTGTCCATAAAATTGGTCAACAAGATCTGGTCAAAAATAGAACATGTAAACTGATATACTGAAGACATGAATTTCACTTTTAATGCTTGCAAATGCCTGATATTGTTAAGCAGACTTAACAACTATGTGACGGAAAATAATATAGCAAATGCAAATCCTTGAGCAGGTTATCTGCCTATATAAATTTTCCGATTTGCTGTTCCATTTTGTTTTCCTCCTGCACCTAGCCATCCTTTTACCATATTGCCCTTGCTGCCAGTATAGCCATGCTCTGAATCTATGATATTAACATTAATTTAAGTACAAATAAAAAAGTAAAAACTAAGCACAAACTTGCAGCCTTGCTGCTCCTTAAAGTATTTTATAAAGGTGAAAATCTGAAGATTAAAAATTGCTATTCCTTGCTTTACAGCTTGCTGTGATAAAAATAACAGCCAAATATTATTATCATAAATCAAAGAAAGTTACAAATTGCTAAAAAAAAAATTTATTATACATTATGAGTATTATATAATATTATAATAAAATATTAATTTAATTATAACTAAGTAAATACATTTTAACCATAAAAAAGTAAAAGAGAAAAAAAATTTAAAATATATTTAATTAATGATGTTTAAAACTAATAAACAGAAGCAAATTCAAGAAACAGAACACTCGGAAAACAATTTGCATTGGAAAATCTTTCTTCAATGATAGAGTTGCTTTTCATATAAAAATCATGCTTTAACTTTTTGTTTGAAAAAAAATTCTTTTAAAAATTATCAAAATAACTATGTAATTAATGTTTTATGTATGTATTATCTGTCCTAATTTTTATACAAGTTTCATGTTTATATTAACAATAGATTTTTAGATGCCATAATAAAAAACTTTAAATATTTTAACATTGTGCCAAAAATTAAGATATTTCCCTCAAAAAATAATAATAATAATAAGCTTTATTTTGTAAGGAAAAAGTGCAAACTTTACAATGGAAATTCTAAGACGCTTAGTTTGAAAGTGATGGAGTTTGATGTACAGAAATATTGTAAAAATCTTAATTAAAAAACTAATCAAAAAGTAGAAGGTAGCCTCCAGTAACATCTCATCTGGTCAACAACTACATTCGTGTTGTGTTTCATATCAGCAAAATAAACTCTTTGCCCTCAAAACACACTAAATATACATTTAGACACACAAAAACAGATATACTGACATCTTATTTCATTATGTCAACAGATTAATAAAATATACACAAATAATATAAGAGCACTGAGTATGTTTTCTTTTACTTATATTATGAAAAGGAATATTTTTATGCCGAAATTCCCTTGTTAAGGGAATATAAAAATTTCCAGCAACAATTCATTAATAGAAGAAAAAATTTTATCAAAGCAAATTTTACAATTAAAAATATTTAATAACACTTATGTTAACTATAAATGATAAAAATATGTTAAGTACACTTTTTATTTTCACATGAAATTTTTCTAACTGAATAATAATAATAATAGTAATTAAATTAAAATAATAATTACTTTTAAAAAAAAGGAGAAAAATTAAGAAGATGATGTGTAAAAATTGGAAATTCAATTTAAATTCAAAAAAATTGTTTAAGAGTTGCTTAAACAAAAGAAGGGAAGAAACAAAAGAATTTTTTAAGTGCTTTTAATGTACCATCACTAGAGCCCGGATTTTGATTACCTAAAAAATCTCAATTAATGCCCTTAAAAAGTGCAAAAAATGCCCTTTAAAAGTGCAAAAAATGCCCTTAAAAATGCAAAAAATGCCCTTAAAATGCGAAAATTGCGATAAAAACGCCTTATGACATGACTTAAATAAAGTAAAAATATTGAACTAAAACAATTATTTACTTTTTTAAATTATTATGAGTCATTTCAAAAAATATAAAGCAATACAATACTTGTTCATTAAAGTTTGAAAAATATATTTTATATCCTAAAATAACAAAAAAAAAGGAAAATATATTGACTCCAAAACATTTTCATTTTGTATAGAAACTTTAATGAATATAACAATTCCCATCTCATAATATTACTAAATATCAGAATTACATTGGATTATTAATTTTTTTTTTTAATATTTTGAAATGTAAACAAGCATTTCTTGTCTGAAAGTTAATTTTTATACCTGAAGAAGCTTCTTTCAATGTCTACTGATGTTATTAGTGCGAACTTGAAAAAGACGGTCTCACTTACTGACAATTCTTCTTCAATTTGAAAAGATGTTGCTTCACCTGTTAATATCCTAGAGATTTTCTTCATTGTTTGGAAGCCAGTGTAATAATGAAAAATGATAAAAAATAATAAAAATTGGAAAAAATTAACAAAAAATTTGAAGAAAATGCTTTAAAATGCAAAATATGCCCCAAAATTTAAAGAAAAATGCCCTATAAATCTAAAAAAATGCTCTAAAGGACAAAAAATGTCCAAAAATGCAAAAAAAATGCAAATGTCATCAAAATCCGGGCCTTAATCATCACCATACATACCAGGGATGTCCAACTAGCGGCCCGCGGGCCGCATGTGGCCCGCCAGCTTCTTGTTCAGGCTGATCGGCCTCAGTTTTTCCATTAAAATGTAAACAAATTGTTTTATAATCCTTCTGTTCCCTTGTTTTATAATTAATAATTCAACTATTCATTGTTATTGTACAAGAGGTAAGAGGGTATTGTTCAACTTTTTCAAACTGCGGCCCGCCAGATGATCAGTGACTGGAATTCTGGCCCGTGGGCTCTTTGCAGTTGGACAGCCCTGATACATACAATAATAAATCTAAAATTCAATAAATCTAAAATTTTGTACCATGCATTTTTAAAAAGAAAGTAAAATAGATTAAGATATTAACTGAATAAAAGTGAACATATAAAAGATGAGCATTAAATAACAATAGATCTTAATTGAATGACTGTTATATCCAAGAATGAAAGAAAGATCCCAAAGTAAAACAAAAGAGACTGAAAAAACTAATATATAAACCAATGATGGGCTTATTCCAGTTTTTATCGAATATATTTTATTTTTATTTTTATACTAAGCATAAGGGTTGCCCAAATGAAAAGTGAACACATGCAATAAAAATCTAGCAATAGCAATGCCATAATTCAAGGTTATGAACAAAATGTGGAGGAATGCTTAGCAGATTGCATGTTACTAATTTACCAATTGATGTGAAAGCATTTAAAGTAAAAGTAAAGTTGAGAAAAAGATGGATGTATCCAGAACAAATTAAGTCACAACATTTTCAAAGTGCAAAAGTTAAGCATAATGTGTGCAATTTATTATAAATTGGTGAGTGTTCAAAGACAAACATGAACACTGACTAAGACAAATAATTTGTACAGAGCAGGCATCAACAAACACTGGATTTGCAAAGCCAATTTGCATGATCTCCAGTGAACCCATTGTTGCAGTCTGTGAAATTACAACTGAATTTAGATTTCAGGAATTACAACTGAATTCTGCTGGTAAAAACAGCACTACAATGCCTTTTTCTTTCTGGACGCATCAAGATTTAGTAGGAATTTACATTAACTTCAAATGCTCTCATATGAAGTGATAAATCAGTTAAGTTATAGACATGGGTTTGCTAATCCAATGAATATACACCGCTTTAAAAGCAATGCACATTCTAGCTCCTAAAAATTGGCTACTATTTTTACCCCAAGTTGCATGTAATTATTGTATGATGTACTCCTCATAGCTTTCTATATAAGCTGGAATAGAATTGCTATTGCTGCTGTATATTTTACAACTATTTTGCCACCTGTCCACTTTTCTTTTGGGCAACCCTTATAAATTAGATGTTTGAATATCCAAACAATTTTTTTCTAATTACTTAATTAATTAAGAACAAATTATTCACCCCCTATATTTTCAGCTCTTCTGTTTTCATCTCTAGAACTAACCATTCTCCTACTCATACGCCAGGGTTGAGTTGTAGGATTCGTATTCAATTCTGAAGTCATATAAATGTCTAGAAAAATAAGTAAGAAAATCTAGAAAAATCTGAAAATGTACACAATTTTGGAGATTGTTTAAATAATCAATGAAAGTGCCTCAATTAACCTTACAAAACTTGAGAACTTGGTAGATGACTGCATGCGATGCAAAAAATGAAAAAAAAAGAACAATTTAACTCAAAAAGTACAATATCTCTCTTAAGAAATATTATTTTTATTACAGAAGAAAACAAAACATATAAATATTGAATTCAATTTTAAAGAAAAATAAAATACTGGATTTCAGAAATAATGAATATAATACATCCTTATGAAAATAAGCACCTTGAAGCACTTTTGTTCACATTCTCTTAGTGGGCCAAAGAAAAAATTAGGACATTTTTAAAAAAGAGCTGGGAATTTTTTAGAATAGCATACGTATACCAGACAGTATAATAAAAAGAGTAAATGACATACTAAAATACAGTACAGTTTGCTCTACTTATGAATTATTAAAGACAACTTTATTGTAAAGGAATAATAATATATGCTATTTTTAATTTTAGAATGATTTTGCTTAAAACAGAAAGCTTTCACTGAGTGTTTCTAATATAATTTTAAAAAAAAGAACACTGAACAACTCAAAATAGTTTGTGATAAATATATAGAAAATTTTTATAGTACTAGTGCATTAGTTAATAATCCCTCATAGCTAATAATCCCAGTTAATAATTAGTTAATAATCCCTCATAACAATATTTAATTGAAATTTCAACATTGTTCAATATTTTCATAATCAAATAATTTTAAAGTAGACTTTCAATAATCTTAAAACAAAAACACGGTGAATATGCCAGTTACTGTTTTTCAACAAAAGTGGTTTCAATTCTCAGTTCAAAAAATTTAGAATATGAATACCGTATTATTGATTAGAATCAACAAAAAAACTCCACCCTACAAGATTTGCTACTGTATTTGTTGAAAATAACATATAAGCACATGACAACTGCTCACCATAAAACTCTGATACTTTAAAACTGTTAATCGAGTTTCTTTTTCATACAATAATTGAATTTCCAAGAAGATTTGAAACAATGGATCCAAAAAGTTAGGCTAATATGCCTGATCCACTATTATTAATTGATTAATTGATGGTCTAAATTATTAATTGAGTCGTTTTCTCATAAAATAACAGTATTCCTAAAAAGTTTGAAACTATTAATGCTGTAAATAAAGTTATATACTTGATCCGTGTCTAAGATTAGTGGACTGTTTATAAGTTTGAACTGTCGAACTTTGTACAGTTAACTAGTGTTAAGTGATTCTTAAAAGCATTATAAATTAATATAAAGATATACTGGATCGAAACTTTTGATTCTTTATATATGTATTATTTTAAAATCCACATTTATAGTATATTCTCAATATCTCTAAATTGAAGGGATTGTAAAAAAAAAATCGAGGTAGTGAGTTTTTTAGATAAAATTTAGAACTAAATATATTCTAAAAAATAGAAAAATATATTCTAAAATATTAGTCTAAAAAGTGGAGTCTTGAAACATAAGAATAACTATTATTAAATATGTATGAAATTATAGTTGACTATAAGTCTAAATACAACAATGACAATTTTATTTTTAAAAGTAAGACAAAAATAATTATGAATTAAATAGAAAAAAATTGGTTTACAATAAACTTACTTTGTAATTTTTCAGAAAAAATTCAGTTTCTATTTTGAAAAAAATTTGACATAACAAGGTTTTGAGGAAAAACTCTTCAACATAGGAATTCAAATTAACATTAAGTGGATATATAACGCCAAGGGGGAAAAAAAAAATTTTTTTTGACATAGCAAGGTTTTCAAAATATTGAAGAATGCACTGTATAATAAAAAAAGGATGATCTAAACACACACACAAATTGGGAATATCAGTAAAAAAAGCTAAAAATTAGGGTGAAATCCTTTTTAATAAAGAAAATAGAGAAAATCAGAACAACAATGAACCCTGTATTCATTTTTATAATTCAAACCTATCATATTAGCAATCACAATTCAAAACTAAGCAACTTTATAATGATTCACATTGAGTTTAATATGTAATATGATTTTTTAACTATTAGAACTTGCATTTTTTTCAATTAAGAACATAATTCAGGAATTAGCTTTTATAATGACAAACAAAGTAAAATTAAAAAAATAATAATAATAACCTATCTGCACACACAATTTAAAGTAAATTTTTCTTAGAAAATATCTCTTCTAGGAATATCTGTTCCTACAAATGCTACTTTTTTCCCTCCTAAACACACTTTTTTTTTTTTTCAAAATAAAAAAATTTATTTTAAAAGACTATCTGAAAAAGTATCCAAGCACGTTTGTGCACTTTCTTACAAATCCCATGGTTATTCCTTGAACACTTCTGACCAAAAACAGTTCCTTTACTATTTTATTGCTCCTTTCTTACTTTCTCAAAGTCAATTATTTTTCCAATTTTTTATAAATTGCTGAAAAATTTTAATAAAAAACAACTCTTGAAAATTCTTTCTTAATCATCAAAAAATACTTTCTTAATATTTTCACATAGTCTAACTTTTTTACTTAAAATTCTTTAAAGAAAAACATGAAAAATCATAAAAAATCAATTATTTTTTCTAATTTTTCAGATTTTTATAATCTTTTTAGTGATCAAAAATCATCATTCATTTATCAAAATCATCATCAAAAATCATCAAATCATTTTATTTTGTCATCCATTAATTCCACAAGGCCTGTGCTAAAGACTTCAAATTATTAGCCAGTAAATTAGACAAATATCAAAAGTATTAACCAAAGGCAAATCTTAAAAAAAATTTATAACTAATTTTTTTTTTCCGTAGAAAACAAAAAGAAATTTGTTATTTTATAAAATGTAAATTCAAATCAAGAGTAATTTAACAGTTGGGGAGGAGTAAATGAGCAATTGAATGGAGAAAGGATGAAAAATGCACAAGTTGTTTTATCTTCTTAGAAGAAAAAAACCCTAGCAACAATTTTATCTTGACCACAGATATGCTCAAAATTGGCTCAATATGGGTCCTATATAAACATGCACCGAGGGACCAATATTGGGATGTCTAGATTTTTTAATATTGGTCCTATATAGGAAAAATATCAGCCTATATACACCCAATATAGGACCAACATTGGCTGAATAATGAATATAAAATACTGGATGAATTTCACCGAATTCACGATTCTATCACATTTGGCGGGGTGACTGCCCTGATATCACTTTTTTTGCCTGAAACTATTTTTATCTTTAACCTTTTTGTCTTCACCATTTAAAATTATCAACCTTGATTATATGTATACTAGAGCTGAAGTGGCTTAGGGTATAGAGCACTCACCTCAAAATGAGGTGAACCGGGTTTGAATCCCAGTGATGGTTGATTCGAATTCTACACTCGGCTCACACTGACCACAGTGCTGACGTAAAATATCCTCAGTGGTAGACGAACCATGGGGTAGAGTCCCCTTGCTGTCAGGCTAACTGTAGGAGGTTTTCCTCTCCGTGTAACATAATTGCGGGTTAGCTCCATCAAAAAGTCTTCTATTAGGGCTTATTTCTCCCAATACTTGATCCAGGAGTTCCCTTGTCTTCTGGATTGGGTTCAAAATTATAAGACTACTGAGTCAAACATAGGTAGTTGTAAACCATAAATTGGGACGGCTGCTCTACAACGGTTATAATATATGTATACTAGAATTAAATTTTACATTAAAAACTCTTACTTATTATAAGTCAACATTATATTTGCAATCAAGGATCCTAAAAATATTGATATTGAATTCAATTTAAGGCTAATTTCTTAATACATTATGGTAATAGTAGATAAATTATTGCTAATACGATTTCTTTGCGGCTATACTGAATTAACCATACTGAGTTTTGCAAACCTGGATGAAAGCAGTTTCATGTGTTTACCTCGAGGCTGGGTTTCAACTATAGTTTCTTGTCTATTGGAATGTGGCACATTATTGAAAATTCTCTTGTAGTGATTGTACACAGCAACAGCAAGAACTTTCTTAGCATACTTTTGTCCTACCACATGCTTCTCAATGTATTCAAAAATCTATAAAGAAAATATGTGAAAATACATTTAAATATTAAAACATTCATTTTCATTAAAACATCTAACTATCAGGGTTAGGTTTTTGACAGCAAAAACCAGTTTATTGATGTAACATGTGTTTCAACCATGCCTCAACTGGATTAAACAGTGCAAAACCCCCAAATTTTAAGTATGTTATTTTAGACACAGAATACAATTAATAGTATACGTCAAAATATAATTAAAAGTTCTTAAAATTATTTCAGTATTATATACACAGGGATGAGAGTAGTCAGAAAGTAAAAAAGAGGAAATCCAAGAATGAACATATATATATATATATCCAAAAATTTGACAAAAAAGTGTGATTTTTAAACTTGTAAACCATGCGATTATAAATCCTGATGATTAGTTTTAAAATTGTATGAATATGAATCACGTGCATGATTTTAAATTGAGAGAACATGAATCCCGATATGAGGCTTTTAAATCATGGGAATATGAAACTCTATATCGAATTTAAAAAATGCGAATATACAAACCATGATGCGGAATATTTAGATCACATAAATACGAATCACGATGCATAATTTTTAAATCGCGCGAATACGAATCCCAATGTCTAATTTTTAAAGCACGTACGTATAAATACGAAAATCGATGTTTGATATTACAACCACAAAAACGAATCACGACATTAGATCTCAAGCACACGTAAATACAAATCGCGATATGGGATTTATAAATCTCGTAAATAAGAATCGCAATGTACGATCTTTAAATCGCCTGAATAAAAATCGCAATGTTCAACTTTTAAATCAGGTAAATACGAAAATCGATGTTTGATAATAAAATCGAGATTTTAAAAATGCATAAATACAAAAGGCAATATTGTATTTTTAAATCTCATAAATAAAAATCATAAAGTACGATATTTAAATAGCGTAAATAAGAATCGCAATGTGCAACTATTAAAGCAGGTACATACGAAAAACGATTATTGATATTAAAATCGCGTTAATAAGAATCGTGATATTTGCAGAGTCTGAACTTGGGATGTCTAAAAGGCTTGCTTGTATTGGTTTTGTTTAGACATAATAAATAAAATTAACAAGATTAATAGAATGAGCAAATAAATATTTTCCACCTCTCCACCAAATCCACCTCTCTCTTTTTTCTTTTTTTTTTTCGTTTGCTTTCACAGCAGAAAACAAGAAGCAGCGACATCGGAATTATGAAAATACGAGCTATCCGACGGACGGATAAAAATACGGAGAATCTCATTTTCTGAGCGTAAAACCGGAGAAAATAGCTATTAAGGGACGTAGCTAGGACGTAGTTTGAATTTTCTGTTTATCTTTGAAAATCATAAATAAATATAATTGTTTTATTTTAACGACTGAATTTTCAAAAAAAGCGGGATATTATAAAATTTAAAAAAATAAAAAAAACAAAACTATTAGAGAATCAGAGTTTTTTATAAAAAGGCTGAAATTCGAGAGTCAAAAGCGAAAATCCGCTAAAAAGCGGAAAAATCTCATCCCTGTATAAAGGTGAGCCAGTTTTATTCCAAGAAAATGATTTTTAGACAAACTTCAGATGGAGGAATGAGGACTTCAACTACTTCGACTACTTTCGCTCCGAGGAAAAATAAATTCCTCGTAAAATATTTTAACTTGAGCAAAAACTATTTCCTGCGGAAATTAGCGGGAAAAGTGGAAAAAAAACGGAAATCCGCGAATCCGCGGAAGAATCACATCCCTGTATACAGGACTTTTTAATTTACTTGTATATTAAACAATTGTAATTGTATAATACTATAACCCAATTGTATAATACTATAACCAACCCAGTAACCAACTGTTTAGTACCAAACTGAATCCTTTGATTTGGATTTAAAAACCAAGAAAATTTTTATAATATTTTTAAGTTCTGTTATTTATTTAAAATAATTATCATTCATCAGCATAATGACAAACAGTTATAAAATAAATAATTTCTTACTAGTTATGATCAAAACCACCAAACAACATTAGATAACATAGCTACTTTTAACCTTTACCAGTAACTCATTTTGAATGTATATGTTTAAAGTTTCAAAAAAAACTTTTTAATGAAAGCTAAACTTGGGAACAAGAGTTAACACCAAGGATAGTTTTGCATTGCCTATTCACGAGTATATTCTACTTGTAGAGTTTTTAATCCTTCAAGGTATTTTGGATAGGATGAATAAGATATGCAAAAAAATTTAAAGGTTCCAAAGTCTGCACCAATCTCTTGTCAATAATATTAGAATATTATATTCCTTGCTTGAGGAAGACAAATTTCTTTTATAAGTCCCAACCAAATAGAACACGCATCAGCTAATGTTCTACCGTCCCTTTTTTTAATTATTAAAAACCAGTTAATGAAATTATATGAAATTGAATGTGAAATTATGAAAATCAAAAGAAAAGAAAAAAATTTAAATGAAGTACAATTTTAGACTTTATTTATAAAAATACATGCTCTGTCACACTGTTATATAAATAGCTTATAAATTTTAGTTATAAAAATATTAGTTATAAATATTAGTTAAGCTTACAATATAATCACAACTTTATCCGTTGAAAGACTTTCAACAATAGGGCACAGAATTCCAAAAAAATATTGTCCAAACACACTTTTAAAGATGCAAGTAGTGAGAGCTGTGCACAAGGGAGTATTAAAAATATTTATCTAATTTATAATGTATTTTATAAGTTTATTTCAAGGATAACTGATGATATCAGATTTAATATGTAAATTCATTATATCAATTACACATATAAAAAACATTAAAATACTGGAATAAACTGTTCAAGCAGATCCCACACATATTATAGAAAAAAAGATAAGTTGGATTTTGAAGCAAAAATAGTTTAAGTACGACTTTACACAAAGTCATAAGGAATAAAATATACTCACCCTTTTTCTTATACTTAATATTATCATGCACTTTAGGCAATATATATTAAAAATCAAAACAAAAAATCACTCTTTCTTATTTAGTATCATCAAATAAACAATATCCTAAACTACTCCATTTCCGAAGTCTGTAAAAAATTCACCCAACCATTGAGATTTTATTTTTAAATAATGGTTGTAATGTGTACTACTGGGTATTCAAGTTAGATGTACTGTGATAATAGATTTGTAACTGCTCCTTACCGGATATTCCAAAAGGAAAAAGAATGAGATAAAATAGTTAAGCTTCTCATGTTAAAAATAATGAATCATAACTAGAAATAAAAAATAAACATTAGAAATTATGCATGAAAAATTATGAATCAATAATGATGATTATTTAATTGTATGAATATGATATTTCTCTATAAAAACAAATAAAATTTGGAAGAAAAAAACTAATTTCATGAATGCCTAAATAGATATCATTATTGTATTTTAAAATAAGCAAGGGCCGGGATAGCCTGGTCGGTAGGGCGCTGGGCCCATGTCCAAGAGTTGGTGGGTTCGAACCCCGCTGGCCGAAGACTGGTGTAGTAAAAGTGACTGATACACGTTAAAATCTGTCGAGTCGCAAAAGTCCTCTATGTTCCCATAGCAAATCAATACCTCTGCGGGTACTGGATTGGAGATCGATCGTTCTCTGATTCAGGTCAATATTGCGATCTGTGGATGAATTAATGGGTTCGACCTATAAACGGGTGCGACCTATGTGTGGCTGAAGTTCGATTCTTGGCCACAGAATGGCGCCACTGAAATAATAAGAATCGCACACTCTGCCTTAAATCTGCTCGGTTTCACCAAGTAGGCTTGCCCGAGTGGTAAGTGCCATAAGAAACAACAACAAAATAAGCAAAGCCCAAAATAAAAATATTACAAATTAATTTAAGTGTCTTTTGATCTATTGATCAGATTTTTATGTATTAAGATGGAATCTTTATATTTTGCAGTAAAAATCTAAGTTTGGGACCTTTGTTATTTATTGACATAATTACTTTGTTGACATATTTCATGTGTGTTGTTCTAACACATTAAAACTCCATCTTACTGCTTGAATTTCTGATCATATTTACATAAATTGTTAACAGTACTACCACATACATATAAAAGTTTTAAAAAAAAAAACATTTACCAATACTCATAAATGTATAAAAAAAAGTTTAAACCTTTTTAGGGGGAGGTGGTGCATGTTTACGAGAACTTGTTCGGTCTCCAAGAATCTGATGGCGACCCTCTTTCAGAGTTCTCTTAGCATCAACTTCAGAAAGAATAATAAAAAAGTGGCTGCAGTTTTCACATTTTACAAACCGGCTGGAGGCTAAAAATTTAAAACAAGTTTAAACTAAACAAAATTTTTGAAATGGTATTTTTTAACTCAATCAAATGGTTTATTAAAACATAGTTGAATCACATAAATATATACAAAGTACTAAAACAATTTAAGACTGAAAAAAAAAACTACAGGGTCTGCAGGATTGGCCGGAAGAAACCTATTTCTTTTAGGACAGTGGAAAAAATTGGAAGAACCAAAGAAGAAACTAAAAATGAGTATTATAAGAATATAAAAATTTGAACAATTAAATATAATACAGTAATAGAATCTAGTTGCTGACAACTTTTCGAAGAAAAAAAAATTCCTATTTTTTTCCAGAAAACTCTAAACTTTTTTCTGGTAACTTCAATAAAATAATTTTTATGATTTATTAAAAAATTCAACTAAAACTGAGGTATGATTATAAAAGTATGGCTATATATTAAATATCAAGACTAACGGCCATTACTTGCCTTGCGGCAACTAAATAAAAATAACAGTTTATACTAAAAATAATCATCTACAACCCGGCCGCCACTGTCCCTATCTCAGTTGTTGGCAGAGGTAATCTGTCAAATCTCGTATGACATATCTTTGAGAATAGCCAAAGAAACTATACTTTCGATTGGAAATAAAGCAATTAAAAGACCTTGATGCTGATAATGCTGTGATATTGTGGGCATCTTTTTTGTATTCGCTCTTGGTTAATAAGTTATACACAAGGCAAATTGTGTATAAAACTGTGAATAATAATATTAAATTATCAGAAAACATTCCTTCTCAAAATGAAATAATTTCCTGTTCTCATAATTAACACTTCAAAATACAATAAATGTTAATGTCATCAATTAGTTAAGAGTAATAAAATTTTTTTTAAATTATAATTCTTAGATTTTAAGAGCAATTTAAAAACTAATTTGTTGCTAATTGTTACTTTTTTTGGCTTTGAAAAAAAAGTGGCCACTAAAAATTTAGTTCTACTGGCCACCAGTGAAATTTCCCAATCTTGATCTTTGCTATATAAAGTACAGGTTGCATAGCCAGATTTTTCAACAAAAAGTAAGCCCTTTTGCAATACTTTTTAAGCACTCAAAAAATATTTTTAATCACTTTCCAAAAAAAATATTATAATTAGGATCTATGCAGTAATAAAAATTATTTTTTTCTATCGTTTAAAGTTCTTAATTTATAAACATAAAATCAATAAAATTCAAAAACTTTACATAATCGTGATAAAATAACTACTTTCTGATAAATATTGCAGAGAAAATTTTAAAAATCACACATTTTTTAAAATTTAGAACGACAATTGGCACGGCAAAGGAAAAATCTCTTTTTAAAAGATAGAAAATTAAGAACTTTTTACAAACCCTGAATAAAAAAAGCACCCTTAAGGGCTTTTAAAAAACGTAAATAAAAAATAAGCGCCTTTAAGTGCTTTTTAAAAACACTACCTACGCACCCTGTAGTAACCAATGGTTTTTTTTTTAACATTAAACCAACCATTAAATAAAAATTCTTGCAAAAACAGATTATGATCAATCAGGATGGAAGAGTTAGAATGCAAATAAAAGAGATTTACAAACACTTCAAAATATTTCATGAGAATATAAATATTTACAGCAATTTATTTATTAAAAAAAAACTCAGAAAAATAATACATACTAACAAAAGTTTCTACGGTAGTGCAAACTGTACCACACTTTGGGCATCGAAGCAGGCCATCACGTCCATTTCCGCCATCACTACCTTTAGATGACGACTTTTTGCCATCTCTATTTTTTATACTTGAATCATTGTCTTTCCCACCAGAATTTGAGGAACTGCACAAAGCTCTGGTAAAGGTTACAGGATAAAACCCCTTGCATAGATTAGGTCTGCTTTTTGCATCTCCAAGAAATTTTATTATGCCTGGAAAAAAAAATGCTTTCAAATTTTGTTGTATATCGGCAGGCTGATATAGTGACTTTCATTTTAAGAAATGCATCAGAAATCTGATTTAAGCCGGCAGTATAAGACAACACTTGCAGTTTAACGATATAACAATTCAACGCGCAAAGATTATTGCCTACTCTAACGCTAGCTATAACTTGTCTAGCTGTGAGGATGGTGATTACGTCTAGTTACGAGGACAATGTTAGTTATGTGATGATGAATGACGAAGAGCAAATTGAATCAGAACTCACGGTTTTATGCGAGGATCAGCATTGAAATATAGAACGCAATGCAATGTTTCTTTATGTGCCAGTTTTGTTTTTGGGATTTTATGTTTTTATAAGATTATTTTCAGCAGGACGTACGTTATTTTGCGATCGCTGTGCATTTTATTTCGTAAAGACTAACTTTTCATGTCAATTATTTTCAGTGCGATTTTTGCTACTTAGCAATCGGTTTTTTATGTATTATTTTGTCACTTCTTTCTCTTTTCTTTTTTTTTGTCTGTCGGGATTTAACAATTCTTGTCAATTATTTTTAGTAGACCTACTGTTACTTTGCGATCGCTGTTATCTTAAATTTTCGATTTTTTTTTTTTTAATTATTGTTCTTAATTTTAAGCGATCCGATTTTATAGGGGTATTTTGTATTCAAGTAATTTATACTTTGTTATAAAAACTTAATTTATTTTTTAAATTTATTTAATGCACGCAAGTATAATAGTTTGATAGAATTTGATTATTTTCATACCAATAAATCTTCAGTTGTTTTTAATTATAAGAAAATTAAAACAAAGCTGGCATTTATTTAATTTGCTCTTATTTTTGACAAAATTAAAACAAAGTTTGCGTTAATTTTTATAAAAAAAATTTTGGCTATTAGTTAAAACAAAATAATTTTTTTAATTAAATGAAAAGTCAGGCAATGTGTTGAAACTTTTTAATAATTTAACAACAGTACTTATAGTACTTTTTCTTAAAATACTTTCAATACATGTTTGTTTGATAATTTGCTAAATAGTCAGTATGCTTTTTAAACCAATAAATCTTTAGTCCATTTTATTTTCAAAGAAGAAATGAAAAATAACTTACACTTATTATAGATTTTGACCATTAGTTAACACAACTTTATTATTTTAAATTAATAAATAAAAGAAGGTCTAACGATATTTTTCAACAAATAATTTTAAAAAAGGTTTGATTAAAGAGAACATTTCTTTGGTTTGTTTTTACTTTTTTTTCCTTTTAATTTTTAATATAAGTAAAATAATTTTTTACAGTTTTATTATTATTTTTAAACCAATAAATCATAAACCATTTTTAATTTTATAAATTTAAAAAAAAAAAAAAAAATTTTGTTTTTAGATTAAGACACCGATCCATATTTATTATTTTAATTGAAAAAATTAAGCAATGCTATTGATGTTATAGAAGCATTTTTTTTTTTAAATTAACATTTTTCTTTAATAGATTCATTCCTTTTATTTATTATTGATTAAAGATTCCTTTTATTTATTATTGATTGACTTAAAGATTTCTGATAGATAATTTTCCAGCATATGTTAAATCGCGATACATCTCTATAATGCGATGTCTAACAGACGATATAACGCAATATAAAATTTCTTACATGGCCCAGTTCTAATTATGATACTAAAAAATTTAAAGCTTTCAGAAACTGAAAATTTTTACCAATATAAGTGAATTTACAATGAAATTTTAACAAATCGAGAGCACAAAGGGTTTTTATTCACCATTCTCTCTCAATAAAATAATTAACAATTTGAAACAGTTAATCATGAAGAAGATATTTACAGTTGTTCGATTAGCACAGCCACCGGAATTTGTCAGTTCTTGAATAGAATTATTATGCATGTTAAAACGGTTATATTTAGGTTATATATAGATATTTAACAGTTATAAAAATAATAAAAGTTAAATTCCCCAACAGATTCTGGTTTATGCAGGCCACCGATAATGCACATATCAAATACAACAATTTCGCTATCTTTAGTGATAATAATGCTCATTAAATACAAAACCATCACTATCATTTGAAATAATTATGATTATCGAATACGATAATACTGCTATCATTATCAATAACAACATCGTAAAAGAAAATATAATGAGTATGATAATTACTGAATTAGATATTATGAGTGCTGATAAATCCTCAAGGATCTAACCAAAATATTGACCAATTAAAACTATAAATAAGTTAAAACAGGAAAAATAATGTGAGATTTTTGAAATCTTATCAATGTTTGGAACTTATCAATTAAAGGGACCAATGTTCGCCTTGGCAATAGCTCAAAACAAGTAATCGCGAATGTATAATTCATGTAACTGATAAGTACCTTATTTTATCACACTAATAAAATTATCACAACTTTTAAAAAATGTCTTTAATATAATTAACTTACATTTTTTAGTGTGCTGAGACAGAAGTCCTCTCTTCACCAAATGAATGGCAGTGCAGGACATTGTAGCAACTATAAATTTTTAATCTGAAATTGAAATAAACATTAGATGAATGAATGAATCTAATAACAGGTCAACTACTAGAATATTATTGGGATCATACAATTTTTGCAATTATTATTTTTTTTTTTAATGCATAGAGGTTTGTCCAGGAGTGTATAAGAATTACACACTTTGAATTGGTCCCCTTCAGTGATGTTCTTTTAGTTAGTTGCTAGCTGCTGCATGGAAGTTGCCAAGACTTGGCAATTATTGTGCCACAAATCACGACATGGATATTTTCCCAAATCTACTGTACATCACCAGTTTTCACGATCACTGATTTACTTGTAGAGGTGCAGAACCTTAGTGAGGGAAGGGCCACTTGCACATCAGGTTGACAAATGAAGGGTTGCACGCATATTTAATCATGTTGGCGGAAAACATGATAATTTTCTATGAACCAATGTGTTCAAAGCACTAACATTTTTTTTTATCAGTAAACATAGTATTATTTAATTACTAATAAAATTCGTCCGAAAATGAAAAAACTGTTACCTTTTGATAAAATATTTTTCTCTCTTTATCATTAATTTTCATATATATATAATAACAGGGCTACATCCCTGTTATCAGTGGTGTATTTAGCTTTAATAATGCAGTCGTAAGCCATGATACACTCCAAAAAGCTTTATTAATGGTAGTAGGCTGGTATCGATAACAATTCACATTCACACTCCGCAAGAGAGGGGGTGGACAAGACATTGGACAATTCCGGAACAGCTTATCAGGATCACAACATGATGAAAAAAAGACATGCGAAAAGCATTGCTCTCGCTTTTATACTAACACATTTTGGATTAAAAAGGCACAGTCTTTGACATACTTGTATCCTTACGCATTAAGGAAAATCATTTACTGCTTCCTTATATGGAAGTGAAAAGGGGGAGAGATTCTAAAAATAACTCAATCATATGTTATTAGCCTTGACTTCCCAAAATAGAATCTCTCTATGCTTATTCTTTAACAAAGACATTTTATGAAAATGAAAGAGATTTAATTATTTTATTAATACAAAAGTATTATAATTTTTGTATTACATATATATATATATATATGTATATCAGGGGTCTGTCCAGGCATTTTGTGAAAGGTCCGGTTTTTGTGAAATTGTGAAAAAATGACTCACATTCTTTCAACCAGGGTCCGCTTTCATGAATTTGTGGAAAAAGGGTTGGTCCGGTTAAGGCAAAAAACTTTTTCAAGGAGTTTTTAAATTGTTAATAGATACAAGATTATGCTCGGCAAAATAGTAATTAAAAAAAATTTAATTTTCAAAAATAAACAGCAATTGCTGCAACTAAATTTGATATACAACATACAAATATTTGGTATTTAGCCTATACTGCTGAACGCAGAATATTCATTTCGGACGAATAATGGAAGAATCGTCTCTCTAGACAAAACTCAATTCGTTTACATCCATCTTTCTTGTTTTCTGCCCTGGAAAGGGTTTATTCCATTAACAAAACAATAATGAAGATAAACAAATTTGTGAAGGGTTCGATAAAAAGAAAAATCATTTTGTGAAGGATCCGTTTTTAAGTTTTATATATATATATATATATATATATATATAATGGAATAATGGGATTTTTAAAATATTTAGTAACTATTTCAGCAGAGAATCCTGAATGGAAATCTTAAAATCAGAAAAAGTTATTATCGATTACAGTGACAAATTTTTCCAGTTGAAAGCTCGTCAAAAGGTATTTCTGAATTTAAACATTTTCATGGGGATACCAAAAACAATAATCAGATTTCACAGGCCAAACACCATGGGTAAGTTAACACAAATTAAAGAAAGATTTTTCACAAATCAGATTAAAAATGTTAGGGACATTGACACTAATCAAAAAACCTGTACATATCCCAATCATTGGCCTAAAAAATTAACTGCGTGGAAATGATCGGTACTCTTAAACTTAATATTGTGTATAATTAAAGCTTGTGCGATAAATAATTAGTTAATAGAGAATGAAAGAGCTTGTTTAAATACAAAATACATCATGTTTTACATCTTTATTTAAAAAAGAATATTCTATAAACCTTATTTAAAGTTTAGTTTCTTTCGTTATTCTGTAGCTTTATAATAATACTCAACAAGCGAAAAGTTTAAGCTTATAACTTGAAAGACTTCATAGTAATAGAACTTAAAATATTAGCTCGATAGTTAAAAATTTAAAATAAATATCCTTAATCGTAAACAAATAAATTATAAAAATATAAACAACATAAACATACCATATGACGCCATTATTGCCACAATGCCAATTTTGAAATAACAAAATATTACAAATTAATTATTTTCTAAAAAATACTATTTCCCTCGTTTTTTTTTTCAAACGAAATAATAAATTGTTTTTAATAGCACTGCAATGTTTAATTAATATTTCTGAAAAGTAAAGATACACTTAAAAAATTTTGAAGAAAAAAAAAACAAAATTGAGTATTTTGTTTTCGGTTTACATATTTTCGATTTACACCAACATGGCTGCCAAAAGTGATGGAGGTTCGTACAAAATCTATTAATAAATTTCCAAATTTTAAATCAGAGTAACCTTTTATTTTAAATAAAGTTAACTCTTAAGGAATAAATCATTTCTTGCAATTAATATTTCTTGAGAATGATTGATTTGCATCATATTTTTGCTAAACCGAATTTACTGTATTTATATTCTTGTTTTCCTATAAAATTCTTAAATGTTTTATTTTTTCCAATTTTGTTTTTCTATTAATTTTTTAAAAGCTGAAATATTTGCAGCAGTTTGCTTTTTTCCATTATCATTCAATTTATTTAAACTTTTTTAGAAATCTAATTCTTATAACTGTGAAAAATGTGTATTTTATTTTATGTAGTTTTACATCTTGAAAAATAAATTAGAATTCATTATTTCCTCTCATTTTTCTTGTAATTTATACGCCTTTATATAAATATAGAAAGAGAAAAACTATATCTAAAATAAAATATATTTCTTCTTCGAGATTTCTTATTTTGATTTTTTTTTTTTCCTGAATATTGCGTTTTCACTGCATTTCTAATTAAATAAAGTTTTATTTTAATATCTACATAATATTTCCAATGATAAATGAGTGTTTTTCTTTCGTATTAAAGGTTTTAATTGCTTTTGTAATATGATTACCGGTATTTACTTAGTAAAAAGATGGGGGTTATTTCCGTATCGTGATCTGTTTAGCCAACTGCAATCGCCAAGGCGCCAAATAGATTTTAAATTTGCTAATTAAAAAAAAAAAAAAAAGTTTATGTTTGTCTGAGGGGAAATAATTCCGTATTGTTATCTGTCGCGCTAAGGTGCGAAATCGATTTTAAACGTGAAATTTTTTAAACAAAAAACATGTAGATGTTTGCCTGTGGGTGGCTACGAGTTATACCTTTCAAGTTGCTCCCTTTCTGTAATGTTTTTTTTTTTATTTCTCGCAGGCCACTGCCCAGGAGTTTCTAAGATTTAGCAATTATTCTACCACAAATCACGAAATCTCCCCGCCCGAGATGTGGTTATAAGTTAGACCTTTCGAGTTAGTCTATTTCTGTGATGCTATTTTTAGTTACACGAGGACCGCTTCTCGGAAATTGTCAAGACTTGGTGATTATTCTGCCACAGATCACGTTATGGAAATCTCCCTTCTGGAAAATTCCTACATTACAATGCATTAAATTATTGAGGCATTTTATTTATTATTTTGTTGATACACCCTCTTAGCCTGACATTTTAAATTAATAGCTTTTATTATACATTTTGCTTGTCATCATTTTCACACCTCTTTATTCCACCTATCCATCCATTAAAACAATATCTGAATGTAGACATACGAAACCCTACTTTGGGAGAGGAGATAAGGACAATTAGCTCTATGCCCTGACGGAAATTATGTGTTGCATAGTAAATTTTTTAAAATAAAATTGCAGATAATTCCTTTATTTATGTATAAACAACAATTTTATATAAAGATTCTTCAAAAATTATACAAAATATGGAAATAAGAATTGTGTGTTGTGAAAAGGACCTGAAATAAATTTTGTCCGAGGATCTAGTAAAACCATGTCGAGCCTTGTGAACATTGCCACATTTATCTTATAAAGCCATTGCAACTATTCTTTTTTTCTAATTTTAAGCCTTATTTGGGTCACAATTTTTCAAGTTTATTGAAAAGTTTTAATCCACAGCATTCGCCGTTAATGTTAGTGTTCACATCATTGATCCTGAGAACCTTTATATTTTACTCTTAAAAATGCATACTTTTGTTTATTTTTAGACATTATACACAGTAGAGGTACTCAATCTGCATCTTGGAGGGAAAACGTGGTATATTTTTTATTCTCGCCCTCCAGCTAAACTTAATTGGAAAATCCTGCATAACTTGCTTAAAAAATTTGAGAACTGTTTAGTAAACTTAAACAAAGCTCTGAATTTAGAAAATTAAATTTCCCAAATATGAAACAATGTCTTGAAAAAACTTGAATCTTTTGACATTTCTATATTTTTATCTGAAACTTTTTTAGCCAAATTATGTTCGAAACAAATGCAATTCAATGAATTATATCAAAATATTATTTTTTTACAATAAAAATTTTGTAAAGCAAATTTTTTTTTCTCTGAGTAAATTAAAAGCTTGATATAATTAAATTTTTTTAAATGAGACGAAATGTGCGAAATTTCAAATATTTTTAAATTAAAATCGTGCTGTAAATACTTTCTCTGATTTTATGTACTTTGCTCTTTTAATTTTAAGATGATAGATATTATTTTAATTTTACTAAGAAGAAAAAAGTTACAATGTGAAATCGATTATCACATCTGAAGACAAAATTATTTATTTTTTATACCTCTTTGTACCTCAACATTATTTTTAGTCATAGAGAATGTTATTGAAAACTTAAAACTCAATTTTAGAATTAACAGTTATTTTTCTTTGAGCAAGAGATAAAATCAAGAAGGTAGAAAGTGTTGATGATTATAAGTTGTGTCTGAATCGCAATATTACGCACAATTATTTTAAAATTAATTTATTTTTTATTTATTATCTTTCCTTTACTTTTTTTTATTCATTGGACATTTCTAATTTTACAATATATATGTTAAAAAATGTTATGAACTGTTATTTAAATCTCAATTACAGGCAAAGAAATTTTATCACTGGCTGACGGGTTGCTGCAGTGGCTCATACCGGTTGTGTCACTTGCATGCTAAAACGTTAAAACTGCTTTATTGGGGCTTTTTTTATTTTATGTACTTTTCATTTATTTTTAGGTGTCATTTGACTTAGATAAAATGAAAATCTTTATGTGAACACAAAATCTAAATAAAAAAGCTATCAGCAAGTGATTAATTAAATCTTGTAACTTGTTTCAACCATTTGGTCACCACCTCATTTTGGCAAAATTTATTTTAAAATAACCGATTTTTTTCAAAAATGTTTTATTTTTTATGAAACACTTATTGATTCATACCACAGTTTCGTAAAAAACCTGTTTTTTAAAAAGCCAAAAACTTTACAGTTTAGTAAACTACCAAAAAGCTGAAATAGTAGTCTAAAAATATTATGTATAAAAACACTTTTCACCTGAAATTTGTGCAAGAAAGAAATGTAATGTAAAACCTTTTATCCACTAAATGTTATCTACCTTTTAATAAAAAATATCGTTGCCGGATTATATTTACTTATAAAATTGTGTGAATATGAATCTCATTTTGTGATTTTTAAATCACACAAATATGAATCTCGATATTTAGTTTTAAAATAGCATGAAAACGAATCTCAATATTTAATTTTAAATTGCATAAGCGCGAATTCCAATGTAAAATTTTTAAGTCATTTGAACACGAAACACAATAGTTGCTTTTATATCACGTAAATAATAATTGGGATATTTCATATAAAATCGTGAAAATGTGAATCGTGATCTGTACATTTAAAATCACGATATGAATCTTGATTTTTGATTTTAAAATTGCATGAATACAAATTTCAGTGTTTGATTTTATAGGTATGTGAACAAAAAATCATAATAGTTGCTTTTAAATCGATTGAATAAAAATGTGATATTTGATCCAAAATCGTGATAATACGAAACTCAGTATGCAATCTTAAATGGCGATTTGTGATTTTAAATTGTGTAAACATAAATTGCAATGTATGATTTTAAATCTAGTTAATGTAATTTTAAATCGCATTTGCATAGGTAGGAAAAAGTGTAAAAACAATTCCATTTTTTTTCTCAGGAATTCATGGAAAACGAACTTTCTTTGAAAAGGTGAATTTTTTTTTATTAAATTTAAAAAGCAGAATAAAACTCATCCATGATAGCAGCATGCCTGAAAATCAAATGCAATAAAGTAATAGCAAAGAAAATGTAGTTGAGCGAAGTAGAAAAAAAATTTCTCATCTATAACTGCCAGATTGATCTGCACATTGAAATGAGGGAATTATGACCCCTTTTTTTAAGTAATACTCTAAAAATTTCTGCGAACATCATTCATGTATTTTAAACATATCTAGGTGTCATACCTCCACAATATTTTTTATCATAAAGTGTGATATTGAAAACTTGAAAATTAATACCGAATAGTTAGTTTTCGGTGCAAGACCCAATATTGTGAAAATAGAAGAAGTCTGTAATAAATTCTATCAGAACCATGGGGTGATTGTGTTCCGGGGGTATTCTGGAATTCCGGGTTTTTCTTATCATTTTTCCGTGTCTAAAAACTAGCAGGGCATGCGATTTTTGCTTGAATATTGCAGAATTCAGCGTATCTCAAGACCATTGGTTCTTGTACTTCATTAATCAAAATCTTATAATCCGACAAAATTTCAAAGGCTTTTCTAAATCCCATTAACGAGACGTTTACATACATTCTTTCACCAATTTCTTTCTTTTCGTTTGGCAGATATTTGCCATATTAAATATGTGGAACTGCATCAGAATCTGCTAATATTGCAATTTTTAATCACTTGATTTTAATATCAAACATTGATTTTTTGTAAAAAAAAGCTGTGTGTTGCGATTCGTATTCACACGATTGAAAAAATTTTACATCACAATTCCTGTTTGTGATTTAAAAATCCAATACCATGATTTGTATTTACACATCTTAAAACCAAATATCGCAATTCGTATTCACTCTAGTTCAAAATCCAATGCCGCGATTCTTATTCACGTGATATTAAAATCTGATCTCACTCTAAATATTCGCTTGATTTTAAAATACAATATCGCGATTCTTGTAAAAGGTAAGTTTTTTCTTGAATTAGTTACTCTAAAGGTGCCTGCATTAGTACCTAGGTATTTTAATTATAAATGTTAGTTTAATTATAAATGTTAGTGTTGAATATGAAACATTTATAGTATATAAATTAATATTGATTTTTTGCACATAAAATTTTCAGGGTTTTTTACTCTGTGCCGCAATCACCCCTGCAGAACCACAATTATAAACGAAATTTTTGAGTGTTATTATGATCTATATCTCTATTATTATAATTGTTAATCTTTCTTCAACTTTTTACTTACTGATTGAACATTTCTATTATAGAATACGAAGAATGGCTAGAAAATGTTATGAGCTACTATACAAAACTCGATGACACCCAGAGAAATTTTACAATCGACTGCCTGATTGCTTGTAGTGGATCACCCCAGTTGTGCCACTTGCATGCTAAAACATCAGAACTGCTTCATCGTGACTTTCTCCGACTTCTGCCTGTTGAATTAAGGGAACATCTTTTATCTTTCCTGGATGGAAAGTCCTTGTTGACTTGTTGTAGAGTGAGCAAAGTATGGAATGATGTTATAAACTCCTCATCAAGAGTTTGGCTTGGTGCTTGTATACGTTCTGGTCTCCTAGTTAACAAGTCCATAGACAATGGCGATGCTAAATATTGGAAATCTTTTTTTCTTAAAATGGCTCAAAGAAGACATCATATGAAAACCTATAAATGCTTCACAGATAAAACTTATAATAGAAATCTTCGTCGTGTTACTGCTGTATATTACTACAAAGGGAAAGTTGCTACTGGTAATTAGTAATTCTGATATCAAATGTCTCTTTAGTAAGCTTGGTAGAAGTAAAAATGTATAGAATCTTCTGAATTTTAAACACTGAAATTTTTACTGCATTAAATTTGCATGATTGACATTAAAATTTATGCATACAAACGTATGGTTAAAATTTTTTGAAAATGAATAGAAACGTATCATTATTAATTACTTAAAAACAAACTAAAAAACTAATGCCATAATTAATTTCACAATTTTTTTCTTCTATATTGTTAAAACAAAATTATTTTCAATAATTGCACTAAATTTTGATTAGTTTGCATTCTGAAAAAATGCACATCAATTAAGAGATTTTTAAAATGTCATGTCGAAAGTTGTAATGTAATTTTGTCAGTTGAAACTTATTAACACAGCAACGTATGAACTATGAAGTAACCATGAACTAATGATTATGAAGATCAATAAAAAATTTAAAAATCTCATTAAAATACTTTGTAAATATTTATATCAATGATTTCTATTTAAAAAAAAAAAGTTTTTGGTTCATGTCAATGATTTCTTTTTTTAAAAAAAAAAATAAACTGATTTAGACGGAGATGATTGTACACCAGAAAATTCTGGATTTTTTGCTAACTGCGATCCGGAAATCCAAGGTCCAGAAGTTTCTGGAAATCATTAGTCACATTTATGTATAAAAATTTCTTGTATATTTTATTTAAAAATATTAGAACTAGAATTTATACTTTGCATCTCTTTCGTTTGTAAATATTTTTTCTGATAGAATAATAAATGTGATTAGAGATCAGTGATGGGCATCATTCACGAAAATTTTATTCATGACTAAATTTATTCAGAATAAATTTATTCTGAATGATTATTCATATGAAAATTTAGTCATTATTCATCATTCATTACGCAAATGTATAAAAAATTTTGAATAATGATTGATGAATAAACTCAGTAGTCATGACTAATTTTTCTGAATAAAATTTTGAATAACCAGCGAAAACTGCAATCGATATGTCTTTGTCTATAACGAGATGCAAAACATCGTTTGCTCTGAAACGTCTTATTTTAGGAATTTAACTATAAAACTAAGACAAGTATGAATATTTATTTTTATGTTATTTTAACTTACTCCAGCGTAACATACTTAGTTGTGCTAAAAAGTAGGTTTATAACAGTTCAGTTACTTAAGTTCATTTTAAAATTTTGTTCTAAAATCTGTAAAACACAATTTCTTATAGTTTATGAAAGCAAACGATAATCTTATTTTAAATTTTTAAATAAAATTTTAACTTAAAAAATTAAACGCTTTTTTGCCATGTACATTTCTCAAAAGTATGCATTATGTTAGACAAAAGTAAATTTCCTCAACTATTATATAAATATACTTGAAAAGGATTAACGTTTTATTTGTAGTTGTCATAATCGTAGTCAGAGTATTCCGTACCCATTTTTGTTGACCAGTGAAATTATTCAGTTATTCTTGACTAATGAATAAAGGATACTGAATAATGAATGATTTATTCTTTATTCAAAATATTTCTGACTAATAAATAAATCTTTATTCATTATTCAGAATTTGAATAATTATTCATCATTCTTTATTCATTCTGAATGGCAAATGCCCATCTCTGTTAGAGATAAAAGTAAACTTATCATTAATTCATTTAAATTATGCTGCATATAATTTATTTAGAATTTCATGTTGTGAAATGCGTCATTAGTGATTTTACTCACGAAATTTTCAGGATTTTTGAGTTGGGGCTCACAATTATCTCTATTTAGATCAATCGTGAAATAAAATTTAAATCCTTGTAACTGTCTAAAATAGCTCTTTTTTTTCAATTTGAAATAACATTTCTCTTTTTTTTTCCAGCTTCTGACAGCAAAATCATCCAAATTTGGAACTGTTCAAACGAGTCATGCATTTTGACCATTAGGACTGATTCAAGCATTGCTTATATTAAATTTGACGATAACATTATTATTGCTTCATCATACCTGGGTCACATGGTCTCATGGGATGCCATTACTGGTGAACGTCTAGCTGAGTACATGCGTCACAGTGGTGCAATATTTTCTTTTGATTACTCACAAGATTTAAATGTAGTTGTTAGTGGATCTGCTGATTGTAAAATCAAAATTTGGGCATTGTCCAGTGGTTTCTTGTACAAACGTCTCTCAGACCATTCTTGGTGGGTCCTGAAGGTCATGCTCTGTCCGTATCCTGCAGAAAAAGGAAGTGATCATCAAGATCGCCATTTGTTATTTAGTATGGATAAAACTGTGATTGTTGTTCGATTAGTAAGCCTAATGTCTCAGGCAACTTTACCTGAGGGCCTGTATTTAACGACTTTATATTCAATTGGCCTAGGTTATGTGGATGATGTAGCGTTTTTTACTCCTGGTTTATACTTTGACGGAGAATTTTTATATTTTCCTAAAGAATCTTTTGATAATCGGGGTACAACTGCGCTTTGTAAATGGGATGTGAAGATGAAGAAAATGGTTTCTGAGTCTGACTTGAATTTGAAAGTGAAAGCCTTGCTTGGTGTTGGTAAGAAGTATGTTGTTGTTTTAACCCCATGGCATCATAAAACAAATTTTCCCAACTTCATTGTTCTGGATAAAGAAAGCAATGAGAAAATTGCTGTTTGGAATGTTCCTCCATCAAAGTAAGATAATTTTTTTAGTCATAATTGCAGGGAAAACCCAAAGAATCTTGAAAATTCAGGAGATTGAATATTAATTTCAAAAAACTCAGAAAAGAAACTTTTTGCTTATAACTAGATAATAAAGTTTAAAATCTGAAATTTGGCATCTTTTCTCCAAAATTGTTAATTTTGTGAAAAGAGAAGTAATCAAAAAAGTCTTTTCTTTCGAAAGACCAATTTTGTAGTCGTCAAAATGTCAACTTTTTTTAAAGATACAATTATTAGTGTGAGGATTTTAATTTAGTTTTTGTAAAGCTAAGAATTCTTAAATTTATTTTTTTATAGTTTGTATGTGTTTAATGAAGAGAAGTCTTCAGTTTGAAGCACCTTAAAATAGTGGGCAACTTTAAACTCATAAGTTTGATTTGTTGGTATTTCAATTTAGGGAGTATGCCATGATGTTGTATAATACAACATTTACTATATACGAATGATAATGTTTACATATTGATAACAATAATTCTTATATTTTCTTAATTTACTGGGTTGCTGCTTGTATTGGTTTTTAAAATTATTTATCCGACTAATCAGATAATTTTTTTCATGAATTAGAGTTAGGAACCCTAAATTACTTGTTTTTGAATTATTAAGTGACTTATTATTATTATCATCCATGACTAAAAATAGTTTTATTCAAAGCAACATTCGAGATAATTTTATGTCATTTTGACATTCAAATTTCTAAGGTCTTCTCCAGAGCTGTCTTAACTATTTAGGATTATGTTGAAATATTCGATTCTAGACTTTTCTAATAGTCAAAGTCCAACTTAAACTTATATACATTTTTGCCAAGTTCTGGGTAAGAATGGCTTGACAGGCTTCAAAAATATATTGACATCATGCTTAAGGTATATAAAAATTTAGATGGGTTTCATGAGTTTTTATCTTGCATGCCCAGCAGCCAAGTACCAAAACTAGCATATTACAGAGGCAGACACTGCAGATTTATTTTGATTTTGCACACAAAAACAAATCAATTGTTAAAAAATACTGACAAAATTTATAGTCCGTCTAAAGTAAGAAATCCCCTAGCCATTAGTCCAGACCCGTGGCAGTCACTATGGTAACGAGGTATAACTATTTCAAGTAGGGTTGTGAGTTCATTGTTTAAGACAGGTTTTGGCTCGGGTCGGCAAGAGAAAGGGAGTCTTTTTCTTCGGTCTATTATGTTAGCCCTAGTGTGAAGAGAATCTACCCTCCCTGGAATGTGCTATTCTTGTTTCCATAGCAGCAGATGGCCTCAGACTTTGAGGCGGGGAGAGTTCTTACTGTAGACAAACTATAGTTTAATTTAGAAAAGTTTATCTCCCTTGTATTAACAAGTATTTATCTTCATAAGTTACTGTTCTGTTACTGGCTGGGTGGCGCAGTTGGTTTGTCGTTGGCCTTCTGAGCCCAAGTCTGCGGGTTCGATCCTCGGCGCAGACACCGGATTTTCGGGATGCCGAAAATCCTCAGCGGCCATGTCGTATGATTATGCGGCATGAAAAAGATCTCTGCAGTGCCTTATTGGCTCTTGGCATTTCCGGCAAAATTAAATTCCTAGTGCACTTTAGCATCCAAATTAGAATCTCGGTGCTACCATTTAGTGTGGCAAAAACTAGACGTCCAAATTAACGTGGCCAACGGTATCCCACCCATTGTGGTGGTCCTGAAAGAGTGGATACCACTTCTGGAAAACGCACTAGGTCTGCTCATCGGGAAGATCAATTGTACAGCTCATTGGAAATAAAATAATTTAAAAAAAGTTACTGTTCATTTATCATGTATTATTGTATTAGACATTTTTGGTTTTTGAAATTTGCGATTGTGGCAAATGCAACATTTGACTAAAATTATTTTGTCATACATTCTGAAACTAAATGTAAGAAATTGTCCATATTGTTGCAAATCAATGTTGAAGTTTTCTGCTACTGGGCCTGGCAGGCAAGGCCTATTAATCTTTAACTGTTAATGTGATTCAATGCCGTTTAATTGATGAATGATTAAAATAATATTTATTTTGCATTTTATGATTCTGTTGGTAAATGCCTTTTGTGTTTGATTTTCTAGTTTTTTAATTAAAGCTAATTAATTATTTTTTTTACCAAAAGCATATTCATGGTGCATAGCGCTTTTAAAAAGTGCTTAAAGGTGCTTTTTTTATGCGGTAATTTTAAAAATTTCTTAATTTTCGCTTTTTAAAAATGAGAGTTTTTTATCATGTCCATTTTTGCTGGGTATTAGGCAAAAGCGTGGTTTTCACATTGTTCTATCCAGCGTTTTCACAATTCATTCAACCACAATCCATTTTGGTATAACATATGATAGTGCCAATCATGTTACATATTTGATGAAATACTTGCGAGTCTGCATGTGCATCTACTGAGCTGGATTTGATGAGATTCTTGCACTCTCATGTGCAACTCTGCTGCATTTTGCAAGATATTCTCAATTTCAGGCTTCATTTTCCATCCTCTGAAATCAAGCCGAAAAATCTCTCAATCTTTTTATGGTGGCTAATATAATCACAAAAAAAAAGTTCTTTGTCAGAAACTAGTTATTTTATCATGATCATGTAAAGTCTTTGAAAATTATTTTGCCTTTTACTTATGTATATAGTGCTTAAAAATATTTTTTGAGTGCTTACAAAGTACTTTAAAGGTGCTTATTTTTTTGTTGAGAGATTTGGCTACCCACGCTGATATTAAAATGAAATTTGAATGACCTTTTCATTATTGGACAACAATTAAAATTTTTAATCAACGTTACTCTTTTTCAGATTAACTACACCTAACTGTTCACGATTATGTTTGGGTGAAACTAACTGGCTGGATGGCTTAGATGGGAAAAATGATCAAGGAGTTTTACTTACAGCTGCTATCGAGGAAAACTGTGTCTATGTGTTAAAGTGGGTTTCTAGATCAGATGAAATGATAACATGTTAGTATAAAGTGCAACTTATTTTTGTACACTTTAATCTTAAAAAAAAAACATTTGCTCTTCTATTAATGATGCATATTTTGGTACTAAAAACTAAATCCTCTTAAAGCAATGAGATATTACTGTTATCACAATTGTTATGTTTTCAAATTCATGTTATAACAAATTTTACGTGTACTATATCATTGTAAATATACATGCTTCATTGTCTACATTTCCCTGCTATGATATGAAATTAGTTGAATTGGTGCAAACAAAATTAATTTTCATACATTTCATGTGCTATGTAGTTGTACGTATGGTTGTGCTATCCAGAAAAAGAATTAGTTTTTGTTTTAGCTTTAACTCTTCTCAAAACTCAATTACTTTCTTTTAATTATGGCATTTTTTAATGTCTAGTGTTCTTTATTAGTTTTAGAACAGTTTGAAAAATGGCTTGTATGCTCACAGTTGTTTTTCAATGTACATTGTTTACAAAAAAAAAATAATAATTTTAAATTTTATAAATAGTGTCTTAAACATTTGGCAGATAATGTAGTTTTTTATGTTTAAGTCAAACTGAAAAGTAATTTTTAACATTATCAAAAAGATATGGATTTATTTATTTGAAATATAGAAATAGTTTAATGTATTTTTTTTATCTATAAATATTACAAATATTTATAGATAAAAAAATATTTTTTTGTATTTTTTTTATTTTTAAACTCAAATTCCAAAGTATTAAATTACTTTACTAAAGAATTAGAGATTTATTTACTTGCATTTTACAAATAATTTAGTAAATACAAATAAGAGGAGTGGATTTAAATTTTTAGGCAGATTTTTGTTATTTTGCATTGAGTACCTAGATTTTAGAGATATTTCAACTTTTTTTAACACCTTCAAAATTGGTGAATGAAAAAAGGCCCCCAAAAACTGGGAGTTAATACATACAAAAGAGTACGTTTGCATACTAATACGAGCAAACTCTATGAATCTTGTTCATGTAATCCTGGGCCGGTTGTCAGAAAAGCTTGGTTTCGTATACGATACTGTAAGCTTTGCAGGGAGAATCACATGAGGGTGCATAGCATTTTTAAAAAGTGCTTAAAGGTGCTTATTTTTAAAATACGTTTTGTAAAAGCCCTTAAAGGTGCTTTTTATATTTGGGGTTTGTAAAAAGTGCTTAAATTTCTATCTTTAAAAAAAATAATTTCTTTGCCTTGTCGATTGTTGTTCTAAATTACAAAAAATGAATGATTTTCTTTACAATATTTATCAGAAACTAGTTGTTTTATCATGATTACATAAAGTTTTTGAAAAATGTTTTGATTTTATATTTATAAATTAAGAACTTTAAACGATAGAAAAGAATCATTTTTATTGCTTCACAGATCCTAATTGTGATTTTTTTTTTTTTTTTTTTGGAGAGTGATTAAATATATTTTTTGAGTGCTTAAAAGGTGCTAATTTATTTTGAAAAATCCCTGTCACATATGTGTGATCCCTGTTCTGAAGAGGTTAAATAAAACAAAGTGCATAATTGACTGGAATTTTTTTTCAAAAATAATATGTAATTTTCCTGACATATACACTAAAAAATTTCTTTTAATATTGCTTCAATTGATTTTATTTAATATTTGTACAAAATATCCATAAAAATCTTTGAAATTTTGATATTAAATTTTAGTAAAATCTTAAATTAAATTTATCAGTTTCAAAATGTTGTTCTTATTTTAAGTTTTGAATTTTATAACAGTTTTAATAACGCTCATAAAGTTTAGATCATTAAAAAAATCACTTTAACATTATCTATTTACAATCCTGATTCTTATTTTAGTTTAAAAAAGAATTAAAAATAATGATAGACACTGAAAACTATGACTTGTTTCTAATTCATTAGCATATTTGTAATCACAAGCATAAGTAATGTATGCTTCTAACTTCAATTGTAACTGATGAAATATTCAATTTATTTTAATAATTTCTTTCCTTGCTATTCTTATTTTGTTTTCAAAGAATAACTGCATGTTGTGAGCTGCTAACTTACTTTTCTAGTTTTATGTATATTTCTCTCTCTTTTTATTTACATTTGACTGTCTTTTTATTGCCTATAAAATAAAAGAACATTATTATTATTATTTTTTTTCAAAATTACAGTAATTTTTGTATTTAATACAGCTGTTGATGGGTTTTTTATTTATGAAAACACTTTTAGTAGAAATTTGTAAAATGCCTGTCATTCTTTCACTCTTAAAGCAATATTCAAAAGCAAGTTGAAATTTTCTAATGTCAGTTTTGTTATCTACATTTATTTTTTTACCAAAATTGGCTTGTCTTGAGCAATAAGGTTTTGTGTTCTTTTTCTTTCACATAATACTGCCACTGTATTATTAGATTTTTTAAAAACAAAAAATTGAATAACTTTTACAAAACTGGATTGACACATTTTTTCTTTGATTTTTAATTCCTTTTAAAGGATCTTTAAATGCTTTTTTTATGCATTAAGAAGTTATAAAAATTAATCAAGATTAACTTTTTTTAGACTGTAAAATGTTAGTAACTTGTTTTTGTAGATCATTTACTGTTTTTTAGAAGGATAATATATATATATATGTATGTATATATATATATATATATATATATATATATATATATTGCTCACTTCACTGCTAGTGTTTTACTAATATCTATTCATGAATCATATTATTTAGATAAATGCATGATAGTGAGAAAAAAAGTTCTTCAAATCCTTATTGAATTACTCTTTTTCTGTTCATTCTCTGAGTTTTTGAAATCCTACAAGAAAATCCTTTTCCATGAAGACATTAATCTGATGTATTCTAATATGCAAAATCAGATTTATTATGGGGAAATTTTGTAAACCATTTAAAGCTATTAAATTTATTTTTAAAAGAAAACAATATTTCATCTAATGTATCTTACTTTACAGCCCTTTTAAAATATGTATCATACTAATCGGAAAAATTTTCATGCCTACAGTTATTTTACATATACTTGTTTTAAGTCTTTTAATTATTCCGTAACAACAAAGTTAAAATGTTTTTTTAGAATACGAAACTATTCTACTGTTTCTGAATATATTTTTTTTCTTTTGCCAAAAAAAAAATAAACAATCTTTCTAATTCGTTTTTCATTTAAATAAAATGTATCTTATCATACTTTTTTAAAAAAATACCAAACTGAGATGTTTAAAAAGTTACATTATTTATTTAGCTGTTGAATTTTATGAATTTTGATTGTTTTCTTTGAAAATAATTCATGTAATCTTGCTGATTCAATGAACAATGTTATCTGTTTTCATTTATTCTAGTTATGCAATTTGCCTACTAGGGATTTATAATTTTTTTTCTTTCTGTTTGTTCTAGATTTCATTATTATTTTTATCTATATTTTATTTATATGGAATATAAATTTTCTTTTGGAGAGAATTTTGTGCAATCAGTTTTTACCCCAAATATTTATTCTTTTGGTTTGTTTTAGTTCATATGTATAGTTATTGTTTTGAAAAATATTTATACAACTTTAGTCAACAGAGGTTTAGCATACTATAGTCCTATTTTTAGACTTTATTGGACATGACCTTCCAAATGTTTTTTTTTTTTGGGGGGGGGGACAAAGTAGAGAATTTTTTTAACTAAAAATAATTTGTAGTAAAAATAATTTTTAATTTTCAGTTTATAAATATGTATAAATGATTGAATATAGACACTACTTTTTTAAAATATCATCTTTGAAATGCTACTTACAAAAGTTACAAAGCTAATTTTCTATACTTATCCCCAATGTACAGAAGCTTAAGTAATTTTGTCAAGAAATAATTCAATTGTTAATTATATAAGTAATATTTCATAATTCATTTCTTTTAATATTTCATAATTTTTTTCTTTGAGATATTGTGTTTGTTTAATCCACTCTTGTGCTTGAACAACACTCAATATCTCACATATTCAGTAAAAAAAGTGTTTGTTTTTTTCTTCAATGGTGCATTATATTTTGACATCACTAATTTATACTTAACAAATATATTATTAATTCATTTTTATCAACAGTGTGTGCATATGTTACTGTGAATGACCGAAATTGTTGGTTGTTGACTTCCACCAGTGAATGTTGACTCGCTTTCGTAAATGTCCTAAATATATACTAGGTTCAGTGCCACTGCCCCCTATACATTTGCCCGGTACTCTGAACACTGATGTTTCTCCTAATCTATCCTCAGCAGATATTAAGATATTGAATAAATCAATATTTTAATATCAATGAATAAATTAATATCAAATCTGATATAACAAATATTTTGGACATTCACCAAAGCGACTATGTGGTTGCGGACATTCACTGGTGAAAGTCGACATTCTCTTGATTTCAGTCATTCAGGTTAACATATATATATGGTCGATCTCCTTTCTGATGAGAGCATATGGACAAAGGCAGCTCGCTTGTAAAGCCTGAGTTGGGTGGCATTCTCAAAATTAAAAACTAAAGTGCACAAAAATAGACCATGAAATGTGTAAAAAATGGGTTGCCTTTTATTGTTTTTTATTTATGATAAAGGAGAACGACTGTGGGTTTCGTTTAGAGTGTGGGGACCAGGCATTGGCTAAGTTGGACTTTGCAAATTTATGTTTCAATGTATGTATTATGTACAAATTTATGTTTCAAAATATTTTTAAAATGATTAGGTTTTTATTGTAAGCACTTTTCTATTTTTATTAATTTGTTTTAAAATCAATATCACTAAAACTGTTGCTTCTAAAGAGAAATTTATAACCCTTTAAATAAAGGTGCTGGGCTCTGCAGGTTTTTATGGAATAATCTAGCGTTTTGCAGTATGCTGTATTTATATTATACATAACTTAAGTATTAAGTATTATTATTATGTTAAATGAATTAATTTACAGCATTTATTTTTAAAGCTTTATCATTATTTCTTGATATAACATTTTTTAGATAACATTTTGAACAGCTAGAAGCTGTTTACTAAACATCCTTTCTCTTTGGAAACTGCTTTATGAATTATAATATAAAGTCTTACGATTAATAAGTTAGTTAATATGTTTCTTTAAACGTAAGGAGCTGCGTATTAATGAAATGACGCTTAAAAAAATGTGTTTTCCAATGGAATCTTTTTTCTGTTGTATTTATTATGATCTTAAAATTTTGTTTGAAGCATAAGTTTTTTTTTTTTTTGGGGGGGGGGGGTTGTAGATGAAAAAGTTTTTGATCACAAGCATATAAGATTGTTATTAGACTTTATTTTTATAGAATATTGCACTGACTTTGATATTAGTTTATTTAAAATTAGACAAATTATGGTTACTTATGATGAATTGAGCTATTTACTACTAGATATAAAGTACCAACTAGAAATTCATTTCTAATAATTCATTTTAAATAAAAATTTATTATCATTGGAATTTGTAATTTTTTATATTTCATTATTATTTTAATTTAGTGAAAAAATGTTAATCCTAGATTAAGAATTATTTTTATTAAAGATGTGCAACCGTTGTTGAAGAAGGAAGCAAAAAAAAATTTTAGCTTCTAAGTGCCACAACTGATTTAAATTTTATACCAGTTTATTGTAACTTAATTATTCCTCAGTGTCTTAACAATTTGTCAGGAAAATTCAAAGATAAAGCACAATGAAATGTAAAAATATATAATATTTTCAAATTGTGTGCATAATCATTTCAAATTCTAAAACATTTGATGATTTGCACTTCAAAATTAAATTTTATACTTCATATTTTTCATTCAAAATGTTAGTAAATTTTGATCTTAGTGGAAAAATTAATATTTTATTTATTTTATTTTTTTTAACTGCATATAGATTATTTACAGTTTTAATTCTTGTACAAATCTTATAGCTGCATTTGTTGTTCTGAACATGTTTTGGTTTTAAAAAGAATGTTGAAAGATATGTTATATAAATTCCTTTTTTTTAATTTTTTTTTAAAATTAATTTGAGTAACTGATAAAAATAATTTCTTTCACTTTTTATCTACGTTTTTCTTTTTCATATTTTACTTTGATGACAATTTGAGGATTACAGGTTGTGTTCCATTAATTTATAATAATAATTTTATCAAATTGGAGTAAAAAATGTTCTAACAAATCCAAGCTCTTGATTGACTACTTAGTTATTTCATTTAACATAAGTGCAGTTGTATAATGTGGTTGTTAACTTTTGTTTTGTGTTTTATCATTCATTGTTGCGTAAAATTGCCCTCGGATCCTTCCTATCAGTTGTGTTGAAAAATGATGACTAAAGAGAAGTTTCTTATAAAAAATGTGTCTGAATCAGAAGAACGTGTTCTGTAAGTGCCATTTCTGCTTAACTCACTCTACATATCTCTGATTAATTGAATTGCTGATTTTTTTTAAAAAAAAAAACTCTAAATCAGCGGTACCCAAATGCTATTCCGTAAAACCCTAGGTTTTGTAAAAGAAATAAAGGGTTCCGAAAGTTAGGATCTTTTTTATCATTTTTTTAATTATATTCTGTTCCAATCAGCAATCTATTATTCATTTAATTTAATGATAACTTTTATGCAATGATTTAATGTAATGAAAAAAATGACATCCTTTTTTTAAAAGAAAACATAATTTTTTTAATACCCAAATTTTAAAAAAAAATATGCTTTCCAAATCAAACTAAAAATAATTAAATTAGTTGATAAATATGTTTCCCTAATAGCCATTTCCAACATTCATATAAGTTTAGTTTTAATTTTCATTTCAACAAAAACCATAATTTGATTTATTTTATTCATTTTCAATTTATATACATCAAAAAAAAATTCATAACTAGACTACATCCAGCTCCGGAACTGAAAATATTAAATATATGTGGGACATAAAATCTAATTTTTATTAATGATAATACAGTCAAACCCCGCTATAGTGAACCTTTCAAGAGACCAAAATTTTGGTTCACTATAACCGGGAGTTCACTATATCCGTTATGCAGGCAATTTAACTAATGGTTCCCAAAATCCTCCCTTTTATTACACATTATTCAAGTAAATGACTGAAAATTATTATGTAGTAGCGAAAAATGTGTTATTTTTCATTACTCTTCGTCTTACGTGGAAGAAAAAAAATTAGTAATTTTTAGCGGATGAGCAATCCTCAACATCAGATATGGAAACACTTCCCGACTCTCAGATAATTTTTCCTGAATTTCTGTTATTCCGCTTTTTAAACCTGTCTAACCTGCCATTCGAGCGCATAAAAGAAGTCTCAAAAAATCCCTTAGCAAATTCATCGACATTTGTCCAAATACTGGATGATTGCGGCTTCTTCGAATGGTGAACCACTTCAGTAATGCTTCTTCAACATCCTTGTGATCTGCTTTTCTCATCTTTTTTCTGCCATCTAAATTTTTTTTCATGAGCAGAAATTATTAATTGCCTATTTTTCCAAATGTTACAAACTGCAGATTTGGATAGTTTATATTCCCTGCAAATATCAACTTGAATGAATCCATTTTAAATTGTTCTGATTATGCCCATTTTATCATCAATGGAGAACGTTTTACGCTTATTGGCCGCCATGGTTAAGTTTGAGACACTTGTTTGCGGGCTTCCTTTTAACTAAAATGAGAGCAAAAAGGAGTTGAAATGAGGGCCTTATCAACACATATTAGTGTCCAACCCTTTGACCAATAATGAATAATTACTCATTCCCTCATGAAGAAAAAAATCTGTCAAAGACAGAAAAAAGTTCATATATCCAACTTCCTCACTTGTTTGGTTGACTATATCCATAAAAAATAACATTTTACATGTATAGCAAGGCATGGGACCGAAAATTTCGTTCACTATATCTGGGAGTTCACTATAGCGGGGGTTGACTGTATAATGAAAAAATTCATTTCTCTTTTAAAATATTTTCATAATGAAATTAGATTTTTATTGATCGATCTCATATTTGACCTCACATGCTTTATTTACTAAGTCGAAATTACGCCTAAAGAAGGTTGATCTCCTTAGCCTTAACTAATTGGGAACCACTGCTCTGAATTATATGTCATAATTTATTTTACTCTTATTTTTTAACTTACGTCCTACAATTAGTTGTTTGTTTTTCTGTTAAGCATATTGCTGATAAGTTTGAAATTTATATTGCTTATGCTTTTATGTGTCCATTACATCAGTTTACATTTTTCTTTGTATTTTACTGAATAATTTTTTTTTATTTAATTACAGAATAACTTTATTTTTGTATTAAATTTCACTTTGCTATCTAATTAGCTTTTTAGTTACTTATCTAATTATTAACTAATTACTTATGTTTATAAAATATTTAAATAATTATTGCTCTCTTTTTCTTTTAGTAGGCAGTATCATCTTTATATCTAAAACGAAATTTGCAATTAATGAACTTTTGTCACAATCTATAATATGTTGAATTGTTTCATGGAGCAAGCATTTTTGAAAAATCAAACACATAAGTTTAATTTACAAAGACTTTATGGTGTTTCAAATATTAGCTTTTAGAATAGATTTTGATAGAAGACAAGCAGTGAGGTTGATGCCATATTGGCTAGTACAATACCTCCCTCTGTAATTAACTTTGAAAGATATCAGTATTAAGTTTTACATGTATTCTACTTAATTTTTTATTAATTATTCTTTGTAATAATTTCAAAAATTTTCACTTGTATAGCAATGTGTTAAAGCATTGCAGATCTTCGTGACGTAAGAAAAAATTATTTTAATTTTATAAAAATTTTAAAAAATTACTTTTTCATTATCCTTTTCCCTTGCTTAACCTTATACTGATAAAAAGTTTGATTTTAATTTATTTATAACATAAGTAAATTGCAATATATTAGTACATATAAGCTTCTGCTTATTTCAATTTTTGTTAACTTATATTTCTAATAGACAATTCCTAAACAAAAATACAAATAGAATATATTTGTAACATTTAAGGGGCTCCCCGAAATGTAGGGCCCTCTAGTCCTGGGCCTCTCAAGTTTTATGATAAATCAGGAACTAAAAATCGTTATATCTTTGAAAATATGGATTTGGACATATGGCAAATTTAGACTTATGACTTAAATGAGTGTAGTATGTCATACTTGAATATTTTTAGGGAATTCCATCGATGCTGCTTAGCATTATTTAAATAGTCCAATCGCTTTAGAACAAAAGCTAATTAGTATGAAGTATACTTCTTATACCTATTTGCAGAATTGTTTCACTAAAAGAATACTAAATTTCTTTGAAAAGTATTTTCTGTTGAAAAGTATTGAAATTCTTACGATTTTCAACAAAAGCTAATTAGTATGAAGTATACTTCTTATACCTATTTGCAGAATTGTTTCACTAAAAGAATACTAAATTTCTTTGAAAAGTATTTTCTGTTGAAAAGTATTGAAATTCTTACGATTTTCTATTAATTTACTAAGAGTGTATAAAAATTACGCAGTTTCACAGAACCAGAGGGACAGAGGGGGATATAAGCCCCCCCCCCCCCCCATTTTATAAATAGACACATCCTCTTCTATGATTACTATTTTTTACTCAATATTTGTGTAATTAAATTTTCAAATCAAAAAATTGTGTCTGAATTTTAAGAATAATGTCTACTTTAAGTGAGTTTTGTTATTTCCTTGGTGAAAGCTGTGACCAAATCATCCCTTACTCATCCCCCATGGAGGAAATATACGTCCTTATATTGCTTACTGGTGGAAAAATTCTTGGTTTTAAATGACACAGCAAACGGAATTTTAAAAAAATGGTGAAGCTGAATTTTAAAAAATACCATTAAAAGAGAGATAAATAATTTACAAGTAAACAATTTCTTTTGTTATTTTAATTTGAAAACAATTCAAATCATGAAGTTAAAATTGCAAGTTTGAATTCTTGATTGCCATTTTGTGAAGTTTAGATAATTCAGAAACGGTTAATACTATAGATACATATACACAGGGAGGTAAGGAGCCGCACCTCCGACGGCACCCTTGAGATACTTCCGCTGTCATTGAAAAGTTATATTTTGTGAGATGCTTCTCTTAGTTCTCCAACTTTATTATCTAGTCTCTGAAAAGATTCATGTTATTATGAACAAAGTGTCAAAATGTTATGTTTTCATTCCATGATGTCATTCCTCCCGTATATTTATTTTTTCCCTTTTGTTGATTTACCTTTATTATCCAAATCCTCTGTCTGTAATTGACTACCTACCTCTGTTGAACAGAATTGTTAACAATTTGTTTTGTTTAAAAAAAAAGTTGCAACAAATGCTTTCTTTTGAATGTTAAAATTGTTCTGTATATACACCTGTTGTTATTTTTGCATGCTTTTTTTCGTGTAATATTTAGACACTATAGATTTTTAATTATCTTTTATGTTTAAGTAAGGAAATTAACATTTGTTGTTATACATTGCACTTTATGTTGATTCTGTTACTCTCATATATTTCAAGTTCTTATGCATTACTCTTGTAAATATTGTACACATGTTTTATGATAGCATTTCTTTCGAATTCGCCTCTCTATTTTTGTTGATTTTTTTAATGTTTATTAAACATTAATAAAAAGAATATGCACAAAGTAGTATTTTTTCTTAAGCATGCTTTTCATGCACATTGAAGTATTACTTCAATGTGCATGAACTTGAGTACTTGTGTTTGCAATGCTGTCAATACTTGTGTTTGCAACGCTGAAGGTGCTAACACTAACATAAGATGGTGCACAGCTTGCAACAAGAACAAACAGTAATAAACAATTGGAAAGAGGCCAAATCAGGACTGCCAAAAAAGCGAGTTATTCAAAATCTAGCAACCATGTCACTTTTTTTAACAAGACATTTATAAATAACTAAAACAAATTTTCACTTCAAACTTACCAAAATTACTTAATAACATTAATATATTATGAAATACGCCAGATTTGAGCTCAGAAAATATCTAATTTACTTCTTTTATTGAAAACAAAATTATCCGTTTGAAAATATCGCCTCGCAGAATAAGCTGTAGTAAGCAGTTGCAAACTTTCTAACCAGAACTTGAGGAGGTATTGAGCTCGAGATTGTTATTGTTTACATTTATATTGAAAACACCATCCTATGGGGCGAGGCGATATTTTCAACTAATGTGGGCTCCTTTATCACTGTTTAATATGAACGTGGCCCCCTGATTTGTAAATGTTTCTGATTGTGGGCCCCCTAATTTGTCTATTGATATATTTCCTTTGGTATGGTTGAGTAATAGATTATAAATAATATTTGGTCAAGTTTGAAAATCATAGGTTAATATTAAGGGGAGATATGGGGCCATTTATATGTACAGTATATGAGCAATAAACCGTATTGCGCCACGTTTTCTAGTTTGCAACTGTGCCAGATTGTGGACCCTCTAATTTGTCTATAATAATTTCCTTTTGTATGGTAATATATAATCTAATACCTAACAGAACTTGAAATATAAAGGTTAATATTAAGGGAAGATAAGAAGCCATTAATATATATACAGTATATGAGCAACAATTTCACCATTTTAAAACGCACTTTATTTACATATGTACTCACATATTATGCCACATTGTGGGCCCCTAAATTTTACTGTGATTATTTCCTTTGGTAGGGAAGTAGTATAGTGTGTTATAATGTAATACCTGACCAAGTTTGAATAGTATAGGTTAATATAAAGGGGAGATATGGAGCCATATATAAGCAATGAACCGTATTTTCTGGCACCCCTGATTCATAACTGTGCCATATTGTGGGCACCCTAGTTTGTCTAGAATTGTTACTTTTGGTACTGTAGTATATACTAAAATATAATATCTGGTCGAGTTTGAAAACTGTAGGTTAATATTAAGAGGAGATATGGAGTCATTTATGTGTTCAGTATATGAGCAACAATTTCTCCATTTTAACGCTATTATACACACTTAGAAAGGGAAACATTATTTATTTTAAGTGACAAAAAACTTATTTGCGTTACACTAGTGTAAAAAACAGTTATTTTTATTAAATATATTTTTTAAATACTGAGCACTACAGAGGTTAGAACCCAGGATCCTCCAAAGTAGTAATTTCTTGCTTCTTATTATTTAGCTCTAACGGCCACACCACACCTGGATGTTTGCCTTATAACAAGCTTTAAATAATTTTCCGCGCTTTATCAATAGAATCATATTGTGCCACATTGTGGGTCCCCTAATTAGTCTGTAATAAAATCCTTTAGTATGGTGCTATGCAGAACTCTCTTATCTATGGCAACACTTCGCATGCTTCCCTCATTAGCGTGTGCAGAGTCATGGAGGAAGGAAGTATGTTAGTTTCTCTCTTGATTTTCATATAGATAAAAATCTTTTAAGTTGGAAAACTATATGGAACTGAAAACTACATTAAACATAGTTCTAAAGAAAAGCATCATGGAAATTGTAAAAATCTTTTTATTAAATAAAAAGGAAAAATATTAAGTAAAGGTAAAATATCGAAGTACATTCCTGTACAAAACTGAAAAGAGGAAGAGATGAAAAGGAGAAGAGCCAATGGTATGAAACTGGTCTCTCCCCAGATGGCGTATTCAAACGTTGCGATCGCCTATATGCATAGTATATGAGCGAAAATTTCTCCATTTTCAAGCTTTCATTCTCTGTAATAATAAAGAAAAAAAATAATTTGTGGAAAAAAAATACTTTATTTACTTTACAATATTGAAAAATAAATTTAAAAAAAACATTTATTTTTTTTATATATTACTTGCAAATATTGTCTAATATGGCTGGGATTTGAGCCCCAGACCCTCAGGACAAGCAATTTCTAGCTTCCTAGCACTTAGTCTGAACAACCATACGACATCTGACTGTCGGGCTTATAAAAAGCTTTAAATAGTATCCTGCGCTTTTTATATGGAACCATATTGGGCTACATTGTGGGTTCTCAAGTTTGTATATAACTATATCCTTTGGTAAGGAAGTAAAATATATTATTATTTAATATCTGGATGAGGTTGAAAGATGGGGGAGATTCGGAGTCGTGTAAATGAGCAAAAATTTCTCCATTTCTTAGCTATTATTCGGATTTAGAAGAAAGGAAATAACAATTTAAAGAAAAGGAATATTTTATTTACGTTACAAAATGTAAAATAAATTTTAAAATGCATATATTTTTATTAAATACAATTTTATTAAACTTAATTTCTACATATTGACCATGACCGGGATTCGAGTCCTGGATCATCGAAACTAGCACTTCTTTGCTTCTTTTCTCTTACTCCTAACGGCCTCACCACATACAGATGTTCGGCTTAAAACAAGCTTTAATAATTTCCGGCATTCTTTCTATGGAACCACATTGTGCGACATGTGGGCTTCGTAATTTATCTATAATTATTTCCTTTATGATATATTATAACATAATATCTGGTCAAGTTTAAAAATTATTGGTTAATATATTAAGGAGTTAAGTTATATTATTAAGGAGAGATATGGGGCCATTTATATGTGCAGTATATGAGCAACAATATCTTAAATTTAACGCTATTATTCGCACTCAGAAAATCAAAAAATAATTATTTTAGGGAAATGAATAATTTATTTACATTGCAATATTGTGAAAAAATAAAATAATTGTTTTAAAAATTAAATTTAATTCTTAAATATTGACACCTTGCACTCGGGACTAGTAATTTCTAGATTATTATCACTTAACCTTAACGTCCACACCACACCTGTCTTTCAGACTTATAACAAGCTTTAAGTAATATCCCACGCTTTTTCAATGGAATTATATTTTGGCGCATTGTGAGTCCTACAATTTGTCTATAATTATTTCCTTTATGATATGTTACGAGGGTTGCTATTTATATTTCTGGCCTAATAATGAAAAAACAAATTTGTAGGATCGAAATTGGTTTTATTGTTTTTCAAAATATTCTCCATGATGATCAATACACTTTTGCATGCGTTTGAACCAATTTTCAAAGCACTTTTTCCAGTCCGATTGAGGTAACTCCAAAACATGCGTTTTGAATGCATCAACCGCTTCTTCGGGGGTCGAAAATCGTTGTCCACGTAATTTATTTTTGATGTGTGGGAATAAGAAGAAGTCATTGGGTGCCAAATCAGGGCTGTACGACGGATGATGGTTGGTTGCGTACCATTCAGATGGTCGCGTACAAATGGTCGCGTACCATTCAGAATTGACCGTCCAGCGTTGCTCTAACGCCACTGTTGCCACATGACCGTTATTGCCGAAGAAACAGGCAATCATTTGTTTCGATGTGCTTCTTCCTCGAACAACTTTTGTTGGTTTAGCATCGTCTTGGAAGACCCATACAGTTGATTGCTGTTTTGTTTCCGGCTCATATGCATAGATCCATGATTCGTCACCTGTGTAGATGTTATACGCCTTTGATGTACCTTGAACGTATTTTTCCAACATTTCCTTGCACCAATTGACACGAGCCTTTTTTTGAGCGTTTGTCAGATTATGCGGGATCCAACGCGAACAATTTTTTTTTACGCTCAAATGTTCATGCAATATTTTATTGATGCTAGTCACACTAATGTCCAAAGACGCCTCTATCTCACGGTATGTCACATGACGATCTTGCTTTATCAGTTCACGCACAGCATCGATCTTTTCTGGCACAACAACGGATTTTGGTCGACCTGCACGGGATTCGTCCTGGAGCGAACATTTACCACGATTAAATTCGGTATACCAATTTTTTACAGTGCTGTAGGATGGCGCTTTATCGTTGAATAAAGAATTAAGTTCATTGAAGCACTCTTGTCTTGACAATCCACGTCGAAAGTTATGAAAAATAATGGCACGAAAATGTTCACGATTCAATTCCATTTTTTGAAAGAGAACTTTTCAATTCGCGATCGCAACACTCGATACGCCATCTAGCGGGAGACTGTCGCCTAGCAACACTTACTGTTGCCAAGGCCAGAAATATAAATAGCAACCCTCGTATAACATAATATCTGGTCAAGCTTAAAAGTTATTGGTTAATATATTAAGGAGTTATACTATTAAGGAGTTAAGTTATATTATTAAGGAGATATATGAAGTCATTTATATGTGCAGTATATGAGCAACAATTTCTCAATTTTAGCGCTATTATTTGCACTCAGAAAATAGAAAAATTAGGATTTTAAGAAAATGAATATTTTATTTTCGTTACAATGTTGTAAAATAAATTAAATACAAAACATACTATTTAATATAATTCTTAATTGTTCACCATAATCGGAGTTTGATCCCCGGTCACGCAGGACTAGCAGTTTAACAAGCTTTAAGTAATATCCCACACTTTTTCAGTGGAACTATATAACACCGCTTTGTGGGTCCCTCAGTTTGTCTATAATTATTTCCTTTGGAACAGTAGTATAATATACTTTATTATAATATCTGGCCGAGCTTGAAAATTACAGGTTAATATTAAGGGGAGCATATTAGGTCATTTATGTATACATTATATGAGCAACAATGTCTCCAAGTTTACACTTGTTGTTGTCTTAGGCCATTAAGGCAAGGGGTGTGATTGATCTTGTTTTCCATTTGCGCAATTTATGGCCAAAAATTCAACTGCTGCCACACCCATACGTCACACCCGTTTATACGGTGGAACCATTCTTACTTCCATTCCTTCATCCACAGATGGTAATTTTTAACCTGAACCAGACTACGATTAATTCAGTTATCCCCAGAGGTATAATTTTTTTATGGGAACATGTAGAACATCATAACCCGACAGATTCAACGCGCACCAGTCAGCACTTACTACACGGAGATTCTTCAGCCAGCTGGATTAGAACTCCCGTTTTCATGAACGTGAGTCTTGAAACCTGCCAACCAGACTATCCCGAACCCATGTTAAAATTTGAAATCGCAATTAGAAATACATGCATACGTACTTACTGAAAAAGAGACTGGATTAAAAGAGACTGGTTTTGAAAACAGATCAATTAATAATAAGTACAAGTACCAAAAGAAACATAATGGTTTCGAGTATTGATTGAAAGATATTGGTTTCGAAAGCTGATCGAATTATAGCAGGTTCGAATATCGATAGACAGACTGTCGGGCTACCAAATTAGGGGAGCAATCCCCTCTGCAGAGGATCAAAATTTTGATGGCATGTCTTCGGATCATCCTCTGGGATGTTTCCCAGACCTTCGCCTATAACTCATTGTGCAGCTCTAGTGCGACGTAACTAAAGTACCCACTTACCTAAAAAAATTATTCTAGGTCTCCAGATCTAAATTGGCATTTCCAGAAAACGTGATGCTCGAATCTCTGTGTGAAACGAGTTTTAAATGAATCTCAAATTGCCAAAAGCTATATATATAAAAAAAAATCACAAATGTTTATTAGCGCTTTATGAAAAATTCAGACTTCACATGTTTCGAACAAAAATCTGATTTTTTAAAGATACATATTTAATTTAATGCAAATATATTTAATTAAAAGAAAAAAAATAAGGACTATGAGCTGAAGTTATAAAACATTTTAAATCTAGCTTTTTTTCCTTTTAATTATTAGTTTCGAGTTTTGCTGAGATGTAAAATTTTTTAAATAAAAAAATAGCTGAAATTAAGTTTAAGAATTTAACTTCTTTTGAGTTATTACATAATTGAACAATTTTCAAGATATTAAAACATTTTAAAGTCATCATCTTGTATGAAAAGAATTGAAGTTGCTCACTAGTCGCTTGTTACGAAGTTTTTTTTATGATGAAGTGATACTATGATCATTTTTTTTCTTCATTTTATTAAATTTTTAAAAAAGGCACGTATGCAGTGATTTTTGCGAAATTAAAGAATGATTTAAAAATTCAAAAAAATTTAAAAACTTTTGTTTTCCCGGCAAATACTTTAAAGCTTGGGGGTATCGAGTTTGAATTTCATCGTAATTCTCTATATATGCTTACACTGTTCTTCTCTAATTTGTGCTATCTGTTCTCTTTAACAAGGGTTTACAATCCACTCTTATATTGATCATAAAAAGCTCCTATATGTTGAAGTAGAACTTTTCTACTCGTGTAAGTAAATAAATAAAATTTAAATTTATAAAAATTTAAAAACAAAATATTATTCAAATTTCTTACCTAATAAACTTTGAAAAAAAAAGGGCATTATCTATGGTAAAAGGATTAAACTATGCAAAAAAATGGAAATGACATGGTTTGGGAATGAACCCCCCAACATCTATGTTAGTTTTACATTTATTTTCTGAAACGAAGTTTATTTTTATAAACGAAGTAAAATTGTGTTTAAATCTGAACTTCTCGACCGAACAATGATCGCCCTGACATCTATCAAAGCGTTGAGGAAAATCAGAAGAGCATCTTTACCGATTGTCCTGACATCTATCTAAGTTTCAGTAAAAATAAGAAGAGCAAATAGTTTCTCTACTCAAGGTATTCATATTGTCTATGATTTTCATTTGCTTTATTTTTTATGAAATGGTTTCGAGATTAAAAGGTATATGGGCGACAGACATTTTTACGTGCTGTGATTTAAATTTTTATAGATAAACAGTAGTGACATAACAAATGTTGGTAATTTTGGTGCTCAGTGTTATTTCCTTTCTCGGTTGACTTTCCAGTCGCTTTGTAAGAACTAGATATTCCGGTAAGTCAATGAATCATATATTTATCGTCGGCTCCATTCTACAATATGCGATAATCTATCGCCTAAAGTTTAGTTTCTGTTTCTTAAAAAAGGATTTTTTATTTAATTAATGTAGGGATTAGAATTTTCGAGGTTGAAATAGTGATAACTGCTATAATTTTGATTATTGGCGTACGATGTGCCTAGTAATTTATTGATTTTGAGATGTGTGTGACCTTAAAATTATTTACCATGTGTTTGTTCTTTACTAATTGATTATTGTTCTTCGATTCTATTTTAAATTAAACTTTTTTTGTAAATGTATTATAAAAATGTAGAATATTTTTATTTCCTATTTTTTTAAAAGAATTCTTCTTATTCTGGAGAGAAATTTCTCACTTTCCTAGGGAATTAACTGTAAACACAAGTTTGACAGGTGATAGCTAATTGTATTTATACGTATAAAAATAGTTTAGTTTTCGATCTTTTGGAAATATTCATTATTTCATAAAATATGCATTTGGTTTCTTCGGAAATTGTTTTCCTTATTTCGATCGTATAACAAATTATTGATTTCTATACAAATAGTTTGGTTGTAAGTAAAGTAAGCTTAGTTAAGTAAATAAGTAAAGCTTAATTTTTTGTTTGCTTTATTGGTGTAGCCAAATGAATTAAATCGTCAATTTTAAGGGTAAATTAATTCATTAAAGTTGAAGAAACTTCAATGTTTTTATTTACTTTTTGATTTTATTTACTCTCTACTTTACTTATTATTATTTCTATTTTTTGTTGACAATCAAATAAGTTTTGCTTTATTGTTGTTTTATTATTTCTTAATATATGTCCAGCTTATCTTGTAGTTTTAATAATGATGCAGCAGAAATGTATATAGTCTTTAATTTTAAGGAGGAAACATTTTGTAACAGTCAAAAAAGTAATTTTTTTATTTACTTAGTGATACCTACTTGATTTATATTTGCTGCTTGCTTTATTATTTTCTATTTTCTGAGGATATGATAAAGAATTTAATTATCTATATGTGATCAGTCATATTAATAATAACATAATAATCATTATAAATGACTAATGTTTAAGAAACAACAATGTTAAATAAAAGAAATATAGGGTAATTAATAATAGAGTAATTAGTTCGAAGGAAACTAATTATATTATTAATTACATTTATGGAAGGATGATACATTTATGTATGGAAGGATTATTAACTACATTTAATATGTAATTAATAATAGAGTAATACTCTATTATTAATTACATATTATGAAAGGAGGAAACATTTTGTAACAGTCAAAAAAGTAATTTTTTTATTTACTTAGTGATACCTACTTGATTTATATTTGCTGCTTGTTTTATTATTTTCTGAGGATATGATAAAGAATTTAATTATCTATATGTGAACAGTCATATTAATAATTACGTAATAATCATTATAAATGACTAATGTTTAAGAAACAACAATGTTAAATAAAAGAAATATAGGGTATATTTCTTTAATAGAGTAATTAATGTAGATTTTTATACCCTTTTGTTTCTCAAACTTTTTATTTCCATCTCATTAAAAATTTAGAGTGTTTTATTACCAGTCTGAATTTTATTTTATTGTCGTTTTGTTAGATTTATTGCTGGTGTAACAAAAATAAGCATAACAATTTATATAAAAAATTAAACAGTTATTTGGAGAACATTTCCCTTTTGATACTTGTGCTAAAATACTAGCCAAGTTATGGAGCAAACCGGGTAATAGCAAGCTAGAATATAAAAGAAAAAAGAAAGACATAAGGGAATCTGACAAACTTGATGGGTCTAATTTGAAGCCATCGCCAGTCAAGATACTTCTTATCTTTTAAAATTTGTTTGCATTCACAAAAAATCTTATGGCTCCATGGGCGATTGTTCTTGTCACAAACAGATACCAACATGAAAATATTCCCATTTTGCAATAAAAAATAAAAAAACTATTTTCTTTTTTACTTCTTAAGATTTGCTTCATATATTTAAGTTTTGTATTATTATTACTTTAAGGAGAGAGAGAGAATTCTAAGTTGCTCTAAATGCTATTTTTTATTTTATTTTGTGTTACACATTTATGGTATTAATTTATGTATTTAATTTACATATTAAGTTTTATTAATTAAGTTTTAATAATCGTATCTTGTCACCTAATTATTAATGTTAATTGCACTATTTTAAATTAAATAGAAAAATATAACTAATTGAAAATTAGAATGAAGTGCTGATCTTAATGTATTTCACTATGAGTGTTCTTTATACTTACTTTTTGATCTTTATTTCATTAGCTTTTTGATTATTTCATATTTATATATTGTCCTTAAATTGTCAAGCTACTTAACTTCATTTCTTAAACACCTATATCATCCTTGGACTGTTTGGGACTCTCCAGGGAGGACATATACTAATCACCCCTTCTGGTCCTCGATTACCTCAGGACGAACGGTCTGATGGACCTTGTCTGACTTAGTCAGACATTTGAAGGATAAGCCACAACAACAATAGTTTTTTAAACACTGTTTTTCTATTTAATAATGTGAATAAGAAAAATTAATTATCCGTGCTATAAAGTCCCAACCTTTTTATTGTCGTGGACCTATCAATGTTTAATAATTTTATTGTGACCTGCTGAAGGGTATTAGAACATTGATTGTTTATAATTTTTGATTTAATAATTTAAGTTTAATTGTATTTGAACATATCCGAACAGGAATACAATTATTTTAAGCTTGGTTTCTGTGCTGTTTAGGTAACTTCTCTAAGCTCAGTTTAACTTCTCGTCAATGGAAAACCGTACGAACCCGTGAAAAATACACCATATTAAGTAAAACAGAAATAATTTAATGTTCTTTGAGTGGCCCAGTACAGTTTGATCAACGGACTGGGAGGGTGACTAATGCTGTAAAGCATCAGATTCCTACAATAAAACTTGAGTTTAAAATTGATGTTTCAATCATTAACATATTTTTTCTTAGTTGCCAAAAACTTTGTTTTGATAAAATTTTTAAGTGTCCTATTACGCATCAGCTCATCAGTTTTAAAAATTTCTTAATGATTTTAAATCTAAATTATTTTAATTGTCAATCTCACAAAAAAAAAAAAAAAAAAATTAAAGAATCCTAAAAAGAATTGTGAAAGAAAATAAACATTCTTTTTGAGCACAAGGATATAAATCCACATGCACATCTGTGGGTAAAAACAAAACAGTAGATTGTCATAGTGTGTATTTACACACACAAGAAATACACACAAGAATCACGATGGCCAATAAGTGCTTTTATGGTCTAAGAAAATATCTTAAGTCAAGCCTAATAAAAAGAAAAACAAAAGTGTTACTCTATAAATGTCTTATATGATCAGTGCTTACATACGCATGTGAGACCTGGCCAATGACCCTTGGAGATGAAAATATGATAGCTAGATTTGAGAGAAAAATACTGCGAAGCATTTTTGGTGGAATAAGTAAAAACGGTACCTGGATTAGAAGATCAAACACAGAACTTTAAAAAGCATATAAAGAACCTGATGTTATTAAATTTATCAAAATTCAAAGGATTAAATGGGCAGGCCACATTGTAAGAATGGAGGATAGCAGAACAACCAAAAAGTTTTCAGTGCAAGGCCAACAGGTACAAGAAAAAGAGGACAGCCAAACCTAAGAGTTTTAGACTGCCTTGAAAAGGACCTACAGGTTTTAAAGATAATAAACTGGAGAACCTTGGCTGAGGAAAAAATGTCTTGGCATAGGCTTGTTGAGAAGGCCAAGGCCCATCCTGGGCTGTCGTGCCAATGAGAAGAAGAAGATTGTCATAGTAAAAAATGTGGGGTAGAAATTAAGAAAATGCTGCCACTTGTCCTAATGACCAGTACTCATAAGATATTACTTGTTTGTACTACTCATTTTCACTGGATCATTTATAAATCCCTGTTAATTTTTTTTCTTTAGAACAAAGTTAATGAAATGAAGTAAAATGAAAACTTATAGTACAGGGAATGTGTAATTTCATAATTATGATGATATATGTTATTTTGTCACATGAAACTAAGAATCAAGAAATCAAAATAATATACTATCCTTTCACAGGGATTGCATGCTATTTATTGATCTTGAGGACCATTGATTATTATTCTATGGTGGTCCGAGTGAAAATTTGGTAGACCACAGTTAATTTAAAGTCCTGGAAATGTTCTAATTACGAAATCACGACCATGAAACAGAAATTTTTGTAAACGATTGAGGAAAAATGACGACGAACTAAAGAAATAGGGTAGCAAAATCAATATTAACCTCAAAGGTGACAATTTTGAGCAAAATTATGATCATCAAATTAAAATTATTTGCTTCAAAATAAGATTAACGACCACTAACTATGAACCCTGTATATTGATACCTGTTTACTTCACCTGCAATTGCGAAATGGCCACTGCCCCTATCTTGTATTTGTTAGAATATATAAATGTCTCCATATATTTGATGGCTTGCGTGAAAGTGGCTACGAATTGTAATCTTCAAGCCTGTTACCCTCTATTATATATATATATATATATATATATATATATATATATATATATATATATATATATATATATATATATATATATATATATATATATATATATATATATATATATATATATGTATGTATATATATATGTATATATGTATGTATATATATATGTATATATATATGTATATATATATGTATATATATATGTATATATATATGTATATATATATGTATATATGTATGTATATATATATGTATATATATATGTATATATATATGTATATATATATGTATATATATATGTATATATATATATGTATATATATATGTATATATATATATGTATATATATATATGTATATATATATGTATATATATATATGTATATATATATATGTATATATATATGTATATATATATGTATATATATATGTATATATATATGTATATATATAATAAAAACACAAGGATTATATATATATGTGTGTGTGTGCAATCCTTGTGTTTGTTGCCGCATAGTTGTTAAAACTTTGTGTCCAATCTGAAAATCTTCCCAAGTTGTAACAAACTTAATGGTGAATTTAAAAACTACCTAACAGAAACTACTATATTTTATTCATAATTTTTTTTTAAACTTCCACTTTAACAAATGAACAGTCTGAAAATAATTTCGGCTTTAAAAAGGCTTTAAGCCGGGAGCTTTTATGTAAGAAAATTTCGTTTTTTTTTTTTTTTTTGTTTTTTTGCTATGTTCCATGCAACATAATTCTTAAAGTTCTTATAGTTTCACAGGCTTTATATCTTTTCCCCAAAATTATCTTAATCATCCTTTATGCTATTTTAGCTTGAAAACTTTAGTAACCATACTAGTCAGTACATATCCTTGTCATCAAAAAGGAAAAAAATCATTCCCAAAGCTAAGGTTTTCGTATTGTATACTTCCTAATTTCTACTCTCTCACAAAAGGTAAAGCGAATCTATGTCCCTTGAAAAAAAGGTAGATCAGTTTTCCATTTTGAGACTCTTTTCGTCTTGGTCGCTTTAAAGATTTGGCGATTTTCAATTGATACACTTCTGCCCAATTCATTAATTTTCTGTACAAGAAAATAGATGTAGGCGAGACCTGATACGCATGCATAAGGCAGAGGGCAATAACTTTAGAGCCTATGTTTCCAAATTGCTCGGACATGGTTAATAAAATTAAGGAATCTGCATTGTTAATTAAATTTTGATGAAATAAATTTTTTATTATGATTTAAATTCTTCAACTCCTAGTTTGCTCTTTCTTTTTCAATACTATCAGGCTTGGCTTTATGTTTCATCCACTTCAGAGGAAAAAAAAGCATGTGAACATTTCCACACTGTTTTCTACGAGGGTATTTTCATGTCTACATGACATAAAAATACCCTCAGATTGTGTAACTTCTTTTAATAGAGAGTGGTCAGGACTGCTCCCTCCTCCCCCCTTATTTCCAAGTGATCCTTTTTTTTCTTCTTCTTGCTTTTGTGCCAGTCTCAGTTTCTAGCATTGTTTTATTTTTTTTTCTTTTACATTGTTAATTTAGGTCAGAATTTCGATGATAATTGCATTTTTGAACTCTTTTTGCCTTTTAAGATAATTTTTTAGAATTTAATGGGTAATCTTTTGGATATTTTTTTCTTCATTTTGGGGCATTTTTGAAATTTTTTTTTCTTTTTAATTTTAGGGCATTTTTGGAAATTTTTAGAAGTACTGACTCCTTTTTACCATTTTCTCAGAGTTGCTGAGTTATACTAAGCATTTTTAATTATTAAAAGCATAAGGCAGGGGGGAGGGGAGCAATAACTTAAGTGCTTGTGTTAAAGGGCTCAAACATGGTTAAAATAAAACTAAGATATCTACATTGTTAATTAAATTTTGATTAGATAAATTTTTCATTAAAAAGAAGAAAAAGACCATTGGTAATTATTGAAAAGAAGATAATAAAAGAAAAAAAAATTTATTTTGTAAATTTTGTGAAGGAAAATTTCAGCTGAAATATTGGTTTATTGTTGTCCAGTATAATGAAAAGAATGAACATTTGAGTCTTTGAACTTGCTGTAACCTCAAAATTTGATTAAACTTAATGATTATTTTATCTACAGGATCTAGCCAGTACAGTCATTCTTATTGATTTTTTTTCAATCGTCAGAATCTAGGCACTAGTTCTGTTTGAGCACTAGCATCTGATGTTTTGCATTAATCACTCTTGGTTCTTGTGCACAAGCTAAATAAGAACACTCTTGTGGATTGGTTTAAAAATTCTCTGATTTTTAATTTTATGTTAAATATTTCTGTGGTAGAAACTGGAATAAATCAAAGTTTGTAATACAGTACTAGAAAGTTAAGAGCTGTCCACTTATACTATTTTAAATACATAACTTTTTTAATATCTTCTATTTTAGTATTGTACAAAATTTTAAAATTTATATATATCATGTTATCTAAGAATTTGAGTATTCATACTTATTGGTATTTGATAGCAAAGATTCATAATGTGATTTATAGTAGTGAATATGATTAGAATATTAATTTTTAATTTAATTGATATTTTAATAGTTTTTTTAAAATAATTAGGTTTTGCTCTACTTTTTAATGTAAAAAATTGAAAGTAGAGTTCATATTGATTTTATGGTAGCCTTAAACTTTTAACTAATTTTTACTTGCCTTGTAGTTTTTTAGTTTTCATTAAATTTTTAATTTGTTTTAAAATGCTTGTAAATGAATACTTCAGTTTAAATTGGATTGCTGTTTTAAACTTTTTAAGTAATTATGTCAGAAGAAAAAGGTTTCTTCTAACCAAAAGCTTCGTATTGTATGGTCTTTTTAACTATGTATTGCTGATTCTAATAAAGAAATGATATATTTGTCGTGGAACTGTAAAAGCATATCTAATTCTGCGTAGCATAATATCCTAAATAATTTTGATAAATTTTTTTGTAATATTTTGGGCACCCTGGTTGGATAGTTAACCAATCGATTTTTTTAAAAGAATTTATTATTATTTTTTTTAATTCTATTAATTATATCAATGCTTTTCCTTTAAATGTAATCAAATAAAAAAATAGTCCTTAATCTTTGCAATTTTGAATTCAATTGCCAATGCGACTCGGTTTTGCTATAAATAAACATTAGTATGCAATTTTTAGATAAAATAAATTAATATCGCAAATTTAAATTTACGTCACAATGTCTCTCAGAATTGTTTACTAAAATAGACTAATACCAACTCCATGTACTGAAATTAGTTAAATAATATAGTTGAATAATTATAGAACGGAATAAAATCAAAAGCTTCATGAACTTATTTTTATTTATTATTTTTTTTTATCTTGTTGAATATAATACATTATGTTTGCTAGAATTAAAAGTATAAATGGGAATGAGGCGCCATTCTGAATTTCACTTTCCTTGTAAATTCAAACGTAATGTATTATTTATCTTGTTAAATAATACGTTATATTTGTTACAATGAATGAATGAATGAGGTACTGTTCTGATTTTTTAAAATTTTATTTTCAGTTTATTTTTGGAATTTTTACTGAATCTATGCAGTATATTTTTATTTATCATATATTTATAAAGTACAATATTTAAAAAAAAGAACAATTAAAAAAAGTTCAAAATTTATATAAAATATTATCAATGAACGTTATGTATTTTATTTAATGCTGCATTATAAGCACTTAGTCATTCCTACATACGTATATGTATGCAGCACTTTTGACATTTTCAAACCTCTTCATTCAAATATTACCATTATTTTTTATTATATTTATCCAACCAATCATTAAACCATTATTTTCTAATAATACTTCTCTCTGTATTAGAAAATCTTAACTGATATTAAATATTCGCTGCTATTTTGGCCGTTCATTTTGGCGTTACATTTTGTAAAACTTAGAAATTTGAAATTACGTAGGTGTGTAGAAAGTACAGGGAATACGATGGAATAAAGAAATTTAATATTCAGTTACAAGTTCCGGAATCAACTGTTAAACTTGATGTAAAAATATAAAGTGACTACATAATTGAAATTTGACTTGCTGCAAAGGGCCATGTATATTTCTGACCTTAACGCGAATATTTTTTCGAAATTCTAATTTGTCCGAAAGGTATTACAATTTTAAGTGCTTTTTCGCGTTCCCCCCCCCCCCCCCCCCACTTTTCTGCTTCAATTAATATCTTAATCCATTGTTGGATGTCAAAAGAATTACTTGCCATATATTGATTCCTATAGTGCCACACATCTGTATTCCTAATTTTAATTTTTTAAATTATTTACTGTTTATTATTTTTCAAATCTTGGTATCAGTTCATTTCGTTCGGAATAACATATTAATGTGGTTTTTCGGAGCTTTATTGACAATGAAAAGAAAAAAGGCCACAGTTTTAAGTGCTTTACACTTGAAGCAAAGCTATAATTTTAAACATTATATTTCGTCTTTCCGAGAAGAGTTATTTGGTCTTTAGAACAGACAAATAACTTAAATATTTTAAAAAGTATTAAAATTTTTAAAAAATTGACAATTTGGTGCAATTTTCCCCTTAGATGAAAATGATCAGAATCACCGCCTTATTCTCAGTTTTTGCAAATTTTTATGAGCCCAGATAATGCGGCATTCGTAACTAAGGCTTTTCTCCATTTATTTATTTATTATTTTTTTTGCGCTATTTTCAGAAAAGCATAGAGAGTGCTGGCTAGATAGATTAAGCTTACCTAACAACAGTTATGAAAATAGCATATTTTTAAAAAAAAAAAACATCTTTTTCAAAGACGACGATGTCTTGGAAAAATAGCCTTAACAAAATGTATTTTCACAAAATTATAATAATTTTAAAAGTATAATATTTTTTGAACAAAATAATTGTTTTCTTTTTATTTTACTTTCAAGAGAAACTTCGTGGCAACCACAAAGGTTGTTGAGTGTAGTTAACTATGTACGGAACCTCCTAGTTCCCAGTTAATTAAAAAATTGTATTATCTTGAATCTATATGCTCCTTTCTGTTAAAATTTGTATTAATTTAATTGAAAAAAAAGTAATGTTCATTTTCTGAAGAAAATTATACTGAATGTTTGCGTAGAAATGAATGGTTGAAAATGATAAAAACTTTTTGAGTAGAAGAGCCACTTGCACAGCAGGTAGATTAACGAAAGGTCAGGTAGATTATTTAGTCCTGTTAGCGGCAAATATATAATTATTATATAAACATTACTTTTCTAAGCACTAAGTATTTTTATCAGTAAACTTAATATATAAACTTAATTATTACTTTATATATATATATATATATATATATATATATATACAGGGGTCTGTTTAGAAGAAATTTGGGAAGAAATTAATTATTTTTAAAATTATTTTGTTTTTGTTCTATTTTTTTTTCTACTCTTTGATTAATCTTTATTATTTTCCATGTTTTCTCTATATTTTCCACTTATATATATATATATATATATATATATATATATATTTTCAGGAGTCAGTTTAGAAGAGATTTGGGTTCGTTAACGGACCCTTCACAAAATATCTTTTCATAAAAACGGACCCTTCACAAAATATTTTAACTTAAAAACGGACCCTTCACAAAATAATTTATTCTTTAATCGGACCCTTCACAAATTTGTTTATCTACATTATTGTTTTGTTAATGGAATAAACCCTTCCCAGGGGATGGGGGGAAAGAAAGACAAATAAATGCAAACGAACTAAGTTTTGTCTTCGGCAGAAGCTTCTTCCTTTATTCGTCCGAAATGAATATTCTGCGTTCAGCAGTATAGGCTAAATACCAAATATTTGTATGTTGCATCTCTAATTTAGTCGCTGCATTTGCTGTTTATTTTTTAAAACTAAATTTTTTTAATTATAATTTTACAGTGTTGAGTATGATCTTGTATATCTTTTACAATTTAAAAACTACTTAAAAAAGTTTTTTTTTTGCAATAACGGACCCTACTTTCACAAATTCACAAAAGCGGACCCCGGTTCAAAGAATGTAACTTAACGTTTATTTTATATTCACAAATTACGGGTAATTTTTTCACAATTTAACAAGAACGGACCTTTCACAAAATGTCTGGACAGACCACTGATATATATATACGTACCGCAGGTTGTGCACCCCTATTGTAGATTGTATATTGCCAAATAATGACATTAAATATCGCTGAAGTAAGACATTTTCATATATATATTGAAAAGCAGGGAGGATTTTTATTTACATGTTAAATGTAATTGCATGTTTGGAATTTTTCAGTAATATTTGCATTGGAAGGAAAATGGATATTTTATTGTTTATGAAAAATATTAATGTTTGAAAAAGTTTTAAAAAAATACTTTTTATTAGTTTTAATTACTTTTTATTGAGATCGTAAATATTATTTGACCTTCTGTTTTTTAATTAACGGAAGAATCCAATTTAAACCGAAAAATTGGGGGGGGGGGGTGATCTAGAAGCAGTTTTTTTTCCAACACTGGGTAGTACTAGGTATAAATACTTAAATATTTGTGCCGACCTTATAAAAAAGCATTTTTATTAAAAAGTTTTAAGTATAATTATAAATATTTTAAATATTTATGTAAATAAAATGTAAGAACAATAAGATAAACAAAAATGTATAGCTCTTCTAGTTTAACCTTATTCATTTAGTTTTCCGTTTCGAAAATAATTAACGTTTTCCACTTGGTTTAATAATTTAATTTCAATTAAGCAAACAGTAAAATATTTATTTACGATTTAATGAAGAATTTTTCTGAGACAATGAAGTTGATTGTGTCCTTAAATTTTAATATTGCATTTCAAAACGTTTTCTTCTTTTTTGAAAAGCAAAATTTCAGGAAACACTAAGTGGGGGATGCTGATTTGACAGAACATATAATGACGTAAAAGCACCGTAATGAGACTTTGTTAAACAATTTTATCTGAAAGAAACTGATGAGTGCTAAAAAAGAAAAAAATATTCTTTCCAAAAATAGAAAAATCTACCAAATTGTTAACTAATGAGTCTGCTTGTGTAAAATGTTCGAATAACAACTGTTTCGACAACAAAACTTTAAGTATGAGCTTAGTGTACTAAGTAGTTGAGAAGTTATATGCTTTGTAACATTTTTAATTTAAAATAAGCAAAAAGTGAAGTTAAAAACGTCATTAAAATTTTTTGTGGGAGTATGGAATCAAGGAATATGTCTTATTTTTTGAATGCTTACTGTTTTTTGTTAGTGGAATTGACATAGAAGAGGGTTGTGTGTTATTTTTTGACGATTTTAACACAAATCTTGTGTTAAAATTCTAAAAAATCGTATTTATGTACTCAAACTATAAATTCTACTTTAAATTAATTATTGATTGCCGTGTCATCATCATGTCGTGTCGTGTATATATCAGTGTGTTTTTAGTTTTAAATAAATTCAAATAATTGAAAGTATTTAATTTTCGGCAAATATGTCATTAAGTTTACTTGTAAAAATATCAGGTGCTTAGAACACTAATGTTCAGATAAAAATCATCATATTTGCCGCTAACATGACTAAATATGCGTGCGGCCCTTTGTTAATCTACGTGCTGTGCAAATGGCCCTTCACTCAAAAAAGTTGTGCACCCCTTTGTATAAAAAGGCCTACCAAATTTACTTCTTTCTAGCACAGGGGTGAAAAAGAACCTTCATGCACAAACGTGCCATTTTTTCTAAAAAATTGTTTAATGAGGTCATACACGTGCCGTCAAAAAATTTTGACTTCGTGATTATTGGGAAAATAATAATACGAAATACTATCAACTCAAAACTACTACTTTTATAACTACATTTACTAAAAAAAAACAAACTACATTTACTATAAAAAAAATACATTTTGCAATGTCTCAGTTGTACGCGTAATTCAACTTAACATGAGTGTGACTTCTGTTGTTGCAGATTAGATGACAAATAACTTATATTAGATTGTAAGATGTTAGTTTAAGCAGGAATGTTAATTTTTTTTGCTAGTTATTTATTGTTAGCTTGTTTTTTATGGTTATTAATAGTTTTTTTTTGTGTGCATTAATTGTTAATTTTTTGTTTATAATTGTTTATTTATTTTGTTTGTTTTTGTGAATTTAAATTTAATTTTTAATATGCTTCATAGTGAACTTTGCGATCGGTGGCGTGCCCAAAATATTTTGTCGCATGTCATAAATGGCACGCGTGCCATTGGTTCGCCATCCCTGTTCTAGCACATCTCCTTGGTGTTGGGATTTTTTTCCGTTCGTGTCGTTGCAAAAACACACTTTTTTTGAATAAACGCGTCTTTTATCTGACGTATTTGGATTTTCGACCATTGGCGGGTGCTTGCAATCTGGGAAATGTGATTTCATTTGTCAAGTCTAAAATGCTGCTACCTAAAATTTACAAGGTTTTATTATTTATTTGTTTAATTACTAAAAGAGATTAACAAATTATTTGTCCAGGACTGAAAAAAAAAAAGGAAAAAAAAAAGGTTCGTTCTTCTACCATTCTTCTTTCCATAACAAACAGATTGCTTTACTGCCGAGCTGAAGACCAACTTAAAGAAACGCTAGTTTAAAGATAAAGGAATGTTTATACAAGAATTGTAATGAAATAATCATTTCGTGTAAATAAAGAAAATATTTAGTAAGTAAACATTGAAAATATATTAAAAACTATGTTTTAAATAACATATCAAAGCATAAAATTATCAATAAATAAAAAACAAAAATTTCGTTTGGGAACGATAAATTTTATGTGGTTTTCTTATACGCATCCGCCTCAGTTCCTTTTCTAAATAAAAATGATGAGATAGGTGTAAAACAAAAATTTTTCATTCCAGATCCCCAGGAACAAAATATCTATATTTTTTTAAAAATTGATTCAATTTTCAGAGAGAAATAAACAATACGAAAAAAAAAAGGCATTTTTGTCTTCATCTACCAACTTTAAAAGTTCAAGTGAGGAAGAGATTGATAATAACGCTATAACATATATAGAGAGAAATGGGACGCAATAGCGTGCAAAGAAATGGGAAACCAGCACGCCTCCGAAAATGAGTAAATATCTCTATCTCTGGAATTGTAAGAAAGATCCCTGTAAACCGAGTAGAAACGAGAGTTATATTAGGGACTATCTTGCAACAACTGTTTTCTTTTCATTTTCTCTTAAAGGGCAAAGTGCAATGCGAGTTTACAAATTACTAGTATTTTTTAAGGGGTGTTATTCGGAGGCCTTGATATCTCTATCTATAAAAATGATGCTATTTTTGGAAATAATATATTTTCATAACTGCTGTGCGTTTGCAACAGTTATTTATAACTGTTAGGTCAAGTTTAGCCTTATCTTTAGCCAGCACCCTTTATGTTCGAAAATGGCGCAAAACGTCAATATGGAGAAAAACCACAGTTTGAGAAAATGAAAAGCGTTTGTTGGTCTAATTATTTAATTTTTAAAAACTTACTAGTAATGCTTTTTTATCCGGGCTAAAAAAATTGCAAAAAATGAGAATAAGGCATTGATTTTGATAATTTTCATCTAGATATTCTAGAATCTCGATGGAAAAATATCGCCAAATTGGCGATTTCTTAAAAAAATTTAATAATTTAATAAATCATTTAGTTATTTGACCGTTCTGAAGCCCAGCTCTTCGTTGCCTGAAATGAAATAGTTTTAATCTACCGCTTAAACTGGGAATGCCTGATCCAGGACATCATCGTACTATTATATTAGTTATATATCTGTTGTTGTTACTTATGCGACTTGCAAATACCCGTAAGTCTGTTTGAAATCAAGTGAATTTTTTAAGGCTGAGGGTGCGCTTCTTGTTTTTTCAGTGGCTCGAACTATGGCCAAGAAAATGACTTCAGTGACATACACATCGCAGCCCGTTTTACTGGAAGGACTCAATCATGCTTCATTCATTCATCCACAGATTGTAATTTTGACCTGAACTAGAGAACCATCTATCTCCAATTCAGTACCCCTCGGAGGTATTGATTTGTTATGAGAATTTGGAGGACTTTGTGACTCAGATTTAACGTGTCCAGTCACCATTTAATGTACTGGGATTCTTCGGCCGGAGGGTTTCGAACTCACGTACTCACGAGCATGAGCCCAACGTCCTACCAATCAGATCATCCCGGCCAGTTACTACATCTACGCTGCAATGGTCTCATATGAGTTGGATGACATCAATAGTAATTTGTTCTTAAGGTATCCGATATTTCAAAATGTTTTTGTTTTTTTTGGCGGTTTTAAAACATTTAAGGGGCGGAGTCTTCAATCTGTAGGCGTTTTGTTTTCCAAGTTGCAGTTGCAAGTTTTTTTTTTTTTTCTTCTTGCAAATGGTCAGTCCGAATTCTTCACGAAAAATAGTGTGTCCGAGTAAAATCATGATTCATAATTTAATTGAAAATTATTTTATTGATAAATAAATTATGAAAGATAATATTAACTTTCTACTAACTGCACTTCAATAATTTAAATTGAATTAATATTACTATTTAAAGTTCCTTCATCTGAAGAATTTAAGAATTCGAATAAACAGTATTATTAGAAACAGAAACGACGCGGAAAATATACAATAAAAAGAAATTGCTAAATAATACAAAAGTATTTATCAATTAATTTAATAAAATGTAATGCCTTTCAAGAAGTATTAATCAGAAAATTCCTTTAAAAGAATAAATTTTTAAAACTTAATGAAATTAAATACAGCCGCAGAAATAGTTGAAATAATTTTAAGCCCAACAATCGTTTTAATAGAAATTCTTATAAATTAAATTCTATAAAGAACATAACTTTTCTCAACGCAATGCATTTTTTTAACGCTTTATCTCTTAATTGTATAAAGAGTTTGAGCGAAATTAAAATCCCCTCCAGAAAAAGTAGCTAGCAATAGAAAAATGGAAATCTAGTAACTCAAAAAATGCAAATTAATTTGTGAAAGCGGACCGAAGCAGGGAAAAATAACACATCGTTAAATTTTATGACAATCATAAATGCGCTTTACAAAAATCCTTTGAAAATTTTTTTTTTTCTTCTTTCAAATAGTAACACTTGAAACAAAAGTCGAGGCAACAAGAAACAGAGTAAAGCAACAGCTACTATCTAGAACACTATTAAAAGGAAAATATTTAATGGCGTTTGTTGAAATTGCAACGCATTAAATAAGAATAAAATGCAATTTTCGTTTTATCATTTATTTATTCAGTTTCTCTTTCGGCTAAGGTTCTTAGAAAATTATTTATTTATTAAAAAAAAGTGGATTGAGAAAGAGGGTCAAACATGACTTTAGAGGTAATTGAAATATTGTACAGAAATATTGAATAGCAAAACAATAAAGTGTATTTTTTATTTAAATACAAAGATCCCAAAATTAACGCCGGGGGTTATTTTTATGGAAAGCACAGGTTTTTAATTAATTTTTTATTTATTCTTAAATTATTCAGTGCATGCTTATCTATATTCGGTAAAAAGGTATCTGCAAGTTTGCTGGTCCAGATGCAGGGCCCACGCCAAGGATTTCAAATTATTAACCATCGAATATCAAAAGTATTCGCCAATTTTCAAAAGTCTTCGCAAAAGGCAAATCTTAAAAATTTTTTTATATATATTTTATTTTCCAATGAGAAAAATCATTCAATACTTAGCCAATACAATTTTATTTGCTAAATTTATGATTTTATCGCATTTAGCGCAGGCCCTGTAATGAACTCTTTGTTTGGAATTTTCAGTGACCATTTTGCATAAATATGTTTTGATTTCGCTGATTCTGTCTTCAATTTTCTCTTTCAAAGCGTGGGTGATTATGCGCTTTTTAACATCAACTCTAGATTTTCGTTTAAAAGAAAGAAATAAGGACGTATTGTATAATCTGGGCAGCAGGGCCGTCTTAATAGCATGCAGGGCTCTCGCGCAAAGAAGTTTGGGGCCCTTATAACATATCATACTGCTTAAAATCGAACTAGAAAACTTCACATGCATAAAATAAAGCATTTTTTACATATACAATAATTTGAACAAATTTAAATACATTTTGATGTATTTAATTTGTTTTTAGTAGACCCAAAAACACTGAATTCACAAAAAAATTACGTAAAAAAATAGATTTCGGTTGCCTTTTGAATTATTCAAATTATTGTCATTTGCAAGATAATCAATCACTATTTGTAGAAAGAAAAACAAAATACACACTTTATATAATATAATATATTTATTTAAAAAAATATATAAGGTAATTTTGTTTAGTCTTAGTTTTTTTAACACAATTTATAAAAATTAAGATTCTCAAGGGCCCCCTAAGAACCTGGGGCCCCCCGGGCACTGCCCGGGTGTGCCCATGCGTGAAGACGGTACTTCTGGGCAGGCAAATGTGATCACAAAAACTGGAAATTATTTGACCATTAACTCAGTTCAATGTCCAATAATAAACACGCTTTCTTCTTCCTCTCATTCTTATAAACCCTGAACTATCATTTGTCCCGATGTTTTATTCGTACTGTTGACACCTTATTTTTTTTGCACAAACGGCGTGAAGTTCGAATTTTATTTGCGTGTGCTTACACCAGTTACAAATAGCTTTTAAAAAAAAGAAAACTAAAATTGTACAGTAAAAAATAAATTATAGTACATTATATAAATACTAATACATTATATAAATGTAGCATTCACTTTTACAATAAATTTACTTTTTACAATAAATCATTGAAAAAAATAATTAATAAAAATAAAACAACAAAAATTTCAGGTATTATGGTAAACTGAAGGATTAAATACGATCTAATTTATATATTTACTAATATAATTACTAAAAAAAAAAAATAATAATCAGAGCTTATATAGCGCTAACAAAAGGATTGATATTTGGCGAATTTTATAATTTTTTTGTAATGCCGATATTAATATGAAACTTTATTCTAATGAAAATGTGGACGTCATATTTTCTGAAAAAAGCCTTACATATTTAAAAATATTTAAAAAAAATCTAAATCTAAAACTCGAAATCATATAATAAGTTAGCATAATGGTGGATATTTTGCGATTTTCTTTATAATTTTTTGAAGTTACGGATTAATTTGATACATCGTTTTTTTATAAAACTATCGGCTCTTATTTTCTTAAAATGTCCATTTATATCAAGAAATATTTAAAGAAAATCCTTAAAAAAGTAAAAAGTTGTGATCGCCTTATTATGATCACTGGTTACCCATTGGTCAAATGCTTTTTTTTTTCTGGATTAACTCCGTTTAACGCCACCACATATCAAATCATGTGTTGCAAAAACTGTCTCAATTGATGTTTGTCGTTGGATTGGTTTTCAAATCCTGCCTATGTACGTGTTTCAAGACGTCACAAAATACTTTTCTTTTTTCAGTATTCATATTTATATTGAAATCACCGTCAAGCCAGTAATTATAAGTTAATAATAAAAAGTATATAAAAATACTTTAAATTATTATGTAAATACATTAAAAATGCCAGCTAGCGAAAATAAAAAGAAAAACAGCAGCGGTCGTCATAGTTACTAATGCAATGATGGCGCATGCGCACTATTTACTATTACTCTTGAACACAGTTGAAAAGTGTGATGACGTCCAAATAAGTTGCGCATGCCATCAAACCTAAAACAAGACCCATTTTGCCAATGGGTAAAATGTCAGTTGCCTTTGTTTCCCCTTAAAACGACGGATATATGGGCAACTCTTTGTTGTTTGGCATCTAAGTTAAATATTAAATAACGATCCATTGGTATGTACGTGAATAAAACTGGTTAAATTATATCTGAATAATTAAAATAATTTATGTGAGTCTATAGTTTTGGTAATTTTCATAGATAGTTCTGAATTTACCTTTCATTCTATAATTATGTTAAAATATTTATTACAAGTAAGTAAAAAATATTTAGAGAATAGACAGTTCTGCTGATTTTCTCAAATAACTCTTTTAATTTCTTCTAAGTAAATTGTACTAATGTAATTATAATTATACGCAAATATAAAATATGCCGACATAGCCTGGTTGGTAGGGCGTTGGGTCCATGTCCAAGCGGTCGTGAGTTCGATACCCACCGACCGAAGACTCTCCGTGTAGTAAATGGTGACTGGTGCACGTTAAATCTGTCGGGTTCAATGGTCCTTCAAGTTACCAAAACAAATTATACCTCTGGGAATACTGAATTAGAGATCGAACGTTCTCTGGTTCTGGTCAAAATTATGATCTGTGGATGTATGAATGGGTCCTCCCTTTAAAACGGAATGTGTGGTGTGTGTGGTTGAAGTCGTATTCTTGGCCATAAATGACGCCACTGAAGAACAAGAAACGCACCCTCTGCTTTATAATCGCTTGGTTTCACCAAACAAGCTTGCTGGTATTGGCAAGTGGCATTAGAAACTGCAACAAAGAAAAAAAAAATATTTCAAGAGTAGACAGTTCTTGATTTTGGCAGATAAATCTGATTTTTTTTTAAGTCAATGATTGTACAAAAATTATTTTTACATGTAAATAAATTTAAAATTTTTTTTTGACTGAGTAGGCAGTTTTCTCGTATAGTTCAGAACTCTTTTCTGTCGATAATTATATTAAAATAATTCTGACATATAAATAAATAAATAAAAAAAAAACATTTCATGAGTAGACAGTCCTTGATTTTCGCTGATAAACCTGATTTTTTTGAAAGTCAATAATTGTACAAAATTTTTTTTTACATGTAAATAAATAAAAATGTTTACTGGGTAGGCAGTTTTTTTGTTAAAAAATATTTAACAAATGAAGTTTTGTTGCATTTTCACAGATGACTCTAAATATTTTTAAGTCAGTAATTCTACTAGAACAAATATTACATGCAAATAATAATTATTTAGTGAGTAGACGCTTTTACTAAGTTTTCCAAGGACGCGTGAATTTTTTTTGAAGTTAGAATTACAGGAAGTTCTTAACTGTGAGATTTAATTAGTTCCCAATCTAAAGGAAACGATTTATTCGCTTATTAAGCAGCTTATCTTAAATGAGAATTGTTTTTTGATGGTCAGTAGCGGTTGTGAGCAGCGCCAAAAGTTATCGATTCTAACTAAGCATGCATTTTGAGTCAATTCAGGGTGTGGCCTGGTCTGACACACTCACCGTTAAGTTACTGAAATGTCTGTGACTTACTTTTTTTGTCTTTTTTCATAACTTCTCAGTTGTATAAAGTGTTATTCGAGGAAAGAAATAACATTCATATGTTCTGATTACGATATTTTTTCTTAAATTTTTTTTGTTTTTTTGTGTTGGTATCTGTTTCCTTTAATTAATTGGTTTCAGTGATTGTGAAAGGAACAATTGCAGATAGAAAAGGAAATTAAGTTCCGCGCTTCTAGGCAAATAAGACTTTTTCCCTTTAGCATTAGTGTGAGATAGATACCAAACGCTGTTAATTTTTATTATTTAATTCGAATTATTTTTTAGCAAATAAAATGTCTAAAGAAAGTACTGTCCCAATTCTTCTCATTAAGCTTTTAAATTTGTTTCTTTCTATTAATGTCTATTTCTTGCTTCTAAATATCTTTATGCTAACTATAAATTTAATTTTGTATGTTAGAGTCGCCTGAAAGTGATAATTACGTAATTTTATTTTGAAATAATTGTTTAAAGAATTATAAAATTAATCGCGAGTTACAGTGACGTAAGTCGATATAGATGTTATCACTATTTTGCTTTATAAGGCCAACCGTCATATATCTTTCGAATCTTTAGTATGAGCACTTGCTTTATATTACGATTTAATTTGGAGAAGAAAAAAATTATATTGGTGGTACAGGCTTGGAAATTGCTGAAGAAAATAATTCATAAATATTTTTAAAAAAGACAAAATACTATAAAAAGAGGTAATTAAATTATCTTTAAAAAATCACAAATTTTTTAAAATATTTTCGATTGAATAACAACATGCTTAGAACATAACCCTTAACTGAATAAGCTCATTAAAAAAAAAAAAAAAAAGCTTTTAGGAATTTAAAATGTCTCCAGAAGTGTTATATAACTTGCATAAAAAATGCGCAAAAAGATTTGAAAACTAGCAGTTAGAATTGTAGAAACCCCCTGCATTTTGTTTTTGTGCTAAATTTAGTTTATAACACTGTTTTATTTCTTAATCTTGAGTCTGCATTGTCTTTTACATTTGGCGCAGTGTAGCCCATTCCGGTTTTTAAGCCATTAAAATCGACTGGACATACAAGTATTTGAATCGCACAGGTTCAAGCCACAATCGTCTAATGTTTAAGGCACTTAGCTGTCATTGTGTACAACTGTTTTGTTTTTACGTTCATTTTAGCTCATAACATTGTTTTTTTATTTTTATCTTGCTTATCCAATGTTTATTACATTTGGTATAGCTGAGCCGAGCCAGTTACGGCTACTGGGACATTAAAATATGTTTTCAATAAAGCAATCATTGGACACAAAAATGATCCAGATTGCAATAGCCTTAAAAAAATTAATTTCATTTGGTGCCTAAAATATTTAAACTTATTTTAATTATATTTGGTTTGCTGAATTGCAATTGAAGTGTAGTTTATAACTGAAACGAGGCGAAATGGCCGGTTCTGTTATATTACGAGTTCTGCTTGTTCGTTGTGTGAGAAAGAATTTCTCTAAGTTTGGAAAAATAGCGCTAAAGCGGTAACAAATAAAGGCAAACCCTTCTGAATAATCTAATACATGTTCCCAAATGGTGTTCCGTGGAACCCCTAGGTTCCGTGGAAAAGTTAAAGGGAATCCGAGAGTTAGGAATTTTTAAAACAGTTATTTTTTCCTTTTTATTTATTTATTTATTTTTTTTAGCATTTTTGAAACCTGTAATTACATTTAGATGCAATCAATAATCCATTGCTTGCTTTGTATTTCGGTTGCCTTTAAAAATTATTTAAAGTAAAGTGCCTATGAAAAAGAAATGGCAAGTTTTTATTTTGTTTTATTTTAATATATAATTTTTCTAATAACAATCTATTAAATTAATTATGAAAAAGACAAGTTTTTTAAAAAATTGCAATAGTATTTCCCATTGCGTTTTACAAAAAAAGAAAAAAAGAAACTAATTTCGTTAATAAAGAAATGTGCTTCCCTAATAGCCATTCTCAACGATTTTGCAGTTATTTTTAGTTTTTATTTCAACGAAAACCGTGATTTGGCGTATTTCTATCATTTTCAGCTTATGTATAGACGCCAAAAACAAATTCATAACTAGATTAGATGGACTGTGAGTTCAATTGTTGGACATAAGACTTAATTTAAGATTAAAGATAATTTAAGATTAATATTAAATAAGCATTTTATTGGCTAATACGTTCACAATTTTCTTTATTAACTTTGTGTATAAAGTCGGGGTTCCACCGAAAGATTGTTGGCCATTAAGGGTTCCATAGCCGGAAAAAAAAATGGGAACCGCTTATCTAAAAATCAATTTTATAGTGATTGGGTTGTCTTTTACGCATCAATATTTTAAAAACTGATTAAATCGTGATCACGCGTGCCAATCTCGAAACAGCCTTATTTGAATTATTTTCATTTTCTCAATGGCCGCATATATTCTGCAGATGCTTAGCCAATGCCCCTGTGTTTAAAGTAAATTATTAGTTAACCTTCAACAGACAATATTTTAGGAGCTCATTTTTATGATTTTTTTTATTTTTTATGCGGATGATGATACTTTTCAGTACCATAAACCATTATCCTTGCAGACTCCATAAAACATTCAGTAGCTTTATTGATTTATTTGGTAGGGAAATAATTACCCTCCGTTCTCATTCATTTGCTCGACGTTTTTCCAAAGAAGTAGACAGACGGAGAATTGTTCAGGTATTTTCCGTAAAATTCCCCTAATAAAAATCTTCCCGGTGGTTTTTAAGGGATATTAAATGCATAACTGAAATGCTGGCGTCGTAAAATATATCTTATATATATTTTTAATGTTTTTAGGTTGTGTTTACGTTTAAGATGTTACTTTTATTTGGATTTGTTGATATATGCGCGAATAGATGACTGGATTTTAAATATTAATATTTTTGCATTTACACGTGCTACAGTCAATGGTACATAAAAATTAAAGAAAAATAGTCTTTTTCACATAGGTTTGGTGAGTGAACCTTTACACAATAAGCATCCAAGATGTAATCAAGCTCGTACCAAACATTTTGTAGCTTCACTCCAAAATAATATGCAATACACAGCATGTCTGTATATGCTGTTTATTGCATATTATTTTGGCGACAGATTTTATATTTAGTTTTCAAACGTGCTCTGTTTACACGTGGTATTAATGTTTCTTGTTTTTATCTATTAATGTTTTCTTGTTTTTATTTATTTACGTTTCTTGTTATTATTAATTATGAACCAGGTTATCTGCGAATATTGCGAAAAAATAGTTAAACAAAATAAGAATTTATACGAGCATATAAGAAACGTAGAGTTGATGTAAAAACTGGAAGTTTGAAAAGTCCTGTGAATGGTTGTGAAGTATGTTTCACAACTGGAATATTATTTAATGACAAGCCACTTATCAAAATCTCATAACATCGAAAATGTGGAAGAAAAGGAAGGGAACCAATTTGATTTCACGTCATGGACAACTGGGGCTGATCTAGAAATGCAGGGGGGGGGGGTAAGCACTGCATTTTTGTCATTACTTTAAACTAAATTTACATGTTGCTTGATTATGAAGTTCTTAAAATGATTCACAACACAACTGAATTACGATGTATTTGTAAATTTGAGCTTATATTTACTTCAATTTTTTGTTACTTTATAACTGTAAACAATAATTCTTAAGGGAAAAAAAAAAAAAAAAAAAAAAAAAACGTATTTGTAATATTACTATAACATCCTATAATTGCAAAAACATTTATTATTTATCTTGTTTTTAGCTTTAATGAATTTAAATCATTTGAAATATAAATATTGTCTGAAATACTGAAGAGGACATTTACTTATCTCCCCCACCCTAACGACGACATAATATTACGTAAACATTTACAAAAAAGTAATAAATTCTGAGCAAGCACGTGTGAATGCGAAATTTGTCGCCAAAATCATACAAACACCAGCCAATAGCCACCATCTCCCTTCCCCCAAACAGTGATGCCATTTTCGACCAATAGCGTGATCCGGCTAAAGTAAGGTTTAATCGCTCGTCTCTGTTAATGGTTCCGAATGTTGCACACTAGCGTTCTTTTTTAATGTTCTTGCAGTCTCTTTAGCATCGGTGGTTTATGAGCAGCATCTTTTGACTAATACCATGGAGAGAAATCAAATGGCGTCAGGTCTGGATAATTTGGTGGCTGTATGAGTAAGGGTAAATCGCATATCATCTGCTCGCTTTAGATATTATATGTGAATCACCGATGCTCAAAACACAACTAGAACTTAGACTGCATTTGTGCTACTGTTGGAACCATTGTACTCTGCTAATAGGAAAGGCGTCTCAAGCTTCTCTCTTTTTCGTTAACATGGTTTCGGTAATTCTTACTCTCCCCACGCGAGTATAGTCCACGATTTTAATAAAATGGGGGGAAGAGCAAGATTTTATTTTATAACCGTCGTTGAACAGCCGACCCAATTTCATGTGTTTACGACTACTAATGCTCAACTCCGTAGCCTTGTAATTTTGAACCAATCCAGAAGACAAAGGAAACTCCTGGATCAGTACCCCCAGAAGTATTCATTTGTTATGGGAACATGGAGGACTTTGAGACTCGACAGATTTAACGTGCATCAGTCACCATTTACTACACGGGGTGTCTTCGGCCGGCGAGGATCGAACCCACGATCTCTTGGACATGGGCCCAGCGCCCTACCGACCAGGCTATCCCGGCCCTTTAAAGAGCAAGATTTGTAGAAGCCATAGTAACGGAAAAAGGAGAAGTGTGAAGAGAGGGGAAATCGCGTCACCCTGAGACACCTATTTTATTTTATAACCGCCTTTAAACAGCTGACCCGATTTTGGGTTTACTACTACTAATGTTCGACTCCGTAGCCTTGTAATTTTGAACCCAATCCAGAAGACAAAAGAACTCCTGGATCCAGTTTCTCTTAGATCTAAATAAGTGTAAAGTTTGAAAAATTATTGCTTGAAAGTCAGTCGTATTTGGAAGATTTGACCTTTAACGCAGAAAAAGAAACCGGTGTTGCATGCTCTATTTCATAACTATAAATTATTAAAATGCTAAATATAATATTTTTCACTTAAAATAATACAAAATAATGAATAAAGTATGAAAAATATGTTAAATAAAATGTCTGCGTCAAAGGAATAAGACTCATCAATATTTAAAAATATGCGGACATATTTTTAAATATTTTTAAAATGTCTGCTTATTTTTAAATATGCGAACTTAGAATACTTTCCAATCATTAATATGCATAATTAGAAGCAAATTGTGCTGGAATACGGAATATTTTTTTAAACATTCACTTATAATGCAATTCTGGAAACTTGTGACGTAAGAATGTTTTGTACGCCTTTAAATTTTTTTTTATTTTAATTTTTTCAGAAAAATTTTATGTAAATTTTTGTTGTTAAAATTACACTGCTGAATATTTCTTTTTTTCACTATTTGCGCAATAACATTGTCTAAGTATGTCCTTTAAAAAGCCATCGATTCATGGCCGCCATTACCTATGCATCTATGGATGTTTTATTTACTAAATGCCTTTATTAACTTCACACTCGACGTATGTAAAAATACGTATTAAGTTTTCTAACTATAATGTTATTCCCCGAATTTTAATTTTAAAAATTCAATTGTTTCCCAGAAATCCAACTACCCAGAATAAATACGGAAACTGATTCATCCAATTAAACAGAGTTGATTTGTTTTTTTACCTCCACATTCATTTACTTTAGTTGCTGATGAATCGTTTTTTCCCTTCCTTTTTCTCCTTTATATTTACCGTATTATCTTTTTTCATTCTTGTGTTGAACTAGCAGAGTGGACCTTTTTTTCCAAGAGTAACTTCTGTTTTTCTTAGGGAGTTTTTTTTTTTTTTTCTTTAAAGCTTTTACCTCATCTTCCTTCTTTAGACGAGAGATGGACGATGTGTAGCGAACTTGATTCCTGAGCTAGATGAAGTCAATCCAATTCATTTTTTATGATAGAGCAGTGAAACTTCATGTTAGGAAAATATTTGGAGGATCTTAGAAATCTAGATGGGCAATTTAGTGAGTTCTTTGTCGACTTCCTTTAATGTCAGTCACTTAGGATTTAGATAATATCTTCTTACCTATGTTTTCTAGAGGTTTTAGTTGCCTAGTTATATTTTCAAAAATTCTGGTAGTTGATGTATTTTAACTATATTTTTCCTAACTGCTTGAATTGCTTTAAAAGGGTCATTGATTACTATGTTATCCACCAATTTTTCTATTGTACAAATGTTGTACATTTTTTTTCTTAATATTTTTAATTTTGATAACAAGCTGTTCAGCATTACTGCCCTTTGAATTATTAACAACATTATATTATTAATACGGCATTTTTTAAAATTTCTATCAAAAATTATTTTCGTAAACAGCTATATGTTATTGTTAAGAAATTAATTTATTATTAATCAATTTCAAAATACTCCAGATTTTATCTCAACTGTTACAGTTGTTTTTGTATTTTATTTATGCTTGCATTTTTACCGCATACTCGTAAGAATATTGCAAATTCAAGGCTGAACTAGAGATCAGTTTATCTTCAGCTATCCATTAATTGTTTGCGTCTTTTGGTTGCTAACGGCAACATCATTTTTTTCTTTCTTGTACCCTCAATTATTTAATTGATGCAGGTTTTGAGTTTTGATACAGGTTGTATTATTATATTTATTATTTTTTCTCCTCTGTAGTTGTGATAACTTTTTTTTTGGATATAGGAGGATTCGAATTTCACAATTTAAATTTTTTCTAAAAAATTGTAGAATAGGAAATACCAGAGAGAATGACCTTTAAAATAGAAAAAAAAAAAAAAAAAAAAAAAAAAAACACTATAAGGAATATCGGGCAATAGCGCTTTACATTAGAAATATAAGTGATGAGAATATCTTGTATTTCCTGCCTTTCTAAACCTAATGCTAAAAGTAAGTTGACTGCATAGGAAAAACTATTTATAGCTTTTGTAAATATTACGAAATAAATTAAGTTTAATATAGTATATTGTTAATTTTACGAATCGCATATATTTTCTACACTATAATTGACACGCATCATAAGTTGGTAAATGTATAAGAACTATATGAGTATGTAAATAAAAACTACGTAATTACAAAGCGACACATCTTCCTCTATAAGTTGATAATTAAAGCAATGTATCACTAATGGTCAACTCAACAGGTTTCACTGCACCGTATTCTGCGAATTATGACTACGTTCTAACCTAGGTCAATAATAAGTTGGAAAAAAAAGTTAATTTAGGAAGTAGTATGTTTTTGTGCTTGTAATTTACAATTTCTGCGCAAATTAATTAGTTTTTAAGCTCTTTTATTCTTTTTGCTTTAAGGTCTCCCCCATCCCCCTCCAAAATGTTTAGTTTAAATTATTTTTTCATTTTAAATTTTAGATTGTTAATATTTCACACCTGTTGAGGTTTGTGCGTGTTTGTGTGTTAAAACTTTGCGTTTCCGTTTTCTTAAACAACAATTGTTCTAAGTTATTCAGCAGCGGCATCGTTTTTCAAGTTATTTTTACGGATGTGGCCAGGTTGTTTCTTGTTCTTTTAAAAACATTTGGTACAATCATGTTTAAATTAGTTTTGTAACAATGATTTCTAAGTATTACAAAAGAAATTTGAATATTAAAATTAATATTATATCCAGTTTTCTAATTGAATACATGTTCTTGTGTACTGATATTTTAAGTAATTATTTATAGTTAGTTATTACTAGAGCCCGGATTTTGATGACCTAAAAAATCTCAATTAATGCCCTTAAATAGTGCAAAAAATGCCCTTTAAAAGTGCAAAAAATGCCCTTAAAAATGCAAAAAATGCCTTTAAAATGCGAAAATTGCGCTAAAAACGCCCTATGACATGACTTAAATAAAGTAAAAATATTGAACTAAAACAATTTTTTACTCTTTAAAATTATTATGAGTCATTTCAAAAAATATAAAGCAATGCAATACTTGTTCTACGTTCATTAAAGTTTGAAAAATATGTTTTATATCCTAAAATAACAAAAAAAAAGGAAAATATATTGACTCCAAAACATTTTCATTTTGTATAGAAACTTTAATGAATATAACAACTTCCATCTCATTATATTACTAAATATCAGAATTACATTGGATTATGAATTTTTTTTTAATATTTTGAAAAGTAAACGAGCGTTTCTTGTCTGAAAATTAATTTTTATACCTGAAGAAGCTTCTTTCAACGTCTACTGATGTTCTTGGTGCGTACTTGAAAAAGACGGTCTCACTTACTGACAATTCTTCTTCAATTTGAAAAGATGTTGCTTCACCTGTTAAAATCCTAGAGATTTTCTTCATTGTTTGGAAGCCAGTGTAATAATGAAAAATGATAAAAAATAATAAGAATTGGAAAAAATTTAAAAAATGCTTTAAAATGCAAAATATGCCCCAAAATTTAAAGAAAAATGTCCTATAAATCTAAAAAAATGCTCTAAAGGACAAAAAATGTCCAAAAATGCAAAAAATGCAAAAAAATGCAAATGTCATCAAAATCCGGGCCTTAGTTATTACTTATAGTTAGAGACACGTATCACGTTGGTGATGTATGAGAACTACACACGTAACATATTGTAAATAAAAATAGCATGGTTAAAAAACGACACATCTTCCTCCATAAGCAAATAACTAAAGCAATGTACCACTAATGGTCAACTTACACAGGTTTCACTGTACCACATTCTACAAATTGTGACTATGCCCTTACCTAAATCAATAATAAGTTGAAAAAAATGTTAACTCAGAGAGTTGTATTTTGCGTCTGATTTTGAAACTTAAAATTTCTGCTCAAAATGATTTTTTTTTCTCTTCATAATTTTATAACCGTAGTTGACCCAATTTTGAGTTTACAACTACCAATGTTCAACTCAGTAGCCTTGTAATTTTGAACCCAATTCAAAAGACAAGGGAACTCCTGGATTAAGAATTGGGAGAAATTTACCTTCATGGAGGATTTTTTGATAGAACTAATGCTAATAGTTTAGCATATTTAGGGTATACCTCTAGAACCTTTAAGATACGATCATTAGAACTAAAGTTATTCCAAGTGTTTCATTATTTGACTTGTTCGATATAAGAATTTTTTTTTAGCTTTTGAAATAAATTTTTTCACCATTTGCTCAATAACATTGTCTAAGTATGTCCTAAGTATTAATATTTTACGTTTCTTGTGTTTATTTCAATGTGGCCTGAAGATTTCATTTACTCATAATCAGAACAAAGAAAAGTTCGGTTTTTTTTTTATTTGCGCATAATACAAGTGGAGATTCGAAACGAAACTGGTATAAAATTTAATTGTGTATATAAGTTTTTAGGTATTATAAAGACATAAAAGATAACATAAATGTAATATGAAAAAAAGCAAATATTTAAGAGTTTGACGTCGTAAAATAATTATATCTCACTCTGCTTAAAAATTGATTTAGTTTAACTAACTGAGCTCAAAAAATAAAAAATGTCATTAATTACACTAACTTTTCTTCAAAACTTTCCTTTTTAGAATAAATTATGCAAAAAAAATGTTCTAATTTATTGTGAAAAATGCAGATGCCCTCATTAAAAAGGCAACTTTCGCCTTCGGGAAGAACTAAAGACGGTGAAAAAAGTAACTATCATGATTATCATTATTGATTTCTATCGAAAGTGCAGAAACATGTACATAGAACATCACGACAGAGAGTCAGGGAAATAAGTCTCTTCAATTTTATTATCCGTCCATCCTGCCAATTTGGCACACGGAGTGTAAGATAATGGAAGTTTTGTCACCGAAGAGTGGCTCCTAAGTACGCCAAATTAAGCACATTCTTTTATGAGTCTCAATCAACTCTCTAAAAGAAGAAAAAGGTATGGAGTAGAGCTGAGTAGAAAAAAAAAAAAAGTAGACTATTTATTGAGACTTTTTCAGGGTTCATCAAACATATTTTCCCATTTTTTCGATCACTGTGATCGTGGAATTCATGACTAATCTTGATAACATTCCCTCATTCATGTGTCGTGGAATGCAATAAACAAAATGACACAAGGTATGAAACTAGTTACATTGTCTATGAAAGGTAACAGTGCGAAGAAGTTTTTAATGAGAGTTACGAATTCTAGTCTTCCTAGGTTGGAGCTTCAGAGGAGCACATTAAAGAGTCTACACTTCAAAGCTTAGTATGTAAAATAAATAAATAAAAGTTAAGCATATTTTTTTTTTTTCAAAACGCGGTTAAAATGGCTGCGCTTTCCAACCAAATGTTTTCAGCACTCCGCAGCTCTGAAGTACTAATAAGTACTAATTGTGTGATGAGTTGATCGTTTTCCTTTATAAATTTTTTTTATTGAATTTATGAAATTCATTAAAATTTTTTAGTTATGTTTTATTTTGATTCCATATCGTTTTCTTTTATAATTATTTTTATCAAATTTATGAAATTCACTACAATAGTTTGTTTTATTTTGCTTCCATATCGTTTTTATTTATATATTTTTTAAAATCAAATCTATGAAATTCACTGCAATTATTTAGTTATGTTTAATGTTATGTTTTATTTTGATTCCATATCGTTTTCTTTTATAATTTCTTATTGGATTTATAAAATTTACTATGATCGTTTGGTTAATGGTCAATGGGAGACTGAAGGAAAGTTTGAATAGTTGTGCCGTACTCGAACCTGTTTCTCCTCATTGTGAGGCGAGAACTCAAACCTCCTAATATCGTGGAAACTGACTCAAACATCGTGGCTCTCAATAATTCATTGTGTATCGCTATAACTATGAATTTCTGATTATATCACAACATACATTCGTAGTTAGATAGTATTTCAGTATTATTTTGATAAACTTCCGCGTCAAGAAAAGTTTCCCGAAATACAATATCTCCCTTTCTAAATATATCCTAGTTTATATTTAATCTGTCTTCAAGACTTGCCTTTTAGCTGGAGGATAATTAATTCCCTTCGTATCTCTTTTAGTTATCCCTTCTCAATATTTAGACTATTTTCTCCGTTTATTTTAATCCTCTTTTGTAATTAAACCCCAATCTGTGACATAAAATGTCGGGTTTATTTGAAACCTGTTATAAAGGAATCCATAAAGCCGAAGTTGCCTTCAATGTCTGCTACCCGCTTTAATAAGGGAGGCATATAATATCGCCCTCATCTGCTTTTCTAGAGGCTTATGCCATACGTTTTTGATCCTCTTAATTGTAATTAAGGACTGCTTGCTGCGTTTACTGAGAAATTTATCTATTGCCCGTCATTAAATACTTTTAGCATGCTGTATCAAATTTTTCTGTGGTTAAGCTTATTAATATCTTTATTATTATTCCCCCCCCCCCCTGCTTGTTTCGATAGATATGGGTGCTTTCAAATAACGAATGCAATGCAACATTAAATTTGATTTGGAGTATTAATTTTACTGCTTGTTTTTCTGACTTAATGTGAAATAAATCGAATTCCTTTATTCAGTGTTACAGATAATGTGAGTGACGTCATTCTGGTGCACGTGGTTTGCCAGCAAGGATCACTTCACTAAGTCACGTCACATGACGATTTCGGCGTGATCGAATGACTCACATCACATTTCTATGTTTAAAACAGTATAATTAGTTATTTTTCAGCTGTGTGCCGTATCGAGACAGTACTGTATTTAATAAAAAAGGTTTTAATCTTCACGTTTCATTAGATGGCGATCCACATTCACTCAACGTGCACTGTACGTGCTCTGTAAACACAATTCTCGGTCCACCATTTGTCATGGCAGAATTGATCGCAAGCGCAACTTGTCGCAGGCACAACTAGTTTCAAAAACGATTATTCGTAGTAAGCACAAATAGTGAATGGGCTCACGATGAATTTTCGTCACTACGAATTGTGCAAGCGCTTCAAAAATAGGCGCCCATTCTCAAGACTTTCCAGACGTGAATGACCAAAAAAAAAGTGGTTTGGAATAATAAACGTAAAGTTGCCAACGAAAATATGGAAAAATAAAGGTGAGAAACAAAACTAGAAAAACCACAAGAGCCGAGAGAGAAAAAGAAAGATGAACAACCGAACAAGAAGGAAACAACAAGGTTAGAACAGAACCACAGTGGCCGAGAGGGTTGAATCAGCGTAAAATGCATTTCCGCGTGTATGGTTAACATAATTATGCCAGAAGATTATTTCCCAATGAATTTATGTTATTAATGTTTTAAAATTATAGTCAGTGGTCGGAATTGGCGCACGACAAGTAGTGAAACTACTGTAGTCGCTATTTTTTTTCATAATTTGTAGTGTAGGGTGCTACCTTTTTTTTTTACAAAAAGTAGTATAGTAAGTAGTGCGATACTAAAAAAAAGTACTTTGTAGCGATTCCTTGCAACCATTTTTATCGTTAGTTTAGTAAAGAAACAAGGTTCGAACACGACTTAATTTTTTTGAATTTGATGGGTAAAAATCTTTCGTCATGGACACAATGCAAATGCTCCTGTGTCTTCGGCTGAGCTTTAACAGAATTATGCATTTAGAATCAAATATAACTAATATTTAAACTAGTCATTACGAATAACAGATTATTACACTACACTTTCACATATTTGTGACACTTCACATATTACGATTCGTGACACTTCACATATACTACACTTTCACGAATTACGAATAACAGATTATTATCATTACACTTTCACATATTCGTGAAACAAAAATGTTATTTAAAAGGAAGGGAACATATTTAAGGTGCACAAAATTTCTTTGAGAAAATAAGCATTAAACACAAGAAATAAAGAGCCAATTTTTTATTCAAATTTTTTTTTAAACATAGATGTAAATTAGGTTCTCCAGCAAAGTTCGTCTCCTTAAAGTAGTTTGTAGTCACTATATTTAAAAAAAATGTAGTTGCAGTTGTATTTAACAACTTTTGTAACAAAGTAATAGCAGTAAACTACAAAAATAATGTAGTTTTTCCGACCATTGGCTTATATAAAACATTTATCTTTATAAGTTTTACTATGCAGTTTGCTATCTTCAATAAAAGCATTTTCGCAATTTAACAAAATTTTTTATTCAAAAAATATTTTTGTTAAATTTTTTTAAAATTGTGAAGGGAAAAAAACTAAAATAATTTGAATCTTGGTGTGTAGAATTAAATTTATCTTCAAGGCTAGCAAAAACAAAAATTAGTTGATTCGAGTATTATCGAGTATCTTGTTAATACTTAAAGCACTTTAAAACTTTTTTGGAATTTAGCTTGCTCGAGAGTATAATTCATCTCTTAATTATCTCAAAAATTTTAACTTCCGTATCTTGATTACGTTTATCAACTAAATTTAGAGGACATAATTCACGAAGAAATTCCTTTGATAAACCAAAACTTTTCATTAAAAAAATCCCTAAGCGTCTGTAATAAATTCAAAAATTTTTATCTTAGAGAAGAGCATGTTTATCTCTTTATTATTGCTCATTTGCTTCATGAGAGTATCCAAGTATTGAACTTAGTCTTTAATTTGACCAGTGGGAGCAACACGTAATAGTTTAAGTTCGCTTAAGGGACCTGTTTGTTGCCTGTTGCGTAAATAGTTTTAACTACCCTCGAATTTCTCCAATGTCGTGAAATGTTCTTGCTCAGTTTGGTGTTGTTCTAGCTCAGTTAAATTATAATTTTAAATATCATTTAAAGTATTATTAATATAAAGTATTCATGCATACACTATATCAAAGCATTAATTGGTAAATAGAAAGGAAAAAATCGGGTTGAGTTACTATTTGAGTTGAGCTTTTTTTTCTGTAACCGGCGTTGAACAGCTGACCCCAATTCTGAGTTTGTAAGTACCAATGTTCAACTCCGTAGCCTTGTAATTTGGAACGTAACCCAGAAGACAAATGAACCCCAGAAGACGAATGAAGACGATGGCTCAGGGGATAGAGCGTTCGCCTTCCAATGAGGCGAACCGGGTTCGAATCCCAGTCGATACGAATTCCGCATCCGGCTTGCACTGACCACAGTGCTGAAGTGAAATATCCTCAGTGGTAGACGGATCATGGGTTAGAGTCCCCTTGCCGTCAGGCTAACCGTGGGAGGTTCTCGTGGTCTTCCTCTCCATGTAACGCAAATGCGGGTTAGCTCCATCAAAAAGTCCTCCACGAAGGCAAATTTCTCCCAATACTCGATCCAGGAGTTCCCTTGTCTTCTGGATTGGGTTCAAAATTACAAGGCTACGGAGTTGAGCATTAGTAGCCGTAAACCCATTAAGTTGGGTCGGCTGTTCAACGACGGTTATAAAAAAAAGAAAAGAAAAAAAAAGAAATGAACTCCTAGGAGCCGCGATGGCTCAGGGAATAGAGCGTTCGCCTTCCAATGCGGCGAGCCGGCAAAACCACGAAGGCAAATTTCTCCCAATACTTGATCCAGGAGTTCTCTTGTCTTCTGGATTGGGTTCAAAATTACAAGGCGACGGAGTTGAATTTTAGTAGTTGTAAACCGATAAAATTGGGTCGGCTGTTCAACGACGGTTATAAAATAAAAATAAAATGAACTCCTGGATAAAGCTTTAAGTGAAACTAGCTTTCGTGGAGGACTTTTTGGTGGAATTAATCCGCATTTGCGTTACATGGAGAGGAAAATCTCACACTGTTTTCCTGATTACAGGGGGACTCTAACACATTATCCGTCTACCACTAGGAATATTTTACGTCAACACTGATCGGTGGGAGTCTGGTGCAATTTTCTTATCAACCAGTCATCGCTGCGGAATCGAACCTGGTCCACCTCATAGAGAGGCGATCGCTCAATTCCTGAGCCACCATGGTTGACAGAATTGAGTTTTAAAAAAATGCCGATTATTTATTTATTTATTATTTAAAAAAAAACGCGATTTTTACCAACCCTTTAGCTAAATTAACACGGTGCATGGCACTTACCACAAATACTTCTAAGAGTTGCAAATCTTATAAATAAAAACTCAAGATTTTTAACATACACCTTTTCAGCTTTTACTGATAACAGCTTTTAGATCGTAAGAAATCTGCATAATTTTTTTAAAAAAAATTACCTTTTAAAGTTTTAAATTTTCAATTGTGATTACTTCACATTTTTTACTCATTTAAACAAAATAACACGTTTTTAAGTAGGGGACGATGAAATATGAAGGCTGAAATTGTTTTTTTTTCCAGAGACCTTAATTATTAATAACTTTTACGAGTCCCCGTTACATGACGCTTTAATTTTGTTTTGCAGCGAAAAATTATTTATTTTTACTCCATCGATCATTACCGTAATTTAAAAAAGAATATTTTTCTGTACAGTATGGAAGTAATTTTGCTAATAAATTAACACAAATTAACTGTATCGCCCTCTGTGTAGCAATTTCAATTTCTAGCCCTACCTTCACATTTAATGCCTGAAGTGGAATCCCTCACATGTAGCAAAATGACTTTAAAATAATATTTTCCGACAGCTGCCGCTAATCAGTCCGACGCTAGTGTAAACGCTGCTGCACACCCCTTTTTAATAGGAACATTTCGCCTTGTCGGGAACATTTATTTTAATACCTAAGGCTTTCAGCGTATACCCAGCTACAATTAATCTGACGTCATAAAATTAGTCTTCCCCCTATTTTCGGCGGAAGGCGCGTGTTTATTGGCTCTATAATATACCTTAAGTCGATATTAAATGGGGTATGAAGGTTTTAGTCGTGATTTTTGCATATGAATATGGTTACAAAAAATAGTGTCCCCATTTTTGTTTTATCGCGTGATTAAAGAAATGTATTAGTTGTGCTTTTAATGTGCTGTGAAATGAATAGGTATTTTTCATTTTGTATTTATTAGTATTTTATTTTTTATCCATAGTTAGTAGTACTACTAACTTTAGTACTGTGTAGCCTCAAGCTTTTTTTCAACCCTTTAGGTTTCAAGAACATTTAGTTTGTTAAAGGAGATAGGGAAATATATTTTCTCAAAAGATGACGTTTTTACATCAAATTGTTCCATAGTATTGTTACCAGATAGGCACTTCACGATTTTCTAGAATTTCGAATATATAATACACAAAAACAGTTTATTGCCTACATGAGAATCGTGTTTTTCATTAAAAAAGCTCTCCTGAATATTTTGAGAATGTGGCTTGTCATTTGGGAAACTATTAAAATTCAAAATTATGTAAGATTTCAAGGGGAAAAAAGTATTCTGTCAATTTTATTTATTGAGATAATTTTTTAATGCAAGCAAATAAATTAAAGAAAAAAAACTTGATACTGGAAAAAATTGCTTTAAGTTCGCAATTATAATACACTGTAAGAACCTTTTGCAGTGATCATTTCGGCTATTGTTTACAAAAATATCTTGCTTATTCTATGTAAGATTGCAGTGATCATTTCGGCTAATATTAACAAAAATATCTTGCTTATTCTATCTAAGATTGCAGTGGTCATTTCGGCTAATATTAACAAAAATATCTTGCTTATTCTATGTAAAATTGATGTGATCATTTCGGCTTATGTTAACAAAATATCTTGCTTATTCTATGTAGAATTGCAGTGATCAAAGCAAAGGGCGATGCTGCAAAATATTAAGCAACTTTTTCTCTCTCAATTAATAACTGAATTTTAGTGTTTATAATGAAATATTCTAATAGTTTGGACCACATATATTGACTATTTTGATTTTTTTTCAAAAATAAATTGTCGTGTTTACTTATGCTTCATTATAATTTTTTTAATGTTTAAAAATGCTGTGAAAGTTTGCTTTGGTAAATTTGATTTAAAGTAAGTAAAAAACAAATGAACAAAGCAAGATACTTTTTAATGTTGAATTTTTAATTATTTGAATATTTTGAATCAGATAAGTACAGAAGACAAAGAAATAATAATCACCTTGAGTAACTTTGTTTCTAATAATTCGGTTTTCGCGTAATAAATGCCTATCTTCATGATTCAAACAGTCCACCACAAATCTGCCTAACTCTACTTTTTGTGGATTTTACCACATCTCAAGAGCTTTCTCGGCAAATCGAAATTTTTTTGCGCAAAATTATAAAATTCATTTATTTAAAGTTGATTTTAATAATTAAATATTTTTAATGTTTATTTTTAATAAGGTATAAAAATTTTTTTTTTTTCTTCGAATTGTTAGGTATGCTCATTTTTATTTAATTTTAAACGACAAAATGCAAAATTTGAACGAGTCTTAAATTTATATTATTTTTCGTGAAAATGAAGTCCCAAATTATTATTTAATTTGCATTTATCTGAAATCCCCCCCCCCCTCAGATTTAGCCAAATAGCTTAATAATTCAATACAGTTTGCTTTTCCCATACCAAGTATTCTTTTAACACTGCAAGTGTTTTCGTTTCTTGATCGTTAGATGGCGCTAAAAGACCGCTTTCGCCTTTTTCATATGATGACAAGGGCGGCTCTTTGATCACAAGAAGTCGCTCAGTCGCAAATCTGTGGCAGCTGCATACGGGCGGCCGACTTGTTCTCCGTAAAAACTTCTCTCCGCTGTCCTGACTGAATTTTTTTTTTTTTTATAATTCCCAATGTCTTCCAAGTTTAGAAGCGGCGCCCCAAAAATCTCGCTCGGTTTTATGCATTTCACGGCATTTTCACCTATAAAAGACGGTATTCAAATTAAAATTTTTGATTGAATTTGCAAGGAAGAATTCCAAAGTGCGATAAAGATTTCATGCGACTAGTGTCCCGAGCTTACGCGTCTTCCATAGGTTTAAAAACAAAAGGAAATTAATTTTTTTATTGTCATAAATATATTAGTGCTTGTAATTTTTCACTTTTTTTTTTTTTAGACTTACAGTTAGTTTTGTTCATTTTAAAATGTTTTCTTTACGGTAGTTTTTGTTTCAGAATTCAATTTCTCTATTTGTCTTTTCATAAACGCCTGCTATACTAGAATATACAGACCTAAAAAATAAAAGTATTCTGCAATTTTTTCGCAGTTGAATACAATTTTATATAAAAAAATGTTAATCTTAACCTTTATTATTTTTTGTCAGCATTTTAAAGTAACTTTTAAGCGCACTACCGTAAAAAGATATAGTTTTTAAAGTTAATTGTCTTTTTTAAAACTAAATACAAAATTCTGAATTCTTATAAAATTTCAACCCTTAGACCATTTGCCTTTTCCTCACCAACAGATTCTTGCTAAATTTTTTACGGATGTCTTTCAAATTTGGAAAAAGGCAAAGAGTGCCTTAAATTTTATGCCTCTAAATTTAATGAAAGATAAAACCATATCTAAATATTTATGTACGATAACTAGTTCCTGAAATTGGCGATTAACAGACGATAAATTGGCGACGACATATTCTATATTTTTAACGATCTGCTTACTAGTGCCTGATAAAATGAAAAATTATAAATTACCAAGGCAAATTCACATCTCGTGCCTTAGACGGTAATATCCGCGAATAAATAAATCCTAGCTGTTTTGTAGAATAATATTGCGTAGAATATAATCTTTTTTGTTCAGAAGATGCTTCTTGCTGCAATAGTGAATACATTTTGTGGATTTATGTGTTGTGTTTGTGCTGTTGCCAAGATTAATTTTAAGTGACTAAAAATCGGATACTAACTTTTTTGTGCCAATGAGATGTTTTTGTGATGTAAGTATGTTTGTTTACTAACTTCTATGAAGAATCGTCTGTAGATATATTCTGTTATTGCCTTTTTGTATTTTTGCATCCCTTCTTTATATACATATTCAGAAAAATTGTACAACGATGAACCTAAATATCGATACCCTTGAACCATAATATTGGTATTTTGAATCATAATATCGGTATATTGAATCATAATATCGTTGTCTTGAACCATAATATCGGTATCTTGAATCATATTATTCATATCTTGAACCACAATATCGGTATGTTGAACCATAATATCTGTATTGAACCATAATATCGTTGTCTTGAACCATAATATCGTTGTCTTGAACCATAATATCGTTGTCTTGAACCATAATATCGGTATATTGAATTCATATTATCGATATCTTGAACCACAATATCGGTATATTGAACCATAATATCTGTATTGAATCATAATATCGTTGTCTTGAACCATGATATCGGTATATTGCACCATAATATAGGTATTGAATCATAATATCGGTATTTGAAACATATCGGTATTTTGACTCATAAAATCTGTACTTGAACCATATCTAGGTTCGACTGTATTTTCGAAAATTTCAAAAAAATTGAGAAAGTTTCTGCAAAAATACATGTCGAAAATATATTTTTAATCCATTTAATTGCTTTTTTGTTTTGAATATTTAAATAAATATAATTGTCAAATAATAAGATTATTTGTTGTAATAAATAAGAAGTTTTTTTTATTTTTAATCTTCATGAATGTTCAGTTTTTTTTTTTTATGGAATTTTTTAAAAAATTAAATAAGGAATAGGCTAAATCTGTAAATTTAAAATGAATTAAATAACTATTACTATTCAAAATTATAAACACAAAAATTCAAAAAGCATAATATAAATATTATATTCTAGTCTATTTAATACCAATCATGGATAAAGTATTGCAGTCAATTTAACTTCGTTATATTATACGTCGTTATTAGTGTATTATTATATTCTTGTGTATTTTTACGACTATAAAAAAATCAAGAAAATTCCTTGTTTCTAAACTATTTTTCTAAGCTATAGTAAGCATTAGTTAATTATATGATTTAACTATGAATTTATATTGCTTTCTAAAATCTCCTGGATTTATACTTTTTTATGTTTGGCTGTTTATGATAATACTGTGAAACCCGCCAAGTTGACCAGCTATGCTAACCTTTATCAAGAACCGAATTCATCCTACACATGGGTGCGAAAGTTCTTTTAAATGACCACCTGTCTTACATGTTGACTGCTAAAAAAAGTGAAATTTGTCTAGTTTCCATTTTTTATATATTTTTTATTTTTATTTTTTTACTGTGGAATCCTAAATAATCAACCTTCTTCTTTCCGATTTTATAAGTAAAGTTTATTAAGGTAATTGTGAAATTTATAACTTATGAAAAAAAAAACATGTTTTTAAATATTTAATTAGTGATGAAGTTTTTTCATCGTTTTCTCAATAATAATCTTAAATTAAGTTATATGTCCTACAGTTAAGTTTGTAATCCTCGTGCTGCATTTAATTTAGTTATGAATTTGTTCTTGGTATAAACGGGGAATGTTTAAAATTAGCCGAATTATGATATACTTCAAAAATAAATAATAAAAAAAAGCTGTTATAAACGTTGAAAACGATCTAGAATAAAATTTTTCTTTATTAAAGACAGAGTTCCTAGGAAAAAAAAAGGGCAGGGTGGTTCATCGTAGAAAAGGATACTTTGAGTTTTGTAAGGGTATTTGTTGAAGGGTATCGAGTTTTGAAGGGGTACTCACTTATCATCTTAAAAATTTATCAAAATGGTATCAACTGAATTTGATTCGCGATTTTTAAATTACTCTCTCTTATATTATATAACTTCGAAAGTAAATTCAGTATATTTCAAAAAGTAATAGTTTATAAAAAATAAAAAGTTTATAAAGTAGTAGTTCATAAAAAATAATTGACGGCGTACTAAAAGACAGTCTATTTTTTCAAAAAAGTAAACTAAAAGAAAATGATAAACAACGTGAAAGATTTTTTTTTCTACAGCTTAAATCCAAAATTATGAGAAAATAGACATTTAATTATTAACACATTGAATAAACATTTAAACCGAAAATTTAGGGAAAATTAACAATTAATTACATTTAAAAATTTAAGAAAATAAGCATTTTCGACAGTATTTTTAAGAAGGTATATATTTAAAGAAAAAATTTAAAAATTTAATATTACTTAAAAAATTCATTAATATACCCCGAAAAAAGAGAAATTTATAAAAATTTAACCAGTTGAGAATAATACTAACAAAGTAAATATTTGCAATAGTAATCAGAATGAAACCTCTAAACACATATAATTTTACCAGTGTGTAATTATTATTTAAACAATCAATTATTTTTTAAAAATAGATAATTAATAAAAAGACAGTATTTTTAAGAGATTGTGGCTTATTGTTACAAAAAGGGCAACGAGGGAGAAATTTGATGGAACTAACCCGCATTTGCGTTACATGGGGAGGAAAACCACGAAAGCTTCCCTCCGTTAGCCTGTTGGCAAAAGGACTCAAACCCATGATCCGCCTAATACTAAAGATATTTTTACGTCAGCACTGTGGGCGGAGCAAGCTGGATGCGAATTCGTATCGACCAGCCCTAGCTGGGATTCGAACCCGGTTCACCTCATTGGAATTGTAGTCCCCTGAGCCATCACGGCCCAATAGATTTTTGCGATTTTTCCGGAAGAGTATTTATGATTTTTATAAATTTACTTTTTTAATCTTTTGTTGCTGATCTAAATTTACAATAAGTCATGCGCCCCATTTTTTAAAAAAAAACTTTGTTAATCAGTATCTTTATTTTTCTGTCCTCTAATTCGATCTTTATTTTTCTTTTAATTAATGTCAGATTTTGACCAATCCTTTGTCATAAATTGTAATAATTTAATTATCCACTTTTTTTATATTCTAGGAAAAGCTTTTAAAAGCAGAAGTCATTTTTGTAATAGCATTTTTTTGCTTTATATTTTTATTACTCTTTAGTTAATTTTTTTCCCCTTTCTTTCTAGATTTTGCTTCTTTATTCGAAATAATTTTATTATCTACTGTTTTTCTTTTAAAGTAATTAAGCTTTTTGTGTTCGCATTTTTTTATAAATATATCTTTTTATATTTTTTCTCTCTATCGTAGTCTTGGTTTGTATTTTTATGTTTTTCTCAAATCTTCTTTTGGGAGATTTTTTTTTATTAAACTATTTTTTTTATCACACTTGCCCTTTGTTTCAACGACTAAAGAGGGTTTCAGGGTTGTTTTTTTTCTTCTCCTTCTGTGCTTTTTTTTTTTTTTTTAAATGTATTTACAATTTAATTCTTCTTCTTAAAATTCTAAATCTATTTTAATTGTGAAACAAGACGCGTGCTTAGTGAAACTTTATTTTTTGTATTTGTTTGATCGTTAGGCACACTGTTTTAAAATTTAAGGCACTTCATACCCGCCTGCGGAAAGGAAAAACAAAAATCGTAATTAACTTGCTTCGAATGAAAATTTAAAACTACACGTTTCGAAAAATTTTGTCTTTACTATTTGGTTTGAGGTGATATAAAAATTAGTATATACGAGGGCTGTTTTTTTTAAGTAAGGGCTGTTTGAAAACAAAAACCAAACGAAAAAAAAAAAAAAAAATTCATGAAGTAAATTTATTTTTTGATTCTACATACGTTTCTCTTTTTTTCAAAATGGTTGCCAAGTTTGCTTAAACATTTATCATACCTTACAACTAGACTTAGAATACTCTCTTCATAGTAAATTGTCCCATAACCAAGAGGTCACGACCGTTTTCAAGTCTTCCTCATCGTTCTACTGGTTGCCGCCACGCCAAAATGATCTTTTGGAGCATCGGAAAAGATGAAAATTACTTAGCGCAAGGTCTGGGCTGTAGTGAGGGGTGGTCCAAAACTTCACAGCCAAAAGCGTCCAATAAAACTCGGGACTGAGCTGTGGAGAGAGTCATTGTCATGGAGCAGTGAAATCTTCTGTCAGCATGCTGGTAGGAAGCATCGCAAGCTTCAGAAATCTGCTGGTGAATGTATACAGCAGACAGTTTTTTTTTTTTTTTTGCAGACTAAAAATGCAGACTGCAATCCGAACTAAATAATCGAAACTATATTTTCCAATCGGATATCCGCAAGTGACGTCTTTGGTAAATCGCGGTGTTAGTCGATTCAGTAACAATCAGGTTCGAGCTACATGCATGACGTCGTACAGGTATCCAATTAAATCGGATTTAAATCACATGGTTAGGCATGATCAATTTACTTCTCGAGTTGTACCTAGAACCTAATTTCTTTTTTTGTAGAGAAAAAAGAAAGAGGAAATTGCACATAATTATTCTCAAATAGTTTTTATCAGAAACCGTTTTCTGAAGAAAAAAGTCTCGCTGAATTTTCTTGATTAACTAATTATTTTATATTTTTCGTGATTCTGTACAGATTTTTTTTTTATCTACTGTTGTTAGTTTTTTGTTTTAACAACCGTCGTTGAACAGCCCACCCAATTTTGGCTTTACGACTACTTATGTTCAACTCCGCAGGCTTTTAACTTTGAACCCAATTCTGAAGACAAGGGAACTCCTGGATCAAATGTTTGGAGAAATTTTGCCTTTGTGGAGGACTTTTTGAGAAAACTAAACCTCATTTGCGTTACGTGGAAAGGAAAACTACGAAAACCTCCCACGGTTAGCCTGACTTAGACCCATGATCCGTCTACCGCTGCGGATATTTTATGTCAGCACTGTGGTCGGTGCGAGCCGGATGCTGAATTCATATCCACCAGCCATCTCTTGGATTCGAACCCGGTTAACCTCATTGGAAGGCGAACGCTCTATCCCCTGAGCCATCACGACTCTGTTTTGTTTATCAAAAGTGCGTAAGCAGATAAAACAACAAAATGTCTTTATTTATTTATGCTGGAAAAATTCATAGAACGAGTAATATTTAAACGCCAGTTCTCAACGATGTCCCTTTTACTGCTTTTTCAGAGCTCAATGATTTCCTTAAATTAGTAAATCAATGCCGTAATATTTGATTTTCATTGACAAGCTTTTATTTGAAACAAATATCCACGAAACCATTAGAGTTAAATATGCATCGATAATTTGTCAACTCAAACTTTTCTGATACATAATAAAAATACTGAACTAAGTAGAATTCATTTCGAAAGTACTTACCTGACTGATTTCTAAATGAGTGTCTAATTTCGGTAGCTGGCTTTTGTAATTAGAAAACATTTTCCGATTTAGTACTTTTAATGATTGTTTAGTTAAACAATATGTCTTGATTATCATGAGAAGTTTCACTGAGGATTTTCTCTATTGTTAAGCTGATGGAAAAGATTGATTAATTTTCTTTGAGGAAAGTAGTTTCGTATTGCATGACAACGTATGCATTACAGTTTTGAAATGGATTGTGATTAAAAAGGCCGATGACATTTTGCATTTGTTAAAAATTATTTAATATTGAATTAATCGGTGTATTAGTCGAACAAATTGCATATCCCGAACATAGAAAAGATGTGCATGATCTTTTTTTTATTTATAAGAAAGCCAATGAAAAAAGTCTTTTCTTTGGAGTGCTTTGAATTTAGTTACTATATCAATGGGATACCTGCAAGTGACGTTGTGTGAGCCGCGATGGCTCAGGGGATAGAACGTTCGCCTTCCAATGAGGTGACCCGGGTTCGAATCGCAGCGATGGCTGATCGACACGAATTCCGCATTCGGCTTGCATCGACCGCATTGCTGACGTGAAATATCCTCAGTGGTAGATGGAATGGGTTAGAGTCCCCTTGCCGTCAGGCTAACGCTGTTCATCGCAGGTTATAAAATAAAATAAGAGTTATTGAATACGCAATTGCGGGTTAGTTCCATCAAAATGTCCTCCACGAATTCAAATTTCTCCCTATACTTGATCCAGGAGTTCCCTTGTTTTCTGGATTGGGTTCAAAATTACAAGGCTACGAAGTTGAACATTAGTAGTCGTAAACCCAAATTTGGGTCGGCTGTTCAACGATGGTTATTGATTGGTTGTTGAAACATGGCATTTGTTTACGTTAGCAACTGTTCTTTCCATTCTATTTCAAGTAAGCCAAGCCCGTCAAGTATCAATTCTCTTGGTATGAAGAGGATTGATATGATATCATTAGTATCAGAATTAGCATAGAGGGCGCTGGCTAGGCTAATAGGCTTAATTTGAATGAATGAACAGTCATGATTCAAGCTCACACCAGTTATGGAAAATAGCATAATATTCGAAAAAAAAAAAAAAAAAAAGTTGTGGCTTCAAAACTTTCGAAAAACAGCCTTGTATTAAAAAAGGCTAAATGAATTAACCACGTTTAGTAATATTTTAGAACAATTCTTTTCATAAACATTTCCATGAAAATAATATTACTTCTCCCGCAGTGGCTCCCAATTTTTTTCAGCTACGGAACCCTAAATAATTAACCTTCTTTCGGCAGAACCCCGAGTTCATAATGGTAACATTATGACCTATAAAAATTATTTTTGAAATATTTCATTAGAAAAAAGGAAGATTTTTCATAGTTCTATCATTAATATTCTTAAATTAGGTTTTATGTTTGACAGTTAAATCTACAGTCCTTGTTCTATATCTAGTTATGAATTTGTTTTTAGTGTATATAAATGAATGAATAAAATAAACTGAATTATGGTTTACTTCGAGATGGAAACTGCTGTTGAAAATGGTTACTAAGGAAACATATTTCTTTATTAAAAAATTATATTACTTCGTTTTGAAAAGCTTGATAGGAAATACTAAAAATGCTTGTTCTGTTTATAATTTGTTGAATCTGTTGTTATTATAAATATTTTATTTTCTTTTAAAAAAGACCATTTAGATTTCGTTGGCATTTTACATGAAATTATTTCATAAAATCAACCGAAAGAATAAATAAATTATGAAGTATAGGTGGAATCTAAATGTAATAAAAGAGGTTTTAAAACTCCTCACTGGTTATAAAAAATATTAACTCGCAGAACCCCTTTCACTCTTACCCTGGGTTTCGAATCCCGGTGTTCCGCGGAACCCCATTTGAGAACCATTGTTCTATAGTTTTATAACTTACTATGTCTGAAAATATTAACTGATAAAAATTCATCTCAATTGCTTCGAATATGCAGATAGACTTTGGACTAAGTCATTGAGTCTTTGTTCCTTGCCGAATTAAGTCTTTTTTTAAAAAAAACTTTTTTCAATTTAGTACTTTTAATGGTTCTTTATTCAAAGAATGTGTCTGATGATTCCAGGGAAGCTATTTTATCAAGTGTTTTCCCCCCTATTGTTAAGCTTAATAGAAAAGAGCGATCTATTCTTTTAAAGAAAGTTGTTTCCACGGCGATTGCTTTTCATCCGCTTTCAGAAATGGATTGCGATTAGAAAGGTAGAGATATTAGTTAGAGGTTGTGTTTATTTTCTTAATTTAAAATCATCGCATGAATAAATAATAATGGGGCGTTGCTGTTGAATTATCGGTTAAAATTGAAAGTTTTAGTAGATTGAATTTTGTCTTCCTGCGTCTTCATTTAACGATTGTTCCACTTATTTTTTTTCAATTGCTTATTTAATTTGTGTCTGAAAAATTTCGTTTTATTTATTCTCGGAGAATAAATAAAAAAGTAAGCGTAAAGTCTGTTATCGTAAATGGCTCTTTCTGTTGTTATCTTTCGTGTATTTTTTTCTCTTTTTTTTAAAAAAAAAGCTTTAAACACGAATTGAAACAAATTAATCTTTTACCCTTCGACGCTGAATTTTTATTAAACATATTTTTAACACTTTTTTTTCATTATTATGTATAAATTTAAGTCAAAATAATAGAAAAACATTGTAAATAAAATTTATATTAATTAAACATATTTTTAACACTTTTTTTTCATTATTTTGTGTTAATTTAAGTCAAAATAATAGAAAAATATTGTAATTAAAATTATATTTATCAAACATATTTTTAACACTTTTTTTCATTATTTTGTGTTAATTTAAGTCAAAATAATAGAAAAATATTGTAATCAAAATTTATCTTTATTAAACATATTTTTAACACTTTTTTTCATAATTTTGTATTAATTTAAGTCAAAATAATAGAAAAATGTTATATTTAAAATTTATATTTATTAAACATATTTTTAACACTTTTCTTTTCATTATTTTGTGTTAATTTAAGTCAAAATAATAGAAAAATATTGTAATTAAAATTTATCTTTATTAAACATATTTTTAACACTTTTTTTTCTTCATAATTTTGTATTAATTTAAGTCAAAATAATAGAAAAATGTTATATTTAAAATTTATATTTATTAAACATATTTTTAACACTTTTTTTTCTCCACTCTTGAGTTATGTCAGGGTGAGCATACACGAGTGTCCCTAGTTCATTCGAGCCCGAAAATGTCTGCAGGAAGGCTTTATATTTTAAAACGGGCTCGAAATAATCTTCGTTTTAGACCATAAAAATTTTACTCGGACCACCGTTAAATAATATATAATTATTTATTAAATAATTATCTAGCAATCGATGTGAAAAGATGGTATGGTGTTTTAGTTTTTTTTAATTTTTTTTGTTTCATATTTTAGTCTGTATTTGTGTTACAAAATAACTTATTTCATAATGATTATAATATATTTTCTGTATCGATTTTTTTTTTTTAAAATATACATTCACTTTATTAACTTTTTACTTAATAGAAAGACGTAAACGGACTATTGAAAATGCGTATGGACTCTTAATATCTTTTAGTTACTGGTCCAGTGACTAAATTTTCTTCATTTCTACCCCTGTTAAAAGATAACGCAAAGAGCCTTTTAAATGTCTTGTTGTTTAAAATGTGATAGTAATCGTTTAAATCCACACGTATGTATGTGAGTTGTAATTTTTATTTTTCATCGCCATCATGTTGAAAGATCAACATAGTTTTTAAATCTTAAGAGACTTTTACCCTCCCCATCTTGGAGTTTACGTAAAATATTTGTGTTTTCTCGATATTTTTGTACTTAACAAACTTTTACTTTTGATGATGTATTGTTATTAGTATTGTTTATTTTTTTAATATTTATTTTTAAAATTATTTTGTTTTTGTTCTATTTTTTTTTTTTTTTTTTTTTTACTCTTTGATTAATCTTTATTATTTTCCATGTTTTCTCTATATTTTTCACTTTATATATATATATATATATATATATATATATATATATATATATATATATATATATATATATATATATATATATATATATATATTCAGGAGTCAGTTTAGAAGAAATTTGGGTTCGTTAACGGACCCTTAACAAAATATCTTTTCATAAAAACGGACCCTTCACAAAATATTTTAACTTAAAAACGGACCCTTCACGAAATAATTTATCTTTTAATCGGACCCTTCACAAATTTGTTTATCTTCATTATTGTTTTGTTAATCGAATAAACCCTTCCCAGGAAGGGGGGGGGGGACAAATGTAAACTAACTAAGTTTTGTCTTCGGCAGACGCTTCTTCCTTTATTCGTCCGAAATTAATGTTCTGTGCTGAGCATTATAGGCTAAATACCAAATATTTGTATTTTGCATCGTCCCTCCCCATCCTCTCTAATTTAGTAGCAGAAATTGCTGTTTATTTTTTTAAATTTATTATTTTTTTTACTGTAATTTTACAGTGTTGAGCATAATCTTGTATGTCTTTACAATTTAAAAAGCTCCTTGAAAAACTTTTTTTGCAATAACAGGACCCTATTTTCACAAAATCATAAAAGCCGGACCCTGGTTGAAAGAATGTGACTTAACGTTTATTTTATATTCTCAAATTACCAGTAATTGTTTCACAATTTTACAGAAACGTACCTTTCACAAAATGTCTGGACAGACCTATATATATATATATATAAAACCGATTTGGATAACGCTGAAAAAATTCTTTAACGTTAATTGTATAAAAACAAATATTATTATCAAAAATCTAAAGACAGGCTTCTGTTATACTCTTTAGCTACTTGTCAAAAACTGTTATTTCCAGAATTATATTGACATTAATTTGTGGCAAAAAATTAATAGAGAGTCTAAAATATCACTTTATATCTCAAATTGTGTTTCGGTCGCGGCCTTGTATTTTATATCTTTCGATAGATATGATCGAATTGATTAAACATCTACCATCAGTTTATTTGTGAGAACTAAGCAAAAAGAATTAAAATCATATTTAGAATCTCCACCCCTTTGACAGTTGAACTCGGTCGGGCTCAGAAGGTACCTCTTAAGAAAAAATGCATTGCTCATTTTTTTCCCTTGGTTGATAGCTCTTCATATCCATCGATTTGTTCTTGGAAGTTCGAAAGTTCCCCAGCAGTTTGCGCCTTTTTGATGGAAATTGTTACCGCTTCATACCCCCTCTATTACTATCCATTCCCCATTTTCTCGAGTACTATTCTTCTTTCATGAGATATTTACTTACCAAAACTACTAAAAGTAGTGAAAGTTCGTGGGTGGATAGGATGTTACGGGCACTAGTTTTAATGCGTTTCTCGTGTACTACTTGGGGGTGCCCAGCTGGGTTGTTTCGTCTTGCTCGATTTCATTGGCCTTCCCCCACCTTTTCATTTCTCCCAGAAAATAACATTTCTAATTTCTTCCACTTTCGCTTAAATCCTTTTCCAATTTCCCATTGTTGTTGGGTTTTTTTTAGCACTATGAGGCGTAATTTCCCGCATTTATTTTTGTGTGACTATTTAATCGCGGTTAATGTGTGTACGTAACGCGAAAAAATATTGGTTGAATGTCATTTCGGGTATGTTATTAAGTTTTCCTTTTTTGCAGAAAGTTTTTTTTTTTGCTCAATGGAAAGTTAAGGTTGAGTAAGTTATTGAGTGAATGTGACACAGCTCGTGTAAACTGCTTTTTAACTTTTTCTTGGAATCCTGTCGCAGTTCTTTTCTTGCTTGGAAAGTTTTATTCTAGTTAGCAATTTAAATGTTGTTTCTATCCTATTTTTACTCTTTTTAACTTAATTATTTTTGGGTTAAAATAATTTTTTTTATATATATATATATTTGTTTGTTTTTTATGGGGAGGGACTAAGGTTGGCTTGGTAATAAATTGAAAGTTTTATAATCAATCGCCTAAGGATGATAAGTGCATTCATCCGTATCCTCTTTCTTCACTAGTAGATTTAGTGACTTTTCGCATTCTTCCACGACGCTGGAGTTAGCTGTCCGCTCTGCGAAAGGAGGTTATTTTGAATTTTGACCGGTATTAATATTTTGAATTTTGACCGGTATTAATATGACTAGATTGTGTATAAACTTTAAAGCTAATTTACTCAAATTTACAAAAGGGCTACTTAGAACCTTCACTTGTAATAATAAATTGATATTGGTTATTTTGAATTTTGACCGGTATTAATATGACTAGATTGTGTATAAACTTTAAAGCTAATTTACTCAAATTTACAAAAGGGCTACTTAGAACCTTCACTTGTAATAATAAATTGATATTGGTTATTTTGAATTTTGACCGGTATTAATATGACTAGATTGTGTATAAACTTTAAAGCTAATTTACTCAAATTTACAAAAATGACACTTAGAACCTTCACTTGTAATAATAAATTGATATTGGTTATTTTGAATTTTGACCGGTATTAATATGACTAGATTGTGTATAAACTTTAAAGCTAATTTACTCAAATTTACGGACACTTAGAACCCTCACTTGTAATAATAAATTGATATTGGTTAAATTGTAATCGGTAATTATGATTAATGCTAGCAATTACATTTTCTTCAACTTTGAGTTGTAAATCATGAGACAAACTTTTAAAGAAAGATCACCTACATTTATTTCTTCTCACATCACAGTTAAAAAACAAAAAAATACTATAAATACCAAACATAATAATTGGGTCAAGTACTTACTCACCTCTGCAACTTTAACTGTGACATTCGAGTCTCTTGGTGTGATTTATTGCAGTTTAGTTATTAGAAATAATGTTTTATTAAAATATCTCTTAGTTTCGCCCGCATAGAATTCACTGTTTTTGAATTAAAATCACACCACGAACCTCAAAAGAACGGCCTGCCATTACTGATTTGGGTTTTGAGAAAGGAATTCAAATTGCATTCTTAAGTGTTCATAACATCTACTGCTTAGTATGCAAAATTAAAAATGAAGCCAGTGTTTGAAATATTAGAAATAGATGATTTATTTCTTAATGTTTGACTATAGAAACTTATCTGCATAATTGTAAACTTTTGCGAGAATTTTTTTTTATAGAGTTTATAAAAGGTGATATATAAAATATATATATATATTTAATAAATATATATAATGCCTTCTTCGTATTTTTAACTTATATTGTGGGTTCTATGTACTTGCAGTTTATGCGCAGTAAATAAAACGAATTATTATTTTTTCTTAATTTTCTTTGTTAATCTCTCTTTTCTTTTATCTTTTTTGTCATTATTGTGCTATTTATTACTTTTTTACGCATTACTTTTAAAATTATGCAATTTTTTTTTTGTGTAAATGAGGTATTATGTATCATGTGAATTTAGAATTATTAACTTTCATAAAATTTTAACTTTTTCTGCAATTATATATAATTCTTACATGTCAAAGAACGCCATTTAGGAAATGCAAAGAACTTTTTATATTTTTTAGTTAAATATTTTATCTGACATCATGTCATTTATTATATTGGCTACTTTCCCAATGAAATCTGTTGTTCGAAATTAATCATTTCGTGGAGATCTGACTACCACCCAGATTCGATGGATAATTTTTATTAAAGTTTAAAAGCCAAAATCGACAACATTGGCGTAGAATCGCCCAAATTTAAAAAAAACAAACAAATTAATTTAATTAGTTGTTTATGAATCAAGAGTACTATAGTTATATTTAGTTAAGTTTAGTCGTCTGGGTTAAAAAAGTAAACATAAAAATATCTATTTTAAATCCATTAAATAATTTCGCGTAATTATTCTAAAAGATTATTTTAACTCATGCTTACGCCCAAATGTTAGAAATCTACCTTCGGTTCAATCGACGCTTTTCCTACTAACACGTTGTCACGTGAACTAAAAATTAAATAAATCATTATATCAACTCTATACTTGCAATTGTTATTCTGAAACTATAACTGTATCCGGCAATCTATTTTATTCCTGCAGAGTTTAGGGAGTGGATGGAAAATAGCATGTCCTACTTTTCGCTGTCTGCAGACTTTTCGTCTCTGTAAATGTGTTTTCACCTTCATAGTAGTATCTGTGCGGAGAAACTAGACGGTTTCGATAGATTGCTAAAAAAAAAACTTGTTATGCTTTATCATGCAAACTAATCATAAAGCTATTTTTAAAAAGAAATTAATTTATTATTACTTTATCATAAAGCTATTTTTAAAAAGAAGGTTTCAAGAAAATAAACTAACAGATTTTTTTTTGTATTAACTTTGTTGTGGGAAAATTTTTTTCATGATATTTTTTTTTGTAAAATATTTTTATATCCGTATTTCTTAATTATGGTTTTATTCAATTTCTTCATTATATTTTTATATATAATTTTCATTTTTATTATTTTATTTGTATATTTTTTTATTTTATTTGTGTATTTTTCATTTTATTGTATTTTTATAACTTATACGAATTTTTTGTGAATTGTAATACTATTTTTTGCTGTTGTTAGGTGTTCATTCTAGATCTTAAAAAATGCCAGGGCTCTAGAAACTGTAAAGTGCATAACATCTCCCCAAAGAAGGTACCCATCACAAAAAAGGGCATTGTACTTCAAAAAAATTATCATAATTTTTAAGATACCCATAATATGCTAAAGTTCTTAATTTTATTACTAAAAAAATCTTCTTTTCAAAAAGAAATATTTTAACATAAAATTGATTCCTCTCTTGAATTAGTTCATTCAATAAACTAGTTTTAAAATTAGTGTATTTTTCGCATTTTGGAAAATGTAGTGTGTCGTGTTAATAACGCATTAAAATATCGGTACTTTAACAACGATGTTGAAATGGCTTAAAAAGCGATAAGCAATTGTAATAACTGCCGAGAAAAAGATCGGAAATTAATGTGGATTTACGATGGAATCGTCATAAATCGAGTACGTGAAAACGTGATTTCTAAAAATACGATATAGCATCTTATTAAAAATATCGGAATTGGAAACAAAATACACGGTAATAATCGAATAATCCATGAACGACTTGGATTTATGGCGGAATCTTCGCGAATCGAATGCGTAAAAAAGTGATAACTCAAAAAATGCGAAATTTGTATGTATTGCGTATTGAAAATCTAACAGTTTGATAAACCGTGTTTAAAAAACCAAAAAAATGTAAACAGCCGGAAAAACTATCATCCAACAACGTGAAATTGCGATGTAATCGTCACGAACCTTACGCGCCAATAAGTGATTACTTCAATTCGAAATTCAAATGTTCAATGAAAAATCATAAGAAAACGGCCGAAAAAACGATCGGAAAATTACTCGGATCTACAAAAAAAATCGGCATCGAAAAGACAGTTTTGTTTTCTTTTAAATATTTAGGAGCGCGTAATTAGGTTCAAATGTCATGCAGGATGAGATTTTTTTCTTCCCAACACGCAAACGGGTAGGACCATCTCGTAAACTCCGCCAAGAATGAACCAGTTGTACTGTTACATTTTTTTAAATTTAAATATTACTTATCTCCTTTTGTATTTTTGTGAGAAATATTTTTTTCTTAACTTTGAAAGACATATTGATACAAAACTTAGTTTGTTTATTGTGTGTCTCTGTTTTTAATTTCTGTCGCTTTTATTTATATTTTGTTTTACTGTCGTAATCGATTTAATCTTAGACCTATTTAACACATTTTTTTTACTGTGCTTTCTTATCAAAAATTATTTACTTACGAAGAGTATTAAATATATGTTTTGAGCGTTAATTCCTTTTAAACAAGTAGAAAGAAGCACAGTTTTGTGTCTAAGCAAAAAAGAAATCAAAGTGATTATCAAAATAATGAGTAATTAAAGAGGTCTTATCTTATCAATTTTTTTTTGTATTAATGTTCAGTTGATTTTTAAAAGAGATTGCTTCTGCAAAATTGAAAATACTTTTTTTTTATTCACTTGAATGTTAGAAATAGCTTTTTTATTTCAGGATACGAGTTGCTTGAAAAAATTTATTTCCGTATCTCTTTATGCATGATCATTTGTGATTTTCTATTTCTTTATTTATTAATTTTTATTTTTTCTATTTTTTTATCATTATTTAACATTAAGTATTTCTCAATATGTTTTTATTTTTATGGATAGCAATATTTTAACATTCATAAAAATGAAAATGTGTTGTATAAATGTTTTTTTTTATTTATGGTTTTTTAATTATTTTGTTCATGCGTATTTTTTATTTGAATTGATTTATTGATTTAACTATTATCACTCTTAATTAATTTTTGTTTACTTAATGTTAACTTTAAAGAAAATAAAGCAGGACTGAATTACAAGGTAAAGTAAATATGTTTTTAGAGCTAATTCCTTCTAAACAGGGTAGAAAGTGACTTACCTTTATTATTTAACTGTTAATTTACTAGTCTGAAACCTAAAGTTTTGTGGATAAAATAATTTTGTTAAATGATATTTTAAATGATATGTATATATGCTTAAAACAAAATCTGAATACCTTCTTTGATTCTATTGTTAAATTAATTTTAATATTCTTTTAAAATATTGTTCTTGACTTGTTTTTTCTAAAACAATCCTTACATTTTATTTTATTTCGATTTAAAAAAAAAAAAAAAAAAAAAAAAAAACACATTCCCAGTTTTATGCCTGATACGCTTTCTTTTTCTTATAAAAGAGCTTTATTATGATTGTAGGTACAGTTTATACTGCTGAACTGCTTGTTTCAGTGTTTCTGATTTTTTTATTTTATCTCTTTGTTGTTGGCTCCCATTCAAAGAGCTTTATCTATCTATCTATCTATCAGCTCCTAGAAGAAACTAAGACAGATCTAATAGCCTTGTATTTAAGCTCTTTTTCTTTTCTTTTTCTGCAATCGGTAAGAATAAAATTCTCGACTCGAAGGCAAGCTTGTTTTAATAATGAAACTTAGTTATTTAGAACCTATGTTGTTACGAATCCTCCCCTCCAATTGTCTTAAGATTGTTATTACATTTTTTTAAAATAAGACAATTTGAAATATAAGAGGAAACAGAAGAAATAAAAATAATTTTATTATTAATGCAGACTCTTTTGGGAGATTTGAACATGTATCTTTTTCTAGTATACTTATAACTCGCTTTTGTTTATCTAATAAATATCTAATAGTTTATCGATATATCGATAGTTTTATCTAATAAATCATTTTTAGTGGCCAGAGTATTAGTCAAGGCCTAAGACGGAAATTAAATAATAGAATTGCAATGAATGTTCTGTTTAATTGCAGTGACATATAAGGGTATTTTATGTGACAGTGAAAGATGTTTGCCGATTTCAGAAATTTGATATCTAGGAGAAAATAAAACTCGTGTATTACAGGGTATTCTAGCTTATAGTATTCGAGTTTCATTTCTTCCTATTTGTTTCCATAATTCTCTCTTCTTCCATTATTCTTTCTTTTTTCGTTTGGTGTCAGACATAGTTTCTAGTGTTTTTTATTTTGGGTACGTATTTCCTTATTTTTTCAAGCATTGAGTTTGGCATAGTATTACGTAATCGGTACTTTTATTGCCATTAAATAAAACATTCATGGCAATTCCATTATTTAATTTTATTCTTTTAAATATTCTTTTTTCCCAATTGTTCCACATTTGTAGTATTGTGAAACGATACTTTTTACGGAGTATTTTCTTAGCAATCAAACAATGGCCATTGTATTCATTTAATTACTTCTTTCTTTTAAAGATTCTCCTTTCCCAATTGTTCTACATTTGTTGTATTGTGGTATTGTGATACTATACATTTGTACGGAGTATTTTCTTAGCAATTAAACAACGTCTATTGTAGTCATTTAATTACTTCATTTCATTCTTTTTATGATTCTCCTTTCCCAATTGTTCCACATTTGTAGTATTGTCGTATTATACTTTTACCGAGTATTTTCTTAGCAATTAAACAATGTCTATTGTAGTCAAAGTTATTTAATTACTTCATTTTATTCTTTTAACAGATTCTCCTTTCCCAATTATTCCATATTTGTAGTATTGGGGTATTGTGATACTATACTTTTTTACGGAGTATTTTCTTATTAATCCAACATTGTCCATTGTAGTCATAATTTAATTAAATCATTTCATTCTTTTAATAATTCCTCTTTTTAACTGCTTTTTCATTTGTAGTATTGTAGTATTATTTTTATTCTTCTTGCAATTAAGCAATATTCATTGTAATCGTGTAATTTAATTTCATTCTTTAACGATTCTTTTTTCAAACTGATTGCGCATTTGTAGTATTGTGGCATTATAGTCATTACTTAGTATTTTCTTTGCAATTAAATAATATTCATTGTAGTAGTTTAATTTCTTTATTTTAATGATCCTTTTTCCAAACTGGTTCCAAATTTGTAGCATTATAGCTATAATTGAATGTTTTCCTTATAATTAAACAATATTAATTGTAATCGTGTGATTTAATTGAATTCTTTTAATGATTCTTCTTTCAACTGGTTCCATATTTATAATATTCTGCTATTATACTTAATACTAAGTATTTTCCTGCCTATTAAACTATATTAATTGTAATCGTATAACTTCATCTCATTCTTTTCTTTTAACCCTTTGCTTACGGTGTTCCACTTTGTACCATCACATGCGGTCCACATGTTGTACCAGCTGTAAGCAGAAGGTTAATAATTCTTCTTTCAAACTGATTCTTCGTTTATAGTATTGTAGTATCGTGCTTATTTCCTTTGCAATTGAGCAATATTCATTGTAATCGTATCATTTAATTCTTTCTCGTAATGATTCTTCTTTATGAAACTCGTTCCATAATTTAATGAATTAAATTGAAAAAAGTAAAATTGCATTACTTATTACCGAGAATTTTCATTGAAATTTTTAAAAAACATTCGTCACAATCGTATAACAGGGGATAGAGCACTCGCCTCCCAGTGAGGTGAGCCAGGTTTGAATCCTAGCAATGGCTGGTCGAGACGAATTCTGCACCCCATTCGCACAGATCACAGTGCTGACGTAAAATATCCCCAGTGGTTGACAGATCCCTTGTTGTCGGGCTAACTGTGGGAGATTTTCGTCGTTTTTCCTCTTCATGTAACGCAAATGTGGGTTAGTTTCATCAAGAAGTCCTTCATGAAGGCTAGTTTTTCCCAATGCCTGATTCAGAAGTACTCTTGTTTTCTGAGTTAGGTTCAGAATTACCAGGCTGAGGAGTTGAATATTGGTAGTCGTAAACTCAAAATTGGGTCGGTTGTTCAACGGTTGTATAAAATAAAATAAAATGAGTTTTATTTGAAAGTCGCTCCACATTTAAATTAATTAACAATTTATAGAAATATATGATTTTAAAACTTAAACGTTTAACTTTCAACAAATCCCTCTTAGTAAGGCACACCTACAACAATCAATTTTAACTCTCAAATTATTTAAACAAAAATAAAAAAAATTAAAAAAATGACATTTTATAACGAGGCGACTAAAATGTTTAAGATGCTTTTAAAAAAAGTTTGTAAATCATATTATTTGTAGCGTCACAATCGTTCCTTTTCTCCCTGACAACTTCCACAATTTAAATGCGCCAAAACAAAAACTTACTTAAACAACTCCTTTCTCGTTCAAATCAATGGGACAAATGCATGAGGTATATTAATTTTGTCGCCCGAAACTTGTCGTGCAACATATTTTTGTAATTAATTCCTTTCTTATCGATTCCGTTACACGCCACCGAATTCGGATCCCTTCTAGAAGTGCTTTCAGGACAACTGTCAAAATTCTTTTGACAACTTAAGAGTGGAAAAATGTTCCCCTTTTGAGGCAAATGTTCCGCTTTCAGAAATTTCCTTCACTTTTTGACAGGAAAGTAGAAAGTTGTTTCTCTGTTAAACAGGAATTGTTATTCCAGTGTAAAAATCTATTTTTCTGCATATTTTTTTCTAGTTTATTACTATTTTCTGTAATTTGTTATATGGTAACAATCTGGTTTTAGTTGGCAGTTCATCTCGTTTATTTTTTTTCTTTAATAGTTTATATATAAGGCCCGGATTTTGATGACATTTGAATTTTTTTTGCATTTTTTGCATTTTTGGTCATTTTTTTGTCCTTTAGAGCATTTTTTTAGATTTATAGGGCATTTTTCTTCAATTTTTGGGGCATATTTTGCATTTTAAAGCATTTTTTAAATTTTTTGTTAATTTTTTCCAATTTTTATTATTTTTTATCATTTTTCATTATTACACTGGCTTCCAAACAATGAAGAAAATCTCCAGGATATTAACAGGTGAAGCAACATCTTTTCAAATTGAAAAAGAATTGTCAGTAAGTGAGACCGTCTTTTTCAAGTACGCACCAATAACACCAGTAGACGTTGAAAGAAGCTTCTTCAGGTATAAAAATTAACTTTCAGACAAGAAACGCTCGTTTACATTTCAAAATATTAAAAAAAAAATTAATAATCCAATGTAATTCTGATATTTAGTAATATTATGAGATGGAAGTTGTTATATTCATTAAAGTTTCTACACATAATGAAAATAATGTTTGGAGTCAATAATGTTTTGGAGTCAATATATTTTCCTTTTTTTTGTTGTTATTTTAGGATATAAAACATATTTTTCAAACTTTAATGAACGTAGAACAAGTATTGCATTGCTTTATATTTTTTGAAATGACTCATAATAATTTTAAAGAGTAAAAAATTGTTTTAGTTCAATATTTTTACTTTATTTAAGTCATGTCATAAGGCGTTTTTAGCGCAATTTTCGCATTTTAAGGGCATTTTTTTTTGCATTTTTTAAGGGCATTTTTTGCACTTTTAAAGGGCATTTTTTGCACTTTTTAAGGGCATTAATTGAGATTTTTTAGGTCATCAAAATCCGGGCTCTATTTATATAACATCAAGAAATTAATGAATTCTACTTATTTTTGATTTGCGTGTGTATTAATACATCTGATGTTTCTTCATATTTGGTTAATTATTAATTTTAATTCGTATCAACACAAAAGCTGTAATACCTAGTCACTAACCATACTCTTTGTTTAGTTAGCAGTTTTTTTTAGCTCCTTTTATTTTGTCTGTAATAGTTTATGTAGCATCAATGAGTTTATGAATTCAGCTTTTCTTTTGTTCTGCGTGTTAAAATTTGCATTAATACATATGTTTCTTTGACTTTTTAATAATTTTGTTTTAATTCGTATTATTACAAAAGCACAAATACCCAATTAATAATCATAATCTTTTAATAGACAGTTTTTTTCCACTCATTTCTTTTGTTCGGTAATAGTTTTTTAACATCAAGGATTTTATAAATTCTTTTCATTTTTTGTTGCGTGTACCCTAGGAACTATTTTACCTTGGCCCCCCGTTGGGCTCTAATTTGTTCAATATAGGTTCAATATATGCACTTGGTACAACATGTACAGAGGGACCAGTATTGGGGTGTCAAAATTTTTTAATATTGCTCCTGGAATAGCTTTTAATATTGGGCAATAACAATTGGGCTGTAAAATATCGAGTGAAATGGACAATTATAAATATAGGTCCGATATTGGCTAAATGACGGATATAAAATATTAGGTTAATCTAAGAATTCCATGAAGGATCAATATCGGAAAATTATCGACCCTCTTGATTGAGTCAAGACTAAGAAATATTGGTCCAATGTGGTTCCAAATTATTTTGCTGCTAGAGTATAAATTTATGTTTCTTTAGTTTTTTTTTTTTAAAAAAATACCAAAATCTCTCTTAATACAGTGTTTTCCACTTAATACAAAAAATCATTTAGACCTAATAAAAAATTTTTTTCTTTTCAGCCAAAAAATAAAATAAAATAAATTTGAATATAAAAATTAATTTTAAAAAGTTTTTTTTACTGTTGAGCAAAAATTGCTTCCATAGCACAGAATTATTTTTCAGCATATTTTCAACTTAAACTGTTTTCTGTAATTTGTTATATAGTAACCGTTTTCCTATTTTAGTTAACAGTTCGCATTTTGTTAGTCGATAATAGTTACGTGATTTCAAGGAATTATTTCCGTATTGTGCGTTTAAATTTGTATTAACTCATCTGATATTTCTTTGACCTTTTTAATACTTTTGTTTTAATTTATATCAATATCAGTTACGAATCAGTAAAGAGTTTTTTTTTTATAAATATTAAAACATTTAAAAAAAATCCGTGATTATCAAACAAATTTCACTAAAATGAGGTTACGAAAGGGTTGAAGCTAGTTAATCAATTGTTTGCAGAAAGTTTTTTTAATTGAAATCTTGTTTTGAGTTTTTTTGTGTTGAGAGTTTTTCAATTGATAAAGTTTTTCATTTTATTAACAGTACTGAATAAGACCAAGAAATTTAAAACTGTTATGAAAATGGTACATTTTTCGCTAATAAACGTTATTTCATACAATGATAGAGCCTTCGAAAAATAACCTTAAGTTAATTTCAGCCAACATCAGTTTGGAATCTGGAATGAAACCTGAATGCATAAGATGCGGGCTATTTAATTTTCGCCATTGACCCAAATTTTATTTGTTGATACTATATGTTAAGTTATGAGCGTAAATATTCAAACAGTAATCTATCTTTAATAACACGTTCTATTAGAGTATGTATATATTTTATATGTTTAAGTAGAATTTTTCCTGCTTTATCACGCATAAAATTGGTAAGATCCAAATTTAGTTTCAAGATTTATCTAGAATATTACTTTTTAATCCGTTTAAGCATTTAAATTTATTTTCTCTAAACGCGTATCTTTACGATCGTTATTTTACGGATTAAACACATTGTTGCTAGTTTTTTCTGTTAATTACGTTACTCCTCTTTGCTTTCATGAATCAATTACTTAGTTAAGCTGATTAAAAGAACTTTCGACATCTTGAAACGATTTCTGTTCAGCGAAAAATAAAATTCTGTTAATTAGTTAATCGATTTTTGTTTTGTATTTATTATTGCAATGAGGTATTTCTCGTTATCCGAAATTTTAATCAGTGAAGTTTGGTTTCGATTATGTAGATGACAATACTTTTGTGAAATATCTTTGAATATTAAAGGACTTGTGTCGATCTACTTTTATTAAACTACACTTTATATTTTTGTATCTTTACTGAGTTGTTTCTGTATAGTTGAATAATCTTTTTACAAGAATAATTATTTTATCTCGTCAGTGAACAGCTGAATAAATAATATCTCATACCCTTTTCTTAATTCTCAATTTTTCAATCTTTTCTTCGATGCACTTGTGCTTAACACAGTTTCTTACTCATGTGTTATCTTCATTATTTTGCAAAAGATAAACACTTAGAATACTGTGGTAAAAACATTTCAAAAATCTTGATCCCTACATTGTTTGGAGAATGTCAAAGAAACTAGTAGTTCGAATGTTAATGAAATGTTCTATTCTGCGTTAAGTGTTAAATTTTTTTTTTTTTATTTTTTAAAAAAAAAATTTTTTTTTTAAAGGTGTTTATTGTTAGAGTAACTTATAGGTTAATGAACGATTATCTACACAATGATATCTTAATTTTTAAACAATTTGAATATTTCAAAGCCAATTCTGTGTTTTGATACTTTTCTCCTTTTTCTTCTTCTTTGCAGTCGTAGTTTCTAGTAATTCTAGTAGTTCTAGTAGTTTTTTTGTTGTAGTAGTTTCTGTTGTTAAAACTTCAGATTCCGATTCCGGACTTTTCTAAAATCTACTTCTGACTCTAAGAAAGCATTATTACTATCTTTTTAAATAACTTTGTGATAATTATACTATTTTGTAATTACAAGGTTCGTATTTGTCCTGATAATCCTGATTTTTCTGATCAAATATTTTGCCCAGAACTTTTTACTTTGTATAAAAATGTTAAAAACCATATCCCTTGTTTTCATTTCAGAATTATTGAAACCGAAAACCTACTTTAAAGTTTGATTACGGATGTCATGAACTCAATTACTAATTATAATTATACATTGGTATATTTAGGAATATTAACTTAATGATACTGTTTTATTTATTTTTTATTTTTACTGCAAAAGTACTTTAAAATTTTTCCCGATTTTGATTTAAAGCTATTGTGAGTTGTTCAGTATTGCTAAAATTATACTGCGAATTGTTAAAACTTTTTGTTTTAAACAAAGTAATTGTAAATTTAATTATCTTTTTAATTAATTAAATTTAATTATCTTTTGCGATAAAGTTTGCATTTTATACACTTAAAAAAAAAGATTATGCTTTTTTTTTTTTTAAAAAAAATTACTGTTTGCCTTTTTGATAATAGTCTTATGTTCCGAAAAATACTCTAATTTTGTCGTAATTTTTTTGAAAATGTTGTCCTGATTTTTTTTCAATAGTGGATAGCACTATGAATCCTGTAACTATAACTTTGTTTTTTGTTAATTGTAACTTAGTAATAATTATTCCCTGAATAATAATTTTTTACAGTAGCAATAACCAAAAATCCTTAATTTTCCATAAATTGAGCCGTTTTTTCTTTTTTTAATCTGTAAATCTACCTATACCTAAATTTTTATTAATCTGATAAAAATGGCAAATAAATAAATAAATAAATAAAAATAAACTCTTTAAAAGTTAAGTTGTTTTTGAGGAGGATAGTCATGGTTTCTGGTCACCATTCAATTTTGTTACCTAAAATTTTCAAGCACCGTTTTATTACCTTGAATTTGGTACGATATGCAGAGTATCATCATCCAGATGTTGTTCCTTTAAACCTAACATATTTGCATTTTTCTTTGTGTTGGATCGGACAAAAAAAAAAAAAAAAATTGAAATTATTCATTTAAAAATGTAATGCCAAAAATTATATAATGAAGAAGAGTAATTCAAAAGTAAACAGAATTGAAAATCTTATGTTGAACCATTCATGACGAATAACCATCGTCACCCTCATTTCATGAAATTGCAATCATCGATCGAACGCGATCCCCCCCCCCCCCAGATAGTATCAGCTCCAACTCACGCAGGAGCTCCGTTGAGTCACGGAAATGAAGAGTTTGTTGGGGCTTTTCTCTTCCTTTCTCAATAAATGGACTCACGGGACTCTCACTCACTCACTCACTCACCACCCCCATGGTGATCGGAATGAGTAATACCTTTTTAGAGATAGGGGGATACCCTCTTACGATGTTATGGTGATTGTCAACTTTCGTTTTGTTCTCGCTGTTCTATTGTGTGCTTAGAAAGGGAATGTTTTGACAGGATATTTAATTGTTACCAAGCTTTACCGATTGATTGATATTACAGTGTTTTACGAAGCTTAGTTTTTCTACAAAATTTTGTAGCTTTCTTGTTTCTCTCTTTTTCCTGAAGCATTAATTTGTGCTCCTTAGTATATCACTTCCATTACTTCGTTTTTGGCCGAGACGCAAACATATATATAGCACGGGAGTATTTACGGGACACCCTGTAAAAAATAAAGACATTTACTGTGCTTTTTCAAGTTTTCATTGCTTCTTTTTGAAGGAAAATAATAAATAAACAAATCATAGTAAAAAAAAAAAAAAAAAAAAAAAAAAAAAAACAGTAAGTGCCTTGCACATGAGGTAGAACTATAATTTTAAACTTTATGTACAATTTGGGCTTTAGAACGGTAAAATAATTTTAAAGTTACTGAACTTTTTTAAAAGTCGCCAGTTTTGTCATAGTTTCTCACCTAAATGAAAATTATCAAAACCAATGAATAATAACGAATTTTTTCAAAATATTATGATTCGAAACTATTGTATTATAAGTTCATTTCTGCTCCTGTTTTTGCGTTTATTTTGATGGAACCTCGACTTTTAAAAAACCTGTTGGTGTCTGTCGTTGTTTCTAATGCCGTTTGCCAATATCAGCACAGCCACACACACACCTCACAACCCTTTTTATAGGATGGACCCATTCATACATTCATCCTCAGATCGTAATTTTTGACCTGAACCAAAGAACGGTCTATCACTAATTCAGTTGCACCAGAGGCTTTATTTGTTACTGGAACATTGAAAACTGTGTTTACTTGGACACAGAGGACTACAGATTTAACGTGCATCAGTCAGGGATCGAACCCAAAACTTCTTGAAAATGTTCCCATCGCCTTACCAACCAGGCTATCCGGCCTTTAAAAAAACCTTCATTAGTAAGAGTAAATATGATAACGAAAGAGAAAAAAAAACTGCAAGTGAGAAACATTTCGTATGAATAAAATTTTTTCATTGTTTCTTCAATAAGTCTTCAAAATTTGGTTTTATGTTCGGCAGTTGAATTCGCAAGTCTGCAGTGGCTTCGTTTTTGCTGTGTATGCCTAGTAGTTTTTGTCGTTTTGGTTGAAATAGAATAAAATAAGCTGAATCATGGTTTTTGAAAAAGAAATGTTAGAAACTGTGAGAATGGTTATCAGAGAAAAATAATTCTTGAATTTTGTTTATTTTATTTTGAATTAAAAAATTCTATTAGAAATATTGATGCAATCATTTCTAAATGCATATCATTTTAGTAATTTATTCAATATATTGTTATTGAATTTTTTTTTTTAATATTGTAATTTTACACAAATAATTTCATAAAAATAACCTTCATATTAAATAAATAAGGGATTTTTGGTTGGATACAAATCTGTTACAGGTTACAGAAATCTTATTGGTAAAAAAAAAAAAAATCCTAACTCACGAAACTCTTGTAACTCCCTAGGGTTCTGCGAAACACCAATTGGGAACCGCTGTAGTAAGCACTTATATATTATATAAAAACAAACATAGCTTTAATAAAAACAGTCTATCATCCCAGTGCTTCTGTTTTTATCACCATGCATAGAAATTTACATTATGGTAATAAATATTCAAAATAAATAAGGAAAAAAAGAAGGAAACAAGTACCAAGCAGAAGTAGCATATAACTGTTAATTTTTATACTTTATAAATTTTTAATTTTTTATGCTTAATAACTGACCCAAACATTTGTTTAAAAAGGAGTAAAAAAAAAATTATGAAAATTTTATGAGTCCGAGCCCACCCGAGAACGAAACCTTTTTTCAGTAAACGTGCTGTTGGGATTTCGAACTCGGGCTGAGCCCTTCTCATCTGTCGTTTCTGCGTGTTTTAGAGTTGGTGATGTCATTGTGGGTGGTGCTGTAGGACTTACGAATACATTTTGTATTCATTTGGAAAGTTCTAAGAACTTGAAATTTTTGTCCAGATGATTCTAAAGTCAGAAGCTGATTATTTAAATTCGCGAAAGTTCAATATGAATGCATATGTTTTTAGCGTGCTAACGTGCTGTATGTCAGGATGGAGACAGAAACATTGTAAAACGTACAAAATCTTTATCTGATATTTTTGAATCACATAACATATTCGCTTGATTACTATGGGTTTTTGGTTCCTTACTGTTACATAACTACTAGCCTTAGCTCCCAACTTCTGTAGTATACTCCCACCGATTTGCAAAACGCTCTTAACAAAAGCATATTTAAACGGAAATTAAAGGAATTTTTATTTACTGTTAACGATAATGTGAACCTTCTTCTCCCCTGTATATTTCTAACTAAAAAATCTAATAATGGTGTCGCAGTTTTCCATTGTTGACGGTGCATTTTTATTGGCTGGAAAATCACATGGTAGGATCCAGTTTTCCCACATTATTTTTCATATTGGTTTGGTTGTCATAAGCATAAAATTGATATAAGTCATACATGTATTGTTTTCCTATTCACCTTATTCTCGACCGCGTTTCATGTTTTCCACGTTAGGCGGCAGAATTTGTAGAGGTTGTTTCAACTTCCGGTATAAGATTCAGGTGTAAGAATTTCTGCTGATGTAAACCAAATTGCGTAAATCCGCATCTTAACTATCATGTAATTGCAAATCAATTTAGGATAATTTCCCAAAGTACTTTTTTTATATCTTTATATGATATTTTAAAATATGAAGAACACATTTTTTCACAAAATCACGCCACAAAAATTAAATTAAGAAAAACTAAATATTCCGAGTATATACACACAAATCCGGCGTTTCAAAAGAAGAAATAGTCACTTTAATGTTATGACGTCAGAAGAGGACCTCAAGACTTCCGGTAGCGTTTTTTTTATTTTTTTAGGATAAATGGTGAATAAATATTTTTGTATTTTGTTTCCCTAATTTAAAGGTATTTATATAATAACTAATATGAATTACGGTTTTAAAGAGATTCGTTTAATGATTTAGAACTTAACTTTTAGTTTCTTGCACAGAGTGCAAACATTGTATTTAAAATATATCCGTCAGCAGAAAATATTAAATTACAGTTGTGAACTCCCCAAATTTGTTACAGCATTATACTTTTAATTCTAATGTTGTTTCAAAAAATGATTTATGTCCACTAATAGATCTTAATAGTATCATAAGGAAAATATTTGGACGTGGGATGTAGTGGCTGGCACAAGTGTTCTTTTTAGTACGCATATGTTTAATTGAATAATTTCAACTGTTTTGCGCCGAGAAACAACAATTTTTGCGAAGCACAATCATCGGGGTTGGTGAGCGTCAGCGAACTGGGGGTTTACTTATATTACAGTTTACTTATTATACTTTATTAAAGTCTACTTATTACCCCCTAGTTTACTTATATTAAACGATTAAACTACTTTTACTCCTATTGAAGGAAACCCTGTTTGCCATTATAGCATGATATATAGTACATAGTACTTTTGTTTATTCATTTTTGTGCGTCGTTTTTTTTTATTTCTTGGTGTAAATTTATTATTAATAGCTTTTATGTTACCATTATGGATCATGTGATCCTAGGTAACTGAATTATTTTTGTATATTTTCTTATAATAATAAATAAAATCTAATAATAATAATAAAAAAAATAACATTTACTACAGATGCATCCCTTCAAATGTTATGTTAGCGTTTAACTGCGGTTGACTACATAGTAAAGACTCTAAAATCCCTTATTCGTCAAATCTCTTTGCATTAAATGTGTAAACATGTGGAACAGTATTAAATGTAGAAAATTGCAGAATGTGGAAATATGGGATTTTCTTATTTTTGGTTGCAAAAAAGGTCCAAAAAAAAATAATAAAAAATAAAAATAAAGTTTTTACATGGTTTTTTAACAGTCCGATACTACGAAATTTGGTTGCCAAACTTACAAGAACATGTTAAAACAATATGTTATGAAATAATAATCGGATTATTATTTTATATACATAAAATGTGTTGTAATAACTTTCAAAAGAATGCAAGTCATATTTTTTTTTTTTTTTTTTTTTTTTTTTTACAAAAAATGTGACTTTTTTTTACTCTTTCTATATTACTTCACTTCTTTATCACATAACTCTACTGTTTGACAAATGTTTTAAAGTAGTATTCTCTATTGATTGGTTTACAAATTGTTCGTCTTCTTAGAACCGTTATATATCTTTCCAGTTTTCCATTTATCTTTTTTGAATTTAGTGTGTCTGGTGTTTCTTTTTCCTTTTCATGGTCAATGACTTGAGATAACGAGCTTTGATATCGATTTTTTTACAAAAGCTCTATTTTGCGCGATTTGGCTGTTCAGAATGTATTTTGTTTAAAATAGTTTTTGGAAGCTCTGTCGCCAAGGAAAATAAAAAAGCCACAGTTTAAGTGCCTTACACTTGAAGCAAAGCTATAATTATGAACTGTGAATGCCGTATTGCTCTAAATAATTATTTGGGTTTCAGAACGAACTGAAATATTTTAAGAGTTATTAAACTTTTTTAAAAATCGCCAACTTGGCGAGATTTTTCCACCCAGATAAAAATTATCAATTTCACTGCCTTATTCTCTCTCTTTTTTTTTTTTTTTACAGATTTTTATGAGCCTAGATAATGCTGCGTTGGAGTGAATTTTTAAGTATTGAAAAATTAGACCAAACGCTTTTCATTTTCACAAAACTGTGGCTTTCATATTGACGTTTTGCTCCATTTTCAGTGAACTGGCTAAAGATAGGCTAAACTTGAAATAACAGTCATGAGTAACTGATGCAAACTCACATCAATTATGCAAATAGCATATTATTTGCAAAAAAGCATCATTTCATGTGATTACAGAGCCTTCAAAAAACTACAATAAATAGGTTTTTTTGTGACCCTGTATTCGTTTTAATACAGTGGTTCCCACTTTTTTTTCGTTAATGGAACCCAAAATGATGAACCTTCTTTCGGCGGAACCCCAAATTGATAGGTAAAGAAAACAAAGACAATTTCGAATGTATTTACCAATAAAAGACTTAATTTTCAAATCACTTAATAAGAAAAATGAGGAATAATCTTAACATAGGTTTTATGTATGACAGCTAAATTCGAAGTCACCGAGTTGTATCTAGTCTTGTTATAAATTTGTTTCTTAAAAAAAAAAAAAAAAAAAAAAAAAAAAAAAAAAAAAAAACGAACGAACGAACGAACTGCTTTAAACGTTTGAAAGCGTTAGTAGGGAAACATATTTCGTTTTTAAGAAATTTGGCAGTTTTATTTTTATTTGAGAAACGTGATGAGAAATAATAATGAAAGTTTTATAAATGCATTATCTTTTCATAATTTATTCACAGAAAAATTATATTTATAAAATAAATTGTTTATTTCTTTTTCAATGGCGTTTTACTTTAAATAATTTCATAAGGTTAATCGAAATATGAAATAAATAATGGATTATTGATTGTATGTAACTTTAATTACAAGTTTCAAAAGTTACTGATTAAAACAAATGTTCTAACTTTCGAAACCTTTATAACTATTCTCCGGAACCCGAAGGTTCCGCGGAACACCATTTGGGAAACAAATCGCCGTTCCATTTCAACCAGAGTTCTTAACTGGGATAAAATATTTGTTTTAGAACTTGGAAAAGTAAACTACATAAATTTTGAAGAAGCTATTTTTTTTTTCAATTTCACTTTACATTCATGTCTTAACATGACAAAAACTTACTTAAAATGACAAAAATGCCATTTTGGGAGTTGTTTTCTCTAGGAATGATCTTTTCTCTCTCTCTGACTTTATTTATTAATAAAATTTAGTTTCACAGCCGTTTTATTTTCTTACCCTAAGTTAGACATGCGTTTGTACCATTGTGTCAAATATTTTGCACTTAGTACTAAAAAACAAGGTTGAGATTTTTTTCTGGAATAACTCATTTCTTCCAGGGGCTCTATTACCGTTTTTACGGAATTGAATCGCGGGTCGTAATCACGCTCTCGTGACGTCATAATTCCGCGAATGTCAGTATTACGATTACTTGATTCCGTTCGGATAAAGATTCCGAACTGAATTAATACGATTTTCATTCTGGCAAGTGGAACCATAGATGAAATCTATATTCCGGTAAGAGTTTATTTATTTTAGAGGTAAACATGGCGTTATTTTATATAATTCAATTAGCTACTGAAGAGCCTGATAGAAACACGATAAAGAAGAGGATTGATCTGGTTTAAAGGTTCAAAGTTTTAAGTTATTCTTAAAATTACTTTAAGAGCCAATTTAGACTGATCAAAAGCATTTTGTATTGAGCTTATCGAAAAAGCGTTGAGGTCACTTACATCACGCTGAAATGCTTTATTTGAAACTAAAGTACATAATTTCGTTTTTTTTACAGCTGAACTACCAATAAACTTATGAGACTTACATTAGAGAAGAATTTTAAAGTTTTCCGTTTCAAGTCAGGATGATTATAGCTCGCATGGGAGAAAAGAAAACGTATGCTGTTGCCAGATTAATATATAGGAATAATTCTAATTTTCTAATTGGTCGCAGTTAATCCCGCCTGTTAACCTCACTTGTCTGGGAATTGTACAAAATTTCGATTTCGGATTCCGAGATGTTGCGGAAAAGAGTGTTTTACGAAAAGGGCAATCCGATGAAAGCCCGTTTCCGATCGGAACCGCTTCACAGCAGAATTAATTTCGGTTAGTTGATAATAAGCCACCTTTATGCTGAAATAAACCGGATGAAACTAGATGAAATGGAAGAAAATAGAAATTCCGCTTCAATTGTTTAACTGTACGATGATCATAATAGTTTAATTTTAAAATAAATAAAATTTAGTAAATAACAGAATGTTATATTTTTTCACATTTACTTTTTAAAAAGAAGTATATTTATTGTATTTGTAAAATTTTTTTCTTTAATTACTTACGTATAAATACTCAAACCAACTCTTAAGAAGTGCTATACAGATCAACTGTATCGTTCATCAGCGTGGTACGATGTTGAATAACATTTTTATTTGAGTTTAATCAACATGTACGATTTGAAGCAAAAACGATAATATGGTAAAATTTGACACCTAATGCACACAATTCTTTACTTTGTATCAAATGTTAATAGATATAACAATCCTTTTATCTATTGAAAATGTCAAAGAATATTTTGTCGATTTTCAATGCAAAATTTTTAAATGAATTGATGATAATAATTGATTATTGAATTGATGAATAATGAATTAATCATAATTGATTTTATACATATTTTAATTTTACCTAGTAATTGATATTCTTATATATTCATTTTTTTAAACATTATTTGCTTTCTTTTCTTATTTCCAATGTACATTTTTCATTCTTTGTCATACAATGAAAAAAAAATTTTTTGTTGTTGCTTTTCTTTGTTTTTAGATCTTTTAATTTGAGCGTTCCATGCACTAATACTTAGTTATCTCTTTTAGATTTCTGATGCTGTGACCTTATCTTTGTAATGTCTTCACCATGGCTAAAGTTATGGACCAACCTTTATCGGAAGAAGCGGGCAGTGATAATGAAGAAATTAACAAGCTGTTCCCCAGGTGTCGACCACGCAGCGTCGTCTCCAGCAGTGATTTCAACCAGAACAACATCAAAGATCACCACAGAAAGCTGTCAACAGCCAGCAGCGACAGCACTATGAGCAGTATTATGGACAAAGCTAACGACAACTATCTACCCCACAACAACCAGGATCATCAAGAAGTGCTGGGTAATAACCCTGCTTCAGATATGAGTGAAACGTCTTCCTGCTGTGGAGGGGATCAACCGCCACCCCCTCCTCCTGCCGAGGTGAATGAAGACCACTCGGTGATAAGCGCCTATGACTACTGTGATTATGACGGTGGACTACTGTGCACCACTACCTCTAACACGAACAACAAAGAAGAGGTGCGCAGCAATTCCACATCTTCCATGACGTGCGAACGGCGCGACTTCAACGATGATGTGGTCTACGATCATGAACTCGATGTTGGGTACCACATGGACCCAGGGTTTTGCCTTCGCGAAAGTCGCATCGAAATAGCTGGTGGCCGAGAGATATTCTCGAAGAGCCGTAGCAAGCCTTCAAAAAAGCGGCATGGTGACGATGTGACTTATCACCACCAACAACGTCTCCCCCATGACCACAGTCAAAGCAATAGCGTTGCTTCAAAATCCGAAGACTATAAGCGTTTCAGTGCCGACGTTATGTACGACGATAAGCTGCGACGTTATATGTACAATATGTGTTCTGGTTCCGTCGATAAACTGCACAATTGTGCCAAGTATCGGACTGAGTCGTCGTATATTATGGAAGAGAGAAGTCCTGAACATTTACCTAGTGTAAATGGACGCGTGTGCCTAAGGAAAAGTTCTTCAGTGCGCGGCTTACAAGACTTGCATTCGGATTCTAAACATTCTGGACATTTAGTGTATGAAGCGCCTGTGAACAATGCTGAAGTAGTGTACGATGATATCGGCGAACTGATGGATCAGAGAAAGAGTGATAATGTATCGACTAGTAACTGTTTCGGAAATATTAGTCGTAATGGATTGCATGTTAAAACCGCTTCATGTGAGTCAGACTATTCCACATACAGTGGTAAGGTACTGGAATCTCCCAACAGTGATACTGACCAGTCGTTTCGTATCATGCATAAACCGCACATCGGTACTTTAGATATCAGTTCACCGATATCACCCTGTGGTGGGCTATGGGGCATGGATGGTCTGCCTTCACATAACGATAGTTTAACGAATTTAAGTCAAGAGGAGGAGATGGACACGGACTCAGAACCTTCTTCGCCTGTCAAACAAGGAATTGCGCGACTTATTGGCAATGTTCCTATTGCTGAATATGAGGGTTCTCCTCGCCGTTATGGTCCGCGTCCCGGCTATCCACACCGTGTAGCTTCTGACTGTGTTGAGGAAACGAACAATTCTGAAAAATCTCCTCATCCGTCTACTTGCGAGGAATTACTAAAAGTGATAGCGGGCAATAATAAAACCATGGTGAATGGTAGTCATAAAAATAATTCGAATCAGTTCAAAAATTCTAGTGAACTTTTCGAATGCAACAACCATGATACGGAAGCTCAGAACATTTTAAAAGAATTTTCCTGTAAAAGTGAAAGTGCGGACATTTCTGGTAAACTTGTTGCTCAGGACTCCGAATTTAGTGAATTAGACTATAGACTTTATCGTGTGAATACTGGTAGTTCCTATGTCGGCCGTCGCCTTGCTCAGTCAACGGTTGGTGGTGAAAATGAGGACAGTCCTAAGCGTAACGAAATAGTGAAATTAGTAAATGGCGATTTGCCCCATGTGACTAAAATTTCAGCAACTACGCCAGACTGTTTGCCACCGCTTTGTGAGTCCGAAACCCCTTCTCCTACTGTTAAAGACGTTTTACCAAGTGCTACAGCTGGATCTGCGGCTAGTGTGTTTTTGCCTAATGAGCAAGAACTTATGTTGCTGCACGAGAGCGTGCACCAGCATACGCTTCAGGTGGAGATGGTTGACCAAGATCTGGAATCCATCAGCACCTATCCTGGGACTGAAGATCTTGGCGAAACTGAAGTTGGCGAGCAGGTGGACCACACTCGAAACTTCACACTATCCCCCGAAACTACTGACTGTGATAGCAACGACGTGGAGAGCGTCGTTTCTCTGGAGGGCAGTATGAACTCAGGTGGCCGGCTCATGAGTAGTATGCCAGTTCTTGAAGATGGACTGTCCAGCGGACACAGTAGTGATCCGGATACTAGTGAGGACGAGTATTCGGATCGTGGCTGGTCGGAAGGCCGTAAAAGGTCTTCCGATAACTTCGATAAATCAACTCTTGCCTTGATTAATAAGCAGATCAGTAAGATAGAACAGGAGTTTTGTAAGCGTCCACCTTCCAACAATATGGTGTCTTCGGAGAAAATGAATCATCACGATGTTGCGGATTATCTGTGGAGGCATTCTTGTAATTCCCAACATCTACAAGATGTTGACCTTAGCTACTTTGATGTACTCAGTAAGTGAACATTTATATTATTAATTAAGTAATAACATTTTTTATCAACTTTCTAAAGCGTTGTTTATTAGCATTAATTCTTTATTTAAAAGTTCTCGAAATATTGGATTTCGAACGAATACATTTAATGTATAGGTTGGTTAGACGATGAATGTGCGCAGGTTGCCAAGTTAATCTAATGCATTACACTCTAATACAGTGGTTCCCAAACTTTTTTGACCCATGGACCCCTTTTTATAATCAAAACTTGCCCACAGACCCCCAAGTGAAAAACTGCATATATGTACAGTATAAAAATTACAAATTAAAAAAAAATATATTTTGTTGAAGAACTATTTATTGAAATTATATCTTTTGTTTAAAGTGAAATAAAAAAAATTAATGACTTGGATGAACGTAATGAGATTTTAAGAGTGTATGTATGTGCGGCTCAATGTTTGTGAGCACTAATTTCTATTAATTTATTAATTATTATTTTGTAATGAAGTTCATTACGGCACTGAAACTAGGAGAACAATATCCTCTTCCCAAGTTTCTTTTATACAGAATAAGTTTTGCAACAAACGCAGTTTAGTTTTGATTAAATTTAATTTTTCATCTTGTAGTTTCAAATTAGTAACGTTTAGTTTGGCAAATGTACTGAAAATACATTCGCTGCAGCTTGTTTTAAGTTAGCCAGAAAACCTCGAAATCTTCCTACCGTTGCCGGAGCACCGTCAGTAGCTACAAAAATGATATTAGTCAAGGGTATAGCTTTTAATTCAGTCAATAGCGTTTCACCTTTGCTATCGCCTTTCAAACATTCAGCAAATAACAATTCTTGGTAAAATTTGTATTCTTTTACAAATCTTACATAAGCTAAAAGTAAAAGCTTCGTTTCCTGGATAAATGGACTCGTCAAGCTGTATAGAAAATTCAGATATTTTTAAGTACTCACATAAAGAATTTTCTACGCACTGAGATATTTTGTCAATCCTTCTTTGTACATTATTATTACTCCTTGGAATTCTTTTTACAATGTTAAAAGCTGGTTTGTGCAACCCGGTGAGTATTATCTCACTTACAGCTAGTAAAATAAGTTTTTCAATAGTGTGAGGATTTCCGGACTTTGCAATCATGTAATATATAGAAACAAGCGAAACTAAGAGAAACATGCAATTCATCATCACCTTGCTAGATGTTGTCCCTATAAGTTGTTGCAGTGACAGTGTTTTCAGATATTTTTCTTTGACTGTTAGAAAAATAATTAAATCTTTATCTTTTTTGTCACTGTTGATTTTTATCAATTGTTCGTTAAACTTGGAATGTTTCATTGAATCACTTGTTATAGTTTTATTACATAGAAGACACATAGGTAAAGTACTATTTCCTGGTGAAGAAATAAAGACATACTTTAAATATTCAACACGGTATTTTCGGCGTTTTTTCTTCGACTCATTCATACTGTTATCTCTTAAAAAGGGAACAAAAGATATAAGAAAATTTGTAAATCAACTGTTTAATTTGTAACAAACCACTGTTAATAATTATAAGCTCCCACCTTTATTTATAGTTTACTTAGGACATAAAAATCGCTACTATTTTATTTATCGTAATATCCATAATAATAAAAACCAATTACAATTTTATTATTTTATATTAAACCTCACGCGGACCCCCTGACGTTGTTCAGGGACCCCTAAATCAGTTTTCATTTTTCGCGGACCCCCTAGATGTTACCGCGGACCTCTGGGGGTCCATTTGGACCACTTAAGGAAACACTGCTCTAATACAACGTGTTCCGTATTCACCAACCTTTTTTTTTATAAATCTATTTAATATCCCTGAAAAATTTTAATTAAAAAAAAACTAAGCGCGTTATGAGTTTCAAATTCATATTTAAGTGAGAAAGTACCAAAAAATATTCTAAACCCTCCTCAATACCTATTGAGACTGAAGAAATTGGTGCTGCTCGCTTAACCCTTTGACGCAAATGGAAACACCGATATCTCTTTTTTACATATATATTTTTTCTGACGCTCTAATTACAAACAAAGATATGGTTTGGTATTTTCGAATCATAAAAAAACAGTCTACTAAAAAATATCACCGGAATAATATTTGTACTAAAATATAAAATCCAAAAAATGTAGTTTGAATTTTTTTTCCATTCCTATTCAAAAATTTTTGAATAATTGATTTTGTGAAGTAAAGAAATTTCAATCATGAATAATTGTGTCTTTTAGATCTAAATAACTGCAAATAATTGCAAATTTGAAAATTTTTTGTTTGGAAGTGAGCCGTGTTAGAAAGATTTTACCTTTAAGGTAGAAAATGGCACCTGGGTTTCATGCTGTATTTCTTAACTGTAAATTATTAAAATGCTAAATAAATTATTCTTAACTTAATTTGATCTAAATTAATACAAAACAAAGAAAAAAGTATAAAAAAATATGTGTAATAAAAATTTTTGTGTCAAAGCACTAAGGGGAAAATATCAAAAGGGTGGAGAAGGAGGGATAAAATGCTAAATATACTTTCAGACATCTTTATTTAGTTTCCACAAATTGGTCAGGGTGGCCACAAAAGCAGGGAAAATTCGGGTAATTTTTCTAAATCTTAAAAAAGTCAGGAACCCAAAGATACTGGAAAAATGAATTAATTTAAGTTAGTTCAATATTTTTTTTTCTCCAAAAAAGCTTTATCTTGTGTCAACTCTAATTTTAGAAAACTATTTAGTTTCAACTCTAATAGCAAGTATAAGTATTATGTATAATACGTAACGTTATATAACTCTAATAGCAAGTATAAGTAATATGTATAATACGTAACATTTTTATACTATGTATAAATGTTACGTATAATAATAAAATGTATGATAATACTATGTATAATAATACTATGTATAATATGTATAAAAAGTATTAACTAAAATAAAAAGAGTTTTGTTATAATTTCCCATAATGTTGCTTTTGTTTATTTCATAGAACATATTTAAAAAAAACATTAGCTGTTTTATTATTTATTATCTTATTGAGATGTTTATATTGGTATAAAATAAAGATGCAATAATAATTTTGCTTTGGATAAAGCTTTGATATTGGTAAGTTTAAAGGGTCCCGAAATGTTGAATACCCATGATATACACAAAATTACCCATCGAGTTCATCGCGTGTAGCAATTTGTTTTATTTTCAGCATATTTGGCTATAAGTTTTATTTCCAGCGGGGGAAATTTGTCTTGTTAAACAGATGATTCAAATGCGGTATTAACATAATTTTGTTTTGTACTGTTGGAAGTTGTAATTTTTATTTGTTATCGTTTCAGGTCAAAAGCCTGGTGAAACGAGTCCCAGGTTGCAGAACAATGGTGTCCATGAGGATTGCCCGAATGAGAAGTCTGGCAATGTCTCTGATGCCATCAAAGAGATCAAACAGGCCATCCAGATGAGTAAAAATATTCAGCTCAAAAGCACCCATAGTGGCAATAACTGTGATGGTCCCAACCAGCCTGTTTGGGTTCCCAGGTGAGCTATATTCATGTTTTTTTTTTTTTTTTTTTTTTTTTTTACTGAGTATTGTATTTAACGTTTAACGCTGCCTAAACGAAGACACTAAGTTCTCATTGTATGAAAAAATAATCCTAGTTAATTATAAAAATAATAAATATTTTGAAAAAAATTTTTTTTCTTGAAAAAGGCTTAGGTAAGCATGAAAGGGTAGGAAGTTTTGCGCATTATTTACGCTGATCATAATGAAGGTGGCAGGATACCATGAATGTATTTTTGTAATATTTCAACGGCCTTATTGTATTTTTATCATTACCAATCAGGGGTTTGTTTAGAAGAAATTTGGGTTCGTTAACGGACCCTTCACAAAATATCTTTTCATAAAAACGGACCCTTCACAAAATATTTTAACTTAAAAACGGATCCTTCACAAAATAATTTATCTTTTAATCGGACCCTTCACAAATTTGTTTATCTTCATTATTGTTTTGTTAATCGAATAAACCCTTCCCAAGAAGGGGGGGGGAGAAAGACAGATGCAAACTAACTAAGTTTTGTCTTCAGCAGACGCTTCTTCCTTCATTTGCCCAAAATGAATATTCTGCGTTCAGCAGTATAGGCTAAATACCAAATATTTGTATGTTGCATCTCGAATATGGTAGCAGCAATTGCTGTTTATTTTTTAAAATTTAATTTTTTTAAATTATAATTTTACAGTGGAGCATAATCTTGTATGTCTTTACAATTTAAAAACTCCTTGAAAAAGGTTTTTTGCAATAAACGGACCCTATTTGCACAAATTCACAAAAGCCGGACCCTGATTGAAAGAATGTGACTTAACGTTTATTTTATTATTCACGAATTACGAGTATTTTTTTCACAATTTTACAAAAACGGACCTTTCATAAAAATGTATAGACAGACCTCTGCCAATGACATTTCATCGGATACATTTCATTCTAATGGATGTTGCCTGTTTCTCCTGGTCTACTGGTTTAATAAAAATTCGCCTGGTTTTTGTACATTTTAGAAAATTCCCTAAACGTGTTAGTTTTCTAAAAAATAATCCCTATTGAAATAGAATTTTTGCACAGATTATTGCTTGTTTTAATAATTAAATAAGTATTACTAATACATAATGAAACGTGCCTCATTTATATAAATCAGCTTAAAACTTTTTCTGCTCTAAAATATTCAGTTTATTTTTTTCCCTTCAGAATACTCCCTTTTTTAAATTAATTAAAAACTCTTTTAAACTACCTTTGATGAATTAAATGCATATTACTATTCAAAATTATAAGTAAACATAATACATAACATTTCAAGTTTGTTTAATGTCTATCATAACTGGAAAACACTGCAATTTTTCTATTTTGATGCCAAATATTGCATTTTTTTCTATTTTTCCTAAAATTCCCCGTGTGTAAAAATATTTATTACATTATGCGACAATTATCATGAAATTTATATTTCGTAAAATCTACTGGATTTTTTCCTATCCATGTTGGAAGCTACGGTTATGCTACTAATAATGATTGTAATATAGGTTCTCAAGCTTTCTATAGTTGATAATTTTTCAAATAAAATTTTATCTTCTAAATAAGTGCATTCAACAAGAATTATTTTTAATATTAAAAAGTTGTCAAATTTAGCGATAAAATAGTAAATAAAAAGCGTTTTTGGTAAAATCATTGATGTATATGGTAAAATAATATATATATATATATATATATATATATATATATATATATATATATATATATATATATGTGATAACTGGGCCCCAGCCCCGTTATTTTTGGATGATTATTAGTCAAGTTTGGAGAATTCAGAAGGCCATACTTCTTTACAAGCTTTTATTGACTTGTTCGATGGTAAAAGCAGAAGTCTCACCCACCCTCCCAGCTGGAGGGGGGTGGACCAATATCAAGACAGTAGCGGCGAAGGTTAGATTGGCAACATCATACAGCAAAAGATTGCTCCAGCATTTTATACTAATAGAAAGGAGGTGAAAAGGCTCAGTCACTGCATAGTTTGTAACTCTACGCATCATCGATAATCATTTAATGCTTTCTAATATGGAAGTGAAAGAGGGACAAGATTCTAAAAATAACTCCTCCTTTGAAATATAAATCTAATTATAATTCAATGGTATGTTTTCAGCCTTGAAGTCCCAAAATAGAATTTCTACACCTATTCTTTACCAAAGACATTTTATGAAAACGAAAGAGTTTTAATGCTTTTATTAATACAAAAGTATTTATAATTTTTGTATATATATATATATATATATATATATATATATATATATATAATCTTGAAATCCTGTTGTTCCTTCAAAACTTTAAAACAATATAGCTAGCTGAAAGTAATGCTGTCATTATATATTAATCGAATATTTTAAAATAACGGATCGTTGCATTTAAATTGTTCTTTTTGATCTCAAGCAAAAAAGTCTTCAAATCAAAAATTTTGCCAAACGCAAAAAACGCCAACTGCAAATGCCAGTCTTTAAAAAAACGCCGCCTTCTAAACAGTTGAGTCTTTATTGCTGTCATTAAAAAGAATATATATGCTTTGTATGTACGCTTTATTACATAATTGCACTTTTTCGACTCTTGTATTTTATTAGAAATTTTAAAAGCAAATATGGCTTGTAAGATTCTATGTTAGAGATATTCTTTAAATTCCAGGATATAACATGACAAATTTCCCTTACTTACTATGAAATGATAGCCATAATTTTAGGCCGTTTTTTCCCCCGTGTGTTTGTTCAAGGTTTCTGCAACGTATCATTTATATGCGCTTTAGAAAATTAAGTGGCGCGTAATCGGAGCTTCAATAACATCCAATCATGTGGATGGTAAGGCAATGAAGTTTAATTAGATGGGTAAGAAGTTCTTCTAGTTGAGCTAAAATGAATATTCATGTAGGGGTTGACGCTTTAGTTTTCTCACAAAATCTCGCAATTCATGAAAAGCGAGCGAGTTTACTCACTAGATTATAATATTCATTCTATGCTACTAATGAAATGAAGATTTATCTAAAAATTTTTACTTATTTTAACTTGTAAATTAGAAATACATATTCCCCAAATTATTGTACTAGTTTGATTTTTCCTCTTTAATTTCGAATTCGTAGTGTCATTATTAAAGAAATAAACTTTTCAGGAGTCTTGGATTATTTTTACAGTGTTTAATGTATACATAGTTGACAAAAAAGGACTAATAGCTGAATAACTCTTGATCAAATGATCGGATCTTCACGTTCTAGGACTCGATCTTAATGTTTTGACGGAATGACCTCAAATATGTTGATGTGACTTTTTTAAAATTCGATTTCTCAGAAACTATTCGACAGATTCTGCAAAAATTTTGTATTTTGTCAAGTGAAATGACAATCTTTAATATGATGTAAAACATTTTTACCTTTTAATTCGAAATTATTTTTGACTAACTTTTTAAAAGTTATTAACTTTTTTAAATAGCCAATTTGGCGACATTTTTTCGCCTAGATGAAAATTATCAAAATTACTGCCTTATTCTCAGTTTTCGTAAATTTTTTTATGAGCCTAGATAATGCAGCATTGGAGTAAGTTTTTAAATTTAAAAAAATTAGACCAAAAAGGCTTTTCATTTCCACATATCTATGACTTTTCCCCTTATTGACGTTTTGCGCCCTTTTAAAAATAAGCAAAGGCAGCACTGACTTTAGATAGGCTAAGCTTTACCTCACAGTCCTGAGTAACTGTTGCAAACGCATAACAGTTATGAAAATAGCATATTATTCGCAAAAAGCATAATTTCATTTGACGACGGAGCCTTCGAAAAACAGCCTTACCCGCGGTCTAAAGCCCAAATAATTCTTAACGGGAAAATGGTATAGTTTATAACTTTGATTAATAAAATTATAACTTTGCTTTGAGCGTAATGCACTTAAACTGTTTATTTTTTTTAAAATTTTTTATTTTCCTTGGCGACAGAGATATGATAAACGATGTTTATGAATTTCATTTAATTGAAAAAATCTCGCCAAATTGGCAAGTTACTGAAAAAGTTTCATATATACTAGTAATGCCGTACCATACCCTAGTAATAATTTTATTTTGGCTCCATATGGGTTCAATATGGGTCCTACAAGAACATGCACTGAAGGACCAATATTGTCTATATATTTTTTAATATTAGTCCAAGAATGGCCAATATCGGCTAATATATAAGGGTTCATATTGGCTGTAAAATATCGGGTGAATCGGACAATTCGATCTAGGGCTGATATCGGAAAAATAACAGCCCTTTGAATATATATATATATATATATATATATATATATATATATATATATATATATATATATATATATATATATATATATATGTATATATATATATGTATATATATATATGTATATATATATATGTATATATATATATGTATATATATATATGTATATATATATATGTATATATATATATATGTATATATATATATGTATATATATATATATATATATATATGTATATATATATATATATATATATATGTATATATATATATATATATATATATATGTATATATATATATATATATGTATATATATATATATATATATGTATATATATATATATATATATATATATGTATATATATATATATATATATATATGTATATATATATATATATGTATATATATATATATATATGTATATATATATGTATATATATATATATATATGTATATATATATGTATATATATATATATATATATATATATATATATATATATATATATGTATATATATATATATATATATGTATATATATATATGTATATATATATATATGTATATGTATATATATATATATATATATATATATATATATATATATATATGGGAGAGTGGTAGCCCCGCCCACTTAAGGAGTATTGCTTATATTTCTGTATAATATTGAGTAATAATCAATATTTTTGTATGTTTATATTGTTTTATCATCTAATTAAATAATGCAAAAAGAATAAACCAAAAAAAGAATAGTTTAACTTAAAAAAATAGAAATTTAAAAAATTTGACTACTGTATTCAACATATTTACAAAACTATTGTTTACCATGTTACCAGCTGCATAAATACTTGAAACTTTGAAAATAATCTTTTTTTAATATAACAATTAATGTCCGATGGCCCATTGACTTGAAAAAATATTCTATACATATGAAATTGACAGTGGGCGGGGGTACCCGACACTCCCCTATATATGTATATACATATATCGTTTTTATTATTGCCAATAAAAATTATGGCAGTATATTTTTTAAAACAATTTCTTGGAAACAAAGTGTGCAGTTTTTTTTTTTAAAACGAAAAATGTATGAAGGAAAATTAATGTGAAGAAATGTACGATTAAAAAAAAAATATAGTAGAGGTAAAATTGTAGTAAAAAGTTACCTTTCGAACATTATTTTTTATCGATTACGGTGCATGATATAACAATTTCTATAGGCATTGGCGTCATTTTTATCTCCAAAAAATTCCGCGAATGAATTCTTTATTTTCCTTAAATCTTTTCTTCGGATTTCCCCTATCGATAGAGCTGATGACGTTCACCCAGTTGGCTTTTGTCCATCGTTTCAGTTTAAGGCTGGAGTGTTCTGCTGGCTGTGTTCCATAATATCTCGATTACTTTGTGCCGTCTGGAACATTTTTGCAAATCTTAAACGCTTCCGTCTCTCTCTGTGTTTAACAGAATTATTGTACTCGGTAGGCATTTGTTATCTGGTAAATTTGCACAAATGCAGATGTGTAATTTTGATCGTGATGAACTTGAGCATATTAAAGCAGTTGAAATAGGAAATAAATTGCTTTCTATATTTTATTTTTAGGAGAGATTAAAGGCAATTTTTTTTAAACCCATTGCCATTTGATTTTTAGAGAATATTGCAAATTTTTTTCGTCTGCTTTTGTTAAAGACGTATAGTGACGCCAAAAATATTATAATAATTGAAGGTTGTAATATTTTCTGTTTTCAAATTTCTAAACATATGAATGTATCTGGTATTTCGTACTTAGTATTTCAAAGTACCCGGTATTGGAAAGAAATGCACCTTAGTTATCAACTAATACATTTTGTAAAATCAACGATTATATGTCGTGTACACCACTTTAAAAAGAAAAAAAAAAAAAAATTAAAAAAAGGAGAAAAAAAAACTGAAAACGTACAAAAAATTATAATAAAAAAATTACTATAAACAAAAAAAAATTACAATTAATAAAAAAATTACAATAAATAAAATACTATTAATTGGAATTTGCATAATTGATGAAGTAATAGGATATACTAATTATGTATCCTCATTTCTACACCCATGCTTCCGGCGAACATTGTTTGCGAGATCGATCTTATTTGAAAATATTTTACTGGGTGTTCACAAGAATTGCTTTGAGCGCAGTTCACCAACCCTTCTCAAGGGGGCATAAAATGTTAGAAACACAGTTCACTAGGTTTTGGAAAACCATTAGCGCAACCCGCTATCACCGATACACTGGACAACAACCCACCAAGTTTTTATTAAAATGAAAGATGCCGGATGAATCGGATTTACCACACCAAAGGGGGAGTGAGAAAATAATATTAATTATATCTAAAAGTAAAATGAAAAATTTGTATAACAATATTAGTTCTTTTCATTCTTTTTTATTTTTCTGAGTCATAATTATTTTTATTGAAAAAGAGTTTACCACAATCGCTGTGCAATCAATACATGAGTTGTAATTGCTATGCGGTGTCTTTTTAAACTAGCATTTTGAAAGGCATGCAGTTGTTGAAGAAAGTAAATAATTCGAATAATAATACTTAGTTACTCCATCAATCCTTAATTTTTGTTTAAGTTAAGTATAATTCCTAGCTCCGCTTGAATTTTTTTTCTTGAGAAGGTATTTGAAGGTTTACTTCTTTTAAAAGAAACAACGTACGTTTTATTGTAAAGAAAGCAGCATAACCGAATCCCCTCCTCATACAGTACAAGACGGATTTTTTACAGCTGTTTAAATTCAGTGAATCGGTTATTGTGTAAAAGAAGGGAAACTTGTGTAGTTGGTTTCATAAATTTTGCGTCTGAATCACTAATCGCTAAAATAAAATTATAGAAATATGGTATATTTTATATTACTAACTATAACTCATATTTTTATAATCAGATTAAATAGGGTGCGTAACGTTTTTAAAAAGTGCTTAATTTTCCCTTTTTTTTAAAATGAGATTTTTCCTTTACCGTGAATAGCAAAAAGACACAGTTCACATTGTGCTATTCAACGGTTTCGCAATTAATTCAACCCCAATCTATTTCGGCGTATTGTCACTCCGTAGCGTATGAAAACGCCATTCGTTTTACATGATTCAAAATTTCATGATTTTTGACAATTGTCAAAAACAATGTCGAAAGTTTATTTTATTTTTTTTATTGACATGACGGTTAAAACAAGATAAAACTGTCAATTGTCAAACTTTCCAACCCTGCCTAATTATGATAAGTGATTAAAAATAATATTGAATGCTTGAAAAGTGTTTAAAGGGTGCTTATTTTTTGTTGAATCATTTGGCTACGCACCCTGCTAAAAATCAACTAGAAAATAACTATTGTGCTAAAAAATGAAATAAATTAATCAAATTCTAATTGCATAACTCCTTTTTTCATTTTTTTTTTTTCATTAATGTAATTTTTATCTTTCTAGAATTTTTTTCCTCTGTTGTTTTGATGTGTTTTTTCTTTGATAAATAATTGCAGATGCTTTCAATATGTTTTGATTTTCTTATTTTTGTAGGTTATCTCAATCTAGTAAAACTAAAGATGGATGTCACACAGATGGCCATACAGAAAGGAACCCAGAAGATGGTATGTTAATCTTGTTTCGATTGTTGCCTTCGTTATAACTTAAGTGAAAGGTGATGAGTTGTGATAGTGAACCGCAACAGAACTTAAGTTGAAATGAATAAATCTCGAACTAATTAGTCAAAAAATTGTCTAGAATTTGACTAATAATAAATTTCAAAACTTTAATTGGTGATATTATGATGATAAATTCCATTAAGTGGTCAGAAAACGATTAATACTTGCATTTTCAACAGGCACCTGGTATCAGAAGATTAGAGCACTTTAGTTAATCGTAAATTGGACGGAATTTGATTGGCGATAATTTTTATTCGTCATTGCATGACGATACATTTTTTTCGTAGAGGTCTGAAAACAATTAAAACTTGCAATGTTGTCAAACATGAACTTAGGTAAAGATTTGAGCGCTCTATGTAACCAGAAATGGTAAAAAATGTCGGTTACATTTTCATATACTCGAAAGCGAGTATTGAGTGACTAAAAACACAATAAAAATTTTATTAGTTAAATATATTTTTTAAAATAAAATTAGATTTCGCGTAAATTTGCAAAAGTTACTAAAATAATGTGTTTAATAGTTTTTAAAATAAACTGTTATTATTAAATCCTTTGTTAAATATATTTTTTCCTATAAGTATATAAGTTTTAATTTTTCCCTTCTGAATACTAAGTCATCTTATAATGAGCTGTGTTTAACTTAATCTTCTTTTAATTACTTACCTAATTAGGAAAAGTCTTAATATCTCATTTGCACTAAGACTTGTTGCGAATTTTAAATGATATTACTTTGATAAAAAAAAAAAAAAAATGTGTTTGCAATATTTTTTTATTTGAAAATTTTAAACTCGTTTTGAATGTAATTAATTTCATTTAAACTATAGAAAGGAGAATTTATAATCTCAATGATTTAAGCTGAATGTTTATATGTGCTTATGTATGTATCTCATACAAATCCGCAATTCTAAACCGATCCGCGCTAAATTTAGAGTATATATGTCCGAAGACGAATCTATTTTAAAATTCCTATTTAGTCTATTTTAAAATTTCCACCGGTTCCTAAAGAAAGAGTTTTCCATAGGATTTGATAAATATTTTAGAATATAAGTGCTTATAGCCATGGTGGTTCAGGGGATAAAGCTTTCGCCTTCCAATGAGATGAGCCGGGTTCGAATCCCAGCGATGGCTGGTCGATACGAATTCCGCTCCCGGATCGCAACGTCCACAGTGACGTAAAATATCATCATTGGTAGACGGATCATACGTTGTCCTCTGAGACGGAGTCCTCTTGCCCCCCGACTAACGTTGTGATTTTCGTGGTTTTTCTCTCCATGTAACGCAAATGCGGGTTATTTCCATCGAAAAGTACTTCGTGAAGTCAAGTGATCTAGTAGCTCCCTTTTCTTCCGGATTGGGGTCAAAACTACAAGGCTACGGAGTTGAACATTTGTTGTCATAAACCCGAAATTGGGTCGGATGTTCAACGACAATTATAAAATAAAATAAAATATATGTACTTGCAGCTCTAATCATTCAAAAATTAGTTTTAGCGAAATTTTTTGAATAATTTATCTTTACTTTCTTAGGTTAAGTCATCACGAGTAAAATTAACGTTAATTTTGGGACGTATGATGCTGATGTCAATGCATTCAGCATCATACAAATTAATTAAAAAAAAACATTAAATTTTAAAATACAACTAATAAAATAAAATTTAAGTTATTTACTAAGCCATGGGAAAATTGTAAATTCTGAAATAAATAATAACAACAAAAATAAATGGATAAAGGTTGTGTATTAGATGCCATGAATGTATATTATAGGGATAATAGGGTGCTTATCCTTTTTTGAGGGCAGTAAAAACCTCAGTACGTATATTAGTCATCTACATTGATATAATAGGTTCTCATTACCACACAGCTATAATGGCAAACCAGTAGTATTAAAATTTCAGCGACTTCGGCCGAAAAGTTTTAGAAAAATCGAATTTTGAAAAAAAAAAAAAAAAAACGGAACCATTCGACCGATTTTGGCCAAATTTTTATTTTGCGATTTAAAATTACATTCTTTAAAATGATGTAAAAAATTAAACCTTACAATTCAAAATTTTTTTTTAACTGTTATGTATAAAAAAATATTTACTAAAAGTTATGTTTTGTTATGGAATTATCTTTGGATAAAATAGTTTTATAATTTCGTGCAAAATTGTTTCTATGCGCTTAAGAAATTCTTGAGGTATGGCGAAGTAAGCAGAAAGTAAAATTAACATTAAGTGGTCCAAACTTTGGACATCTCTCTTGACCGAACTATGAAGACTATATTTTCCAGATTGTAGTTACCCCTTATGTTTTGGAGGTCAGAAATCCGAATTCGTCGGGAAAAAAAAGGTATGTTTATTCAGAGAAAGTACGTTGTTGTGTGATTTCGTAACTTAGAATATCATCTGCACGAATTAGTTAACATAGTTGAGATCATCCCTTCGAATCTTTAAGATTGAGTCCTAAAAGTGAAGATCCCATCATTAGATCAAAAGTTATTCAGGGTGGTCCGTTTTTTATTTTACGCACAGTGCAATTCTTTTCCTTTGTCCTTTGCTTTAAATAAACTTTATCGCAAGACCTAAAGACCTAGACGAAGTAAACAAAGCTCTATCAATATACATCAAACTGTTTATTTGTAAAAAGATAAAATAAGAGCATTATTTTAAAAAATTAAGTGTTTCTATCTTTCGCATGCCACAAAAATTAATGAATGAAACTAAAGAAGTGGTCAGTAGGAAAGTTTTTAATTATTTTCATTTGCGAACTCTTTTAATATCGCACTTAAATGTGGAAATTAGAATTCAGGTGCTTAATGATTCGCATCGTTTTTGTTTCTTTGAAGTGGTATTTAATTAATTTTTTTCAACCTTTTATAGATTTTATTTCTTTATTAATTTTATGTCCATGGTATATAAAGAACATTTTCTACACTTTGTTTTGGCATTAAAAAGCGTCACTTTTTTAAAATTGAACCATTTAAAAGAGTCCCTTTTTTCACATTAAAAATTATAGTCCCCCCCCCCTTTAAAAAGGCTATATCGATATACAAGATGATAAGTTCAAGCTGAAATTTATTTTTGTGAATTATTTTTCTAAAAGGGATTTGAGTAGATTCTTTTCAACTCTCATTCTAAATGCAATTCTTTTACTTTAAAATTTAAGTATTTTGTGAAAAAATCGAATGTTTTCTTTTATTAAACAGGGAAAACAAAAGTGCATTAAAAGCTGATCTAGTTTTGATCTAGTTTTCTTTTCCTTTTTTTTTTTTTTTTGGTACACACACTGAATATTGATTTTAATATTGGTCTTAGTATCTCGTTGACTTTTATTCTTAAGATCACGAAAATTTCAATTTCTTTAATTCTTCTCTTCCGTGTGAATTTTCTGCAAATGTGCTGGAAAAAAAATTAATTCTGCGAAGTGTTGTACAAAGTTGTGTGAGAAAAACATCAGCAAACGATCCACTGAGGAAATCTTTTTTCTTTAAAAAAAAAATAATAAAAATCACATTTCTCATTGTTATGCAATTAAATAAAGCTTGATAAAATTCTTCGATTTTTTCGCCCATTTCAGGTTTTTTCTCATGGTTAGAACAGGTTTTTTCTACAGGTTAACATGGTCAGGTTTTTTCTCATGGTTTTCTCATGGTTCTAGGTAACGAACTTGTTTAAGAAACAATTTTCCCCTGAGAAATCAACTTTCTTTTTAGATCACAAAAGACTGATCTGGCTAAAATTATTTCGGTAACTGTTTTGATTATTTTTTTTTTTTTTTAAATTTTGAAAACTGTACTTATAGATGCTAAAAACGCCCGACATGCTAAAAATCTGATATTATTTGCGTAAAATTTGCTCCAATTCTATTCCTCTTCCAAATCATTTTTTGCCGGCCTAGCTTCAAAACAGTCATTTGTACATGAAATCGTTCGAAACCTGTTTCAAATTTGCTCTAATTGCACCGGTTTGAATTAACTCACAATTGAAATTAGTTGAAAAAATTAGCAGGGTGCGTAGCGTTTTTAAAAAGTGCTTAATGGTGCTTATTTTCGTTTTAAAAGCCGTCGTTTTTTAAAGATGCTTTTTTTCATTAGGTGTTTTTAAAAAGTGCTTAATTTTCCCTTTTTCAAAATGAGATTTTTCCTTTACTAGGTTGATTGTCGCTTCGAATTATGCAAAAAGACACAGTTCACATTATTCTATTCAACGTTTTCACAATTAATTCAACCCCAATCTATTTCGGCACATTGTCAGTTCGTAGCGCATATAAAACCGTCAATTGTCAAAAACTTTATCCCTGCCTTATCCCTTTATCCCTGCCTTATTATATTTTTTTAAAGTGCTTAAAAATATTTTTTAGTGCTTTGAAAAGTGCTTAAAAGGTACTAATTTTTTGTTGAATAATTTGGCTACGCAACCTGATTAGGGAAATCTCAAAAGGAGGGGGGGAAAAAAAACCCAAAAAAAACAAACACATTTTTAAGCTTTTTTTCTTTCCTTAAGTACCTCCAAAAGTCGAATTTTCTAAGAAACATAAATATGTGTGTATAGTTATGTATTGTTTTATATGCTTAAAAGGAGTTAGTGTGGTTTTTGGTTTTATTTATGTGTTTTACGCTCGCTACGTTACTGCGTATACTTCTACTTACTTGTTGCTTTGAAGAGTTAGAGAAATATCGGGAATTTTTTTTTCTTCAGAAATTAAATATGAAACATGAGCATTTCGAGTTGGAGTTCACTCTCTAAGAATCTGTTATGGAAAGTCTAAAACGTTTGTTGTTTAAGCACTAAAGAGATAGCTTGTTACATTCTGTTTTGTAAATGTAAATGGCACATGGTGTACAATGAACAAAAAATTTCCGAAACACCCTGAATAACTTTTATTCTAAGATTCGGATTTTTACGTAATAGTACCCATTCATCATGGTTCAAAAGAATCATTTCAAATATGCAAATTAATTAGTGCAAATGATATTTTAAGTTATGAAATCAGACACAAAAAACGTACTTACTTTGAATTAAAATACATTATTTTCCTCGAATTATGATTTCTGACTCCCAAAATATAGTTGGTAGCTGCAATCTGGGAAATATGGTCCCGATGGGAAATATGGTCAGGAGAGCAGCCCAAAATTTGTTAATTCTTTATGTTAGTTTCCTTTTTTTGCGTTTTTCATCATATCTCAAGAACCTTTCAAGCGATTTAAAACATTTTTACCCACAATTATGAAATTCATTTTTCCAAAAATAAATCCTCACAAAAAAAATAAATTTTTAATAATTATATCGTATTGTTTTATTTAATAACAGTCGAAACAGTTTTAAATTGCAAGCAATACAAATTGTTGCTTCATTTTAATGAGTGTAGTTTTTTTTTTTATGCTAAAAAACAAAATTTGAGCGAAATTGGAGAATTGAGTCTTTTAAAAAAAAAACCAGATTACGTTAAAAATTGGATTCGTTTTAAGTCTATTTTCGTAACTTAAAAAAATATCGTCTGCGCTTACAATTTAGCATATTTCACTTGACCCCCTTAAACCATTTAAGATTGAGTCCTAGTACATTAAAAATCCGATCATGAGATCATAAGTTAATGTTTCGTTTTTTTCTGTTTTTTTTTTTCTTTCCTTTCCCTGTGTACTGCACATGCACTTAAAATTTTTTTTTCTTCGTGTGTTCAAATTATATCAGCTTAATATTTCCTGTTTTAACTGTACCACCATCTATTTTCAAAATATTTAGAACTTAAAAATCTAATTAATTATACCAGTAGCCAGCGTGTTGCAAACTTTACCTGTACCCAGAACAACATAACTTTACTAACAATGAATACCTAGTTTTTGATGGTGGGGAATAGCATAACAATGAACTAGAAATGCTCGCCTGCATTTCTAGTTCATTGTTTCAATGTCAAAGCCCTGAAATTCCAGAACGTGTGAAAAAGATGGTATCGATTAGTTTATTAGCTATTTACTTATTGTCAGGGTTTAAGCGTCGTATGTGATGCTATTTTTAGTCGCTTGGATTGTGTCCCTTGAATGAAAATGCGAGGTGAAAATCCCCTTCAGCTGTGTTTTCCTTTCGGAAGTTTCATCTGCGTTTTTCTTTCTTTTCCGCCTTCCATCTTATGCTATTGACTTTAATCTTCTTTCTTTACCACTCTCCAACAAGTTGAGACTTCTTTTCCGCGAGGGATTTCTTGTTTTCTGAAGAGGCTGTTGGATTTCGCGTCTTTTGAAAGATGTCCCTCCCAGTAGAAAACATAATTTTCGTTCTATTTACTGTCTTTCTTTCTTTTGAAAAGTTCGTTAAATATGGCAGATAATTTTGATTTTGAAACAAAACTATGAATTATTATTTTTTAAGAAACATTAAAAAAGGTTTATTTATATTTTATTTCATTATTATCACGTTATACGTAGTATGTATTACATTTATATTCACTCATCTTATTTTACAGAGTTAGTTGCTTTGTTTTATGTATTATGTGTTAGTTATGTATTTATTTGACAGTCTTGAATGTTCTAAAATATTCATAACGAAAAAAATTAAAAATAAATGTAAGAAAAAGAAACTCAGATTAACAGTAGGAGGAAAATGACCTTTCTGCGTTATGGATTGTGCGATTGTATTAAACTTAACAGTCTTCAATAAGTTACGTCTTTTTGCAAGCTTCTTCGAACTCTCTGAAGAGGTTGTTGATTTCTTTTTTTTTGAAAGATGTTGAAGAAAGATGTCAAAAACCTGAGTCAAGTTTCTTTTTAGTCATTGAGGGCAATTTATTAGTTTAATCCCTGCTTATTAACTGACTAAATTATGTACAATACGTGCTTTTATAACTACTACTGTAATTTATGATTCATATTATATATCATGCATAAAAAATAAAACCAACATTTTTGAAACTAATAATTGTTTTTTTTTGCAAAAAAACATGGTCAGTACTGTTTATATCAAAAAAGGGATTTTAAAATTGTCAATTGTCAAAAACTTTCCAATCCTGCTATGGAAAAATTTGAAAAAAGAGAGAGAGAGAGGAACAGAGATGAACCTTTGAAAAAAGAGAGATTTGAGTTAGATTGGTGGAATATACAGGTCCCGTGCTTTTGATTGAAAACTGAGTGCTATCCCCAGTATTTATTAGGGATTTACTTGGTAAGGTTTTGGCGTAAACCAACTACATCCAACTATATTGTGCCGGAAGTGAAGTGGCTTATTTGTTTTGGGCAAAGATAGAAAGCTGAAAATAGCCAGAGTTTTATCTTTCAGTAATATGATATTTCCTAAAACTGCGTTTTATATATATAATTACTGTATTCCCTTGCAAGTTAAGAAAATACATTTGTGGTATAGGATTTAAGTAATCATCCGCGACCATATAGCTCCGTTTTATTTCGTAATCAAATAATAAAAATATGCTTCCAAAACAATATAAAAGCTTTTAAAAGTTAAACACGTCAGACAGAAATTTAATTAGGGCTATCTTTTACGGTATATATCATATAATTATTAAAAAAAAAGGTAATAGTTATAGTCTTACTGATATTCTATACATGGCAACATATTTCCATAAATAAGGAGAACATTCGTTCTTGGAAAAATAAAGATCTATATGACGTTGCAAAAGCACTGGATTTGATTGGACCACTGAAAATGGCGCTCGTTATGCTGACATGTCATTAACAAATCAAATGCGAGATAAAAATATTTTTTACTTTTGTTTCGCTGTAGAAGAAAATCATGAAAGGCAAGAAACAACATTTATTCTTTCATCAGTTTCTTTAAATGCGAACAGAAAGGCGTATATTTGTTAAAATTTTTAGATATTATTCTTATTAATTCTTATTACTTCTTAATTGATTATTCAACAAGTTTTGTTTACCTCATTCCACACTGTTTTAATAAAGCAAGCAAAAAGAAGGTTGTGCAAATTCGTTTCAAGAGTTGACGACGTTAATTTACGTTCGCGCTGAAAGCTTGGCGTTCATTTAAGCTTGGCTGAAAGCTTGGCGCTTAGATAGAAACAGGCTCTCTCCATAGGGATAATGATTATTTCTTAACTAGCAACGGACTATAAATGCTTTAAAGCTGATGACACAAATAATATTAGGGCCGGTATAGCCTGGTCGGTAGGGCGCTGGGCCTATATCCAGGAGGTCGTGGGTTCGATCCTCGCCAGCCGAAGACTCCCCGTGTAGTAAATGGTGACTGATGCACGTTAAACCTGTCGAGTCTCAAAGTCCTCCATGTTCCCATAACAAATCAATACCTCTGGGGGTACTGATCCAGGAGTTTCCTTGTCTTCTGGATTGGTTCAAAATTACAAGGCTACGGAGTTGAACATTAGTTGTCGTAAACCCAATATTGGGTCGGCTGTTCAACGACGGTTATAAAATAAAAATAAAACAAATAATATTAGGGGAAAAAATGTAGAAATCGACCAAAAATGATTCCAAAGCATTTCATTTGTATCTTCTAATTTTATGTCATCAAATGAGCATAAAAAATCATATTGGATCATGTGTTGCAGCTTTAAAATTTCATCAAGCAAAGTTAAATGAAAAAAAAAAATTAAATAAATAAATTAAAAAAAAAAAAAAAAAAAACACCTTCAAGTTACATCACATATCCGCTATATTTCATCAAAAATTGGAAATTATATCTCTACACCTTTGTCTTATCTAATCGAATCTTAATCTAAATTCAAGTCAACCATCTATTTATAAATAAACTTAAGAATTTTTCTAGAAGAAATTACTAGAAATTTCTGTTTTTTTTTTTTTTTTTTTTTTTTTCCTTCCCTTACGAAAATTTTAGAAGGATACGAAGCATAACACCGGAAGATATCAAGATGGAAAGATTAGCTTATAGCTTGCATAGAGAGATAAATTTGTAGTTTCAAAATGGATGTTTACCTAAAAAAGGGAAAGTGCAAGTTCTTAATTGAGTTATGGGTGAAATGAAAGAGGTAGATGGAGAATATGTGTGATGAATTATAATTAATTAAATATTAATTTAGTCAATTAAATGTCTCGTGATGTAATTAATTCTCGGTAATGGATGATACGGTGGTAAAAAGAGAATTATGGCTTCAAGAACCAACAAGTCGATCTATCGCACAGAGCGATTGAATTGATCGACTATTGAAAATAATATGACTATTAACCAACAAATATCCTGAAACACATAAAAAAGATAATATAATATACAAAGCCAAATAATTCGTACGAGAGATGAGGAGAAATGAATAAATAAATAATGTGTCTATTCACTTTTTTTTTAAATCCGAAAAATTGGAGGATTTTAATAAAAAAAAGAAAAAGAAATCCCACTTTTTAAATGAAAACAGGCATGTATTACCTGATAATAAATTTTTTGTTTAAAAAAAAAATTACAACCAAATTAAACTTCTAGAATAACAATCAAAATAATCGAAATAATTTAACAAACTTTTAAAATGTAAAAATTAATTTCTTATGAAATTCAAATACAAATTTTTTAATCAAAAGAGATAAACAACTAGTGAATCAATAATTTTAATTTCGATTTTTAATATTTATTTCAATAAAAAAAAAAGAAGAGATCGAGAACAAAATTACGGATCACCTAACTCGAGATCGCATCAAAAAAAAGAACATTTAAGTTTGGATTTGAATAAATTTTACGATTGTCAATTGAACCATGTAATAAATGTAATCAACAACGAATGTAAAAAATAAGAGAAAAGAAACAGAAAGACAAGAAAATTATTAACTGCTGTAAATTAATGAAAGTTGATTCTAAAATATTGTCTCAAATCACACTCTTAAGTTAACTAAGTGACAAGAAATATATTGAATAAAAGGAATTAACTTTGGCACTCAGAGTTTGATCTCGAATTTGTTTTTCTCATTATTGCATTGTTTTGGTGTATTTTATTTTTACCCTTTATTTTAGTTTAATCTTTTTTTTTCAATACTTTCTTAGTTATGAACCACTCCAGCAATAATTTAATCTCCTAAACTGTGTATTGAATATTATTACTTTAAAGAAGTTGTGCATTAAGTGTTCACTTAAAATGTTACATATGCCGTGCAACTTACATTGAAATGTTAAAAAAAAAGTATTTTTCAACTAGTATGCTTATGATATTCCTTTTTATATTTCATGTTTAATTTTAAAAAAATTCATGAAGAGCTCTGAACCAAGGAAAACCATTAGTTTATTAATTCTTTTTTCAAATCTGATTTAACCTTTCAAGTACAGTTCATCTTTCTGAAATCCACTTTCAAAATTTCCAAGCTCGGTTTCCTACTTTCCAGGTTTCTGTTTTTATTTATTCCGAGTTTAATGTCTAACAGTGGTCTCCAAGTCCGAAGACAGTCCTTTTTAAGTCTCTCATTACAAAATTTTCAAGTCTGGATTTGTTCTTTCCAAGTCCTTTTTATATTAGTCCGAGTTCAATTTCTTATAATTAGAGGGGAATCTAAGTCCGCATTTAATCCATAAAGAATTTCTTTCTTGATGAATTGTCATCAATACTATTAAAAATTAAAATGCATAATTTTGTAACATTCTGTTCGAATTTAAATTAAGAGAAAATAAAGTTGCTCAATAGATATTTAAGACCGTGTTGTTTTTCACCATAAAATGTGAACAATGGCTTTTTAAAACACCATGCTAATACCCGATTAGTCTTAATCTCTCTCTAACGTTTACCTGTTTCGATAAAAATATAATATTAGAGGGAGTTTCCAAGTTAAATGTGTTCATGTATGTGATACGGTGAATGACAGAAATTGGTGGTTTTGGACTTCCACCGAATGTTGACAATCACATAGTTGCTTTGGTAAATGTCCGAAATATATACTGTAAAATACTGCATATAGTTAAGTGCCACTGCCCGGTATGCCCTTCAATGGTTTTTTAAGGTTCAATGCCACTGCCCGGTATACCCTACATCAATGTTTTTTTAAGGTCCAGTACCACTGCAGAGCATGCGTTTAACCGGTACTCCGAACACTGTTTCTCCTAATTTATCCTCAGCAGATATTAAAATATCGAATAAATATAATGATATCAACGAATTAATTAATATCAAATCGAATATAACAAATATTTCGTAATTCACCAAAGTGACTATGTGATTGTAAACATTCACCGGTGAAAGACTACATTCTCTTGGTTTCGGCCATTCACGGTAACATTACACGTTTGCCTTTAATTTTTGCATCTGGTATAAAATAAAATGTTTCTTCAAATCAATGTATTCTCCTTCTCCATTAAAATCCTGGTTACTTAACTAATTAAGGGGATGACCCTTATTTTTTGCGCTATGCTTTCAGTAAACCAATTACTTTTTTTTTTTTTTCTGTAAGAAACTTTATTGAGTGAAAATACGACAGTAATTAGATAACTACAGCGTGTTAAAATTTAACGAATGGTAGGGAATTACAATTTTGTCTGATGCTCTGAAAAAACTCTGCTAAGAGCAATTAATAAGAGGAAAAAATGTTTTTTTTTTTCATTTTTTTCCCCCGCCGGCTTTGAGAAATGAAACTTAGTTGAAAGAACATTTGATTTCTCGCTGTAGGTGTTAATAAAAAAGTTGTGCAATTAGTGTTTTTCAGTTGTATAACGGCGTAACAAATAATAGATTTTTGACACATCGAAAAATTTATTCTCCCCATTCCAAAGAAGGGTATTTTTCATTCCCCCACCCCCATTGAATAAAATAACAATTCCTCACGATTAAGTGCATGAATGAAATTTGTTTTGTTCTAAAGAGAAAATAAAGAATCGTTTTGAAAAAAAAAAAAAAAAAAAAAAACTAAATTATAAAAGATTTTTTTTTCTTCTAAGTCTTATTTAGCTAAGTTCCAAATTATCGTTGTCTTCGATTTTTAAAATGCTATGTTCCTCAAAGTTTCGGGTTTTTTTTTTCTCAGTAAATTTTGTAACCACAGAATCTCCTTCTCACAAGATCAGGATCCTTTTATCAATTTGAATGTTTTGTTCAATTTCCATCATTCTTGTAACACAAATAAGAGCAATACCAATTATTTTCAGAGGCTTTACGAATCTAAGTACCCAATTGCTTACTCATCAGTCTCTTTACAAATGAATTATTTTCACACCGATAAACTATTGCGATACATCTGCTTCGATCTTGCCAACTAACAGCCATGATTATTTTAAAGAAGATTTTGAGGCCTATGAGCAACTGCTCTTAGTTGTCCAAATTTCTTCTTAAACAATAGTAAAAGATAATACAAATCAAAAAATATTTTTGGTAGTGTCTGGTTTGGCGTAAATCATAAAGGATTTTCGTTAATTTTATTCTGACTTCACCGGTGTTGTCTGGAGTTTTTATATTTATTTCATTTTGAAAGTAATTTGAAGAATTTCAAATTTGAGTTTTTAATTATTATTATTATTTTTTTTAAAATTCTCCCCTTGAGGTGGTTTAACATTTTTGAAAAAGAAGTTTTAACGGAAGTAAATTGACCTATACTAACTAACTTTGACTTTTAATACTACATATATCATGCATATCTTTCTTTGCTCTCAGATTTATCTCGATCTATTTTATCTATTTTTGGCTGTATATCTCTATAGATTGCTGTCATATCTATCTCTGATCTTCTATCGACCTATCTCTTTTTTATGGACTCATTTGTCGTATAGTTTTCCTTTCCAATTCATCATACCTTGAAAAAAAACTGTAATTCATAAGATAAACAATGGGTTGTGGGATGATTTTTTACATTATATAGTCAGTCAGCTAACAGAAATAGTTTATTAATTTACTTAAAAGCTGCATTATTTATTTCTAAAAAAGAATGTTCTAGAATCCTCATATATATATGCCATTATCATTTGGATTCCATATGAAATATTAAGTGAAGACCATTATCGAAGTTCTTGTTCAACCGTCTGGAAAAATGATTGAATTTTTCATCGGCAGGAATTCTTAAATGTGAAAAATGGGTGTCTTCTATATATTCCCTCGCCAATTCTTTATTTAATTCCAGGAGCTTTAAAATAATCGTTGATGTTTCTAATTTAATGTTTTCCCCGAAATAGCCTGACCAGGCCAATGAGGCCAATTAATCGTTTTGCAACATCAGCGTTAGCGGCCGTGGAAAGTCAAATTATCCACGTGCAATTGAGAACGATGATTGTTTCTGTTAAATACTCTCCAATTATTAATTGCGCTCATAAATTTGAAATTAAGAGTTTCGAATGCAGTTACAGTTACGACAAATACCAAATATGAATTGCTTAGTTTGCGCTCCTTGAAATGAATGTCGGAATCTCGGATTTAGTATAACATCCTGCTTTGTTCCGAATGCGAAGTTATCGGTCAGGATTATAATTAAGCAGTTAGATTGTCAACCGTGGAGCTGATATATTACTTAACGCATTCTGTTTGGGATAATACTTATTTCCGCGTTATCTTATTTAACTTCGTCTTATCGGCTCGAATGCAAATTTGGAAGTATTTGATATATTTTAAATTTTAATCAATGCTCCTTTTCATGTACAGTGCGCACCCTCTTCCCACCCCAAAAAAAACAGAGTTCCCTGAATAACATTGTTTTAATGATCGGATCTTCACGTTCTAGGACTCAGTTTTAATAGTTCGAGGGGGTTACCTCAGATACGCTAATTAATGAGTGCAGACGATATTGTAAGTTATGAAATCAGACGCAAAAACGTACTTTTTCTAAATAAACATACCTTTTTTTTTATTTAACGGATTCGGCTTTCTGACCCCTAAAACTGGGAATTATGGTCCCCCTAGTTTGGTTACGAGAACGGTCCAAAGTTTGAACGCTCTATCCCTGAGCCGTCACTGCTCCTCTGTTAACGATTGTCAAAATTAGTATTTATATTATAAATAATATGTACTGACAAAAAAAAATTTTGTTTCTTCATTTTCCGTATAATGCATGCCTATTTTACTGTAATTTATTTATTTACGTGACAAAAATAGTTTTGAACTTAAGTTATTTAATATTGAAATATGCATTGAATTTAAATTCTAGTGTGTCGTTTACTTGTGAAGTTATAAAATATCATTTTCAAAACATTCATTTTATGCATTTCAAAATATTTTTTTATATCTCTCCTCTAACTGAATAGTCAAGAATAGCCAATTAATTGATTAGTTAATGGAGCTAAATATGCTGATAAATTAAATAAAAAAAGTGCCGAAATAATAGAGGAAAATTTAAATCTCGTTGTGGCTTAGAAACTTGCTATTTTATAAATATTTCATTAAATTCGTAACCATCCGTAACACATTGCCTTTGTTCTATTTTATGAATATTTCATTAAATTAGTAATCATCCGTAACACATTGCCTTTGTTCTAGAAGACTGTGATACTGATCAGGAAACAGACAGACTTCTCGGAGCTCAAAGAACAGATGATAAAGGCTTTTATGACGACAAAGTAAGTTGGTTTTTTTCTTTTTTTAGTTTCATTCAATTTTTATGTTCAGTGCGTCTTCAAATTCTGCACCAAGATACCGCCCGCGCTTAATCCAATTACAGGCCGCTTTTGAATGGCAGAAATATTACACGTGGCTCTTCAACTGCAGCTGTGTTATTAGGTAGAAAATACACTCTGGTGTGTGTTACTGCAATCAAGCTGTATTTTCCAGTCTTGTCCTTTAGTTTAGTATGGTGGAGCTCTAGTTAACAAAGCAACCGTGTAAACTTCTCGAACGACTGTTTTCACTGCTGAAGAGAGTTTATTATGTATTTCGAACTAAAAATCGAGTTCGCCTGTAGTTCAGTAAATAATATCGTGATTGACAATTAAAGTTTCCAATTTCTGTTTTTAAGCTGTTAAGCTTAGTTTAGTACTATAATTAGATATGCTATTACAGTGGACTCTCGATTAACCAGGATCGCATTATCCGGAACTAACCAAAAAAAAAGCGAAAGAACGAAAATTAATATCGGATTGGGGTTGTTGAAATGTGCTGGAAACCGTATTCTTCTTAACCCATCCTTCCTTCCTATCGTATTGAACTCGTTGTAATTTTTTTATAGAATTTTCGAACCAATAATGTTTTATTGCATAATAATTTTATATTTTCTATAATTGTTTTCATTAAAATTTGAATAAATTGGATTATCCTTGTTATTCGCTTATTCGGCACAATTCCCGATCATCTCGGTGAATCGAGAATGTACTGCATTTCATTTAACTTGGTGAAGCCTTAGCTAACGAAGCATCAGTGTAAAGTTTTTGAACAATGACTATCTAGTCTAAGCAAAATAAATGTATACTATTACTTATGTATAGGGTATTTGTTTTAAAATACAATTCGTAATAATAGGTTTCATTAGTAGTGATAGTTTGGATATGTATTTCGAGTCGTCTGTGTTTCGATAAATAATAACATGATTGACACTAACGCTTTCAAAGTTATGTATTTTTAAGGTGTACTTTAAAAGTTTGGTTTAGTACTATACTTAGCTACGGTTCTATTTCTCTTAACATCGGTGGAATTTTAGTTAACAAAGCAACAGAGTAAACTTTTCGAACCATAAACTAGACTAATATTTATTAAATGAGTTTATTGTTACAGTAGGTATCATAAAAAAATTTTGAAGTCTTGAGTTGCGTAAACGTGACTCCCCACATTATGGAGTTTATTGTCTGAAGCGGAAAAAGTGAGTGAAACTTCCAGTTTTATTCCACCGAAAGAGACGAAAAAAGATTATTTTCTTTAGCCAGTACCAGCAATTAGATTTACTTCATAAAAGCTTTACGAACCGAGTTAACCGAGAACGTGGCGAAACTGGGAAAACGAACAGTGGTAACAGAATACAAACCTCATCTAAAACCCTAGGCGAAATCACCCAAGTATCTGCTTTTAAAATATTCATGTTATAAAGTGAAAGTTTCATAGTAATTCGATTCTTTTCGGGGCGGTTAAGGTGTCCTACAAGAACTATTAAAATGTATTCCAAAGTTAGATAAAATCCCTTTATCTTCTGCAGGCGCCACCTAGGAGTCCTGTTTTGAATTTACAATAGAGGTAAAATAGTAAATTATCGTGGTGAATATTTCTGTGAGCATTATCTTCTTTTTCTTCCATGTTTTGCGCATTTCTTGGGGGGTATTGTATGTACACAGTGTTTTGATTTTCATGCGGAAAGTTATTTGCATATTGAAATGAGGTAGGGTGGATGAAAAATTTTTTGTGAGAGTACTATGCCGAATATATCAATTATAGTTTTGAGTTACATAGGGAATATGTTCTTTAGGTACTCTATGATCTAATTCCCCTTTTCCTCTTTAGATTTTCTATGTAATGTAGGGAGAAACTCTAGAATGTCTTGTTAAGTTCTAAGCTTCTGGAAGCTAGAATAACTTTATGTATAGTGATGGGTACATAAAAAGAATTTATTTTTTTATGCGCCTTCAGTTTTGTACCTTTATTGAATGAGATTTTATCCTTTTTTTGTGTTACGCCTGAAAACTACTAAGGAATTTTTTACCCTCTTTACCACGAGTCAGATTGTCTGAATAACTTTATCCCTACGGCATAAAGCTTTTTTCCCCCCCAAAAAAAGGAAAAAAAAATAAATAAAATGAAAAAGAAGTCAAATTTTAAACTGGATGCGTATAAAACAAGTAGAATTCACGTATAAAACAGTGACGCGAATATAGTTATAATTTTAATTTTAGATATTTTCTACTACTGTTTACAGAATGAGTTATTTATTACTTTTAAATTGCAATAAATATAACAGTTTGCAATTGTCGACAATTTCTCAATCATATGTTTGCGATTTCATAATCTTAATATCGGTTAAAAAATAACTAGAATCTGCATTTGAAAATAAATAAATAAATGAAATAATGGAGAATTTTAGTGGTTGATTGTAAATTGTGAATAACCCATCTAGTTAAGTTTTTAATTATCACGTTTAATTTTAGATATTTTTTCTACAATTATTTAAAAAAAAATTTTTTTTTAAACTTTTAAATTGCAATAAATAACAGTTGCCATAATTGACAATTTTTGAATTATTTGTTTGCGATTTCTTAATCTTAATATCGGTTAAAAAATAATTAGTATCTGCATTTGAAAAAAATAAAATAAAATAGTGAATATTTTTGAAGACTGATTGTAAATTATTGAATATTACATTGATACGTATATCCATTCGCTTCTACGTAAATTATTTTATAATCTATATCGCATGCATACTTATCTACAGAATATATAATATTATTAAATATTAATGTATTTCAGAAGCGTTCTATCCCACAATTCTAATCAGCATGCAAATTCCATCAAAATACTCTTAATAGTTATCACGAATAGTGTGCCCATATACATATTACTATTCTATACCGATATAGATCATTTAACTATTATAATCTGTTTGATTAGCTTGTCTGATTGAGTAATTATTTATGATCTGTATATTAATTACTAAAACACACAAATATTGATAGTTAGATTTTTTTAATGGCCAATTGGTGATACACATCTCAAGAATTACGCGTGGGAAATATTTTCATTAGAAGAATTCGCTGATACCAAACTAGAATTCCAACCTTACTCCCAATTTTTAATGCAGATTTGGATTCTCCAGGAAGTGTTTCCAATGTGATTTAAAACTGTTGGATTTTGGTTCGTAGATGGCGCTGTATTCACATAATGAATAAAGGGTACAAGGTATTTAACTCATTACTGCCTGGCCACGAAAAAAAGTCGCCTATGTACATGAAAAAAGTTTTAGTACATATTTGTTTATTGCACATTATTTACTATACATTTTAGTACATATAGTTTTAGTACATTATTGCCAATTTGCAAATTTCTTTTTGGTACATAACGCTTTAGCTTTAAAGGAGCACCGTCCTTTGGCTTCAGATATGAATATATAATATACGATTATGATATAAATGCAATTAGTATATCAGAGTTAAAAAATATTCGCACGGAGCATGAGGTAAAACGTATGCAATTAAAGAAACATAACCCTAAAGTTCATTTCGTTAACCCTTTGACGCATATGGGGACACCGATTTCCCTTTTATATATATTTTTTTTCTTTTGACGCACTAATTACAAGCAAAAATTACATTTTAGTATTTTTTAATTATAAAAACAGTCTAATAGTTTTTTTTTAAAAAGAAAATCTGATAGATTATCGGAATTATATTTGTACTAAAATATGAAATCCTAAAAAAAAGTAGTTATAAACATTTCCCCCCTCCATATTCAAATATTTATCAATAATTGACTTCGTAAGTTAATGAAATTTCAATGATTAACAAATGTTTCTCTTAGATCTAAATAACTGCAAATAAATGAAGATTTAAAAAATTATTGGCAGTGAGCCGTGTTTGGAAGGTTTTATCTTGAACCCCTTAATGATCGGTTAATTTTCAAGAAAACGGTCATAAAAGTGTCTATTTTTTTTATCTCTGAAAATTTTATGAAACTATGTGTATGAACAATATATATATTCATTTTTAATTTTTGATTTGTTTTTAGCTTGAAATTTTAAAACATTAATTATTAGGAAAAGCCAACATTCCGTAGTTACTATGACTTAATGTTGATTTTCCAGCAAGCAAGAAAAATTTTAAAAATATGTGTTTTAAAAATATCCTGGTAATGCTATTTGGTGTGTAAAATGAGAAATAAAATGTTTTCCGGGCAAAAAAAAAAAAAAAAAAAAAAGAAACAAAAAAGAAAGAAAAGAAAATGAATTAGTTTTCAGCCCGTCAATATCACGGGAGCGAGAAATAACGATCGAAATCTCAACCTGTCATTTTCACGGGAGCGAGAAGGAAGGGGTTAACGCAAGCAACAGACACCGCTGTTTCATGCTGTATTTCACAACCATAAATTATTAAAATGTTAAATATAATTTTTTTCACTTATTTTGACTTAGATTTACACAAAATAATAAAAGAATAGCATGAAAAATTTGTTTCATAAAAATTCTGCATCAAAGGATTAAAGCCAAGAAATTAATTGTGAATGGTGTATATTAATTTAGTAATCGCATCATAGATTCCCCCCCCCCCTAGTTTATAATTACTAATTTATGAACTTTAAACTAAGCATTCGAATTGTGTTAATCTTTCTATGCTTTAGTTATTCTCGTAAGCTGTATTTAGAACTCGAAGTAACTTCTAAGAATATTTTTTTCTTCTGAAAATGTGTCTAATGGATGCCGAAGTGTCGTAAATCATACACAGTACGCCACTGATACGACAAAGTAACATCTGCCGAAGGATATAAATTTCCGAATTTTCTTTCTTTTTTTTGAAATGGCTTCTGAATTATTTACGACTACTTAACTTCATATTTATTTTTTTTCCCGAAATTTTTAGTTTTTTTTCTTCTTTATTTTGTTTTGTCCTTAACAAAGAAGTTCCGTTATTTATGAATAGTCTTATGTTATCTCCCTTTAGTATATTTCTTCTCGGTTGGACGAAAAAGTTTATTCTATTTTCTACAAAATTTATCGTTGAATCATTTTTCTTCATATTTTGTGGTGCTTTGATTGTTCGGTATTTTTCCGTGTTTTGTTTCAGAGATAACGATGTTTGTAATTGTATTTTTCCAGTTTTAAAAATTCATATTTTTTAAACAAATGTTTGCTATCCTTTATTTATTTGACTAAAACATGTAATTGTACCATTTTCTAGCTGGGAGGAAAAAAAAAAAAACATTTCAAAGCATCGTTATAGTTAAATACACGTTAAGTTGAAAAAAAAAATTTGTTTTTAGTGAGTTAACATAACAACATAAAACTAACCTCCTTTTAAGAATTGGTAACATAAGTCGCAAGTTCTAGAATAAAAATAAATTAAAAATTTAATAATCTTAGTTTTGTTTTTTGATATTTATTTTAGTTAAAAACTCCTTTTTTCATTTGTATGAAGAATAATAAAAAACAAGAACCATTTTAGATACTACATAGATATAATTGGCCTATAAAAAAGTAATGAATACAATGTTTTTTTTTTACGCTTTTTGTTTTCAATTTAATAAGTAGAAAATATCTTTTCAATAAATAAATTAATTTAAAAAAAAAAGTTTTTTAATTTTTGAAAAAAAGATTCGTGTTTCATTCCTTTCTCTACATATGTAAACGCTATTTAAAATAACATTCACGTGATTTGAAATCACGCACCACGATTCGTTTTCACGCAAATGAAAACCAATCATGGTGATTCATATTCACCCGATTTAAAAAATTCGCATCGGGATTCGTATTCGCGTGATTAAAAAAAATAGTACAGCGATATTTTTTATTGAAACGTTGATACTATTTTAAGGATAGATGCATACTTTTTTCTTGCTCAAATTTCAGGCATTTTTTTCAATTATTTAAAATGTATTTTGCATATAAAATTTTTTGGATATCTATTTTTTTTCTTTAATACCAAATTCGTCAGTGTAAATAAAAAAAAAAAAAACACTCATACATTTGTAATATTTTATGCGATTTTGAATTTACAAATCCCTTTCCCTCTGAATCCATGTATTTAAAGTAGGTACGTTAAGTGGGGATGAACTGCTTTCCCAATACGTTACTTCCCGAAGTATGGCAAATCACTGGTCTAGTGGTTAATGTACTGGACTACTTTGGTCAGTGGTTGTGGGTTCGAATCCCACCGTAGACATTTATATAACTTTCTCTCTGTGTGTCTTATGTTATTTCTTCTGTGTGATAGTGTGAATGTAACCCTCCCTATAACGTGTTTCTTGTTGTATGACGTGGGCGACGCTACTCCACCGCCGTGGCTTAGCCACAGGTGCCCACTGGGTACATGTAGTTTCTAATTCCAATGGGAAAGAAACCAAATAAGTCAAATGGGAAATGAGAATTATGGGTGTCGCCATTTAAAAAAAAAAAAAAAAAAAAAAAAAAAAAAAAAACTTACCTAAATACTTTGCTCATGTTTCTCTCTTGAGGATTGCATCTTTTCTTGTTCTTGAATTCGGTATGTTGCGTCCTAAAGTGATATGCTAACGTTTCCCTTATGGGGTATGGCACTTTTTTCATGTTCTTGAATTCGACGGATTGCGTCTTAAAGTGTCACGCTCACGCCTCTTCCATAGAGGATTGCAGCTTTTTCAAGTTCGCGAATTCGACGGATTGCGTCTTAAAGTGTCACGCTCACACTTCTCCCATAGAGGATTGCAGTTTTTTCAAGTTCGCGAATTCGACGGATTGCGTCTTAAAGTGTCACGCTCACGCTTCTCCCATAGAGGATTGCAGCTTTCCAATGTTTTTAATCTAGTATGTAGCTTTCCAAAGTGGGTACTTTTAGGTTTCACACAGAATGATAGCACGTTTGTCGTGTCCATGATTTCGGTGGATTGCGTCTTTAATCGCTTCCGGTAGTAATTGGAACTCCCTGAATCGGATATGATATCACAACTGCGTGTATGGCCCCACGGCTTCCATTGATAACCTATGCTTTTTCTAACCCGTCAGGTATTATATTATAAAATACTTTGCTGCCATTTCAAAGGAAATAATTATAGACAAATTAGGGGTCCCACAATGAGACGCAATTTGTATATAATTAGTATTAAAATAATTAATAAGAAAAATTAATATTTTTCGTTTTTTTTTGTTGCGAACTTTAAATGAATTACCAATGTTATAAGAAGTTACGATTGAAGATGGATGGTTTCATTTTTTACAATCTGGAGCTTGTGACCACACTCAAATGCATACATACATAAGAGAATAAACATTTAATAAAAATAATTCTATTTTCCTTGCATTCCAATTGTCGGAACTGAATAGTAAAACTCTAAACAATGTATGAATAATATGTTACAAAAAATAATTCTGTTAGCCTCGCGTTCGACCTGTTGGAACTACTGAACAGTCAAACTCTAAACAATGTATGAATAATATGTTACAAAAAATAATTCTGTTAGCCTCGCGTTCGACCTGTTGGAACTGAACAGTCAAACTCTAAACAATGTATGAATAATATGTTACAAAAAATAATTCTGTTAGCCTCGCGTTCGACCTGTTGGAACTGAACAGTCAAACTCTAAACAATGTATGGAAATTATTTTACTTATAAATAAACTAATTTTAGGAATTAAAACAATTCAACTTATTTCTTCTATACATATACACTATATAATTATTAAAAACAATGTTTTGACTTTTGCGAACCCTGCAAGAATAACCTTAGAAATAATTCCATTTACCTCGCATTCCAATTGTTGGAACTGAACATTAAAACTCTAAATATTGTATGAATAATATTTTACTTATAAATAAACTAACTTTAAGAATTAGAACAAACTTCTTCCTTATATACGTATTCACTTTATAATTATTAAAAACAATTTTTCGATTTTCGCGAATCCTACATGAATTACCGCTTTCATAAGAAGTTCCGAATGAAGATAAATGGTTTCATTTTTCACAGACTGGAGTTAGTGACCACACTCAAGTAGGCACATACGTAAGAGAATGAACAAGTTACTAAAAACAATTCTATTAACTTCTCTTTCCAGCTGTTTTAACCGAACAATAGAATTCTAAACAATGTATGAAAGTTATTTTTTTTATAATTAAACTGAGTTTAAGAATTAGAACATTTCAACTTTTTTATTCTATACACATTCACTTTAAAGCTATTGGAAGAAAATAAGTTTCGATTTTTGCGAACCCTGCATGAATAACCGCAGTAGTTTAAGAATTAGAACAGTTCAATTTCTTTCTTCTATACGTATCCACTTTATAATTATTGAACACTATTTTTTGTTTTTTTGCGAACGCTATATGAATTACCGCTGTCATAAGAATTCAGGAAAGAAGATGGATGGTTTCATTTTTCACAAACCGGAGTTAGTGACTACACTTAATGCGTAAGAGAATAAACATTTAATAAAAATAATTATATTTACCTCGCATTCCATTTGTTGGAACTGAACAATAGAACACAAAACTCTTCAACATTCGAGACTAGTACCAGAGTATTATTTTTCTTGGCCAACTTCACCTTGAATTGCGCCTACTAGGGTTATGTTACTCCCTGGAGATCCATTAACTATTGGGAGGACGTCGTAACGACAATATCATTACTTCATCTTCTCAGATGTCCATTGTTTTGTGTGTCCGTATTCTATCCCAGTTTGATCGATTGCCCACAATAGATCTATGGCCCGGCTTAGAATCGGTGTCAGGGGAAAGGTTGCAAACTCCGTTATTTCGAACTGTGTGGCATGTTTTCCTTGTGGACATTGTGTGTAGATCGTAAAAAATACTTATCCTTTTATGCGAAGTCTACCTAATTAATAGATAAAATACTTTTTTTTAGTATAAGCCTTGTAATAGATATTATTAATGAATGTTATTGAAAACATGGAATATTTAATTTTACCTTGCGTTAGGCTTAATATTAATGCCAACTAATGAAACATTAAATTTTATTTTATTTTAAGTATTGGCCTCGTTTTGAGTTAATTATTAAAAGATGTTTTTGTAAACATTGAATTTTTGTTTTTTAATGTGTTCGTCTCATATTGGTTTTATTCAGAGTTTGGTTGATTGAAATGTTAATGAAAATTCTGAACTTTCATTTTCTCAATATTGATCTCGTTTTAGAAGTTTCCCTCGTGATCTCGTTTTTGGTAATAGAAACATTAAATTATTATAAAAATTTTTTTTAGGTAAACATTGAATTTTTTCTTTTTAACGCGTTCGTCTCATAATGGTTTTGTTCGAAGGCTATTAATGAAAGTGTTTAATTAACTTTCACTTAGTGGACTGTAAAAACAATTTATTTTATTTATTTTCTATGCACACTCATTTCACTATTAGATAAGTACGTCCCCTCATTTGTCGAACGTTTTGAACACTGTTAACACTAATAGGTGGCGCTGGGCAGAACAGAAAGACTGAAATGTTAATGGAAATGCTTAACTTTTTTTTCTTCTAAATATTGGCTTCGTTTTAGAAGTTATTTTGGGGATCTCGTTTTTCTTAACGAAGACATAGAATTTTTTTTAAGTATGGACCACGTTTAGAGTTAATTATTTTTAAAAAAATATTTGTGATTTGTTTGTGCGTGTTGTTTTTATTTGTTGTGAATTTTGTTCTTTAATGTGTTCGTCTTATTTTGGTTTTATTCAGAGGTTAGTAGACTGAAATGTCAATGGAAATTCTGAATGAAGAGATACCTTTTGGTAGATGAAGGTTGACATAGTCGATTTATAATTCCCCGCATTGGTAACCTGCGGACGTGATATAAACTTGCAAACGTTAATGGATGATCCACATTAAACAGTTGATTTGCTTAATATATACTTCTCAAAAGAAAAAGAAAATTCCGGTGAAGTAAATAAAGTCTCCCAGTAAAAAAAAAAAAAAAAAAAAAAAATGAAAAAAAAAATTTAGCGAAATGCTATGAAAAGAAAAATGAAGAAAATATAATGAGCAAAATTGTTATAAATAAATAAACAGCATGAATCAACTAGTGGTAATCGTTCATCGAATTCTATCACAGATAAAATTCTGGAAGGGGAGTAATGTGGCGTAACTACCACTATAAATATTGAATACCAATTCACTAGTATATAAGACATGCCAACTTTATTCTATCAAAAGGCACCTCAAGATAGAATCATGTTAACATGTCTTATATACTAGTGAATTGGTATTCAATATTTATAGTGGTAGTTACGCCACAATTTTATATATTTGGTCTCGTTTTAGGTTTATTATTATTACTTAAATATTTAAACGTGTTCATTGAAAAAGTTTGACATTATTGTTATTTTAGAAGGATTTATGTTGTATCAGTGTCTTTTTGCGAGTGCGGCATATATAAAAGTCGATTTTCGAAGCAAAATATATATATGGTTTTTAGCTTTTGATTTTAAAAATGGAGTCTGGCATTCTCATAAATAAAAGACTGCAGCCGCGATGGCTGAGGAGATAGAGCGTTCGGCTTCCAATGAGGTGAACCGGGGTTCGATCCTGGCGATGGCTGGTCGATACGAATTCCGCATCTGGCTTGCACCTACCACAGTGCTGACGTGAAATATCCTCAGTGGTGGACGATTCATGGGTTAGAGGCCCCTTCCCGCCAGGCTAACCATAGGAGGTTCTCGTGGTTTTCCTCTCCATGTGACGCAAATGCGGGTTAGTTCCATCAAAAAGTTCTCCACGAAGGCAAAATTTCTCCCAATACTTGATCCAGGAGTTCCTTTGTCTTCTGGATTGGGTTCAAAATTACAAGGCTACGGAGTTGAACGTTAGTAGTCGTAAACAAAAAATTGGGTCGGCTGTTCAACGACGGTTATAAAATAAAATAAAAGGCTGATTTTTGTATGTAACTAATTAGCAATGTTTAATCAGGTCTATTTTTAAATTAATTGGTACAACGCTAATTTACTAGCAATATTTCTACATAGTTCATATCGTTACCCTTCTAGCAGGAGAGTTTTCAGTTTCACCCAGCCTGCATCTTATTCACAGACGTACGCTCTACCTCAAAACAACGTCGTTCAGAGCATTTTCAATAACTGATGTAAGTTGGTTAAAGTCAATATGAATAGATTAAAAAAAAAAAAAAAAAAAAAAAAACGTTAGTATTTTATGGAATAGCTAAAAATTTTAGTTTTTTTTAAAATCAGTATTTAATGTTTTCCTGTACGTTTTTGATGATGATCAAAAAATTAAGTGTTAAAATTTTAAAATTGGGCGAAAGTTCATAAATTGTCCCAATTTATGTTCTTTAAACTCCTCGCCTTGGCGTCTAAACAACTGTTACAAAGTTTATAAAAAGGACTAGAACCAGCGAACACATTGAAAATGACGAAGTAATTAGCAATAAATTCCATTTCAATATTTTAAAACATAAATCTGGTTTTCGATGGATTTCTAATAACTGTTAAGTTATTCTGGTTCCCATTCTTAGCCTGTTTCCATTCTAATGTAAATTTACTCCATTTCACTATCTACAAATTATTTTCTAAGAAGTAATAGTTTTGGATTAACGTATGCAGTTTCCATGATATTCATTCTCTGCATATTATTTTAAAGAAACCTGTCATATTTTCTTGTTTCCTTATTTTAATAATATTTAATATATTTTCTTGTTTCCTTATTTTTTTTTATGCCTAACATATTTTCTAATTTTTATATCTTAATGAAATCTAAAATTTTTTCTTGTTTCCTTATTTTAATAATACCTAACATATTTTCTTGTTTCCATATTTAAATGTTACCTGACTTATTTTCTTGTTTCCATATAAGGCATACGGAATCAGTGAAGTTCTCTTGTGAGTTATAAGCGATAGAATGGATTGTTAAAACCCTTATTTTGCCAGTAAGTTAGTGGATGCTAGATATTTCGCCATTTGTCATTCACTTTGTTGATCGTGCCTTATCACGAAAATGCCGAAAACGAATGAATGATCTAGTTGGCGATAGGAATTGCTTCCAAAATTGTTCATATGTTTCCTACCGCTGTAGAAAAATGGCGCTGATAGTTATCGTCTGCCTTCATATGTCATTGCCAGTGGAAGAAATATTTATTTAACTGCGCTTTCGCATTACTTTTAACAATGTTTTTCGCCTGTAGCTCATATATTTGCCTTGTCTGATTTCTCTTGAAAATTTATTGATTTTAGCATGTTTCTGTTTATTTTTGGTGAAATGATTTGTTCCATAAGCAACAAATCGTTACACTTGTGAAATGTAAATGCTTGTAGCTTTCTTGTAATAACTTCCAATTTATTTCTTTTTCTAAAATGAGAAACATGCTTACTGAACGCAAAATAAATCGTCTGTTGTTTTCATTTATGTATTTTCCCACCGACATTTTAGGGAAAGGTAGATCCAGCGAACTTGATTTGGTAAAAGCAAAAAAGTTAAAGGCCACTTCTGCTAATATCTTTTGTTTTTTTTTAAAATCGATTTTTATGTGTTTCGAGTTTATAGTGATGCGTATTAAACAAGCTTTAGAAATAATAATTTTCTAAAAATTTTTTTGGAACTTTAAACAAAAATGGAACATAGTCTGTATTTCTTTACAATAACTTGCATGAATGTGTTTCAATGTGACTTGAAATTAACTGTAAATGCGAATTATGCAATACTATATTTCAAAAATTCGCCTAGATTACAATTTTCATCCAATTTGTTTTAAATTTTAATCAAATCGTTTTTCGTCATTTAGGAGAGCACATTATTTTCTGAAAGAGGGTAAACGAAAAAAACAACAACATCAGAATGAAAATTCAATGCTTTCGAAAGCAGCATTGAATTGAGAACCAAACATTTTGACTTTTTTCACAAAAAATTAATCACTAATTCCTTTTTATCCCCCTTTTTTTAACATCTCGATTGTATTTTAAATTACTTAGAATTTTATATATATATATATATATAATTTTTTTTTTTTTTTTTAAAGCTTGTATTCAGTTTGAATGCAGAACAAAAATTTTATTATTTCCTAAACTTATATTCTATTAATGTTGAGTAAAATTTTGGGAAAATTTAAGGTAGAGGTTTTAAAAGAAATTTAAGATAAAGAATAAAAAAGTGATTACTTTATTGGAATAAGCACCTATGGGATTGCTCAAACCTAAGGATAATGACTTAAAAGTAAAGTAAACGAAGAATATAGTTAAAAATTAGGAAACTTGGATGGAGATTCGCATTTTAAATTAAAAATTTTCTTTTAATTTGTTAGAAAATTAGTTAGGTGTCACTAAGTTTGTTAAAAAATAGCGGTGTTCTATTATTTATTCGTGTACAATTATTTTGAAAGTTAAATTTTAGGTGATTTTTCTTACTTAACATCTTTTAATATGTTCTGTTATTATTTAATTAAAGTTACAAACGTTATATTAATGGCACCAAACAGGCGAAGTTAAAAAAAAAAAGCAAAATAATTGCACATAATTTTTTACCTACTATCGTCCCTTTTTCATTTTTATTGTAATTTATTTCTTGTAAGTATTTTATTATGTTAATCACTGGAGATATAATAGTTCGAAAAAGGAAAAGGGAGATTGATTAAGCCCACATTTTTTGACAACCATCTTACGACAGTTATGACAAAAGTTTCTTAACATTTAGAAAGAAATTGACCTCTAATATTTAATTCAAATGTATATGAACTATTTTTATGTTACATTTTATACCGGTATCGCATAATAAGTTTAGTAAAGTTATCGCATAAGTTATCGCATAATAAGTTTTTACAATATTTTTTTCTTCATATTATTAGTTTTTTTAAAAAAAGGTTTTTTTTAATTTTTTTTTTCTTTAGAAACTTGTAACAGGAAAAAAAAGTCAAAATATAACAAAAAATAAAAACAATTAAAAAACTTGATAAAGATGGATAGATAATACAGAAAATGAAAGAAAATCCATGCCTTGTCTGGGATCCGAACCCAGTACTTTTCTAATGTGAGGTCAGCTTCCTGACTACTGCACAGTCCGGTCGGTCATTATCAAGGATAAAAAAGTGTAAAAATTTAATATAAAATTTTAAAATAAACAAGAGGATCAGGAAAAAGGGAATTAATTTCCTTTATACGGACCAACGTCCGCTTCTCAAAGAAAGAAAAAAAAGGAGGAGGGACCCTTCAGTGTCGAAATTAGAAAACGAAGTAGTACAATATTTAAAAGGTCGTTCACTGATAAATTTTAAGACAAACGTACGGACAAACGATGACCAATTAAGAAAAGAAGTTGAAAATTTATAAAAACTGACGGGTGAGATTGGTTGAACGAGCACCCCCCCCCCCTAAGGAAAAAAAAAAAAAAAAAAAAGGGAATTAGCACTTACAGTCAGAGATTTTGTGAAAACAAACCCATATCTTATGTTTCAAATGGTCTTTTCTTATCCACAAGAAACTTAAACCCAGAGAGAATGGTGCAATGACCCCTGATAGCAAAGTTAAAATTCTTTTCCAAAAGAGAAATGAAAATTGACGAGACAAGAAATATATATTCATTAAATTCATGTTTAAATTTAAAAAAAAAAATCCAATGTAAACATAAACGTAATGGATAAAATAAGGCATAAAATAAATTTAAACTCTCTTGGAATAAAGGATAAATAAAAATTTGAATGATCAGAAGAAAAGATTTAAATAAATGAGTAATTGTAACATTATGTAACGATGTGTAGCTGTGTCACTAGGTTTAAGAAAATTTTATTTCATCGCAAGAAAATTTTATTTAAACTAAATTTTAAATAATAAATCAAGTTATAAGAGTTTATACGTTATAAGTAGACTTGTTTGTATACAAGTTTAAGAAATTTAAATAAACTTGTTTTAAATTGTAACATGTAAACAATTAGTGAACAAAATTCAAATTTATGAATTTAAAAGGTAAAGGGGAAAAATTGATATAAAATTGATTCGACTCAGTGCCAATTTTTTAGGGCGAATTACATAGTCACGATAGCTCTGTAAATTTCACACATAGAAAAAAAAATTCTTTAGTGTGCAAAATACCTGCAAAAAGATTAATTATTTTATCTCTTTCTTGTTTTTCACTTTAAAAAACTCAATTTGATAATAATTTGCGAAAAATTTCTTCATTTGTTTTAATGTTGAGGACTCGTAGAAATTTCCAATCTCTGAGAGGGGCATATCCTTGCAATCTTTTAATTTAGTTTAATGCCAACTATTACGTATTTTTTGATCCCACTACGAAATTAAAGAATGTTCTAAGAACTATAGAAACAAAGTTCCAGATCCTATCCTTCCCTTTTTCCCGATTCACTAAAAATTATTAATATTTTTGAAACCTTATGGAAATAGTTTAAATATTATATCGTTCGTTAATATCGCGTAATATCCGGTAAATAAATTTCCTAAGGGTTTTTTTTCTTTTAATATAATTCCTCTTTGCAATGGTTTTACGTAATACTGATTACTGCTGTATTTGAGTCAACGAAATTGCTGAAAATTTTAAAACCTACAGGATGAATAGGTGAATTGGGAAATTGAACTTAAGTTCAATTTCCCAATTCACTAAAAATAAAAAATAAAAATGTTATGAAGGTTTATTATTATTATTTTTTTTCATGAAAAGACTTGGATCTGTCATTACTCTTAAAATACAAATAAATGTTTATTATTCTTAAATATTATCACGTTCATAACTAGAAAATCAAAATCACGTGGTCAGATGACATAGGTGCAAACTTTCCCTATTCTTTTTACGGAGGCTCCTTAATTTTTCTGCCTCCTGAATTAAACGTAACTTCATATTTTCACCACAAATTTGAAAATTTATCTTAAAACGTAATTTTTACATTAAAATTATTTTTTAAAAAAAATGTATAAAAATATCAATCTTAATATTTTATTAATTAAAAAAAAATATTACTGTAGATATTATCTCAATACATAGATTAATGTATTTGTCTTCCTGAACATTGTGTTTTTTTTTTTTTTATTTATTTTTTTTTTTTTTTATCGAAACTGCTTTTGAGGACGTGGCTTATCATTCTATTTCCTCAAACCCTTGTCTATACGCGCGTGTTTAAAATTTTATTTATATTAAAAATTTTGTGAAATAAAAATTCCATATTTAATTTGAAAATTTCCTTTATTTGTAAGTTTTTTTATGTGTAATTTTTTAACGTAAAAATTTGCATAATTTTACTCGTTAAATGTTAGTAACTATGATTTTTCTGAATTTGAAATTCTGCTTTATTAATCGAGTTATATTGATATGTTTAAAAACTATTTTTACATTAATGATCAACAAAGCCCTCCTATATTTGTTTTACAATTACAGTTTGCTTGAATATTGTCTATTAGGCTTCTTTCCTTGTTTTGGTTCTCTATTTTTTTTGTACTTCGTAAACAATATATTTTTATTACAGTTTTCCTAATGGTGTTCGCTCGCTATGCGAAATTTTACAACTCGTAAACACGTTCAGTAAGACTGTTTGATAAGAGAGATGAGTAAATATTTTACAGAAACGCGAAGCCCCAAAAAATATTTTTGAAGAGGCACTAAAAAAAAAAAAAAACGAGATCCTAGATTCCGGAAAGAAATTATTTCCGTTTCTTGTTTTACTTCTACCCCATATCCCATTTCCTCACTGCCGTTTTATAAGTTTTTTTTTTCTTCCCTTTTTAATTTACTTTTGCAGTAACAACATTTTCATCAGATCATTAGCGCGGAAGATGCTTAAAATGAGGTAAATAATATATATATATAAAAAGAAATTTTTAGTGTCTAACGGCTTCTAACAATGAAAAAGCGTGTGTATTCACCAAACAATAAAAAAAAAAGATCCTGGCTGAAAGGTTGGTTTAAAGCACTCTTTCCCCCCTTTTGGTACATAATTGGGAGTCAAAATACACCGCCCTTTTTCCCTTTAGTTGGAGATAAATTTTTTTCTTTCTTTTCAAACCATTCTTTGTTATCTTACTTTTTTTCCACTTTTTTTTTAAAAGTTACCGTTGAAAAAGGCAAAATCTTAGGACACGTTTAGGAAAAAAAAAAAGAAAGAAAGAATGATGTAAAAGAAGAATGTTTTCTTTTGGGCCTCAACTGTAAAAAGCAAGAATGGTTAGCTACGCTTCACTATTTCCTTTGTTGAGACTTATATTTTTGTACTACAAAAAGTTAAAAAAAATACTGTAGCTACTTTTTTTTTCTTCCATATGGCTCTAGAAAGGAAAAATGACACTGTATTTGCGTGCTCCCTTTTAACGATTGCTGAGTTTCTCGACAGTAAAGATACCGGAGTCCTTATCCTTTCTTTGGGAGTGCATTTTACTCCATAATCTATATTTTATCTAGTTTTCCAAGAGCATAATAAAACCCACGAGTCGTTAAGTTCCTATTTTGATATCTCATGTTACAACAATGCATATTTCGTTAAGGAGAACATATTAAAGTGTAGTTAAATATTTTAAACGATAGCACCAGTTGTATCTGTTTTTGGATATATGCATACGATTTGGTTGTATGCATACGATTGTTTTTTTTTTCCTCCTTTTTATTAAAACTTACGTACGCAAATTAATTAAACTATTTTTTTATTATTATTAAATGTCTGAAACCCTGATATACTATAACAATGTATTTTAATGCGAAAGATATTACTAAATAATATAACGCTTATTTAGATGTCAAAAGAAGTTAAGTATTCCTGCAATAGTCCGCTGAGAGCTAAGCGTAATCGAGGTTTAGGCTCCACTAATTCGTGATCAACGGCATGATTATGGGACTGTGATTAGCAGGCCACCTTTACTTAGAGCGTTCGCCTTCCAATGAGGCGAACCGGGTTCGAATTCCAGTCGATACGAATTACGTATCCGGCTTGCACCGACCACAGTGCTGACGTGAAATATCCTCAGTGGTAGACGGATCATGGGTTAGTCCTCTTGCCGCCAGGCTAACCATAGGAGATTCTCGTGGTTTTCCTCTCCATGTGACGCAAATGCGGGTTAGTTCCATCAAAAAGTTCTCCACGAAGGCAAAATTTCTCCCAATACTTGATCCAAGAGTTCCTTTGTCTTCTGGATTGGGTTTAAAATTACAAGGCTACGGAGTTGAACGTTAGTAGTCGTAAACAAAAAATTGGGTCGGCTGTTCAACGACGGTTATAAAATAAAATAAAAGGCTGATTTTTGTATGTAACTAATTAGCAATGTTTAATCAGGTCTATTTTTAAATTAATTGATACAACGCTAATTTACTAGCAATATTTCTACATAGTTCATATCTCGTGGTCTTCCTCTCCATGTAACGCAAATGCGGGTTAGCTCCATCAAAAAGTCCTCCACGGAGGCAAATTTTTCCCAATACTCGATCCAGGAGTTACGGGTTACAAGGTTACCTTGGTACCAAAGTTACGGTATTGAACATTGGTAGTCGTAAACTCGCCCTAGCATATCATTAACATGCCCTCGGCCTTTCCAATCGGCCATGGCCAGATTTCGTAGTGGCCATCTTAAGTGTTTAAGGTTTCAAAATGGGGAGAAGACTTTCAAACCTTGTTCCTGCTTACAACGTGCTAGTCCTGATCAACTTTTTTTTTTTGCCTTGGCGCTTCTTTTAAGCAGCTGCTGGTTGATCGGGACTTTCTGCAGATATATGGGGAACTGACGCGACGGGGCCTTCTGGACCTAGTCTAGGCTTTCCTTTTCCAGGGGGATGTGTAACAACAACAGTCGTAAACCCATAAAATTGGGTTGGCTGTTCAACGACGGTTATAAAAAACTAGTAATCTTCGACCTGCAGAGAGATGAGTTTTAACCCGCTACTGATTATCGAACCCCAGTCTTTCGCTATGATAGCTTGGCGTCCTTAACCACGGAGTTATCACAACTCTTTTTAGATGTCTGTTCTCCGTTCCTTCATCCCTGGACAGAGCGCTCGCCTCCCAATAAGGTTACCCGGATTCGATCTCAGCAATGGCTGGTCGATACGAATTCCACACTCGGCTCGCACTGACCACAGTGCTGACGTAAAATATCTTCAGTGGTAGATGGATCACGGGTTAAGAGTCCCCTTGCCGTCAGACTAGTCGTGAGAGGTTTTCGTAGTTTCCTTTTCCATGTACCGCAATTGCTGGTTAGTTCCATTAAAAAGTCCTCCACGAAGGCAAATTTCTCCCAATACTTGATCCAGGAGTTCCCTTGTCTTCTGAATTGTGTTCAAAATTACAAGGCTACGGAGTTGAACATTAGTAGTTGTGAACTTAGAATCAGGTCGGCTGTTCAACTCCGCTTATGAAATTAGTTCATTGATTTTTAATGTATGTCATATTTCGTATCTTTTTTTTAATGTCTTTTTTTTTTGTTGTTGTTGTTGAAGAAATGGGATTATAAAAGTGACACTCTCGTAACTGTCAAAGTGATAAAGCTATTTAAATATAGTACTTTAAAAGACTAATTACTCATAAAAACAGTACAATCGAAATAAGTTACTCGACTCCTACGTTGGTTTGTTAACAGTTGTTAGGATCTTAGATTGAAAGAAAAGAGTTTTTTAATTTTATGAAAATTAGTTCGAAAATTATTTATAATTCTATGAACAAAATAATACTCGAATGAATAAAATGACAATTGTTTAATTATACATTTGAATTTTTCTGAGTTTATAATTGATTTATCGATTTGATTGAATTGTCATATTAATAATTAAATTATTAATAAGCTGTCTTTTGATTCTTAAGTTTTGTTTTACCATAACTAAATTTGTTTTGCTGAGATGCAAATTTAATTAAACATGTATGCAAATTAGTATGATGTTCCTTTTGTAATAGTTTCCTAGTTCATTGATTAATTCATTTAATAATATTCTTGTAGGAAGATGTTTAGTTACGTACTAGTGTTCGTTTGGGATTTTGATATCCTACTCTTTTCGTATAATAAATTTGTACAATGTGTTATACGAAATTTTATGCGGATATAGTTTTTAAATTTTATTTCTTCAAAGGGATATTAAACTCGAAAAAAAGACGGCTGATACTACAACCACTTAACCTATAACGTCAGCTGGTTGTTTAATACTAAATAACAAGGCCTGTTAACGTTACAGATTTTAGGCGTGTTTTATTGTCCGTTTCTTTCGTTCATAAAGGAAAATTAATAGCTCATTTCTTTTGTTTTTCTAAGTATTAATTATTTATTAATTTATGAGAATTCACCAGTTATGAGATTATCGCACGATACGACAATCGATTTAGAGATCACATATCGAATTCATATTTGCCGGGCTTGGCTTGCTCGAAATAGTATGGAAATAACAGTTGCTAACATAAACAAATGTCACGTTTTTAACAGCCAATCAGAACCTGATGACGTCGCTTTCAGGAGTCCAATTGAAAAATTTTAAACAAACTTGAGTCGGAGTCATTTCAATTACCGATTCCTCGGCTTTTTAAAAAAATGAAAAATAAAAAGATAAATGAATTGAAAATAAAAAAAATTCTTTGAACTGGCGGCTCTTTTTTTAAATTTTAATAAATTAAAAAAAAAAATTTACTTTTTTTTCCTATTTTTCTCGTTTTAATCCTCTCATTTATATCGCATTTTATAGGGTTAAGAATGTTTTTTTCCCTATTTTTCTTTGTATAGACATTATATTAGAGATTTAGGTATACACTATGTATAAAACCAAAATTAGTCAGATACACCCTGTTGCTTTGTGAATAAAATAAAAAAAAACTATATTAATATTACAAATTTGTACAAAATAAATTAAAAATAAAATACTATCTAATGAAAATAATAAACAAAAACATGCATAAAAATGGGCAACACTTAGTGTTGCAATTTTTACTTAATTTTATTATTTTTAATAAAAATCTTTTTCTCCTATTTTTCATATTCATTTAATTTTTTCATTCCCTATTTATATAGGTTTTTATATGGTTTTTTTTTTTTTTTTTTTTTTTTTTTCCTTCCCATTTTTCTTTGTATTACTTTTAATAAAAGATTTAAATGTATGCCTACTACATAAAAATTACCGAAATTATTCATATGCAACATATGTTTTCCAAATAAAATAAATGTTTCCATGTTTAAATAAGCTTTCCTTTTATTAAATAAAAAAAAAAATATTTATGCGTTTTTATATTCCTTAGCACCTTTTAATATCTGTAGCTCTTACTATTACGGTCATTTATATTCATGTTTGTGCAGTTACTATCTGAGTGTAAAATTTATTACTCATAAACATTTTAAGCTGAATATTCTGATAAGGGAGAGAAGTAAGTATTTTACAAAAGTGCCTGAACTCTCGTAATAATTTTCGAACGTTCTGCAAGATTCCGGAAAGAAATTATTACTACTTGCACCCCATAAAGTGTTTTTTTCCCCTCCCTTCTTTTTAATCTTCTCGTTCCCACTTTCTTCTTGTAATTTTTTCTTGACTTAAAAAAGGTAACTTCAATGTGTTTTTTGGTGTAACAACATTTTCATCAAAGCATTAGTGTGGAAGGTGCTTTAAAACGATGTTTAAAAAAAAAAAAAAGAATCGTAGCTACCAACTTTTATTTGAAAAAGTTCGTATGTCTTTATAAGGTATGGGTGGTTATAAAAGTAGTTTTTTTTTTTATCGATTCTACGTTAGGTAGGTTTTAACTGAGGGAAGGAATGAAAAGCAGTAGGTATTTAGGAGACGAAATCTCATATACATTTTTTATTAATATTCGCATTTGTTTATGTTAGCAACTGTGCAATCTTCGCACAGGAGAAAAATGTGTTTGCCTTTTATTAAAAAAATAGGAAAATTAATTAGGATTTAATTAGGAAAATTAATCATTATGTTTATAAATGAAGGTCGAAATTTGTTTTTTCTCTGATCTCTAGCACTTTTAGTTAATTTTTTTTTACTAACAATTTTTGCCCATTTCTTCATTTTTTTTAAATTAAAAAATGCGTGCTGAAAAATAGTCTGCAGATGTGCACGATAATCTGCAGCGCCTGCTACAGTTCTGCAGAAAAAGTATAATAAATTAAACAAAAGTAGTCATTTATGTTTTAGTGCTAATAAACATTTTGAAGGTTCAGTCATTTTGGTTATGCATAAAATAAAGAAGAATTATTTGAAGCAATTAGTTCTTAATAGTTATTATACAGTCAGTAATTAATAAATTAATCAATACTCCTTTTTTAATTTGCATTTAAAAAAATCAAGCAATTTACTTGAAGATTAGTTTTTAAGATATTAACAAAATTAGGTATTTTAAGATGCATTATTATTATATTTATTATATTAAAATTACCATCTAATCGGGCAGTTAAATCTGAAACTAATCTATATATCTGACAGCTGAATCTTTTAATTTTGGAAAACTGCTTGTTAGAAGAAAATTTCCAAAATTCAATATAGTTTGAGTAGTAGTGTTTTTTTGGTTATCGATGAAGTAACTGAAGACGATGCTATGATTTGTTTTTAATTTTTTTAAAATAAATATTTAAAATTTTCTAATCTATACATAATAATAAACGCGGCTGTGTGTGTGTTTGTAATCACAATATATCGCCCCAGAAGCCTCGCCCAGGCACGAAACTCGGCACATAATTATGTTTTGACATAATGAAGATGTATTTTTTTTTCTTTTTCAAAAGTTTGGATTAGTTTTTTAGTTATCAGTCAGTTTGCAAGAAAATCTTTGCTTTTTCGTCTTCAAAGAGCCATAAAAATGCATATACTTTTCTCCACTTTTATAAATGTATGCTAATGCGAACCTTACAATTGAAATATTAATTTTCGACAACTTAAACCAATAATATACGAAGGAATTAATAATTTAATTGTAAGGTTCGCATTAGTTTACATTTATTAAAGTGGAGAAAAGTTTAACTTCTGTATTAAAAATGTGGCAACATATTCGATACGAAAATAGAACGCTTCGCTTTGATATATTTGTCGCTGTTCAGGGTAGACTATATTTGAGGGTGCCCCTTGATTCTCGCCAAGTTGTGTTCGCGGTTGATCGCCAAGCTGGGCGATGTTGAAACCCAATCGTGATTCTGATAGATTTAGATTTAAGCTTTATTTTTAAAAGTTCAACTGTATATGTAATTTCAGAGGTCCGTTAGTTCTGCGTTGGATACCGGCTGGTAAGGTTACTGTTGCTTATGGTTCATAAGATCGAAGGTTTGTGGGCAATCATAAAAAGGGACTATAAAAAAATAAAAAAAATTCACCGCCAGTACGGTACCACGGACGCCATTTTCGATTCGTATTTCGCTGAACTTATTTGGCGATGGAGGTACACAAATTAATAAGTTTAGACAGTATCTAACTGCTATTTGAGAGTTCTGTGCACCTAAATCTGAGAATATTCAAGCTTAATGAAGAAGTGAGTTTTTTTTTTCCTTTTCTTTCTGTACTTACTCAATTATTTTTTGTTTCGATTCAAAATTCACTTTATTGCGTTAATTAATTTTGCTTATATTGGGTTCATTACAATTTTATACAGTTTTGGCCGCCATTCCTGTTACCACAGTGTTCCGCGTTAACAGGAATGGCGCCAAACATAAGTCGCCAATTTCCCCAAAGGGCACCCTCAAGTATATTTTTACTAAAATTAATTCGTTTTCGTGTTCTTTTCATGTATTTAGCATTTTGGTTTTTTTTTCTTAAGCGTTGTAGCTATATAATATATAAAATAGGAATTTAATTGTTTTTGAAGGAACGATCACACTTACCTTGGATCTCTTTGGTTTTTCTATTCTTTATTTTAACAGTTTTTATTAAATGTAATTAGTTATTTTCAGAAAGTTTCAGTTTGCAGGTAAACACTTAGATTTTAATATTGAAGTTTCATGATTTGCTTTCATAGTAATTGTTGTTCTAAAGTATTCGTTGACTTCTTAAAAACCCGATTACTGACATGGCAGAACCGCCTTCCAAAAAACTTTGTATTTTGTCAAAGAAAAAGATATTAAGAGATTCTCAAAGAAGAAGAAGGGCCCAAGAAACGTCTGTGGAACGTCAAAGAAGGATGGAACATGACCGAATTTCGACAAGCAATTCTAGAGCCCAAGAAGTATCAGAGAAACGTCAAAGAAGATTAGAAGAGGATCGTGTCTCAATTAGCAGTGCTAGGATCCGAGAAACACCTGAGGAACGTCAAAGAAGATTGGAAGAGGATCGTGTCTCCACTAGCAGTGCTAGGGCCCAAGAAACATCTGAAGAACGCGGAAGAAGAATTGTCCACTAATCTTCAGATTTCCTGCTATGTTTTAAAAAACTTTATTTGTGAATACCTTTAGCGTGGCGGACAGCTGGCCGCCTTAAGCGGCTAGTTTTAAATAAAAGTTTAATTTTTGCATTTTTTTAATTTCGTGAAATTTAAATTATTAAAATTTATATATTTTTTAACTTTAAAATTTTAGTCATATTTTTTCAAAATTTTAATTTATAAATTTTTTTTAATATTATTAAATAGTAATAAAGTTTTTTTACAATTTTATGAAACTTTAAATTTTTAAATTTAATAAAATTTTAATTTTTTAAATAAGCGTATCCGTGTTACTGCTAAAACTCCGTCGTGCCACTCTGTGACACATGTGCGTGGCTGTCATGCTCGCTTTACTGATAAAGTAATTTTTTCTTATCCTAATGCCTTTTTTAATCAGATTAAACAATCTACGTATTTTTTCTTTCTTTAAAAAAAAAAAAAGAACACTACTTGTTGATGCCCTGACACATAAGAAATATTTTAATATACGTATTTCCCGTCTTTTATTAGCGTTGAAACTATAATGAATTACACACCTGAGGGTTTTTCTACCCTTCAAAATTGTGGGGTAGCTGGATGAAAAATGAAAAATATCAATTTTCTCTTAAGGGGATTGCCTAATTACATGATTAAAGGCTACTATAATTTTTGTTTTTAATTTTAAAAACTCCATCTTTTCCCAACTCAACTCCACAACAATCATTGATCTACGTCACACTTTAATTTATTCCTTTTTTTTCTTCCGCAACTGAACCGCTGGATTAATGACATTTGGCTAAAAAAAAGTTTTTCAATGGAATAAATTACAATTCTGTCGCCAAATCCCTACTCTCACCGCTATTCAGCGACTTGTGCGTTTCGAATCTAATTTACATAGTTGCATTTCGTCGCTTGGCGCTAAGTTTTTTCTTTTTTCTTCTCGCTACCATGTTAGGAAGAAGTTGAAAGAATAATGGTGTAAGTGGGCAGATAGCTTAGCAGTTTAAAGTTCAGTAACAGTGCCAATATTTACTAATTATTCAAAATATAAATTTCGAAATCTGCTTACTTTATTTTTTTGTTGAATGCTTTTCATACTTACATCTTTGGTGTCTTATTTAAAGTTTTTAATAAAAATGAAGCTTATAAGTTTTTTTTAAATAATTTTAGTTCAGAGTCTCATGCTTGGTATTTTCGTAAATTTAATTTAAATTGAAACTTCCTTTAGGCAGCTAATTTGCATTAAAAAAAAGTTATTTTCTAAGTTTTATAAGATCATAGTTTATAATTTTCAAACTACAACTCCTTGAAAAGCATAATTTTCAAGTTTTCTCCTTAAAAAAAAAAACAGGACCTTATAGTTACTTATTCACAAAAACAGGACCCTGTCAAAACGAACACGAGTCTACTGTAATTTTAAGTTTAAAAAATTTAGTGATTTTTTTTCACAAATTAACAACTACTACAAAAAGTCCAACAGAGCGCTGGTTTTTGTGATTTTTCACAAAATTGTGATCCTATTAGTCACAAAATTATAAATAAATCTTTTACAATGAACAAGAACTTACGTGTCACAAAAATATGGAATAGTTCCATCTATTATTATAGTATGTTCTTAAATCTGTTGGGTTAATAGTCGAAAACCGTAATCCTTAACTTATACCCATTTTATAATGTGACTTTTCCTCAAAGAGCCACTTACATCACTTTGCCCATAACCTTGATATGGTTATGGGCAAAGTGATGTAAGTGGCTCTTTTGATATTTGGCAAGAAAATGGAAAATAGAGTCATATGGATAATATGACTCTATTTTCCATTTTCTTGCCAAATTGAGTGTATCATTTCTGTAAAGTGACTCAGTACTACGCACAGTACTGAACTTGAAACATATTTTAATGAAAGGTTTAAGAGGGAGGGATGTACGAAATATAGAATTCTCATCGACTAGACTCCAATCGAAAGCAATTAAACTCAATGGTCGATAATTCAAAAGGGGGTTTTAAGTTACTGTTCCTGCATTCAGCGTATTTTGTTTCGTTAATTACAACAATTTCACTGTAGTGCTATATCTTCAACTGATAGCACATTCTGAATTAAAAATGTATCCTGATATTCCCGATAAAAATATTTCGTCCTTATTTGTTTTGATGTTTTAGCTTTTTTTTCTTTCTGAGTGTTCTGAACAATCCATTTTCTACGAATACAAATGCCGATTTTAGAAAGATATAGATTTTCAATCCAACGTCTTATTTTAAATAATAGTTTTAATACAAATTGTGAAATTCGATAGAAAAGCTCTTAAAGGTACCTTTTTTTTATTGGGGGTTTGTAAAAAGTGCCATCCATCTTTCACAAATTCAATATAATATTTTCTTTGCCGTGACGATTGTCGTCACAAAAAAAAAAAAAAAGAGCATGATTTTCACAATTTTCTCTGCAATATTTATCAGAAACTAGTTATTTTATCATGATTAAGTAAAGTTTTTACATTTTGCTGATTTTATGTTTAAAAATTAAGAACTTAAAGCAATCGAAAGAAATAACCTTTATTACTGCATATATCCTAATTATGTTTTTTTTTTTTTTTGGAAAGTGATTAAAAATATTTTTTGAGTGCTTAAAAGGTGCTTATTTTTTGTTGAAAAAAATCTGACTACGCACCTTATCGATTTGAAACTGCTCTTAAAGTTGATTGAACAGTTCTGATTTTATACTTTTCTTTATTATTGAATCTCTAGAACTTGTTTATGTGTTTCCTTAAAATTCAGAATAAAAAGAAATTTTTTTTTTTTTTATTAAAACATTTTTTTCCTCAAAATTCTAACTTGCTTTCTCTTTTTGTGAGTTAAAATCAATTCCTGTTCTCATTAGCCTATTTTCGGTTTGACTGTTTCAAATTTTTGACTCAAAAAAATTTATTTTTATGCCTTCTTACAATTTGACTAACCGTCTCAGAACTTCGCCCAAGTATTGGTTTTTCACTTTCGACAGCCAACGAGCCATGTTGAAAAACACATCTCACTTCCTCTTCCCAAGGTACTCCACGAATTTTGAGAGCCTTGGCTGTATTATGTATTCTCAATTTTATGAGAAGAGAAAAATATAGCCCCACTTCTAAATCAAGAAATGCCTCCTACCTCCTAGATCAGCTACATTTTTTTTCTTCCACTTTCTTCTTTTACTATTACAAATATGCTGGCAAAATGCATGAGTAGATGTGTGAGCTGTTATTGAAAAACTAATCTTGGCTTTGAGGTGATTTCCTGCAGAACTTTTGCTTATAGGCTTTCCACAGTAATGCAGGCTGGCTTGGATTTTTTCCGTAGGAAAAAAAAAAAAACTTGAAAATGTTTGGGTTTATGGAAAAGTTGCTGCCGTTTTCAATCACTATATCGTTTTGGTAATAGCTGTGCGGATAGTTTTTAAATCTGCGTGAAATGAAGGCAAGAGGAGGGGGTTGGCTATTTCAGTTTAGTTCTTAGAATTTTATTTAGGTATGGGTTTTAGTTTATTATTTTTATTTCTTTCTTTTTTCTTCCGATAAATTGTTTGTTATTTGTTTTCACGTCATTTGATTTTGTGTTAGATTATTGGTGGCATTTTTTTTTTTTTTTTTATACACTTTTTTTTATCAAGACTTTTTTTTTTTTGCGTTAGTTCTATGTCTAGTTTTTAATCTTGAGCGATTCTGATCAAAAGCAGCTCTTTTCTTGTAAATTTTTACTTATAGAAGATATTTTTTGTGGGAAAATATTTAAAAAAAAATTAATAAAATATCTTTTCCTACTTCATTATGTGTTTCACACCGTCTGGAGCTTTAGGATATAATGCCTATTTCTCCATGTTCGTTGGGCACTGGCATGGGATCGGACTTTTAATCCTTTAAAATGCGCCTTTTTCAAGTCTGCTTGAAGTTTCTTTTGATTGTAAACACTGCTCAAAAGTTACTCTATGAATTCTTTTTTGGTAATAAAAAAAATTATTTGTAAAAGACAACAAACAATTCTCCGTTATTTTTTAAAAATTGATTTTGTGTAAAATTACAAGAAGTGTTTAGTTTTCGATCCATTTTCTTTTTAATTTCTCTCTCTTTGTGTTAGTTCTATGTCTAATTTTAATTTTCTGTAGTTCTTATTAAACACAGTTCTCTTTAAACACAGTTCTCTTCAAGTAAGTTGTTTTTACCTATGCAAGATTGCACTTGGTACTGTCGTTTACTACAAAAACACTCAGAAACTGTTACTTAGGACCTTCATCAACTGAGACCTCCGTAATTTGTTGACAAAATAGATATATGTCGCATAGTTAGATGAGATTGAAGTAAGATCTTTTTATAAGAAATATCATTATTTTTTTTACCTATGCAAGATTGCACTTGGTACTGTCGTTTACTGAAAAAAGAAATATCATTATTTTTTTTCAAAAATATTAAACAAAGCTCTTAAAATGTTCAAATTGCTCACGTTCTTTTGCTGTTTAGAATGACGCAGAGATAATTATTTGCAACAATGCTACTTTGATTAATATATTTCTATATTCAATTTGCCATAAATTATTTCCCAAAAATAATCCAATTTGCCATAAATTATTTCCCAAAAATAATCCAATATCTAAGAAGTCTGAGTGTTATTAAAATCTTTTCGGTATATGGTACAGGTTCCAAACGCTGTTCACTTTAAGAAATGATTTTCTCCAATCTTGAGGAAATTCAATTGCTGTTTTATGTTTTATTTTATTATCAAATTTTTTTTCTTTACTTTTTTGTTTACTTAAATAATTTTTTTTTCCAGATAAAAGAACAATAATAACAGCAAAGAGAGTACCGTTCTCGAAAGTAACGATATTAACCGAAAATCTAATTTTGGTAACCCACTTCAATTTTCTTCAAGATAATGCAATTTAGAATTACCTTTTTTACTGGTGTTGCTATAGGCGACGCGAATTTCTGGGCAAATAATAGACAAAAATTGCTTCTTGATTTGGGGAAAAGTTTTACAAAGCATATTTTCGATTGTTATTTCCAAATAACTTTATCTCGTTCGACAATGCTGAAAAGTAATCGTTGATACATGTGTTTTAAAAAAGAAAAATTTGCATGCAACGATAGTTAAAAAAAAAAAAAAAAAAAAAAAAAAAAAAAAAAAAAAAAAAAAAAAAAAACACTGTGGTGGTCTGATACATTTGAAAACAATGGAATATTTATTTGAAGAGTAAAAGAGGTAAAACTTGTGTGGAAAAAAGAGCTAATACATGTAGTATTTGAATTGTACATTGCGCAAAAAAAGGAAGAAAAACGGACCAACCTAAATAACTTTTGATCCAATAATCGGATCTTCACGCTCTGAGGCTCATTCTTAATAGTTTGAAAGGTTGACATCAAATACGCTAATTAATTAGTGCAAACGGTATTTTAAGTCACGAAATCAGACACAAAAACGTACTTTCTCTGGATAAACATGACTTTTTTCGACGGATTCGGATTTCTGACTCATAAAATAGAGAGGGTAGCCGCAATCTGGGAATGTGTTATTTTACATGGCAAGATACAAAAGCGGAGCGAAATCGGTTAAATAGTTCAAAAAAAAAAAAAAAAAAAAAAAAAAAATCGAATTTAAAATATACGACTTTTCTAAAATTCGATTTCTCAGGAACTATTCAACAGATTTCGCTTAAATTTTACATTTTGCCATGTAAAATTAGATACTTTAAAAATGATGGAAAAAAACTTGTGTACTTCACAATTCAAATTTTTTTCCAACTGTTATTAAATAAAATAATAATAAATATTTACTAAAATTTATTTTTCCCTAAGGATTTATTTATCTTTGGATAAAGGAATTTCATAATTGTGAAATTTTTTTTTTCATTTCGCTAGAAAATTTCTCCAGATATGGCGAAATATGCAGGAAGTAAAATTAGCATTAAACGGTCCAAACTTGAACTGCTCTCCTGACCAGACTATTTGGACCATATTTCCCAGGTTGCTGCTACCCCCTATAATTTTAGTCAGAAATCCGATTCCGTCGGGAAAAAAAGGTGTGTTTATTATAAAAAGTAAGTATTTGTGTCTGATTTCGTAACTGAAAATATCGTCTGCACTAAATAATTAGCATATTTGAAGTCGCCCCTCGATATATTAAGATTAAGTCCTAGAACGTGAAGATCGGCTCATTTGATCAAAAGTTATTCAGGGTGGCTATTTTTATTTTTAAGTGCACTGTACATTTGTGAAACCACATCATTATATATATTCTATTTAAATTTCGTTTTTCGATTTAACTCAACTGCGATGTTTTCCAATTTAAGAAAAAAAAAAATAATATATATATAAAATAACATTTGGACTCTTTTTTAATGGATTTGTAATTTTGACCATCAAAACATGGACCGCAACCTGGAAAACATGGTTCCGATAGTTTAGTTAGTTTGGATCTCTATCTCAACCTAACTTTTTACCATTAAAACAAGAGCCGCAATCTGAAAAATATAGTCCCGATAGTTTAGTAGGAGTTTAGTTAGTTTAGATCTTTATTTCAAACTAACTAAATTCTTGACTAAACTACCAGGATGTTAAATTTACTTTTTTTTATTTTTATTTAATCATATCTCGGGAATTTTCAAAGTGAATAATATTTTTTTAAAATAAAATTATATATTTTATTTTTCCAAATATAATACCAAATATTATTCTACGTTTATTATATTTTATTATTTTATTTAATGTAATAAAAGATAATAATTATTATTAGAAGTTCGTTTCGACGATCCTCTGTCTCTTTAAATTTTATTGCTTCTCTTCTATTAATCATATTTTTTAAAGAATTTTTTTATTTTTTTATAATTATGGCGTGAAAAAACTTTATCTCTTATAATAATTATAACTTTAATAGTGCCGCGACGTTTACGTTGATATGACGTTGCGCTCGGGTTTGTGAGATCGTAAGTTTAAATCCCGCCGAACGAAAAATGGTGACTAGTGCACGTTAAATCTGTCTGGTTCAAAAATTCCTCCAAGTTCCCATAACAAATTAATACCTCTAGGGCAGTGTTTTCCAAACTTATGACTTTTGTGTACCCTTTCTAAATTTTTCGTAACGCTGTGTACCACTAATAAAAAAATGAATGTATTTTTTACTATAAAAAAATTGCACAAAAGTTAAAAATCACAACTGACTGTTGACACCACTAATTATTGACCGTTAACTCTGCAAAAAATAGGCAATAGAAAAATACGTAATCGTAAATTTTCATGGCTAGCTTTGTTTTTAAATAAAATTTTTTGAAATTTTCGTTTCTTGCAAGATATTTCGCATAAAAACGCGTACCCCCGCTAAACTGTTCCCGTACCCCTGGGGGTACGTGTACCACACTTTGGGAAACACTGCTCTAGGGGTACCGAATTGGAGGTTGATCGTTCTCTGGTGCAGGTCAAAATTACGGTCCATGGATAAATGAAGTAAGAATGGCTCCTCCTTGTAAAACGGGATGTGGCGTGTATGTGGTTGAAGTCGTACTCTCGGCCATAGATGGCGCCACTGGAAAACAAGAAACGCAGGCTTGCAGATATTGGCAAATGTCATGAGTAACAACATAACCTTAATGCATTTTATTTTGTATCAGATTAGTGGCAATAAATTACATAAATCTAATGAACACGAAATTTTTTTAATCTAATTTTTACCTAGTTTAACTTAATGTTCAATTTTGTGAATCAAAAGGCGTATTTTATTAATTGTAAAAATACGAACGTTTAGAAATGAAATTTATTGCAGAAATAATTGTGATTGAATGAATCCTTCCGGAACGGAAAGATCGCGTGTCTGGTGAACAAATTTTTCTGATATATTTATGATGCGTATCAAAATTGTTTTAATCAAAATATTATGTTTTGAGTTATGTAATTTTTTTCATTAAATTCATCCATATAAATTTAAAATACACTCTAAAAAAGCTCGATATTAATGATTCTATTGGTTCAATTTAGTCCTTTGATGAGGATAGTTTTATCCAGCCCCCTGGCGGAGATTGTGGCTACTTTTTTTTCTTTCCAGCTCATCTTCTAGTCATTATCATCATTAAAATGCAGCTAAAATTGGCGAATATTTATTTTAAGGCAGGATTTTTTTTTTTTTTTTTGTAAACTCTTTTAACTTTGCTCTTTCGTTGAAATGTTGCTTAAAGCAAAAAAACTTTTCCTTTTTTTATTTATCTTAAACTTAGCCTTGGGTGGCGAAATTTTCGCCCCACATGATAAGCCTATATCTTGTGCCTCATTAAAGTTGTGGGTGTTTATTTCTTCCTTTTTATTTGTCTTTTGCTAATTTATTGTTTGAAATGAAATGATTAATAGTGTCTTAATTATTGTTCAATATATTTTATGGAAATGTTATATTTAGGATAATTATTAAAATTAATTTTAAAGACGTTTTATTGCATTTAGTTTGTTTTAGATTTTATCTGCGTTATTTTCGTATAAAGGCACCGAATAAGAAATCGGAATTTTTCTCACGGCGCCTTTTTCTATTTTAGAGAAAAAATTTTTCTTCAACTTTTTGGCAAAATATCAAGTAGTTATCGATTAACTGCATCAGTAGCATTAAAAGTATTTCTTCTTTGATATGCGAGTTTTTAACAATAATGTTTAATTTTAACGAACGTAAAATAAAAATACCCGTATTTTCCTCCTCCTCCTCAATGGCACGACAGCCCCGGGTGGGCCCTGGCCTTCTCAATCAACTTCCTCCAGGCCTGCCTCTGCCTGGCAGTTGACTTCCAGTTTGAGACTTTTAAGACTGATAAGTCTCTTTCCACGCAGTCGGTCCATCTCAGCTTTGGTCGACCTCTGGGCCTTGATCCGATGGGCTGCGCCAAAAAGATTATGCTTGTCGAACGCTCTCTGTTCATTCGAATAATGTGACCAGCCCATTTAATTCTTTGGATTTTTACATACTTGACAACATCAGGCCCTCTAAAAGCCCGATAGAGTTCTGGGTTTGAACGTCTGTACCAAGTACCATCAACTTGTTTGCCCCCAAAAATGGATCTTAGGATCCGACGTTCGAAGATTCCCAAGGAATTATACCCGTATTTTGGCTGTTTACTAATGATACATGTATTCCTGTTTTGTTTTTCTTAAAATATAAAATGATAAAAAAAAACTCTTCCTTGTTTATAATCGTTTACTATCTATACATTTATTCCTGTTTCGTTATAGTTAAAATAAAATAAAAATCACGTGTCCTTGATTATTTTGAAATTGTGAAACAAAGATAAAACATTTCTTCGACAAATTTTAGATATTTTTTTAAAATAAAAAATGACTATTTTTTAAAGAACGCTGAAATAAATTTTGAATGTCTATATCTTGATTCTGTTAACCGTTGTTAAGCTGTTAACCGTTCGCTATTAATACATTTATGTCTTTTTTTTTAAAATTAATATAAAACTTTAATATCTTACCTTTCCAGAGCGATAAAAATATTACTTGTCAATAGGTATTGTGCTTTGCTTTCCTAGCTGTCAAAAGTCTAATCAGAAACTAAAACAATATTTTATCAGATCTATTTAAAAAAAAAAAAAAAAGGGTTTATATCTCTTTCTTTTTATTTGTGTATGTGTTTTCGATATTCCAGCGATCGTGAACTTGTTATGTTTATGACGCGATCTGTAGGTGTATTGTTTTGTACCTGCGTCGTTTATCGATACAGTATACGCTACGTTGAGCTTTTTAAAAGGACTGCTCACTGCTTGACTGTTTCTTTCCTACTGCGCAGCGACAGCTGTTAATCGTGGGGGTGTTATGAACATTTACATTATTTTTTCCGACCTATTTCTGTTTAGGTTTCTTATTGAATGGAAGTATTTTGTTCATTTATTACACAAAATGTAAATCCATTTTTTTTTTTTTTATCATTTGTTTTTAAGCCTTCTTCAAATATTTGCTGTTATAATTTAGTTAGAATTATAATTTTTTTTTTTTTTTTACTTTTCTTAAATTATAAAAATTGACTGATAACTCCATTTGAAGTAAAATTAATTACTTTGAAAATGGCCCCAATTTATGAGATTGTGATAAATTTGTAAAAGTTTAAATTTTTTTTCTCTATGATTATATGATAAGCTTGAAATGTGGTGGCTCAAGGGATAGAGCGCTCGCCTCCCAGTGAGGCGACCCGGGTTCGAATCCCACCGATGGCTGGTCGTCTCCAATTCCTCACCCAGCTCACACCGACCACTGCGCTGACGTAAAATATCCTCAGTGGTAGACGGATTATAGGTTAGAGTCTCCTTCCCTTCATGTTAACCGTGAAAGTTAGCCTCTCCATGTAACTCAAGTGCGGCTTAGTTCTATCAAATAAATCCTCTACGAAGGCTAGTTGCCCAAATACGTGATTTAAGAGTTCTTTTTGTCTTCTGTGTTGGATTCAAAATTACAAGGATGTGGAGTTGAACATTGATAGTCGTAAACTCAGAACTGGGTGTACTGACGGTGAGAAAATAAAATAAAATACAAGCAGCTTATTGAAATCGTTAAGTCACTCAGGGGTTTGCTTTGTTCAGGTAAATACCGATCCTACTTCCCCGTGATTCGCACAGTACCTTTCCTCTTTTATTTACTTATTAAATTTTTTTTTATATGAAACATCAGGTTTATATAACACGGCTTGTTTTTGTTACTTTGAAAACGTTATAACGATTAACTCTTTCAAGGCTGATTTATAATTTGTTATAGAGGACGTTTTCTTTTGGTAGCACATTGTTTTTTATCATTGATAATATTATACATTATCATTGATAATATATAAGATTTTTTTAAAATCTGGACACACTCTTTGTTGTTAGGCCCTGGGACACTGATGTCCCATAAGGCTTCTTGAGTGGGGTGTATGTTGTCAACCAATATCCAAAGGTAACAGATGATAATAAAATGATATGATTGAAGGCAATGTAAAAGGATATTAATACGAGGCGTTTTCAGAAAGTAAAGTTACAATACCACATACTCCCTTGAAAAATGTTTAATTTATTAAATGTATTTTACAAATTACTTACAAGTACATCCCTTATTTTTCGACAGTTCTATGTCTTTACTATGTCGGTAATTATAGTAAAAGCATTTTTAAAAATCTGGATACAACCTTTTGTATTCCACAGTCCTAGAACTTTGTCTCCTGCTGTCGGAACCACATTCTAACTTCAGTTTTGATCTCATCACCGTCGTGAAAGTTTTGCCCTGCAAGATACTTTTTCACGTGAAGAAATGAAAGGTCCGAACTGTTTGGCGGATGATCTAAAAATTTTCCATTCGAAACTTTTGAGTTTTGCTTTGGCTTTGAAAAGCTGTGCGTGAGGACGAATACACGAGATTCTGGATTGGATTTGGGATTCTGGACATCTGGGGTAATTCTGAATTGACGCAGACATTATAAAGACGTGCTGCTCAAAGTTCACTGTAAAAATAACAAATGACTACGAGGGAAAAGCGAAGCATTCAAGGCTGCAGTTCGTGTTGCCATCAAATTCACAAAAAAACTTTTCTTTTGTTGCTATTGGTGAAGCATCTTTACTTTTAGAAAACGCCTCGTACGTTTATGGTGATACTTAGTTTTTCTTAGCTCAATTTCAGTTATTTTCCTCACGGAATGATGCTTAAGCCTTCGCAAACACGTGATTTCTTTTAAGCTGTGACTCCATGGCAGTTTAGTAAGTGTTGCCAACCATCCAAATAGAAGTTCAAAACACTGCAATGTTCAAATTTTTTGGAATCCATGCAATATGATCAGTACATTTAAGTAAACTTGCACTAATTAAGAAAAATTAAATAGCCTTTTAAATATAGTTCATTTTAAAATAGTCAAATGATTATAATAAATTAATATATTTGTTTTCTGCATCGTAATGCTTAAAGGCGTGTAACGTAAAAATCAGAAATTCCTAATTCCCATATTTTTTTTAGCTTTTTCGAAACAATGTGTTTTAATGCCTTCAATAAATTGTTTTAAAGGAAAGAATGAAACTGCGTTTAAATTTTATGCAAAAAGTTTTTTGTATTTTAATAGGGCAATATTTTTTTATAACATTTCCCAAGACTGAAAAAAATATATCTAATTATGTGTTAAGTCTTACAAATTTTTGACTTCTTGGATTTTTTTCCTTTTTATTTCTGCATGAACCCTGGTTAAAATAATAGAATTTATTTAACCCAACAGTCTACTTGGAACTTCTCATGCGATATATATGTCCCATTGTGTTCGAACGGGTTAAGTTTTTTTCCTTCTGAAAAATGTCTTTTAGAACCCTCTTACAAATAGAACTTCAACTCATTGTATGCTTCGTATAATTTAATTTTATCCCCAAGGATGTAAAAGGCATTTTTATTTGAAACGCGTATTACCGAAAAGTCTAATTTCAATGCATAAAAACTCGCACAAATATAAGATTTCCCTTACAGTTAGCTTAACTTATAAACGCGCCTCTCATAAACGCGTCATCAAAGTTCTTCGAACTCAAAATCCCCTCCGCAATAAAACGCTGAACCATTAGTAGTAGAAAAATCAATTTAATGAGAATCCCTTAATCAAAGATTGAAGATGTTTCCTATCAAACCAGGTGGAATACAGAAGCCCGCAGCTGTTATTATTTCGTCAGCAGTGGCGAAAAAGAATTCAGCTCCGCCACTGCTCTCTCTCTTTTCCTTTTGTGCGTGCTTTGTTGTCATTCTTGCATTACTCGATGGATGATCGAAATGCCGGTTGAAAAGATATCCCCCATGGGGGATGAGGGGGCAGAGGAGGATGGGGAAAATGATGAGGTCAGTAAGATGGATTTATTTGTCATTTACAGAATTCTAATGATTATTGTAATGGCGGTGTACAATGATGGATCGATAACGATGTTGATACCACGTGATTACGATTTGAAGAATCTGAGAATTAAATTTAATTATTTATTTGACTGATCGTTCAGGCGATAAGGTGCCTTGTTTGGAGTAGTGATATTTAAATGTTGCATTTTTGTGACTTTTGGAGTAAATTTTTTTTTGTTTCTTAGAAGGGTTATGAATTAAACAAATACATTTGTTATTGGCAAATATTTTTTTCATTACAAAGATTATAAAGCATAATTTTTTAATATGTATATTTAGTAGTTATTCAGCTTTATTTATATAAATGAAAAAAGAAATTCTTAAATATTTGATTGATGTTATAAACCGTTCTATTTATTGATGTATACGAAAAGTCTTATGTAGTCTGGTGTATCAAAAAAAAGGGCTGTTCTTTCTTTCGATATTCTTTCATTTTCATTCTTTACGCTACATTATGTATTGTTACTCAAATTCTGTAAGACTTATAAACAAATGTGTGTTAAAATGTAGCGGTGGGAATTCGATGAAATAATAAAAATTTAACATTCGATAATTCGTTCGAGAATCATCAACTGTTAATTTTGTTGTAAGAAAACACCATATGAACTGCTCTGCAGCGCGTAGAAATGCAACTACAAAATTGAAATTTGACTTGCTAAAAGAGCTGTTTTTATTTATGAATTTAAAATGAGTACTTTTCGAAATTCCAATTTGTTAAAAAATATTGCATTTTTAAGTGCTCTTCTTTTTAAGAGTTTTTCTTCCTCTTTTCTCTTTCTTTTTATGCTTTAAAATAATGACTTTTTTGAGGGAAAATTTATTTATCTCTCTCGAGTTCTTTATTTTATAAGCTCTCTCATTAGCTTATGCCAAACGAGACGGAAAAGAAAACAAAGAGAGAGATAAGATTTTTGGATATAAATCTTCACATTTATATTGAAATTTTTAAAGACACAAAAACTTAACTCAAGAGAGATAAAAACCATTTCCAATTTTAATTGTTTTTAAGATATAAAAACAATTAATACAATTAATACTCCATTCGTATCTTTTGTGTCACACATTCTGTAAAAAAATTGTTTTCCAACTACAATTTATTTATTTATTTCAAATACAGGTGATTGTTCATTTCGCTACGGTTTACATCGTTCTAAAATCTTTTTTTGTTCGAAAACTATCATGTTTTAAAATGTGGGGGGGGGGGGGCGACGATTGGCGATCTAAAGCCCAGATAATTCTTTACAGCAAGATGGCATATACAGTTTGAAATTATAGCTTTGACCATGTAAGGAGTTTAATTTTTTTAATTCTTTATGGCGAAAAAGCTTCGAAAAACACGTAGACCGATTTTTTTTGTAATTTAGAATTAAATTTGATAATATAAAAAGCTAAACGTAAGATTTGAAAATCCATATTCAATTCTATGACCTTGTATTTAATTTGTAATTATAATTTCAATAATAACAAATTTATTATTTGTAACCTAATGCTATTTTGTGTTCATGTTTGTGCACGTTATTTCGATTCAAGAAATTTCATGATTTTATTTATTGATAAATCATGATTCATGACTTTATTTGTTGATAAATTTTTAGATAATTTTGTCTCTTAATATTATATTGACTTTTGGACTCAGTAATCAGTCCAATTTTATCTTGTTATATTTTCATAATTCAGAATGAATTTTCTCCTTGCCTTTGATAAGCAATCTGAAGATAGTTGCATTCACATGTTTCTTTTCTCAATCAAAATTAGGAAAATAGAAGGCAGTTATCGAAATATGTTTGCTGATAATAGCGAAATCAAGCCGACAATTGCTTGAAAATGTGTTTTATAAACAATAGATATTTTAACACTTTGTGGATTGTTTATACTTCTGTTATTTCTTGCCCACCGCTATGTACATAGGTGGGAGCATAGACAAATCTAGACTTTCAACGCTGACAACAATTTAGTCTAAATTATATTTAAAGTAAAAAAAATTTGTGTAAATTTATAATGATTAGATGATAATGACGGGAATTAATGTAAATTATCACAAAAATGTTTTTTGAATTCTTTGAAGATTTTTAATTTTTTTTTTTTAATCAACCGAAAGAGGTAATTTTGGACATTCGTGATGTTAGCAGAGCCAATGTAATGATAAACATATTGAGTAGTGTTTTTGACGTTTGCAAATGAAAAATAAAAATATAAAAAAATCAATCCTTATTTAAACTTTCCAATATTTATAACAATGCGCAGCTATATATAAATTATGTTACCGCTTGAAAGATATTTACAAAAATCAATTTAGTACATTGATGAACGTAACAAAAAAATAACTACGCTATTATTATTATTTTTTTCAAAAAAAAAAAGAAGAAAAAATTAGACTTTTAAATTTATTTATGAAATGAAAAACTTTACAATTTAAGTATTTTCTTTTATCTGTATGAAATATTTCTGTTACAAAATACCATTTTCAAAAAAATACACTCTTGCAAAGAAGGGACTAGACCAGTGATTCTCCACCACTGTGCCGTGGCACTTTTGTGTGCCGCCAAATTCTTAATGTGCCGCCAAATTTTAGAAATGTATATGGTAAAAATTATAATGCTTTTTTTATTACGAGTAGAGTCCCAAAGGATTTTAATAAAACTATTCATAAAATTGTTATTGACAACATTAGAGGAGAGAATTATTCATTATTTCCCAAATTTAGATATAAAAAAATTTGATTGGGTTCGTAATCCATTTGTTGATAACGAATACTTCTGTATTTAAATTGACTTTGAATGAAGAGGAAGTACTAATTTCGCTTTCTAACTATCGAGATTTAATTTTAAAATATTCGGAAGAATCAATTAATTCATTTTGGATTAACATTAGATGCGATTATCCCATGTTAGCCAAAAAAGCTTTAAAAATATTATTAAAATTTTCTACATGTTATTTGTGTGAATTCGGATTTTCAGTATTAACCAACATAAAAACGAAAATAATATCGAGATTGTTAAATGTAGAAGACGATATGAGAGTAGTATAGTCATTTTTACGACCAAATATAAATGAAATTATCAAAAAACATCAAGCTCAAATTTCGCATTAAAAGTATTCTTAATATTCATTTGTAATTAATCCCTTAATAAACGTACTGTTGTTTTTGTAGTACTGTTGTTTTTGTAGTACATATTATATTATTTTATTTTACATTCCAAATTATTATCATAAACTTATATTACACAGTGTATTATAGGTAAGTAAATAACTTATAACCTTATATTTTTCTTTGTGTGCCGCCAAAATTTGAGATCGTTAAAAGTGTGCCGCGACAAAAAAAAAAAAAAAAGGTTGAGAATCACTGGACTAGACCATCCAGTTCCCTCCCTCCACCTCAGAGCTTACATACCTTGAACTTTTCGCAAGGCAAAAGGCCCAGAACAAACAAAAGTGGCTCCTTCCTCCTATTCACTACTGGTATAAAGCAAAAAGACCAGGACTCTTTCTATCTCTTCCTGGTGACAGGCAGACCAACAATTGCTTATCCCGACTTGCCAGTGGACACCTGAAAAGTCTCACATTTTCTGCTAATCAAAAGATCTTTCCTCTTTGCCCTAAATGCCTACAAAACCAGGCATCACCTGAGCATATCTTGAACTGTTTAGGGCTGGACTGGAACGATATTCATTCCTCTCCCATATTAGTTTCGGACTTTCTAAGTGTCAACAGCTTTATTGATCTGGTCTGACTCCAGACCAGGTGGGAATTAGCAACAACAACAACATTTTCAAAAAAAATAAAAAACGCTATTCTTTTTTTTTTCTTTTTTTCTTTCTTTTTTTGTGCTTTAGCTGTGTTCAGTAGTGCACTACAAATAGTGTAATTACTGAAGTCGCTACTTGTTTTCGTAATCAGTAGTGTAGTGTGCTACTTTTTTTAGAGTAATGAGTGAGTAGTAGTGTAGTGTGCTACGTTTTTTAGTGTAGTGAGTGAGTAGTAGTGTAGTGTGTTACTTTTTTTACTGTAGTGAGTAGTATGATACAAAAAAAACAGTAGTTTGTATCTATTCCTGGTAACTACTTTTAATGTTAGTTAAGAATAGTAACACGGCTCTAACGCAACTAGTTTTTTGAATTTGATGGGTACAAATCTTCGCGGGTTCAATGAAATGGGTTCAATGAAAATGACCTTATAGCTGCAGCTTAGCGTTATAAAAAATTATGTATTTAAAAACACGTATAACTAATGTATAAACTAGCCATTACAAAAATTAGATGATTAATCACTTCAGTCACTCATATTCACGCTCGTGAAACATTGATGTTATTTCAACGGAAGGGACCGTATTTCCGATGCACTTAATTTCTTAGAGGAAATAAAAGAGCATTAAACTATTAAAAAATTGCAAGTTTTTGTCGTTAACGTTTTTCTTCTCATTTTAATAAGTAATCAATAAATAATTTACGTCGAAAACATTCTTATACAATTTTATTCATAAATATATTCTTTAGGTTGTGATTTAAATTACAAATTCTTTGAAAATGGAGGTTTTTTCCACAAGAAAATATAATTAAATGTAAATAAGTGCAAATTATTATATTTCAAAATATAGAAAAAACATGAAAAATAATAAAGATTAATCAAAAAGACGAAGAAAATTATTAAAATAATATATATATATATATATATATATATATATATATATATATATATATATATAAATAAAATCTGATTTAAATTTTAAAAAAATGCTTGTTTAAATAAAAAAAGAAAAGAAAAAATTTAAATCTAACCTGATTTTTTTAATTTTATTTATTTAAAATTTTTTTTTTCAATTTTTGCTTAAAGTTAAGATTTGTGCTATTCTCTCCCTCTTTCTGAGAAATGCCCCTTCCAAAATAACATTACATTAATTAACTCAATTTAACAGAGGAATTTAGATTTTTTTTTATTTTCAATAAAAAGTTTGAGTTTAAAAAAAAAAAAAGTTACGACAAAATACCTTAGTCGTTGAACAAGAAACACTCAGTTGTTTAGATTGACAAATACTTAAAAATATAATTCGTTTATTTGGGTGTATTTCAAAAGAATTTCAGTGCAGTGTTTAATATTCATTAATTGTCTGCCAACTTGTCAGACTTAAAGCACCCGCAAAATCACCATTTGTCGTCCCCATGTTAATTTATTTGTAAATTCTTCAAATTATTTCCTTGACGGTGTAATGAAGCTGAGGTATTCTTCTTCGTATTTCTATCGAATAAATTAAAACGTGCTCTTAATTATGCTTATTAAAACCCCGAGTAGCTGCGAAATAGTTTGCTAATTAAGTCGGAAGAAAATTCAGCTTAAAATAATTTCCGAGAACAATATTCGCCGACAATGCAATATTTAAATTACTCTTTTCGTCCCTTATTTTTAAGCAAAGAAATTCATCATGTGTATTTGGATAAAAATATTTTATTATGTAGGTTTATCTGCACAAAATGAAGGATTTTTATTTTTTTTGTTAGTCTGTTTTTTTTTACTTGCCTAAAATGATATTTTAATTATCACTTTGTGTTTTTTCTTACTCATTTCAAAGCTAAGAAATTCGGAATAGGTATTTAAATAAAAATGTTTTATTATATCGATATGTCCATGTGAAAAAACTAAAAGAAAAGAGTTGTGATGAAAATGCTTCTTTTATTAGGTTAAAATGACTCTTCAACTAACAATTAATGTTTTTCAACTTATCTATTTGGATAAAAATGTGCTATTATAGTATTGTAATTATGTGTAAAAAGTAAGAAGAAAGAGTGATGTAGTAAACCTGCTTAATTTTTGCAGGCTTAAAGGACGTTTTATCTATCAATTAGTGTTTTTGATTACTGATTTTTAAGTAGCTCAAAAAAAGGGGGTGGGGAGCATTTGAGCATTTTTTACAATTTCTTTTTTCTTTCTTTTCTAAACTATATTTTAAATAATTTTTACTCGTGAAGGTATTCTTTTAACAAAATTTTGAATGACTAGTTGCATTCGGGTTTAAATTTGGAATTACAAAATTTTTTAGTTTTTCCATATTTCTTTTTTTGAAAAAGCTGTTTTTATCCGCACTAGCTACCTTACATGAGGCTAAGCTGTTTGTCAGTCTTTTTAATTCATTTCAGCAAAATCCTTAAAAACTAATGTTTTTCATGACTTTCAACAACTAAATTTTTTTTTCTTCCTTTCTGAGTGAGTACACGTTGTATTAAAAAAATTTCCTTCTAAAACAATTATAATTTTAAATATGAAATCACCATATACAAGATTTTTTTAAAATTTTTTAATCTTTTTATTTTTTATTATGTAACCGTAGTTGAGCAGCCGACCCAAATTTATGGGTTTACGACTGCTAATGTTCAACTCCATCGCCTTGTAATTTTGAACCTAATCCAGAAGACAAGGGAACTCCTGGATCAAGTATTGGGAGAAATTTGCCTTCGTGGAGGACTTTTTGATGGAACTAACCCTCATTTGCGTTACATGGAGAGGAAGACCACGAGAACCTCCCACGGTTAGCCTGACTGCCAGGGGACTCTAACCCATGATCCGTCTACCACTGAGGATATTTCATGTCAGCACTGTGGTCGGTGCAAGCCGGATGCGGAATTCGCATTGATTGAGATTCGAACCCGGTTTGCCTCATTGGAAGGCGAACACTTTATTCCCTGAGCCATCGCGGTTCCATATACAAGTTATTTTTAATAGGTTTTAAAGAGCCGGGATAGTCTGGTTGGTAGGGCACTAGGCAAATGTCCAAGAGGTCTTGGATTCGATCCCCGGCGCCCAAAGACTGAATGGTGACTGATGCACGTTAAAAATCTGTCGAGTCGCTAGTTAAAAAGTTTTAAAGCTAGTCATTATGAAAATAAAAATTTTTTTTTTAAGGTAAATGGATTGATCAGATTTCAAAAACAAACTTCTTAAAAGTAAAATGCAGGATAAAATGTGTTTATATTCCGTGTTGATCTTATTTGTGTAAAGGTTACTATAGGAATTTTCAATTGAAAACTACTATTCCATCATCCATTGTATTCCATTTCTGCTATTATTGTTCTTTACATGATATAAAAGAGGTCCTTACTAAATATTTACATTTGATGAATGCATATTTCCCACTATATTCTCTTCCAGCTGTTTGTTAATTTGAAAACAGCTTTAGGAATGATGTCCGTAAACTGCCTGAACAAATATGTCATTTGTAAAAGGAAACTAAGGTGACATAAGGTTTTTACCATAAAAGGAAAATGAAGAAAGAGGAAAAATTTACATTAAATAAATTAAAATCGTAGACTTATAGAATTTAATTATTTTATTATTGTGAGCATTTGAAATTACATAGAAGCATTTTAATCTTATTTAATGTTTACAATAGCATTGCTAGTTTCATTATATATGTAAAGTAGAAACATTTTAATCTTATTTAATGTTTACAATAGCATTGCTAGTTTCATTATATATTTAAAGTGTGTATTGAGTTCAAAGGAAAATCTAGATTTTTATTTTGTATGTATTACAGTAGGGATAATTGTGGAGCTTTATTCCACCATGATCAGCCTGGCCCACAACGTGCTGTAGCGGATAAGTTTTAATACTTGTTGTAAATCGAATAAGCGTCTCAAGGTTACGCAATTTGTCACTTTCATTACCTTACCCCTGCTGCGTTACCATGGTTTCGAAGAACCTTTCTTTTTATATTTACGTTTTAGTTCGAAGTTAGAATATACTGGCGTGGGAAAAAAAAAGATTTGTCCAAACCATAGTAACGGAGTGGGGAAAGGTATGGAGGAGAGTATGGAAATCGCGTAACATTGAGACGCCTTTTCTTATTACAAAGATAATAATTGGTTCTCGCGTACATCGTACAAGTATTTTCAGATGTAATTGGTAATAATTTATCGTGAACTAAGATTAAATTGAATGATATATATACACTTAGTTTATTATTACAACAGCTGGTATCGTTTCTTCGACTAATGTTTTTTTTTGTTGTTTTTTTTTTGTTTATTTAAAATAAACATACATATATATATATATATATATATATATATATATATATATATATATATATATATATATAATATATATATAATATATATATAATATATATATTACCGGATTCACGGAACGCTATAATGAAGAATTAGTGGTTGGTTACCGTATTATCTTTTTACCTGAAATGTATTTTTATAATCAACCCATAACTAAAGAATTCAAACCAACAGTTTGTGAAAGACGTTACAATATCTTGAAAACTTCATTCCTCACTGCAAACGTATTTGATAAATGCTAATTTACCAAAATAATTTTTTTACGCATAGAAAAAGCATATGCAATAAAATAAAACTGGTATTTTTATACCAAATGTATGTTTTTCGTATATGTCATGTTGTTAATATTATGTTTTCGAAATATACAGGATACGTCGTAAGTACCGCCTTTAGTATGTGTTTTTAGAATCCTTTTCAAAAATAAAAATAAATGAAAATTTACACATTAGTCGCAAAGGAATATCTAAGCAAGGAAAAAGATGCTATCGAAATCTGACAAATCATTGTACAAGAGGGTGTATGTAATAAACAATACAGGTGTGATTACGAAAGAAAAACTAGATAATTATTAGAAACACTTTTGAGTTTCAACCGCCAATTAAATCTGTTTTGATGTTTATTACATCCATCCTTTTCTATAAGGATTTTAAAAATACATGCGAAGGGGCGGTCTTTAGGTAACACCCTGTATATGTTTTCATTTAACAAGGGATGAATAGTAAAAAAAAAAGACCCTTCTTTTAGACAATCATTAAGATGTTACCTCTTAAAAGTTTTAAATTATAATGTCTGGAAATCGTCGTCACTACTTCTGAGGCGAAAATGAATTATTACTCGTTTGATTGAATGGATTACTCACAATCAATAAACAACTAAAGATAAGAAAGATTGAAAATCGACTGCAATTCACGGCTTACGTTGAAATTGTGTCATTCAATTTCCGCTTACCCATTCATCCCACTTCAATTTTTATCATGAAAAAAGCACCTGCCATCAGTCTTGTATATTTTCTTTTTGGATTTATCAATTTTTATGTTCTTTAGAAAATGAGAAAAAAAAAAAATTAGAACTTTTAGCGTAATCAATAGAATGAAGAAAGTTTTCGTAAGTAAATTAATTAATTTTGTTTATTGCTGTTATTTTTTTAAACTGTTTTTTAACAGTTTAAAAAAAAGGCGAATAAGTTTTATTTATGGCGTTAATTATCTGGATATCGTTTTCAAATCTGTAGCTTCTCTTGCTAATAATTGATGTTAAAAATAAAGTGTTTTGACGTTATTTTTTTATTATTATTAGTATTTTTTTTTTTTTATAGATAAGAAAAAAATGTAAAACTTTTGGACGTTATTTTTTTTATAGAGAAGAAAAAAATTAAAAACTTTCGAAAAATAAATTGTAATTTTTTTTTTATCTTTAAATTTCGTGTAAAAAACGCAATTTGTTTTTATTTAAATTTCTAATTATATAGATATCGTTTTCCAATCTCTAACTTCTTTTGATTTTTGGTGTTAAAGATATGTTGTTTAAATATTCTTCAGAGGAAAAAAAAAAACTTTAGTGATTAAAGAAAGTGTTTTTGTAGGTAAATCAATTAAATACTTTCATTTTTCTCGCTGTAATTTTGTAAACGTTTTTTTAATTATTTTTTAAGGTGTTAATTACTTTAATATCAGTTTCAAATCTGAAAATTCTGTTAAGAGCTGTTGATGCTTAAAATATAGTGTTTAGATATTTGTAAGGAAACGAAATTTTGTTTTTTTTTGTTTTTTCAATTTTTCTGATGAATTAAACAGTAATTTTTTTCGTTTTATTTTTTACGTCCGTGTGAAAAAAAAGAGTGAAATTGTTCTTAATTATGTCGTTAATTACGTGGATATCATTTTCAAATCCAAATCTTCCCTTGCTGATTATGTTAGTTTAAAATGTAGTGTTTGGAGGAAGAAAAAAAGTTTATATATTTATTTTTTTTAAAAGATTTTTCTGATTTTTAAAAGGGGCATCGTGATGAAAAACAATTATTAAACAACAAACACACTAATTATAAATTTGTGATTATTAAGTATAATTATTGATTATTCGGTGTATTAATTAGTTTTTCTTATTGCGTATTTGTAACTTATCGCATATTTGTGTTTAATCACATGGTTGTGCATGGTGTGTTAATGTTATAGCTTTTATGCTTGAGTTTAGTATCAGGCTATTACGTTATTGAATAAATTTCGCATTAGATTTAAGTGGATACCTGTAAGTGACGTTACGTGAGTATGTCGAACCCAATTGGCTAATCCACGCATGACGTCGTCTGCGTGTATACATCTGTAAATAAATTAATTTAAACATTGTCATAGTGTTAACTTAATAAAATATAACTTTTAATTCTGTTACGAATTTATTTCGATGTTCTAATTTTTCCGTACATAAAATGCATATTTTTTTTTCCATCATACAATTTGGATAAGCGTAAGCAATAATTGAAAAGCTTAATGCAAGAGCCTTTTATAAATAAGTATATTTTTAGAAGTACGCATCAGTATGACTTAGCATAATTTTTTGTTTAGTAGTTCTTAGTATTTATATCGTTGTTTAGTTTGTTATTATTGTTGTGTTTCTGTTTCAATAGAAACTTGATGGAAGTATACAAACCAAGAAAAATACGATTTACTTTAAAATGTCATATCACTGCATGTGCAATTGAAGATACAGTAATTAGCTCCTAAATTGTTTTTTTTTTTTAAATTTATTTTGCTCTAATTTTATTTAATCAAAAATATGTTTTTATTTTACCTGAAGTTATAGGTTGAAATCTGATACTCTATACTGATTCTAGTTTTATTTGTTGACAACGAATGGGCTCTAAATTTCTATTAAAATTAAATTTCTAAATTATTATATGTAGCATTATCCACACCTGGCTACGAGCTGATTAAAGGAAATATGTAGGACTTTGGAGAAGTATTGAAAACCGAAACTAAAATGAAACCGCTTTATAAAAACAATTCACATTACACATATGGTATCTGTTTTCTTTTTTGTTGTTTAATTTTTTCCAAATTTATTAACTTAAGAAAAATGTTCGTTCACCAAAATTCTAAGGTTATCAAAGGGTGCAAAAGCTGTTCGGGACATTTGTCCTATAGATAAAGAGGGTGCCATAGCTGAAAAAACTGCACTTCATTGGTCTGCCAAGTTTGAAAATGGATATTTTGCTTTTAAAGATGTGCGTCGTTCTCGCAGTCCAATTGATGAAGAGCGCTTTGTGCAATGTGTTTATATTTGATGCAAAATGGGGTTTACATTTTGCTCGAAAACTCGCGTCAAACGATAATATAAAATGTCCTGCTCCTACACGCTAAAATTTAAAAAAAGAAAAAAAAGGAAAATGCGGTGAAAGCGTAATTGCTAACTTAGTAGATTCTAATTTATGATATTATTAGTATTTTAATATTATTTACTTTCGTAAACACTTTCCATTTTATGTAAAATCCTTAAAATTTTACTTCTGATCATCAGGAACTACTTATTAAATTTTATGTCAGGACCACTTTCAACTTTCCAATTTCCCCCATTTAATTGTACACTGCTCATTACTCTTTAAAAACCCTTTTTCTTTAGATGTAATTATATTCAAAGCGAAGGCTTTAGTTTTTTTTTTAAATTCTTATTAACGAAACTATTAATATTTTAATACAGGATGGGGCTTGTAAAAGTGACTCGGAAGGGTGGATACGATTGGACGTGAATGTATGCTTGCAACCGCACCACGTGTGTGCTCACTACGTGATCGAAATCAGTTTAGATCTTAATGCTGGTTGTGTCAGTGGAAGTTGATCAGAGGACACGTGAAAAGATGATATTCAGGGTGTAGCAGAACACGCTTTTAGTTGAAAGTTTCGTTAAAACAAAAATCGTTGGAAGAATGAAGTCAATTGGGCACTTGCACTTAAAGAAGACTTCCCATACCCACACATGCGACTTATGACGTCAACGCCAGCTAATCTTTATCAGCATAATGGCGCATTTAAGTTTAGATAAGTTTCTCTACATTTGTTAGAATGTTAATTAAATCCAGAGCCGTATCGCTCATCGAATTTGTTGAAATATAATTCTTTCTCGTCTACTTCTTTTACTTAACTTAGATTTATTATTTGTTTATGTAATTTTTGATAACCGCGATAAGATTTTGTTTTGTGTATCTAGCAACTTCGACCACCTTCTAGCTACCACATGGCTTCGTGCCTGTCTTTGTCTTAAGTTTTCTGTGTAAATATATAATAAAAGAATTTAAATATTTGAGAAAGAATCTTTGTGAAAAAATTTAGAAAGTGTCACGGAAGAGAATTGATACTTGACGGGCTTGGCTTACTCGAAATAGAAAGAAAAGAACAGTTGCTAACGTAAACAAATGCCACGTTTCAACAACCCATCAGGATCAATATACCCACACTACGTCACTTGCAGGTATCCCATTGTTTGATCATTGAGGTGTCAAAGTGCCAGCAAATAGTGGCATGCAACGATTAGGCAGAAACTAGTGTCAGACAGGCACGGTTTTTAACAAGGAAAAAACTTTTCGAAACGTGTACCAGAAATTGTGGACGCTATCGATCAGAAAATGTTCCATATTCCTGAAAAATTGACTAGACGCCTTTTACTAGAGGCCGATATATCACATCTATTATGCGGACGTATACTTCATCTGGACCTGAAAATGCATCCCTAAAGATAGTCTGTTGTTCGTGAATTAAAAACACCTGATACTCTTCGGCGCCTCCAGTTTTGTGACTGGCTATTCACTGAGATAGCAATGAATGTTCTTTATTTTTGATTAAACCCGGTTTCACCCGAGAAATTATGTCAACTGGGCCACGAAGAATTCGCATAGCATAAACAATTGCAGGACCAGAATGCTGGCGTGCAGTATTTACACGCTGCATTACTGATCTCATCTTCTTTCACAAGAGATTTTAATCCATTTGTGGCACCATTAACTGGGGAAGAAAAAACAATAAGTTACTTCGAACAGGATGGAGCAACTGCTCATACAAACCGCCGACCACATTCGCACGATCTTCACTCCTGACAGAGTTGTTAGCAGAGGCAACACCTCCTAGAAAGAGTAGGCCTCAGCATGGGTTGCCATAAATATCCTTTAGTGGTCCAAACGTAATCACATATTTCGTATTTTCAACCGCTGCGCAGCTTAGTACCCCGAACGTAATGACATCTTTCTTATTATTCATTAACTGCGCAGTTAACTTCGTCACATCGGACTACTAAATTGATCCGTTCTGAGACCTTCCTTCTTCTAGGAGGTATTGGCAGAGGTCGGTCTAATGTCTGCCCTAGCTAACCACCTGATCTGTCAGTATACGATTACTTTTTGTAAAAATTTTTGAAGTCTAAGGTGAATCGCAGCAACAACAACAAGTCTCTAAGAACTATAACAGAGCATTTTTATAAGATTGCCGCAATTTTCGAAACCCAGCTACGATCTGCCCTTCCGACCGGGGTCCAAAAGTGTCAAGAGATGAATGGTGGTCATTTTCAATATCTGCAATAAGCAGATTAGCGAACTGTTATCTTTCCTTTGCTGTGTTGCTTGGTAACCTGGAACTGTGTTCCTCAGGCCACTTTTATTTGCTTCACCTTGTATTAATTTATTAATAAATATTATTTAATATTTTTTGCGTTACCAATAAAATCCTTATTTTTCATTAGAGAGTTAAAAAAAAAAAATACTTTTCAATGTCAGGACCACTTTTTCAATTCTAAAACCTCGCTATTTAATTGGACTCCATGTACATGTTTCTAGTTCTCAAATAACTCTTTCCCTATCGATGTAAAAATATTCAAAGTGAACGCTCTTATTTTATAAATTTTAATTAATGAAATTATTAAAGTTTTAATATTAAATACATTAATTAATATTTTTACGTTGCCAGTAATTTCTGTAAAATCCTTATTTTTCATTGGAGAATTCGAAAAGTAGTTCTATATTTTATTACCTCAGATAGTCAAGAAGTACGTTTTAAAAATTTAATGTTCAGGCCTATTTTTTTAAATTTTCCATTCCAATACCTCGCCATTTAATTAGACTCCATCTATATGTTTCTAGTTCTCAAATAACCCTTTTCCTCTCTTACAAACTCATATCTTAGGAGTTAACTTTCTGCATTTCTGTCCCAAGCCACGTTTACTTTGTTGATAATAAATTTTCTGTTATTCGCCACTATTTCTCGCCAACGAGTAATCTCCCCCGTCCATTTGATGGGAAGTTATTCTCCCGAGCAAATTGGCACCGATATTTCGTGGAGTTCTTACTGCTCCCTAAAGCTCAAGATCTTGTGGTTCTTGTTGTCATGGAAACCATTTCTGACAGCTTGGGAGGGATTTTCCGGATCTTGGAATGGTCCCTCTTGACTTTCACGACTCTCCACCCCTACTAGTCACGCTTCTTCGAACAAAACTGTTCCACAAACGTGCCAGAAGATGTTACCACATTCCCATCTGACTTTCTTGCATTCTGGAACTTGTAAAATTGCACTCTCTGTTGCAATTTCTTGTTTTGATGTGAAGAATTTTTTTTTAACTGTTTTTTTTTTTCTTCCTGTTTGTTTCTTCCCGCCTCTTCTATTACTTAGTACGCAGCTTCTTTGGTTATAAATCTGTCTTTTTATTATTACAAATTGTGTCCTGTCTGAAATAGTTATTCGAGTTCTCGATTTTAATTTACCCATCGACGAATTTGCACCCAAGAGAGAATTCGGATTCTAATTTTTGATCGTTAAATCATTAATTTTATGAAAAGAAATAAAGTTGTTGGAATAGTTGGGAAATGTTTCAAAAATACTCTATAAAATGCTATTTTGATAAATAGTGTCATTAAAATTATTTTCTGAATTTGTCTTAAGAGCAACTTTTTGCAACTTTATTATTTTTATTGTAATACACGCTGCCCTTTGTGTTTTGAAATTTCAATTGTAACTGTAAAAGTTTTTATACTGCCCACTGTTCCCACGGTAACGTAACTCTACTTAAAAATCATTGAATATATATATTTTTTTATATGCAGTTTTAATAAAACTATGTTTTTATTTTCTTTGATAGGATTGTTTTTTTGTTGTAAGCGCGGGTCTCACAACTTCAGGGCACTTAATTGATCCATGCTTCTTATATGCTTTACCAACTCGTCAGACTTATAATATAACACCGTTCGATTTTTTCACCTTTAGTACATCGTATCGTTTAATTTTTACATCAGTTTAGCCGTTTTTTGCTCTTTCGACTTTAAATTCTACTTTTAATCTAATAATATTTATAATTGTACTTCGTATATGTTTACTAAGTACAGAAAAGTTTTTTTTATATGCCATTGTTCGTAAAAACTTTTCCACTGACTACGAAAACGGAATTTTCCCCGTAGAAGACGGTAGTGGTAGTTGATTCGAATACTTTATAGCAGTGTTTCCCAAACTGCGGTACGCGTACCCCCAAGGGTACGGAAGCAGTTTATTGGGGGTACGCGTTATCATGCGAAATATCTTGCAACAAACGAAAATTTCAAACAAATTTGTATAAAAACAAAGCGAGCCATGAAAATTTACGATTAGGTATTTTGCTATTGGTTATTTTTTGCAGAGTTAACAGTTAATAATTAGTGGTGTCAACAGCCAGTTGTGATTTTTAACTTTTGTGAAATTTTTTTATAGTAAAAAATACATTCATTTTTTTTATTAGTGGTACACAGCGCTACAAAAAATTTAGAAAGGGTACACAAAAGTCATAAGTTTGGGAAACACTGCTTTATAGCATGAACAAAAAGGTATTTCTTTTTTCATAGACCTTTAACGCATGTTTTACATGCTTCCCCCCCCCCCCCCCCCCCCAAATAAAGGATAACTGAACCCACGCATTAAAATTGGAATATCACTCCGTGAAAAAAACTTCAAGTGGTTAATTTTCCAGTTAAATACGAGCTCTTTGAAATTTTGATATATTTTCTTTTAATATTATTTCTTAAAATTACATTTCTTAAAAAAATTATTCCTCACCATTTTTTATTATAAAATCATACGATCTATTACGAATCTTCACGTTTCGAATAATGGTTTTTTGGTGTTATGTTTCTATAGAATTTAATTCTGTTTATAAAAGATATGTTTCTATAACACATTCTGTTTATATAAGATGTTATTTGCTAAATCATTCTGAATGTATGGAAAAATCGTGATAGGAACATATTATAAATAAATCTTGTAAGAAATGTTTCCAATTTTGTTGGATGATATCGAAAAGGTTGTTTTTGAGACCCAGAAGAAGAAAATGAAGTCGAATCTCATCTAGAATGGACCTATGATTATATGTAAAAAAAAATTTTTTTGTTGTTGTATATAAAAGTTTTGATTGTATTATAATACCGCTACTTTTATTATGCTAGTATTTCTCTAATAGATAGTCATTTTTTTTTTTAATGTTAATCGATAAAATCAGTTTTTTATGTTAAGAGTCTGCCGAAGAATATCCGTGCATTAAATGGTGACTGGTGGCGAACGTTAATTCTGTAGGGGTCACAAAGCCCTCCTAGTTCTCATAACAAATCAAAACCTTTGGGGGTACTGAATAGAAAGATTGGTCATCCTCTGGTTTAGGTCAAAATTACAATCTGTGGAATGAATGAATGTAGTATGATTGCGTCCTCTCTGTAAAACTGGTTATGGCGTGTATGTGGCTGAAATCGTATTCTTGGACATAGATGGCGCCACTCAAAAACAAGAAACACACCTTCTGCCTTAAAAATTGGCTTGATTTCTTGTGGATTGCTGGTGTAACAACAATATAGCGATTAATATTTTTTTTCTACGGCAGGCACTGGACTTTCGTACTTCCCCTCGGAAGATGCCGGAAGTGCTGCTCCTTTAACATTACCCGGTGGGCACCTGCCAACCTAAGTCACGGATGTGAGCAACATTACCCACGCCACACTGCTACAGATAACCGTTTATACCGTTTATAGGGTGGGCCACAACACACAGAGAGAAACATCCATGCCCTAAGCGGGATTCGAACCAACACCTCCTAGAAGAAGGGAGGCCTCAGCAAGGATCAATTTAGTAGTCCGATGTGACGAAGTTATCTGTGCAGTTGATGAAAAATAAGAAAGATGTCATTACGTTTGGGGTACTGAGCTGCGCAGTGGTTGAAAATACGAAATATGTCATTACATGTGGACTACTAAATGATATTTATGGTAACCCGTGCTGAGGCCTACTCTTTTCTAGGAGGTGTTGTTCGAACCCGCAACCATCACAGTCAGGCACGCTGACTGTTCAGCTACCTGACCGACTTAGCATTAATATTAATTTATTATAATGCTTTAACATAAATTTGTAATGAGCAATAAAGCAGTATTATACCTAACGCATAGGTCAGAAAATAAAACTTTAATTCTTAAGTTCGAAAAGTCTATTGAATTCCAAGTGAGCATTCTTTATTTTAAAAACCCTTATGGTTTATTTAAACTGGTAAAATATGTATGGGTAAAAGCATAATTTATTCTTTTGAGTTTGAAAATACTTTTAAAATGATTTTCTAAAAGATTGTAAATATTTATTCTGTATTTATCTTCATTTTTTTTTTTTTTTCAGGCGCGGAATTCCTCAGGCAAGAAAAAGAGCACATCAAAAGAAGGTCTGTATGAAAATACTTATTCCATTTCAAAACATGTTTTTTTTAATACTTATATTTTCATTCAAAAATCTTTTCAGTTGCTTTTTGCCAAATTCAAATGGTTATTAACGACTCTTTACGTGAAAGTTGCAGTCATTTTTCGTTAAATATTCAGGATGCACTTTTCAAAATTATTTTTTATTTTCCTCGACTCTTCGGTCATGCTTGTTATGATAATATTTGAGTGCAAATACTTCTTAGATTATACCAGCAATGACTTGCTGTTTTTATCGTTAAATTTATTGATCGCTTAATAAATCAGAGCCCATGTATTTATTTTGGTATTATTCTTCATTATGTATACCATATTTAAAGCAGTTCATCAATAAAAAATCCGCGTTTGATTAATTTTTCAGTTTTTATAAAATTTTAACAACTTGCAAGTTATTTATATAAACTAACTTGGGTTTTATATAGAATGCTAAATCTCCTTAGGAGCTTATGATTGCCTCGAACTTGTGTCTCCTCATATGGAAGGGATTTTAATGAAGGTCCTTCAAAATCTATTGCATTGCATTGTTTTAAAACAGATTTTTTGGGGGGGATATTTTATTCAAATCTTGAAACGCTTTAAACTTGAACACATTTGAAACAAGACGCAAAATATTTTTTTAAATTATTGCATTAAATATAAATGAGATAATTGGATTTTTTTTCCTTCTCTTTAAAAATCATTTTATTTAGCAAAAATAAATGAAAAAACTCCCCCCCCCCCCGGTTAATCCAGGGAATTGTTTATCGTACAAAATAGACAGGATGTTCAAGGATTTAGGTAGTAATTCATGAGAATTTTTTTTTTAAATAAACAATATTAGTAACAATAATGCTGCCTGACAAATGGAACTGTTTCCGATACCAAAAACATAATAGTTGCTGTTATAGTGCATTTATTTCTTTCTTTTCTGCACAGTAAAACTGCGTGTAATACTTGTCAAAAATGGTTGTGAACATATAGTTCAATAAATAAATTAATTACTAAAAATCATGTAGTTTTCAATGTACTGGTCATGCCTTAAGTAATTATTTAAATACAAAGACGATTATTAGATACCTGCCTTAGAAATGGAACTATTTGAAATACCAAACACATAATAGTTGCTGTTATAATGCATTTATTATTATTATTTTTAATTTTGTGCAGCAAAACTTCGCTTAATGCTTGTCAAATTGTCAAAAAATATTTGTGAACATTTAGCTCAAAAATAAATTAATTAAAATCATGTAGTTTTCAACGTACTGGTCATGCCTTAAGTAATTATTTAGATACAAAGACGAACGTTAAATACCTGCCTGAGAAATGGAACTAGTATTTACAATACCAAACACGTAATAGTTGCTGTGATAGTGCATTTATCTGTTTCTTTTCTGTTCAGCAAAACTGCGTGTAATGCTTGTTAAAAATATTTGTGAACATTCAGTTAAAATTGTTTTTTTTTTTATTTTTTATTTTTTTTTTTAAATCATGCAGTTTTTAACGTATTGGTCATGCTTTAAGTCAGCGATTCTCAACCTGTGGGGCGCGCCACCCTAGGGGGGCGCGAGCACACTAGAAGGGTGGCGCGAGAATATTCAAGAGAAAATATTATTTTAAAAAATTTATTAACTGGATGAAAGGAAAGCGCAAATACACATAGAAAACAAAATGCATTTCGACATATTTAATAACTTATTAAAGTGAAACAACTTATTAAATCAAAACTTTAGGTTGGAGGCCAAAGGTGGCTTTGCTTTGAGGATTTTTCCTAATTTTCTGATAAAGTCTGTGTGACTGAATTTTTTTCTGTAGCATCTGAAGCGACTTTACAAAACTTGGGACTTGGGAAACTTTAAGCGCAGAAGCTACAATTTTGAAATTGTACTATAAAATAAATGAAATTTTATTTTAGAATTAAAAGTATACGTGGTATATGTTAGAGATAGGTATACTATCTCTAATATATACCACGTATACTTTTAATTCTAAAATAAAATTTCATAGTTCATAGTACAATTTCAAAATTGTAGCTTCTGCGCCTAAGGTTTCCCACAGGTTCCAAAGGTGAGTCATATATTGAAATCACTTTTTCACTTACTCAAATTATCTTTAGAAAAAACACTTGGACTAGCAAACGTCTTTTAAAAAGGCACTTTAAGTGTCTTGCTGGTAGGAACAAGTTTCCCGACTTTAAAAAAGATATTTGTTTCCAGAGTGTATAATTTGTTTATCAATTTTACATTGATAGTTCTTGTGTGAAGTCACTAGTGATTCTTTTGAGTTAACTCATTAGAATTAATCACGAATTACTGAGTTAATCTTTTTTAAAATGATTAACTAACAAGTAAGAGTTAAATAACCATACTAGAGTTAACTAACCTAACCCATAACTGGTATTAAAATACCAAAAGTGACAAGAAAATACCAGAATCGACCACAAAAACACTCATAGCTTCCACAAAAATAAAAAAAAATACCTGAAAACTTACTTTGAAATGCAAACAAAACGTTCATTTCAAAACAAAACATTCATTTCAAAACATATACTATATAATGCAAAAAAACATTTCATTTTCACCAAAGTTCCACATTTGCTTAAAATGAAATAAATCAATTGGCATTCAATTCAATCATTCCTTTTTGAGAAATAATATGCTACGAATGATTTATAATTAACTCTTTTATAGATTACACGTTTGTTTCCGAAGGTGACCCACGGGTCCCCAAGGTGGAACCGGTGTCATGCCACCCTGGGAACATGCATATGGTCTCTCTCACCATTTGCACGATTTAACACTATGAATCTGATAGATTAATTTGAAGTAAAGTAATGTGGTTAAAGAAAAAGAAATAAACTTTCAGAAAACATATCATAGCTTAAAGTTCTAAAAATTTAAACACATATAAATTACAATATCTTCTCACCCGGAAATAATTATGCACGTTAAATTCTTTTGCTATTTCTATTGTAGTTAATGAGCAATATTTCTCTGATAAAATATATTTACTGCATTTTCTCCAAATATGCTATTTTATCATGTATGATTTATCTATTTTCATCAATTATGTCTTTGATTTTTCAAAAATCATTGTACAAATCAAATCATGTTTTATCTTTATTTTTAATCTACAATCAATATTTCTAATGTTATGTAAAAACGTCAATTTGTGATATTGAATTTTTTCATTGTTTTATTTCACAAGCAAACGGCTTGATTTTTTTATGGCTACCACAATGTCTGCCAAATCAATGTATTTTATCTGACTGTTTGTAATTTTATGATGAATGGGATAGGGGCCGCTTCGCGGCCCAGGTGCCCAGTTTATTTAAATAAAGAAGAAGACCCGGAAATAAGAACAATTGCAAAAAGTCAAATCACCTCATAAAATGGAGGTCATTCAAGGAAATATCTTCCAATTCAGCTTTGTGCACCTCAGATACAAGATTTATAATGCAGCAAGGACATCTTATGATTCAAAATAAATTTAATTTTACTTTGGGGGGTGTTACGTTAGGAGCACTGGCCACCTTTCGCTTACCCACCTTATTTTATCAAAACATACTAAATTTAAAAAAGAAAAATAATAATAATAATAATAATTTCTAGCGACTTCCTTGGGCCTGTCTAGTAGAACAAAGTTTTTTGAGGTGAGGCTTAATATTAGAAATAACCACTCTCAGTTCTGTTTCTATATTTAGCCGTGATCTATATCTTGTTTTCAAAGAAGCTACAGCTGAAAATCCAGTTTCACAAAGGTAGGATGTTGAAAATGGTAATAGAATGCGAAACGCCCTTGTTTTTTAGTGAAGAAAAATCATCCTAATTTTCCTAATCATCCTATTATTTATTATTAAATTGTATTTTGGTTTCGCCACTTGTCGTGAAGTCTATGAATTTTTCTTCCTCATCAATTAAGAGTCCTTCGTAAGTTTTATGAAATTGATTCCTAACCCACTCGTAACTTGCTATCAGTTTGTCGTCAGCAGGAAAATACTTTTTAAAATTCTTTGCCAGCATGGCTAAATGATTTTCAATGGTTACAAAAACAACTTTTACATGTTCTTCAGCCTTATAAGTTTTAGTACAATTATCCACATTTTCAAACATTGTTAAGTTTTTTTGCTTTAAATTTCTGCTCCACAATTCCAATTTTCTACAAAAAGCATTAACTTTATCACTCGTATCCAACATATGTGTATTTGCTCCTTGGAATTTAAAATTCAAGTTATTTAATTTCTCGAATATGACGACCAGGTAGCTAAATTTCATCACAAATAAACAATAGTGAAAATTCCGGTTTCTGGTCTGTTATCTTCTTCTAGGAAAATGGCGATTTCTTCTCTTAATTCATAAACACGTTGCAAAAATTTCTAACGCGATAAACATCTTAACTCGCATTTAAATAGTAACTCTGAATGTACTGAGTACATGTCATTACAAAGTGCGGAAAAGATTCTCGATCTCAGGGTTCTCATTTTTATATAATTTGCAACGGTTATAACCGTAGTTAACACAATATTTAAACCAGGAAGCATTTCTTTCGAAGGCATCGGTGCATATTCCGATGCAATTTTTGCATTCTATGTTTGCCTCATTTATAACATCATTTAAAAAAGCAAATAATGCTAGCGCTGTTGTTTTGAGTTCTATTTTTTGAGCAGACTACTGACTACTGTTGTTTGAGCAGACTACTGACATATCACAAAATCAAACATAAGCAATTAAATAAGCATCTTTATTAATATCTGTTGCTTCATCCAACTGCATTGAAAACATTTTGTCAGGCAACATCGATAAAAGCTGATACTACATTTTCAGCTGTATCACCAATTCGTCAAGCAACAGTATCATTTGAAAGAGGTATGGACTGTAATTGTTTTGGAAAATTACATAACTCCAAACATAGTTTCTACAATCTCAATTGCAGCTGGCTTTTACTTCACTTTTGTTTTGACAGTTAGTTAAAAAATAATTTAAAGATAGAATTCAAAATACTCAATATACATTATTTTTGTATACATTTTACTGGCGCGCGATGAAAATTATGATTGAAAACTGGGCCGTGAATACTGAAAGATTGAGAAACGCTGCTTTAAGTGATTATTTAGATACGAAATGTTTTAGCTTAGTTTAATAGGAATTTTAGTGTTTAGCAATGCAATTTGTAGTGTTTGAATGTATTATTTATAACTACTTTCTCTTTATACTTTGCCACCTGTCTTATGGATACCATGGATTTAAAAATATATGCTTTTCCACGATGGTAAGTTTATAATGTTATGGTTTGTTTTATCCCATTTTGTTTTTGTTTAGTTTGTGCTTTTAGCATGATTTTTCTAACTAAAAATAATTTTAAATTTGATAAAGTGAATGTTGAAAAGCCAGTAAGCTTTACTTCACCTGTTTTTATTTAGAATAGCCAGTTTAATTTGTTTATTATCTCCTTTCCCCCTATATAACTCTGAACTGTGTTAGTGTTACATTGACTTGCGCAACATTAATTTTCTCTAATTCTGCTTACAATTTTTATACGAGATTTTTAGATGGATATTCAACTGATATGAATGCTGAGAAACATTTACTTGTTTTATTCTACTTAATTTACCTGTTCTTGTTTCGAATTGCATGATTACAACTCTGAAATGCTTTAGTGTTAAATGAATGTCTCTGAAATTTTGTTGCTGCGTAGTATGTCCAATTAACGTACTCTACATTAGTTTCCTCAAATTTTTTTTTTCCTTCTTAAGCTTGCAACATGATTTTTAACTAGATATTGAACTGATCAGAATGCTGAAACATTAATTTGAATAATTTCGCTTTCACAATTTATCCGTTTTTGTTTCGAATAGCAAGTTTAGCTTGTTTATGAGCACTTCTTTATTTTTGTGTAAAAATCTTAAATGTGTTATTTCGGCATCGTAATGTGCCATATAGGTTGTTATTATCAGGGTGTGATATAAATAATTTACGATATTTCTTGTACCTCACAATCAGGTTTTAAATAGAACTTTTCAAACCACGCCGACCCTTAAGCAATTTTCATTATTTTAAAAAATTAGTAAAAAAATTATTAAAAAAATGTTTTTTATTTCGCTATTACGTTTATGCGGCTAATTTATCTGTAGGAAATGTAATTTATTTTGCTGTAATTCGTTATCTTATGAAATTTGCATTTAACCAATTTAGGAAAACAGACTTTTAGCACCTTTTTCCGATAACAAGTTAAGAAAGCTTAAACTTTCAATTAAAATTTTAAGCGTTAATTCTTCATGTACAAAAATTTTCAAATTGAGATTTTCTTTTCGTAAGAACTTTCACTTGTATAATTCTTTTAGTTATTTTCTTCAGCTAAATACATACCTTTAATATGCCCTAGTAATTTTTCTTTCTGTTATTTTGTATGTTATCTTTTTTCCCCTTTTGTTTTGCTTTCAGACTTAGTTTAAACAACCGTTTGATCCACGACTACATATTTTTTTTGAGCATTTTCGGATCTCGCGCCTATTCGAACCTCGCCGCCTGGACGCCTCTTGTACAAAATGGTGTCTGGTGCACGTTAAATTTGTCGGGGACACTACATCCTCCAAGTTCCCGCAAATAATAAATACCTCAGGGGTATTAGATCGGTTGATTAATCGTTGCTTTGGCTGAGGTTAAAATTACGATCTGCGGATGGATGGATGGATGGTGTGTGAATGTGTCCTCCCTATAAAACGGGACATCCTCAGAGATGTTTCCCAAATGGTCGTTAACAGCCCGTTGTGCAGCCCTAATGCGACGTAAATAAAAGTACCGTACTGTATCGGATCTTGTGCCTAAGTTGCATACAATAAATCGCTTATTTATAAAGCATTCGTCAGCAGGGAAAAAAAATAAAATAAGGAAAGATTAAAAATATAAAAACGCCCTAATCCTTCTATCCGTTTCACATTTAATTATAGATAATTAATAATTTATATTATCCACTCAAAGGTATTTATGCCATATTTTTCTCTTGTGTTTTTCAGTTTTAATTCATGAACCAGCAGTACTCATTGAAGGTGTGCTGTTTCGAGCTCGGTACCTAGGTTCTACTCAACTGGTATGTGAAGGACAGCCAACCAAAGCAACGAGGATGATGCAAGCTGAGGAAGCTGTCTCTAGAATTAAGGTATTGATTGATATTTAGTATTCTAATCACAGAAATTACACTGTCACATGATCGCTTTAACAATAATAGATGTGTATTTTAACCCTTTATAGAGTCACTTGTTAAAATGATCACAATCATAGATGGTGCAATAATTTATTTCCTTATCATAGTTTAATTGCTCATTTTTCTATTTTCTTCTTTTTTTTTGCTGCTGATGCTAGTCCTTGGTAGGTATTCACTTTATTCTCCCTTTATATTTCTTCCATCCACTACTTGATTCAAATGATCTCTGAATGATTGTTTGCTTTTCAGTTTTAGAAAGCTTAGTGATTATACGCCCAGCTGATTTGTTTAGTAAAATTAGTATAGATTTTGAGGTACCCCTGTAGTGTTGTTTAGTAATAGATCAATTTAAATAACATATAGATTTAAGTAATATTAAAGTTTTATGTGTTAATTATAATAAATTTTTTTAAAAGAAGCCTATTAAAAATTGAATTTAATTACTATTACATGTTTTGGAGTTTAGGTATAAGCATTTCGAAAATGATTTTTTTCTTTTTCATTCAAAAGATGTAAATCAAAAATATTTGTTGTGATAGTAGAGTGCTAAAAAAAGCGAATCACTTCGAATAACTGTTTATCTAATAATCGGATTTTCAAGCACTAGGACTTAACCTTATGGTTCGAAAGGGTGACCTGAAATATGCTAGTGGAGACTATGTCAACATTCATCTATCAAATGGTACTCTAACATAGATTCGAGTTAATATGTCTTATATACTAGTGAATAAGAATTATATTTTTATAGTGGTAGAAACACTACAGTACTCCCAAAACCAGAATTATATCAGTGATAGAATTTGATGAATGGATTCCACTAGGTGATTCATTGCTGTTATAAGATCTGATTGCATCCTCTGCTGTTATAAGAGCTGTATTAAGATCACCATACTTTTGAGTGCTGATCATAAGAGCTGTATTAAGTTCACGGTTGTGGTCGCTCCTGTGTTGCTTTTAGCAGCCGAGTGTATTATGTTCTGTTTCATTATTATGTGGAAATAATATTAGTTCGACTTAAAAGTTGCGTTGGTGCATAAAGAGTTATTTCGAGTCCTTCAATTATAGCTTTTAGTCGCATTTAATGAATTTAACCTAATGCATCTTCAATTATATTTAATTATTATATTATTTATTTAGTTATAATATGATTTATTTGATTATAATATTATTCATTTAATATTATTTATTAAATTTATAAGATATTATGTTTAATTGCAATACATTTAAGAAGTAGTAAACTAATAAATTTCTCAATTAGTTTTCTAAATAAAATACGATTCTGTCATGAAACATAATTTTATTTCAATAATGTTTCTGGCAAAAGGAAAGTATATAACTACATAAATTGGAAATTGTACCCATCTGAAATTTAAGTCCAGCCTGTGGCCCTGATAGCTTCTAGTGTGATTTTTGAAGGCACAATTATATTAGATAGGAATTCCCAGCATTATATTTCGGGAATTTTTTTTTGAGTCCAGACTGTGGCCCTTAGAATGCAAATTCTATGTTAGAATTAGAAATTCATGGTCGTAATTCCTTATAAATTTTCAGGTTTATGTCATATGAAATGTTTTGGAAAATATTTTACGCGATAAGGAATATTTTTTTCGATATTCGGTAGGAAAAGGTATCGGGGGGAAAAAAAATTTTGTGCACGAAGTAATATTGCAATGAATTGGAAAATTAGAACAAACTTTTGAAAATTGAAAACTATGATCTAGAAAACTTTAAACAATTTTCAGCTTATGTTGTTATATACTTTATTTTGCCAGAAACATTAAGATCGAGTGTTTTAAAAATGTCATATTTTTTTAAAATTTATTCTTAAATGTATAAAAATAATGTTTAAAATTGAAATTGAGATTAAGTGACTTTGATTTTCCCATAATTAATATGGTTTTTCAAAGCTCTTTCGAGAAGAAAAATAAAAAAGCCATAGTTTAAGTGTCTTACCCTTGTCTTGAAGCAAAGCTATAATTTTAAACTATATATACCATCTTAACATGAAGAATTATCTGGGCTTTAGAACAGGCAAATTATTTTGATGAAGTTAAAAACTTTTTTAAAAATCGCCAATTTGGCGACACTCCCCACCCCCAGATGAAAATTATCAAAATCACTTCGTCATTCTCAATTTTTGCAAATTTTTATGAACCCAGTTGATGTGGCGTTGGAGTTAGTTTTAAATGATGAAAATTTAGACCACAAACGCTTTTCCTTTTTACAAAACTATGGCTTTTCTCCATATTGACATTTTGTGCCATTTTCAGATTAAGCATAGAGAATGCTGATTACAAATAAGCTAAACTTGACCTCAAAATTCAATAAACTGTAATCATAAAAAAATGAAAGAAACTCAATTTTGCCTCTTGCATTAAAAGTTAGGCTAATGTTTATTTTATGTAACAATTTGCTGATAATAAATATTCTTTTTTATGAAATGTATATTATATATGTATATGTATTTACTTATATATGTATTACTTACTTATACTCAGTATTACTTATTATACTTACTTAGTGTAGTGCGTCTACCTCTAAAAAAATACAATTCCAATTCACTAGTATATAAGACATATTAACTCGATTCTATGTTGGGGGTACATTTTCATAAATGAAGGTTGACATTGTCGATAACAACACTTCCCATATTGGTGACCTTCGGATGTGATGTGAACATGCCTACCTTTACAGAAACTCCCACTTCGATGTGAATACGCCTATCTTGACAGTAACTTTCATTTTGATCTGTACACGCCCACTTTGATGGATGGTCCACATTGAACAGTTGTCTTGCTTTTTGTGACTGCAACATTATCTTCCTGCAACATATTGTGACTGCAACATTATATTCATGTTGCTACTCAGTCTCGATCACACACAACGTCAGCCTGCATATACCCAACTGCTAATGGTAACACAGGAGCAACCATGACTATGAACTTAATACAGCTCTCACGATCAGCAAAATTATGGTGATCTTAATACAGCTCTCTTGGCTTCTCGCAAAACTGCAATGAATCAACTAGTGATACTCGTTCATCGAATTCTATCACATATTGTGACATAAAGTCACAAGTTTAATTTAAAATCTTCTTTTAATTTTTGTTAATTCCTGATACACATCTTTTAATATTTGCTGATCCGATTCCTCTCGCCCCTTAAGCTTTATGCAATTGAGACACTCTCCCCCTGAAATTCCTTTTCCCATTCTTTCCAACTCCTTTTTTTCTTGGAATGACACTTGTTTGCCGGCATCTTTGATGTCCATGAGGGACTCGAAGTATGCGTAACCTTAACTCTTCCATCTGATATATATAATTTCGTTGGGGAGTACTGTAGTGTGTCTACCACTACAAAAATAGAATTCCAATTTCCTAGTATATAAGGCATATTAACTCTATTCTATGTTGGGATACCTTCATAGATGAAAGTTAACATTGTCGATAAATACTATCCCCAGACTTAGTATTACTTATATATATACTCATATATGTATTTAATTCTGTTGTTCTGAGTGTTTAATTTCTATAGAAAGATGAACAGAAGTTCCTAAAATTTATGAGCACTGTATGTTTATATGTGTAATAAAAGAACCTCCTTGTAATTGTTTTTCTCAATAATTTGAATACTTAAAGCAAAACCCAGCAGGGAGAATGCAACTTGCAGGTAAAAATGACAATCCATCAAAGGGAGACCATGATGAACCCTTTACTGGAACTGAACCCTATACCTCTCCCAATGAGGATGATAGAGTAGAACAGATGAAAATCTCCCTCTGTCCCCATGCCGTGAGTAGATGATTCTCCGCCCTCTGTCCTGCAAATGTAGTTTATGTTTATTTAAAAAAGAAAATAGGGAATCCAGCACAGTTTCATTTATTTCGACTCTTATTCCCCAAAAAGCATGCCAAATTGCTTTGAAAATTATTCCTCTTACGTTTCAAAACATGAAGACTTGCTTTATTTTGCTTTGTCTTGAATCTGATTTATTTTTATTGGTTTTCGTACTTTTTTGGATCGCCTTTTCATATTTGTATGCTTCTTCTAAATGTTGCTTTCATTTCTTTTTGGAAAGAAAAAATTCTTTTTACAATAGAATTGTAATTAAAAAACATGTTTGTATAATTTTTTTAACGGACGTTTATATTAGTATGGTATTTGTTTGTGTTGAGTTCTTAATAAATGGGAAGCTTATCTAATATTCTTTTTATTATGTTTACCACAAAGCAGCTATTATTCTGCAACTTTGTATTATTTTAACTTATTTTTATCCATTATTGCAGAATGCATCAGTAAGGCTTATTTTGTTAGTTGTTATCAAGTTCTTATTTCAGCTTAAAGTTTAATTTTGTTACTTTTTATTATTCACTGAAATGAAAGCCTGAACTTCTTGAAATTTAGTCCTTCCAAACAACCGAGATATCCGGATTTTCTAGGTAATATTATATAAGTCAGCGGTACCCAAATGGGGGTCGGCGGAACCCCAGAGTTCAGTGTGAGAGTGAAAGGGATTTCGAAAGTTAATACTTTTTATAACCAGTGATAAGTTTTAAAGCCTCTGATCATATTTAGGTCTAAACTATAATTCATAATTTATTTAGTCTTACTATTGTCTTTATGAAATTATTTCAACTGAAATTCCAAAGAAATAGAAATGGCATTTTTTAAAGGAAAATATATTTCTAATAACAACATATTGAACAAATTATGAAAAAAAATTAAGCATTTATAAAATATTCCGTTAGTATTTCCTATCACTATTATTAAATCAAAATAACGAATCAAAAATTCTTCAATAAAGAAATAAGTTTCCATAATAACTATTTTCAATGCTTATAGCAGTTGGTTTAAGTTTCCATTTCCAACTAAACCATGATTCGGCTTATTTATATACACCAGAAATAAATTCATATCTAGACTAGATATAGCCAAGGACTGTAAATTTAACTGACAGACATAAAACCTAATCTTAGATTATCAATGATAAAACGATGAAAAATCATTATTCCTAAAATTAAATATTTTAAATAAGTCTTTTATGAGGTTATAGCTGTTCTCAATAAATTCTGGAAAAATAAAAACATAACAAATTCAAAAAAAGGAAGAAGAAAAAAATAGAATTTTCATTACTAATTTATACTTGCTCTACTATATGAATCTGAGACTTGGCACTGTAAACAGCTGATTAGGAAGAATATTGCGTATCAAGTGATTCCATAATATTTGTGATGCAGTAATTCTTAGAAAAGCAAAACAAAAACTGATTGATCTATAAATTAAAAAACGTAAATGGAAACAGATTGGTCATGTTCTACGTAAACCTGAAAAATTTAAAATAAAGCAAGTTTTTGATTGGAGCCCTCAGGGCAATAGAAAAAGAGGAAGACCTAAAAATACGATTGTAAACGAATTGAAAACAATAGGATAAACATGGAGTAAAGCAAAATATCTGGTCACAAATAGAGTGAGAGGGAAAGCTATGATGGAAGCCCTATGTTCCAATTCCTAGTGAAGCGGAGGGTTTGTATGTGTAAGATTATAACGTTCGTAATTACCTTAAACTTTATTTATAAAGTCGGGGTTCCGTCGAAAGAAAGTTGATTATTTAGGGTTTCGTTGCCGAAAAAATTGGGAACCGCTGATATAAGTTATACTTAATTGGTAATACTAAATAACTATTCTTAAAAAAACTGATATCTTTGTTGGAAAAAGATTTTTTTCAAAAATATTCTGCTGTACCACTATTTTTCGTCACTAAAATTTAATAATTACTGCATTATTAAGATTACAACAATATTTTAAACCATAAATGCATGTTATTGTAATTCTATTTAGCATATATTTTTTAATTGTTAACCCTTTTCTTACGGCGCTTAGCATGGTAAAGTCTGTCACTCTGGTTGCTTGTGCCAGCCATAAACAAATGGTTGAATAGGAAACAAAAAAAAATTTTTTTTGTTCCCTCTTCTTATCGAATTAATAATAAATCATTTAATTTATTTTTATAAACGTTGTCTCTTCTTTTTATTGAATGATCTGTCATCCATGCATGCATAGTAAATTTTTAATTTGCACTAGTTTGATTTTTTCCCCCCTATAAATTTTATCTAATCAAAGAAGTCTGTATCAAACTCTTTTTATCATACTTTATATATGACATATTTTGTTTCATATATACGTAAAATGCTAAGAAAAAGTGTCTATTAAAAACATTACCAGTACAATGAAATAGTAAAAAAAAAAATTTTTTTTCGGCTTGAATTATAATTTTTTGTTGTTTTTTTTTGGCAGAAATTTTTCTATTTTGTAAAATTCCATGGTTTCTACAAACTTATCTTAGTTGTCAGCTGAGAAAGGTGTTATTTTTTTTCTTTTCTTTTTAGGCTCCCGAAGGTGAAACGCAACCTAGTACAGAAGTTGATCTTTTTATATCAACAGAAAAAATCATGGTTCTGAATACTGATTTAAAGGTAAGATTTTTCTTTTCTCTAATGCCGCTTTTTCTCGAATTTTTTTTACCAATAATAGAAATCTTTGAGTTATAAAAACTTATTTACTTTTAATAACTTAATTAATAATGTTGAATCTTGACTATGTGAAGCAATTGAGAACAAACACTACTTCTGATAATGAGAACCTTGATTCTGTAAAGTAACTGGGTGCAAGCTTACATTTCATCTGATAATCAATATTACAGTAAAACTATTTGTAAGTAATTGGTAATTATAGAGCAAAATCAGGAGCTTTTGGCCACTTGTAACTTAACCATAGCCTCTTTTTAATATATTTGATCATTTTTTTCAAAAATCAAAAGTTTTGGATAATTAAGAAAACTATTGATATTAATGGTGTTATTCAGTGGTTCTCAACCGTTCCCACCACCTCCTCTAAAAATTGGCCCCTTTTTTTATTTAAAAAAATCATACATTGTTGCAAGTGAGCATCAATAAATATGAATATATGCTAAATTATACCTGATTTTAAATTAAAGTGTAAATAATAAAGCAATCTAATTCAGTCACTTTGGAAAATTTAGAGAAAAAAAATGTGTATCCCTTTAATTTTTTGTCAAAAAGAGATGATATTTGACATGAATTAAGTGAAACAAAAGTACATGTTTTTTAAATTAATTTTTTTAAATTAATTTTTTTAAATGTAATCTGGAAAAATTTAAAACTAACAACTGAAATGTGAAAAAAAAAACTTATAATTTGAAAACTCAATTGTTCATTTTTATCTCTTCAATGACTGCTTTGTACTTGGTGGATTTCAGTTAAAGCTTGAATATCAGGTCCTACTTCTTTGTTTTTTGAAAAGTTTTACAACTGAACTAAATCTTCTTTCTACTAAATATGTTGATGGGCCCCAGATGAGGAGTGATTCCCTGGCTTTTTTTTATTATTATTAATTGCAATGCATTTTTTTTTTTATTGAATACTCACTCCCTGATCACCCACCTGATGAGCGAAGTCGACCCTGGTGTGGAACTACTGGTGTCAGGCATTACTTAAAAAGCATTTCTCGCAAAACATTATTTGGCCTATTTCAAAAAATGTGGAGAAATTTTAAAAAACAAGCATGAAAAAAGTAAATTATTTATCTTTCTGTATTTTTTTAAAAATAATAATCAAATGCACAGATGGTACATTTCTGCCTACTAAATTGATGATTTGGCATGTATTTTTGATCACCATATTTAGTCTGCCAGTTGCAACCGTTAAATTTGGCCTAGGTATATTATTAAGAGCTAGCCTTTACCTTATAATCAATAACTCAAACCTGGATTATGAGCAGTGATTCGGAACTAAGCCTTTTTAATAATCAATAGTATAGTGGAATCTCAACCATGAGAAATAATTGGGAGTGTAGTAGTTACTCTTGATAATTAATTAGAAAAAAAAAACTTGATCCTAAGAAGTAACTGGAAATGAATCTACTTTTAATAATCAATAGTATTAGCAAGGGTGGCGCCAGACTCTGCCCGACAAGGGGTCAAGTCTTCCCTGACAGGGGGGCTCAAACAAATTAATTCAAAATATTTCAATTAAAACGAATTTTATACTTTACATTTTTTTCTCACATTTTATTCAAGTATGTTTCTAAGAATCTAAAATCACTAATATTGATACCATAATGTGATACCTGTTAATGTAAATTTAAATCTAATTTTTTTTCTGTTATCGATGTATTTTGTTTTGTATGGTGCAATTTACCATACATTGTAAGCGTAAAAATTACTTCTGTTATAAAAAAAAATATTTGTAGCAGGGACTGCTATTTCAAAAAATTTCTACCCTTCTTACTCTCATAATGCAAAAATTATTCGCTAATAAAAATTAGAAATTTCGCGCACATTTAACAAAACATTTAAGGAACATTTTGATATAAAATGTTATTTTTATATGCATCGATTGGCTTTTGAAATATTTAAATGTTTCGCAAATAAAGTACATTTTTTGCATCCACGTATTCTATCTAAAGATATCATGCCCCGTTTTGAACGAACTTAGAAATGGTTATGCCCATAAAATTGTAAAATTCGATTTTTTTTATTCAATTGTTACATAGTATAGTTTTACGGACAAAACAAAAAGCTATTTTGATCAGGGGACAGATATAACACAAGGACTGCAAATTTAACTGCCAGATATAAAACCTTATTTAAGATTGATAATGATAAAACGATGAAAAATCTACATTCCTCTAATAAAATATTTAAAAAAAAAGTCTGTTTTTAGGTTATAATATTCGTAATTACCTTAACAAAATTTAATCGTAATGTCGGGGTTCCACCGATAGAAGACATTTAATATATCAATGGAAACACACTAAAGCTTTGTATCAATTAGTTTTAGAATTACAATTATAGAATAATTATTTTTATTACAGAATGATGGGTTTCAAAAGACAAATATTTGTTAATGTTAAATATTTAATTAACATAACCCATATTAAAATCTTACGAAAAGCTCCTGATAAATTTTGTGACCAAAAAAAAACAAAACAAATTGAAGCCTGATTGATTTCCGGATTTCAGAAACACCTTTTACTATTCAATCAAATTGGTTTCGATGTCTTTCATCCCACCTGTCTCACTAGTGATTCAGCATATTTTGATATCATTTTCTTTTTCGTTCTTACCTAATATAAATTTGTTCGAGAATTATTTTTTTACTACATTTTTGCGAGAAGTTTACAAATGTAATATTGAGGGCATTAATTGGATTTTTTTTTTTTTTTGCATGCTTCTTTCACTTCTATCATCCACACCCACAAGCAACTGTCTGCTCTAAATACTGCGATAATATAAAATTAAAAGTATTAATTGTTTTTGATTTGACAATTTTAGTCATCTTTTAGGCATTTAAAATTGCAGCATATCATATGAAAGTATTAAATATATCATTTTTACAATAAAGTAAAATAAAAAAGAATTCTGATCCTTAGGAACAGATATTAAATAGTCTCATGATCGAGCATAAATACCTTTTAAACAAATAAAATTTTTTCTTACCTTTTAAACTAAAAATTTGCTTATTTTTAAATAAATTATTAATACTCAAATTGTTTAAAAGATGATATGACAACGAAGTTTTTTATTTTATTCAGTCATTTATTTATATTTTTTTTACTTCTTTCTTTATTTTTTTATTTTATTAAATTAAATACACACGCTTAAAATAAGCACAAAGCTGTCAAAATTTCGTAGATAGTTTCGACTGACAATTTTAAGAAATTGTTTCGACTTTGATTTGGAAATTTAAAAGCCTTATTAATAGAAACAAATATGACCAATAAAATCATAAGCTAACTAAATAAATTAATTTTGTGTACGAAATATAATATATTTCATGTATAGGGGAAACATAGAAAATTTGGCCATACAGGAGTTTTAAACATTTTTTTTTCCTCATGATTAAACATTTGTTTAGCTGATGATCATTTGATTTCAATGCTCTATTAAACAAAATATGTCGTTTCTGTCTATTAGCAGTAAGTAAAATTTAAATAAATTTGCATTTGTTATCTCAATTTCATCCAGAAAACACCGAATCAAAAGTTTTGGCAGACAGGCTAGTCAAAGAGGGAATTGAATAGTGGCCAGCCATTTAAATAAATAAACAAAAAACTCACAATGCATTTATAAAAAACTGCGCAAACCTTCCCCGTTTTCCATAACCACAACAAAAATTGATTTAATAAAAACATTTGCTTACCTCCAACGTGAAAGATTTATGTCTTCTTAATATCCTACGAAAATTTAATATAGAAATTCCTAGTTCACGGGTTCTCTTACGATTAATTTGAAAAATAACAAAATAAAATCAACTACAATAATTAAGTAAATTAAACAATTAGGCTAGTTAAAACATTTAGGATGATTAAAGGGAAAAAAAGCTTTTATAATAAATTAGAAAAAATATCTAAATTTTGTAAGAAAGAAAATTAAGAATTGAACAAGGCCCAATTTAAAGGCACTATGGAAATTACATTTACAGCCCTAGAAATGTTTTCTTCTTAGAAATTTATGACCAGAAATCAGACAAAAGGGTGTTTCTGTGGATATCTGATATTTCCTAAGTTAGGAAAAAGGAGCCCCAAGGCAATGTAAACAATTCTGTGGGTGGTAGTTATGAAAGTGGGGATATTTTCATCAGTGGAAAGAGTGTTTTATTGCTCTTTTAGTTAGAAAAGTGGAAGAGTAACAATTATTTTATGTTTGTAAACACTTCAATTAGATTTTGAAAAGCATCCGACAATGTAAGGAAGAAAAATATATATATATATTATGGGCTTCAGAGGGTCCCAGCTCCGAATTAAACTTTTAAAAAACAAGAAAAAAGTGCGATCTGGGGACCCTCATTAGTTATAAATAATTAGTGAGTTAGAATTAAAAAAAAAAAAAAAAAAAAACAATTAATGCAATGTGATTTTAGACTTTTCGGGGGCCCCATCAGATCTCGGGGCCTTGGGCCAGGGCCCATCCTTAAAAACGGCTCTGATATAGACATACGCCTGCAACGAATAACTTTTCACACAGTTAATTAATTATTGTTTACCACATATCAACGCGAAACATTCTTTCCTCTACGATTTAAATTTGCTTTCATAGTTACGAATTTTAAGTCACAAAAAATGGACACTAAAAATTAAGAAGTTAGGGGACCAAATTTCGAAAAAGAAAAGTTTTTTATTTTTTTATTTCTCAGGACTTATGTGTCCGATTTTGCTTAAATCTTTTATTTTCACATTTAAAATTGCAAATTAAGAAAAAATTGCACACCTTACATTTCTTAAGTTTCTCAACTTCCCTTAAATAAAGTAATAATAAATGCTTACTAAAAGTATTATTTTGCATGAAATTATCTTTGGAAAAACAAATAGGAATTGATTGATCTGATTGGAATCGTATGCAAAACTTTTTCAATTCGCCTAAAAAAAAATAAAAAAAATTGGGACATAGTGAAAAACGCAAAAACTAAAGTTAACATTAAAGGGAATATTTCTAAATTGAAACAACTATATTTTGGGAATCAGAAATCCGAATCCGTCGAAAAAAGGTATGTTTAATCGGATAACGTTTTTAAGTCTAATTTCCTAACTTAAAATATCGTTTGGACTAATTAATTAGTATATTTGATGTCACCCTCTCGAACCATTAAGAATGAGTACTAGAACATGAAGATCCGAACTTAAGATTAAAATTTATTCCGGTGGGTCAATTTATTTTTTTGCACACTGTACATTTATATGAAGTATATGTCAATATTGCTGATAATAACAAAATAATTTTTCTTTTTTATACAGAAAGATAATTTAGCTGGTAGTTATCCATATATATAAGCTTTGATAATTTTAAGGATTATGATTGAAAGAGGAAAATAAGGTGAAATGGTGTTCACTTTCAATATTAATATCAGATATAAATAAATAAAAACGTCTTTCATTTTGACCTCTTTTGTTAATTTCATAGTAATTGCATAGTAATAGCTTCAAAATAATAGCTCAATGATAATGATGATAATATCTGAATCTCGTCATATCTCAAGAACATTTTGCGTTTTGAATGAATCGAAATTTTTTTCGTACAATTGCAAAAATTCATTTTTCCAAAGGTAATGCCATGCAAAAAATATAGTTTTAAATAGCTATAAAATATTTAATATTTTTTATATTTATATTTATAATATGCGTTGGAAAAATTCTGAATCCCAATTTTTGAAATCCCCGTGTCGTAAATGGTGACTGATGCACGTTAAATCTGTCGAGTCGCAAAGTCCCTCATGTTCACATAACAAATCAATACCTCTGAGGGTACTTATCCAGGAGTTTCCTTGTCTTCTGGATTGGTTCAAAATTACAAGGCTCCGGAGTTGAACATTAGTAGTCGTAAACCCAAAAATTGGGTCAGTTGTTCAATGACTGATAAAATAAAATAAAATAGCAAGACATAAAAAATTTTGTATACCTTTATGGAAGGTAATTTTAAATTGTATAATACAAAATTTGAATGAAATCGGTTGAATAATTCGAAATAAATAAAATGTTAAGCAAACTGACTTTTTAAAAATTTGACAACTTAGAAACTAATTGATCGATTGCTCTGAAAGTTTGTATTTTGAAATTCAAAGGATGTAAAAATATGTAGAACATACAATTCAATATATTTTACTATTATTTAAAAAACTAATAAAAAATAAAAAAATATTTAAAATTATTTTTGCTTTGAAATTTGTGTATAAAATGTTTTTTGTAATTTTATGCAAACATTTTTCAATACACTCAAAAAGTTCTTGAGATAATGGGCTATAATCGAAGAGTGAACTTAAAATTAAAGGACCCAAACTTTCCAACTCTCTTTTTGCCATAACTTCAGACCATATCTTCCAGATTGTGACTGTTTCCGCATTTTGAAAATTAAAAACCTAAAACTATACATGAACTTGTACGTATATTCAGAACAGAATGCGCTTTTCTGTTCATTTTCGTAACTTAAAATATGGTATTGACTCTTTGTACGTGAAAATATGATTAAATCAAAAGTTAATCAAGGTGTTCCCTTTTTCCATTTCATACACTGTACATAAAAGAAGTCAATGAGAATCTGTTATGTTGATTAATATATATTTTAAGAGATTGAATACGAACAGTTTGTTTTTCTGAATCAATCAACAATCTTTTTACTACTAAGAAAATGATAAAAAAAAAAATTAATAAATAAAAAATATTTTGTTACTGCTTCTCTTTTTTCCCTGACTGCAAATTTACTGCGTCGATTAAAATATAAACCTTGAATCCGAATAAATAAATGACTTTCCTCATTTAAAAGTATTAATAAAAAAAAAGATGAAAAAATTAAAAATATTTTGTTTTATTCTTAAACTTTCATTTTGCTTGAAAATTGGAAAAAGCAATTATGTGATCCCATAAACCATTGATAAACACATTACATAAAAAAGAATTCGTAAAGAAGAGGACCTGCTTCTCTTTCTATCCCTCAGGCTTTTGTCAGGGTGTGATTATCCCCTTCTTAAGAAAGAATAGCGGTTTGAAAGATAAGTTTCCAAGAAAATGAAGATGTGTCTGTGGGAAAAGATTTCTATGGGACTTCGAAAAGTCGTCAATTTCACCCATGTCTAATCACACCCCATCTCTAGTTTAACAATGTATGGGCAAAGTTGTGAGTAGTGTAGTGAAACTACAATTACATAGAATTTACAATATATTTTACTGATTTTTGTTACAGATTCTTTAATAAATAAATAAAAACTAAGTTAACTACAAAATTTTTTATTAGGCATTTGTTAATGATTTTTTTACATAATTTAGAAAAAAATGTGACCAGACTATTTTCCCGACGAGACTTTAAAATTTCCCGATGGGGGGGCTGGTCATGCCCGACAGGGGTGCAATTGCCCCCCCTGACCCCCTACTGGCGCCGCCCTTGAGTATTAGCAGAACTTGATTATGAGAAGTAATTGGGAATAAACTACTTCTGATTATTTTAATTTCTGATTAGAAAGGAACATTTAAATTATCTGCATTTATAAATTAATGCTAAAAAAATCAAGATTATAATTTTTTAATTTTAGTGCTTTCTATTTGAATTTCGTTGATTTTCCACACATGAAAATATCATTATATTTTTTATTGTTTGAACAAGAGAGTAGTATGTATGCTAAGTTAATATTTTTGAGAGATGAGCATATTATAGGCAAAAGCCAGTCTCAAGTTTTAAACTTTGCTTGCTTCTTTATAAAAAATCATGGTGCGTAACGTTTTTTAGAAAGTTCTTATTTTCAATTTTCGTTTTTTTTTTTTAAAAGCTCAGAAAGGTGCTTTTTTTATGGGGTGTTTTTAAAAAGTGCTCAATTTTCCTTTTTCGAAAATGAGTTTTTTTAGTTATACGTCGATTTTTGCTGTGTATTATGCAAAAGCATGGTTTTTTGTTCTATTCGACATTTTCACAATTCATTCAATCCCAAAATCCATGTACTTCCCTATCGTAACGCATGAAATCACCAATAATCTTACTTAGAGCCGGGATAGCTTGGATTGTAGGGCACTGGGCCCATGTCCAAGAGGTTGCGGGTTCGATCCCCGCCGTCGGAAGACTCTCCATATAGTAAGTGGTGACTGACACACGTTAAATATGTCGAGTCACAAAGTCCTCCGTGTTCCATTACAAGTCATACCTCTGGGGTTATTGATCCAGGAGTTTCCTTGTCCTCTGGATTGGTACAAAATTACAAGGTTAGGTAGTTGACAGTTAGCAGTCGTAATCCCAAAATTGGGTCGGTTGTTCAGTGACAGTTATAAAATCATATTACATGTTTGATGAAATACTTTCGTCCACTCTACTGGGTTCGATTAGATTCTTGCACTCTCAATTTTTTATTACTCTTCGTCTTGTGTACAAAAATAATTAGTAATCTTTAGCTGATGCAGGGAAAATTTTTTCCATACATCTGCCTGGTTAAGCCTCTGTTTAGGGATGGAAAAGTGTGATAAAAGAAGCAAACAAGAGAAAGTGCTTATCGCTACATTTCACTCTATAGATGATTTTAAAAATCAGTATAAGTATTTATTTTGAAGTAGACATTTCAAAATTATTTAAAAAAAATGATGGGAAAAAAAATCAGTCAAAGACAGAAAAAAGATCATAATATCCAACTTCCTCACTTTTTTAGTTCACTATATCCACAAATAATAACATTATACATGTATAGCAAGGCACAGGGCCGAACATTTTGTTCACTATATCCGAGAGTTCACTGTAAACCGTGTTCACTGTAGCGGGGTTTGACTGTATTAAAAAAGCTTTGTTCAATGTTTAGTCCAGGACTCGGCATTGTTTAGCAGAAGCTGTAAAGTAGCCATTATAAATGTTAAAAATTTTAAAACCTTATTTACGTCCGTGCCCTTATTATTTCTTTTTGTTTTTGTGTTGATGATGAAAACACGTTTCTTTCTTTAAGAAAAAAAAAACATGTTATTTCTTAGGAAATCATGATGGATCATGCTCTGAGAGCCATTTCGTATATAGCTGACATAGGTGATCTGGTTGTTTTAATGGCAAGGAGAAGAGTTATGAACAGTCCAGATGATCCTAGTGAACCTAAAATTAAACGCACACCCAAAATGATTTGTCATGTCTTTGAATCTGAAGAGGTAAGATTATCAGTTTATTCATTTCTTTGAATATTTTGAAATGTTGTTTTTAAATTTTAAGTGATGTAGCTTAAAGTCTTTTTCTTTCTTTTTAAGTATATTGGTGATTAAACAAATATGGTAAAATGTGTGTTCCTTGTTGTAGAACTCGTGGGTATCTAAGACTACTTGTTATAGAAATGTTAAAAAAAATGAGACCACAAAAGAGCTGTTTTCTTTCTTTTTTTAAAATAATATATTGATTTATTAAAAAAAAAATGGTTTTTAAATTGTTTTAAGTTTTAGGTCTCTTTGAATAGTATCCTTAAACTTAATATTTTTCTTCTTTATATGCTGAAAGTCAACTTTACTTTGAACAATGTATGAAATTGTAACCATGTGTTTTTGTTAATTAATTTGTAACTCCCATTAGGATTTTAGAAAAAGTCTAAAACTTATTAAAAGCTTACTTAAATATTTTAGTATAATAATGGCTTATTTTCTCCAGATTTAGAAAATACTGAAAAAAAAAGTTCCACATATTATTAATGACATTTATCAGATCATAAAAAAGGTATGGTGAAAATTTAATTTCAATTGCAATGATGTATAACAAAATGAGATTTAAAAAAATTACAAAAGATTTTATTGCTTGACTATTACACATCTTAGGAAATTTTATATTGAATTTTTCCTTACACATAGAAATCAGTTTGCTTTTCTAGAAAGATATCAGATTGAATGGCAAGAAATTACAAATTAAATTATCAAAGGCTTAACTACTTTCATTAATTCAAAAATTATTTGTATTCATTATTTGCTTTTTTAGAGAAAATTCTAGTAAATTAAATTTTGAAATTTTCTTGAAAAAATGTATAAGAATATAATGTTTGGTTTATATCTATTAATGTTCTAGTAATTTCTTTTTTCTATTTGTAATAATATTCTTAACATGTAAACAAATTTTGTAATTTGTGAACAATTTGTAATTTTTCTTGGTAAAATTATTATTAAATTTCAAATTTATTTTTGAATAAATGTAAAATTAATGTATAAGAATATAATGTTTGGTTTATATCTATTAATGTTGCAGTAATTTCCATCTTCTATTAGTAATAAGATTCTTAACATGTTAACAAATTTTGTAATTAATTTGTGAACAATCTGTAATTTTTTTTGACAAAATTGAAAGAAAAATAGATTTTTTTTTTCAAAATATGTTTATGTTTATTGTTTATAAACATTCAAATTTATTAGATATCATGCAAATATTTCAAGCTTTCATGCGAATACAGAAATGCTAAGTACTACAAAAGTTCTGATTATAGAAATATAAAAACTTAGGGGTCTGATTTCTTAGGAGTCTGATTTTATGACCTTTATTTTTTTCTATAACTTTTCTTTTAATTTGGGAAAGGCCCATTATTATAAGTATTTTTTTAAAAATTTGTATTATCATTTTTTTAAAATATATTCCGAAAAACTTATTTATACCTGTTTAGTAAATTAATTTAAAGTCATATTCTCAATCTTCATTGTACAATTAAATATATTGCAGATTATATTGATGCTTTCAAACTGCCTATTATTTTTTAATTGAATATAGAAGTAAAGTAAAACATTCAAATTAGCTCTACTGAATTTTATTTATACTGAATGAAATGAAATTATACTTAGGAATATTCTGGATTTCATAAATTGAAATAGAAAATGTAAGTGCAGTGACAAGTTAAAACTGGTCAACAATGTGTGAAGTTCAAAGTAATTTGAATATATTTTTTAAAATTTTGCAGAGATTATTACAATATGTATTGCTACCAATATCATATTGATTAAAAGAACAAACAAAAGTTAGGCATTTTTGGTTTATTTTATAGCAGTTAATACTGATATTAGTTGTTTTTGCATTTAATTGCGAGTGTGTGTACCATAATTCTACATGGGTTTGCCAACTTTTCAAACTACTATTTTTTTCTCTTGCAGGCTCAATTTATTGCTCAGTCTATAGGACAAGCTTTCCAGGTAGCTTACATGGAGTTCTTAAAAGCTAATGGAATTGAAGATAGTAGTTTTGTTAAAGAGATGGATTACCAAGAAGTTCTCAATTCTCAAGAAATATTTGGAAATGAACTTGAAATGTTTGCCAAAAAGGAAAAACAAAAAGAGGTATGGCATTTCTCTCTAGTAAGTGCTGTGTCTGGTTTGACACAAGGCCTGAGAGGTCAAGGTCTAGACCCCACTCATTTCTGGAAGCCCCTAACTGTTACAAATATATAACTTGAATAATTCAAAATCAAAGTAACCATAGAAAAAATTAGAATAAGCCATAATTTTAAATTACATATATTCTCGCAAACTAAAGAGATAACTGAAAAGGATAAACTCCCTGATCAAAGATTTAACACCTAAATTTTAACTACAAATAATTTTTTTTCTTAAAAAAAATTGGAAATTATACAAAATAAAAATTTTAATTATTCACAACTTTTTTAACATGCAGAACTTTAGGAACCTTGCAAATTTTTTTAATTATCCTGAATTTTGAATTAATCGAGTTTGAATCATGAACATTTGACTTTATCTAAGTTAAAATAATATTTACTTACTGATTGCTAAATTTTATTATGTTTTATTGCAATCCAAGTTCTGGTAATTTAAGATCATTTTATAAGGTTAAATAGTCTCATACAATGCTTTAGACTTTTTATTATGTTTCAAAAACTTTAGTTATTTCATTTATTTGTTTCATAAATAAAAAATTTTTATTATGAAACTATTGTATTTTATTTTTATAAATTTTTTTTATAAGATTATCATGACAATGTTTTTGATCAAAAAAAGTAATATACATGACTTGAAGTGGAATCTGTTGTTTGAAATATATCAGATTATTGAAAACTTTCCTTATTTAAAAAATATGTAGGTTTCTTTTTTATTAATCTTTTAAATAAGAAAAATATAAATAAGATTGTTTTCTTAGTGAAAGTTATTTCATTTTAAAGATATTTCATAGTTCACTCTATTAACAAAGAAAAATTAAATGCAACTTTTGTTAAGAAGTTTTATTTCTATGAATAAAAATTAATTACTTTATGGATTTTTATATAAGTTTACATTTAATTCTTTTAAATAATTTAATTTTTTTTCTATTTAGTTTGAATGTTATGTAAACTGTATGTTTTTGATGCACATAATTCTTTTTAAAAAATAAATAAATAAGTCGTCATTATTTATATTATTTTTGTCATTTGTAATTCCAAGTGTTATATCTTAGTTTTAAATTTTTTTAAATATTTATGTATGTTAGTTATGTTAGTATGTTTAATTTATGTTAGTTTTTCATATTTATGTATTTTTAAAAATTTTTAATTTTTTTTAAAACTAAAATTTGTGAAAGGTCTTTGATTTTATTTAGAGATTTCTGTAATTAATTTTATAATAAATGCGCTTGTTTATAATGATTATTTTTGTAAGTATGCAGAGTTTTTAAACGTTGTCGGAAACTTTTTTGAGAGATTTTATTATTTATTTTTGAATTTTGTTTTTTAGGTCGTTGTTCCTAAGCAGAAGGGTGAAATTCTTGGTATGGTAATAGTTGAGTCTGGATGGGGTTCCATGCTGCCTACTGTAGTCATTGCCAACATGGCTCAAAGTGGACCAGCTGCAAGATGCGGGCAACTTAATATTGGGGATCAAATAATTGCCATAAATGGAATTAGCCTTGTGGGACTGCCTTTATCTACATGTCAAAATTACATCAAGGTATGTATTGAAGATCTTCATATGATCTAAAAGTGTTCATGATCTTCCAAAGATCTAAGTAAAACAACTAAACATCAAGATGTGTTAATCAGAAGAAAGGTAGTTGTTGACCTGAACAAGATCACTAATCCAAAGAGATGGCCACTGAAGATGGACTCAAAGTAAGAAAACACACCGTAAGAAGTTGTCTGAATGCAGCTGGATTGTTTGCATGGGGTTCCTATAAAAAAAAAAAGTTCTCATCTGGACAAAAAATAAGATGATTTCAGATTGAAATTTGTAACGGAACATGTATCATAGACAGCTTAAGATTGGAAGTAGGTCCTTTTAAGTAATGAATCGAAATTCAGTTTGTTTCAAAGTGATAGCTGACGGTTTATTCGTCGTCTTAAAGTCCCCAGAATGGATCTCCAGTACCAACTGTGAAACATGGACACAGATCAGTAATGTTCTGGAGATTTTTTCATTATAATGGCGCCGCCGCCTTTGTCACACCAATAGGAATATTAGTCAATAAGTTTATAAAAACTTTTTAAAAGCTTACATACTACCGTATGCTCATAAAAAGGTTCCTCGTGGATGGATGTTTGAGCAAGATTAATGGTCCTGAGAAAATTGTAAAAAGTTCACAGCTAAAGATTAAAACTTTGAACCTGCCAAGTTAATCACTGGAACTGAATTCAATAAAACACCTTTCGGGAATTCATCAGAAGAAAAGTCGTTGCACAGAAGCATTTTTTTCAAAGGCAGAACTCCTTTTGGATCTTCAGTCGGGATGGGCAGAAATTCATAAGTCTACTTAATTTCACTTTTCTTACCTTAAGATGATTAATTTCAATAAAAGTTTTGAAAAATGAATCATTTCCAAACTTTTTGATTTCAGTTTTTTCAAATTCTCACTTGGTGTTTTTTAAATTAAAAATTTTCAAGTCTATAATTAGTTGCTCCCCATGTTGAATGACTAAAGCTACAAACTAATTTACTAATTTTGCTTACCGAAAAACTCTTCTCAAATTTTTACTCCTTACTGTACATTAGTCTTTTTTTTTAGGAATTCATTGCAATCTAAGGTACATAAATTCATAGTATATATATATATATATATATATATATATATATATATATGTAATACAAAAAGTATAATACTTTTGTATTAATAAAAGAATTAAATCTCTTTCCTTTTAATAAAATGTCTTTGTTAAAGAATAAGCGTAGAGAGATTCTATTTTGGGAAGTCAAGGCTAATAACATACGACAGAGTTATTTTTAGAATCTCTCCCCCTTTCACTTCCATATAAGGAAGCACGAAATGATTTTCCTTAATGCGTAAGGATACAAGAATGCCAACGACTGTGCCTGTTTACTCAAATCTGTGTTAGTATAAAAGCGAGAGCAATGCTTTTCGCATGGCTTTTCCATCATGTTGTGATCCTGGTAATTTGTTCCAGAATTGTCCGAAGTCTTGTCCACCCTCTCCCTTGTGGAGAGCGGATGTGGACTGTTATCGATACCAGCCTACTACCATTAATAAAGATTGTTTGGAGTGTAAAAAAAAAAAAAAAAAAAAAAGAAAAAGAAAAATAACTCTGTCGTATGTTATTAGCCTTGACTTCCCAAAATAGAATCTCTCTACGCTTATTCTTTAACAAAGACATTTTATTAAAAGGAAAGAGATTTAATTCTTTTATTAATACAAAAGTATTATACTTTTTGTATTACATATATATATATATATATTGGAATTTCATGAAGAGGTTGGAGACAAAGTTACATGCATTCCATTTGTAATTTTAAAAAGTTCTTCATAGAATCATATAATAGAGAAGAAAAAGTTAATTTTGGTCAAAAAAAAAAAATAAATAAATAAATATATAGATTTAAGTAGTTTGTAAACCAAAGGTCATCAATCTTAGTTGGTCACCACCTTTATACAAGTAGGGGGGATATAAAATTATATATATTGAGTTTTTATAAAATTTTTATAAATTTCTAACTGAATTTTCAACAATTATTTAATTTCTAAAACTATTTCAGTTATTGTATATTTTTGTTTTCGTAGAATACAAAAAATCAAACTGTTGTGAAGTTGACTGTAGTTCCATGTGCGCCAGTAGTTGAAGTTAAAATCAAAAGGCCTGACACCAAATATCAGCTGGGTTTTAGTGTTCAAAACGGAGTGGTAAGTACCGAGATTTATCTGCCCTGAATTAAATGCTTTTTGACAACATTTCATTTTCATTTGTGTTTTTTTCCTTATTAGTTGCATTAGAGCAAAATAATTTTTAGATTCTGTTACTGTTCAGTATTAATTTTTTATCTGAAATGTAGGTTTCTTCTTTCTTAATATTGTAGAGAAAAAAAAAAGAAGATAGATCAGCATGATATTTCTAATCAAACTGAAAATTTTAGATGCCATCTGTTATGAAATTAAATTTGTTTTGAAGCAGTATCCCAGTATTTTTTAGCAGTACTTTCAGTATAATTTTGGGTAATTGTGCAATGTAGCATTAATTAGTTTAATATATAGACAAATAGGCATTTTCCCCAATTCAGTATTTTTCATTTCAATTGTGTAACACGTCTGTTGAAAGCTTATAGAGTGAGCCAACTTTCAATACTAATGTAGGACTGAGCAAGTTAATGTGACTAAATATGCTGTTCTCTCAGAAAGGAACATTTTATCATTGTTGATTTTAACTCCGAGAAATTGTCAAACATCCTACTATATTATTCTGCATCAAACATTCTGCAAATATTTTCAATTTTGTTCAGTGTTTATTGTTCTTTTATTTCCTCTAATAATTAAAGTGCATCGAAAATTGCAGAGAAAATATATTCTGTATAGAAATAAAATCAATATTTAATATTAGAGCTTAGTTTTAATATTTTTAGTTTTCCTCTTTTTGCTTTAGAATAAAGAGATTTAAATAAAATGTCCCCTTTTTTTTAATAATTTCATCTAGATCTGTAGTTTGCTCAGAGGGGGCATTGCTGAACGAGGAGGGGTCCGAGTTGGTCATAGAATTATTGAAATTAATGGACAAAGTGTTGTAGCTGTGCCACATGAAAAAATAGTCAACTTATTGGCTACGTCAGTTGGAGAGGTATGTTTATCAATAATTTTGTGTGAAAGTTATAGAATATGTTTGTTTTTATTTAAACATCATTTCGCATTTATCATTATTTTTTGGTGATTGTAATATTTTAATCATATTTACGTTAAAAAATATTTTAAAGATTATTTTTAGTTGAACCACGATTTATTTTATGTATTTTTTATTGATGGCTTAGCTGCTAAATAACATATTTTTTATCACAAATTTTAATATTTTTTATCACACTTTTTTTAGCCAAGCTTATAAACAGCATTTTCAGCATAGAAATTGATATATATATTTTTTTCAGTGTTGTGATATATAAATATGTGTGCGTGCTTAATGAGTATTGCATCAATCTATTAATTCATCTGTATATCAAATTAATTATTGAATGCGACCAGGACTGATATTTGTATAATTTAGAAGCTTATATACAACGACAAATATTTAAAATAATATTCTATGTGATTACCACGAAAAAATTCTAAATTTTCCTTATTAGTTTCAAGCAAAATTACTCTAAAAAGTTTTTTTTATAGTTATTTTTTATTTCGGTAGAATATGTCTGTATTTTCTTTTTAGATAAAAAGGGAAACCCATGAAGAATAAATAAATAGATATTAACAAATAATAAAGTGTAACAAATACCAGAACATAACAGGTTATCCAGTTTCGTCTGGAGCAGAAAATACAGTAAAAGTCTGTTATGACAATTCACAATAGCAGACGAAATTGCTGCTATAGTGAGAAAATATATGTATAGCATTATACGTTGTTATAGTGAGCATAGTAAATGTATGTTGTTATAATAAGCTAAATATGTGTATAGCATTAAAAGCAAATACACATATTTATTGTTAAAGTAGCAATTAAAAATGCTAAAAAATTAAACTAACAAATACTTTTTTTTTCTTTTTATTTGGAGCAACTATTTGGACTTCGAAATATGTATTTATAGTAGATTGCATTTAGTTATAGATTATTTTTTGGATTGATAGTTTTTACAAGATACTAGATAAAATACTGTGCAATAATTTTCATCATCAGTATTAAATATTGTAAGATGGGAAATAATGGGGTATAGTAGATATACAATCAACCTAAGGGGCATTCTTTTGACAGTAGTAGTAGCACAACAGTATTCTTAAAAATAGCTGAAGAATTTAAAATTTTGTGAAGAAGTTGGCAGAAGTTATCAATTGCACATATTCGCTATATAAACTTAAAGGGTTAAGGCTGTAAGGAGGAATTTAGGTCAAATGCTGTCAATTTTTTCTTTTTCTCTATTTATACCAGAAATGAATAAAAATGTAATTAATCTTATTCAAAGTTTTCTCTAAGATTAAAAAAAGGCAGGGTGCTTCCTTGCAGAAAAGGGCACTTTGAGTTTTGAAAGGGCACTCACTTAACAATGTAAAAATTTATCAAAATGTGTATTATCATGTAATAACTGAATTTGATCCTCAACAATTTTTAAGTTACCTTCTTATAGTACTATTTTATGGGTATATTTCAAAAAGTAATTTTCATTCTTTATCTAAAGAAGAAAAAATTTTTTTAGTTTATAAATATTATTAAAGGCATAATAAGAGACAATCTCTATGCATGCATTTTTTTTTTTCAGAATAAAAGTAAAATTTATTTTTTGATAAACAACTTAGAAGATATTTCTATAATTTATACTGAAAATCATTCGGAAAAAAAAAACATTTAAATGTACATTTAAAAAAAAAAAGTTATTATTTAAAAAATAATTTTAAAACTTAAAATCACTTTTAAAATTTATTAATATACCACCTTGGACAAAAAAAGAAACTTAAGGAAACTTTAAAGAAATTTTAACTAATTGAGAATAATCCTAACAAAGTAAATATTTGTAATATTAATCAGAATTAAACCTATAAACCCAGATCATTTTTGTGCGTAATTATTATTTTAACAGTTAATTAACTTATCTTAAAAAAGTCATCAGATTAAAAAGGCAGTGTTTTTTAAGGGGTGGCTGCTTATTTTTACAAAAAGAGCACAGTGGGTGCATTTATAGGGATCAAAGGGCAGGCAGGATGGGCTTTACGCTTAGGGAGAATACTGTCTTATCCTTTCCATATAATATTGCTCACGTAAACAACGCATGAGAAAAATGTATTTCCCTTAAATGTATATCCTAACAAAGTAAATATTTGTAATATTAATCAGAATTAAACCTATAAACCCAGATCATTTTTGTGCGTAATTATTATTTTAACAGTTAATTAACTTATCTTAAAAAAGTCATCAGATTAAAAAGGCAGTGTTTTTTAAGGGGTGGCTGCTTATTTTTACAAAAAGAGGACAGTGGGTGCATTTATAGGGATCAAAGGGCAGGCAGGATGGGCTTTACGCTTAGGGAGAATACTGTCTTATCCTTTCCATATAATATTGCTCACGTAAACAACACATGAGAAAAATGTATTTCCCTTAAAAAAAAAATTTTGTAATAGTAAGAGGCTAGCAATTTATGACTTGTAAACATAATTTTGTAGTTTTATTATTAGCATATTGTCTGTGACTCAGTTAGAATTTTTACTGTATTTTGTCTTGCATTTTTTGGGCTATGGTCTCAGTTTTTTTTCTCTAATCAATACAAGATATAAAATATTTTATTGAAATTTTCTATAAAAAGTTTCTAACCCATGCATTATTTCTCTTTCAGATACATATGAAAACTATGCCTACTTCTATGTTTAGATTGCTAACTGGTCAAGAATCTCCGCTCTACATTTGAAGTGACAATTGCATTGTTTCCAAAAAGAAGGAAATTATCGTGCCTCCACTTTTTTCAATGATGGCCCACGAACGATGGCCCTCATCTGTTCACTTCTAAATGGCAGTGATATATATATAGAAATAGGTGTGCAAAATCAATTACAATAAATAACAAAAAGCAAGCGCAAAACTTTATTCCAACCTGTTTAGCCATATCAGGATTTGCTGGTGGGGAGAGCGAATGGAAAGAACTCTAATCGTGTGTGCGGCTGGATGCTTTTTTTCGTATAAAAGAACCGATGAAGATGTTGTATTTCAATGTTTATCTAAATGCTTGGTACTGATACTGTGTGTATCGATTGAAGGAATGGTTTCTGTGCACTTTTCTCTTCCAATGCAGTTACGTGCAAGGTGGACGTCCCTGCGAGTCGATCGTCGCTCGTGTTTTCTTCAACTCTACTAGTCACAAAACAGAGATATTATTTGTTTGTTTTATTTTCTGTTAACTCTCAGTGAAGCTTGGAAAAAAAATTGATTGCTATTTTTCTTGTAGTGAAAAAGCTCGACTTGGACATTATGTTTCTGAGCTATCAAGTTTGACATTTCCGAAGATGCTCTTCTTCTAGTTCTGTTTTCGGTTCTCTCAGAATCATTAATCGTGATTGCTTCTGAGGAATTAACTTAGTGCCTGAAGAAAAAATTAATGACACTTAAACCTTCTCCAATTGCTTTTCACTATAAACTGATATTTAAAATGCTGTTTTTTGAACCAGGGACAAATTTATTTCCTCACCCCTGTTAAAAATTCAGTTTTTTTATTTCCTCATTTTTAAATTTGCCATTTTTTATGTAAAAAAAATTTATCTTGTATAGCTATTGTTTTTGACAGAAATAGACAACTTACTGTACATTTTTGTCTGCAGCTCAATTGAGTCAACAGTTTACTACTTTTCAAAGCATAAACTGAGTTTGCCCATAAATGTGTGCTTTTTTTAATGCATCTAAGCCTTATTTTCTATTTAAGCTTTATTTTTTAACGCATCTAAGCTTACAATGGAAAAACATTTTTTTTAAAGGATTGTACATATTTTTTTATGCAGAAATTCTTCATAAGATTTCGAGGACTAGACACTATCTCTTAATCTTCTTTCTGAAAATTTCAGGATGCATTTAATTTCAATAAAAAAAAAAACTGAAGTGAGGATCCTTATAGAAAGTGTTTCATAAATATCTTGATGTCAAACACTTGCATGAAACATTTTTGTAGGATCTACTCTACAAGTCTGATGCAGTAATGCTGGAAAAGGTAAGTAGCTTTCCTATACTACTGTTTAATGTTAAAATGCATCATTAGCTAAGTTAAAGACTGTTGAAATGGCTAAGTTAAAGAGCAATATGTAAAAAAAAAAAGTGTTAAAGGGCAATATGTACATAGCCTGAGGAAGATTGAGACTGCTAAACTTGGGTGGATGCAGTAAAACAGTCAAACACTGTTTGAGGAACATCTTTTTCAATTTAAAACTGCTAAATAGTCTACAATTTTTCAATTACAAGAGATTCACATGGTTTATGCGTAATGTGCTATATAGCTGAGGTAGATTGATACTCTTAAACTTGGTGGATCCAGTATAACAGTAGAAAACTGTTTGAGGAGAATATCTTTTACAATTAAAAACTGCCACTACAAACTTGGTGGATGCATTATAACATTAGAAAACTGTTTGAGGAATATCTTTTTCAATTGAAAACTGCCACTACAATTTACCAACCGTAAGAGGTTTATACATAATGCACTGTATAGCTGAAAATATTGTGACTCTTTAACTTGGTGGATGCATTAAAACATTTGAAAATTGTTAGAGAAACTTCTTTTTAAATTAAAAACTGCTGAATATTGTACAATTTTCCCACCATAAGAGGTTTATTTGCTTGAAAAATTGACTGGTATTGAAAGCATCACTTACTATGTTATCTCATTAATCACAACATCCTCTTAAACTGGCTCATCATAAGTCATTGACAACATACAAGTCTTGTCATGTTTATCATATGCCATTAAACATGAGTTTTTTTTAATAAATGTGAATCACATTCTAAGTTTGAAACAGAAAGTTGTTCATCTATTTAGTGGTAACTCCTTTTTCACCGGGCTAAAATCTTGTTATAAGTGGTTAAATTCTTTTGACCGAATAATTTAAACATTTTTTTTAAAATTTACTCTCAAAATTGTATTTTTCAGTTACCCAATTAAAATTCTTTCAATTAAATGGAAGAAAATTCACTATTTTCTTAGATATTCAAGGAAATAAATTTTTATTTCTTCTCATTGAGTCGCATTAACTATAAAAACGATAAGTCCTCTGTGGCAAAATGACAAAATCAAATATTATTCTATGAAAGGCACCTTACTTATAATAATGCTTGCAAGCTTATCATGATCGCAAGTCAAACTTATCAGCAAAATTGAAAATAAATTACAACCTCATCCAATTTGTCTTTCTATATTATAACTCTTCAGCTTTCAGTGACATAATTGACTCTTAATCGAGTATGGTTCATTGCAGTTAAAATTAAAAGATTTTAAGAGAAAATTGCTTCATATATTCCATATTATTGATTGGATTATATTTTATGCAATCTTTAATATGGATTAATGATTTTTTTAACTACTGAATCTGTTTAGTTACGATTTGCAACACCACTATATGGTTAAAAAAAATAAAAACCTTGAAGCAACACATGGAAAAAGGTGGAAATAAAAGCAGCAACACATGGAAAGAAGGGAAAATAAAAGCAGCAACAAATGAAAAGAAAATATAAATAAATCAAAAAATGAAAATTATTCTTATGATTAAACAAATCAATCAAACATCAATCAATTCATAAATCAAACATCTTATTGTTTTTATTAGTAATTGTTCGTTAAAGGTGATTAAAAAACTCTTAATTTGTTCAGAATTTGACAGATTTTTTTAAAAAAAAATTTATATATTTTAAGCATTATCTATAACCTGATAATAAATACTTACGTTCATATCGTATTTATTATCTATAACCTGATAATAAATACTTACGTTCATATCGTATTTTTTAAATGACCCCTTTCCCTTTTTCACACCAACTGGTTGCAAGAAAAATTTAATTCTGAAATTCTCCTATTCCTTCAAATCTGGTGCTCTGACTATACCAACAAAGAGCTAAAAATTGATTGCTGCTCTAAAAATCGATTGGTTCGAATGTTTAATTGTTTATTTTTAACTTTCTCAGTAACAATCATATCAGTTTATGCTTTGATAAAGTATAAATCAAAATATATTGAAACTCCTCATACAGGGCTTGAAGGCTGATTTTATTTAAAAAAATTGAAGTTTGTAATTAAATCAAAAATGTAAATAAGACATATTAAAAGTTTTGCTCAAGGCATGAAATTTTTGAAAGTTGTAAACAAAATAATGCTCTTCTGTTATTAATTTCAGTGCTTATTTAAATTATGTTTGATTATATATTTGTTTTAAAACGTTTTTTTTTATTTTTTTAAGAAAAACTGCATAATGTGGGTTGATCATCTTAACCTATCGATTAAACCTATTTATCTTACCTATTCCAAATAAAAACTTCCTTGTTTAAAAGTTGGTAGATCATATTACACTTTGAAAATCATCATTGTTTCATGGTCTTAAACCTAGAAAATCTTTTTCTTTCTCAAGATGTTTCTTAACATGTGTTTTTATTAATTTCTTTAATTGTCCAATAAGTATAATCTTGTTCATTTAAAAAAAGAAAAAAGTATTACAATTTAAGTTAACTTGTGTTCATCATATTTGCAATAAAATATCATATCACAATTTAAGTTAACTTATGTCAATCAGATTTTAAACAAAATATCATATCGTAATTTAAGTTAACTTGCGTGCAGACTTGAAACGAAAATTAAAAATTTCATCCTTTTAGTGATGCACATCTATTTATCTATGATAAGATTTAAAATTCTTAAAAAAAATAATAAAAATTAAATAAGAACTATATTATCATTTTACATTTACAATTAAAAAAGATTATGTTTATAAATATCGATATGTAATTAAGTGAAGTAATAATTTTATTAGATTATATTAATAATAAATTCTGAAAGATTATTTTTCTCTCAGAATTACTTAGTAATATTTGTACTCTATAAAATTTTATTCTCATTAAATTGTGTATGTTATGCAATTAAGTGAAGTAATAATTCTATTCAATTATGTTTATAATAAATTCTTAAAGATTATTTTTCTCTTTATTTGTACTCTTCAAAATTTAATTCTCATTAAATCCATAATTTTTAACTTCATTACCAATGAAACATGGAAAAAAAAAAAAAAATTCAATTTCTAGATTTATTTCACAAGTTATCAGCATAAAATCTTATTCTTGTATATTTGATTTTTTTTATAAGATCTGATATATCTTCTAAATATTATCTGATGTATGCATAATATTTCTCGTATTAATTTAATTTCCGTATATTAATTTAAGTATTTAATTTTCTATAATAATTCTATATTCATGATGGGGATAACTTTTATGTAATGTTGTAAGTTATTTTAATAATCAAATCAAAGCTGTATTCTTTCTACTATTTCATTTTGAGGAGTTTTTTTTATGTTATGTTATTTTTTTATAATTCTTCTCTGCTTTGTAATTTAAAAGTTAAACTAATTGGATAAAATTTTTTAAAGCTTTTGAAAGTATTAGCATGGACTTGTTATAGTAAAAAAAGACTTTTATGTGTAAATATTGGTAATGAACTAATATATTAACTTTCTGTGTTAATTTATTGTTTGATTGTGTTACATATTTTCTTGTGCAGTAGATTTATTTCAAATGTTTAACGAGCTGGGCATACTTTTTCTAAAAACAATTTGACACTTTTTTTTATTCATCTTAAGTAGGTAACTGATAACTTTCTAAGTAAATATTTCGTTAAATATTATTGGGGAAAATAATCACATTTCATGATTAAATAAGTAAAAATTTAAATATAAAAAAATAAATGCTTACTGCTATGCAATGAAAACATTTTAAATTTATTTTTGAAAAATAAGCTAAACAAAGAGTTGCATATAAAATGAAACTGTTGTAAAATAAGTTGCTAATCAGTTAAATGAAAAAAAATGTTTTTTTCTTTTCTTTTTTTTTTTTTTTAATTTTGGGTTTGAAACATATTTTTTAAACTATTTGGGAAATGAATTCAAGAAAAAATTTATCTTTAACACGTGGAGTGCCATGTTAGTTATCGGTGACTGACACTGAACTTTACTTTCCATTCAGGCTGTGTCGGTCGTTGATGACTGACACTGAACTTTCCATTTAGGCAGTGTCAGTTATTGCTGACTGACAGTGTAAAATATGATGTAAAACATGCTACAAAATTAAACAATTTACAGTGTTTTAAATAGCTACTGGAAATTTAATTCAAATTTACTTAAATTTTATTTATTACTAATCAAATTTTGATTTATTTCAATCTGTTTGTAGTGCACTTAGCATTACTATACCACAATATGCATGTTCTAAGCAGTATTTGTGGCTTAAGGGAGATTTCCCCTTAAGTATGTGGTGCACTCAACGTGTTAAATATTTTTTTCCGATTGTTGTGTAAGTGTTTGTGTGGGGTTACTTGCCCATACTGCCATATTTATTTTATATTGATAACAAATGCCAAAATTTGTTTGTTTTTCACTAAAAAAAACATATCATGGTTGTTTAAATAATAATAAAACACCTTTTTCGTGCTTTTGTTTGTTTCTAGTCAAATTTAACTTTCTGTTGCTTGTAAATATTTGCTGCAACGTTGCTGATGACTGGAAGAATTTATGCAATGCTCATATTGCGCGATTGCGCTGCATTACAAATTTGTCTCAAAAAAACAAGAAATGCTGTCTCATGTCAAACTGTGGACCAAACATTTAAAAGAGCTAATCTTGCGTATATAAATACTTTTCTTCTTCCTACATTTCTGTAATATAAGTCATGTGGTTGAATAGCTATTTTTGAATTAAGTATTTGACTGTAAAAATAAAAAATTATAAGTAGGCTATAATGTAATTTATAATTTATTTAAAGGCAACTTCATAAATATTATGTCATAAATGGAGACTTTTTTATGTTTCACTATAATTCTATGGATTGTGATATAGATTTGTATGAACCAAGTTATGTTGTACAAGTTTTAGTATTGTTTTTTATTTTATTTAACCAATTAAAGACAGCTAGGAATTTTAATCTAAATTTAATGAATGGGTTTGATTCAAAATGGGCAATTCCACTTTTCAGTTATATGAAAGGTTAGAAAATGGTAGGGCTATTTTCCAATAAAATGAAAGGTTTAGATTCAAAAATGGCTTCAGCTACTTTTCAATTAATCCATTGTGGTCCGTTTTCAGCTACCAGTTACTCACAAGTCTCAACTAAGTATGACGATAGAAGGTTAAATAAATAGCCAAGATTTAAAAATGATTAGAGCCATTTTAAATTTAAATCAAAAACGTAGATTAAAAAATGGCTTGAGCTACTTTTTAATTAACCCTTGGTGGTCTGTTCTCGGCTACTATTTCTTTCGAGTCTCAACTAAATACGCCTACAAATGTTTAAAAATGTTTAGAGCCATTTTCCAATTAAATAAAAGAACTTGGTTCAAAAGTGACCTAGTTCACTTCCTAATTCAGCAAGAGTTAGATCAAAATTGGCCCTTTCCAATTACATGAAAGGCTTAGTTTCTAAAATAGTCCTTTCGGAAATTTATTGAAGTTGAGCAAAGAACCAAGTTTTAGATTTTTTCTGCCTATTATGGCTACCTAGTTAAAATTCTGTTCATGATCAGAATATGTATTTTCTGATATTTGAACATGACCTTTTAAGAAGTGCTATCAGTTATGACATGGCAAAATTCCATTGTTCTAGAAAGAAATACTGTTTACAGTCATTTTTAAGTTATTTCATTTCATTATGGTGTTAGTATATTTCCAGTTATTTAAATAAATATACCTTCATGTGGAAAAATGTAAACTAACATAGGGTATAACATTTTGTATTCAAATAACTGGAAATACTTATATATATTTTTTTTTAAAGTATTTCCAGTTATTTAAATAAATATACCTTCATGTGGAAAAATGTAAACTAACATAGGGTATAACATTTTGTATTCAAATAACTGGAAATACTTTAAAAAAAAAAAAATTTAGGTAAAAAAAAGTTTAAACATGGCCAGTTTTTAATTTGACCAACTGTACTCATATTTCAAAGATCCAACTGCATTTAAAGAAAAATAATGGAAGATTTTAGGCATTTTTAAAACTTAGCAGCAGGTTTTGTCCAATTTTGAAGGAAAAAAAAAAAAAGAAAAACAGAAATGTATAATTATTTGCAAATGTGTCACTTTTTAAAACAATAAAAAATGAAGTCTCTTTCTAGTTTGCAATTTTTTTTTTTAGACTTTTTTCTGTGCATATTATCTTGTTAATTTGACCAATTTTACTCTTAGTTCAAAAATCCAACTACATTTAGAGAAAAAAATAATAAATTTTAGCCATTTTTAAAACTAAACAACTGATTTTGTCCAAATTTGAAGTAGAAAAAAAAAAAAAGTTAGTCATGTATAATTATTTGCAAATGTGCCACTTTTTAAAACTATAAAAAAATGAAGTCTCTCTCCAGTTTTTAATATTTTTTGGACTTGGTCACTTTTGAATATAACTCCTTCAAGTAAAGGTCTTGTTGTAAAATGATTTGAAGTGGGTGCCTTTGACATGTGAAGCAGGCTGTAAAAAGGGAAATGATATGTGTGATGTGAATTGTTAGTGAATATATTTGTGTATCAAATGTAAGGTTGTGTGAGTAATAAATACTATTGCATTTTCCTTTTTCAAAAAATTTTATAATTTCCAGTTCTGTTTAAATTAATAATTGTGATGCAAAACTCAAAATTTTGCAAATTAGACTTATCATTGTATTTTTCTGTCAGTTATTATTATGAACAGATATGGAGGCTACAGGAAACAAGTGAACCAAGTCCATGTTTTTTTGCAAATATGACTTTCAAATGTATTCAGCTTTACTTACCGACATGTAAGTAACATAACTATGAGCATTTATCATCATATAACAATATTATCAGCTTTTTCTTAGTCATTAAAATGTTACTCTGCTCAAATTATATATAACTGTAATTGAAAAATCTGATTGCAAACTGTTATCATCGTTTCGCAATGCACTAGGCTAATTTAAAAAAATTAAAATTCTAGTCTAATCAGCCTAGCGCTACTCAGGCTTATTGCAAAGAGCCCAGAAATTTATTTATTAACAAAAAGTACATAGCTGCCAATGTGGATAAGAAAATAATTCAATAGATTTTACGAGTTGAGCATTAGTAGTCGTAAACCCATGAAATTGGGTCGGCTGTTCAACGACGGTTATAAAATAGATTTTACGCTGAGCCGCGATGGCTCAGGGGATAGAGCGTTCGCCTTCCAATGAGGCGAACCGGGTTCGAATCCCAGTCGATACGAATTCCGCATCCGGCTTGCACTGACCACAGTGCTGACGTGAAATATCCTCAGTGGTAGACGGATCATGGGTTAGAGTCCCCTTGCCGTCAGTCTAACCGTGGGAGGTTCTCGTGGTCTTCCTCTCCATGTAACGCAAATGCGGGTTAGCTCCATCAAAAAGTCCTCCACGAAGGCAAATTTCTCCCAATACTCGATCCAGGAGTTCCCTTGTCTTCTGGATTGGGTTCAAAATTACAAGGCTACGGAGTTGAACATTAGTAGCCGTAAACCCATTAAGTTGGGTCGGCTGTTCAACGACGGTTATAAAATAAAATAAAATAGATTTTACGGAGCCGCGATGGCTCAGGGGATAGAGCGTTCGCCTTCCAATGAGGCGAACCGGGTTCGAATCCCAGTCGATACGAATTCCGCATCCGGCTTGCACTGACCACAGTGCTGACGTGAAATATCCTCAGTGGTAGACGGATCATGGGTTAGAGTCCCCTTGCCGTCAGGTTAACCGTGGGAGGTTCTCGTGGTCTTCCTCTCCATGTAACGCAAATGCGGGTTAGCTCCATCAAAAAGTCCTCCACGAAGGCAAATTTATCCCAATACTCGATCCAGGAGTTCCCTTGTCTTCTGGATTGGGTTCAAAATTACAAGGCTACGGAGTTGAACATTAGTAGCCGTAAACCCATTAAGTTGGGTCGGCTGTTCAACGACGGTTATAAAATAAAATAGATTTTACGAAATAATATAAATTTCGTTATAATTTTGCATAATGTACTTAATGCTTTTGCTTTACACATAGAGAATTTTAGGAATTTTTATTGCCATCAAAATAGAAAAATTAAAACTTTTTTTCAATTAGGATTGACATTAAACATGCTTGAAATGTTATGTATACTCATAATTTCGAATATTAAAAGGCATTTAATTCCTCAAAATTAGTTAAAAGTTTTTTTTCATTAATTTAAAAAGAGAGTTCTGAATAAAAATGAACATTTTATAACGAAAAAAAGTTATGAACTGATTTTTATAAATAAGTTTCGCTTCGTTATCCTTTAATAGTACTTATTTAAATATTTAAGCAAGCAATAATCTGTACAAAAATTCTATTTTATTTGGTATTTTTTTTAGGAAACTTACCCAATTTTAGGAAATTTTCTAAAATGTACAAAAACCAGGAGAATTTTAATTAAACCAGTAGACCAGGAGAAACTGGAAAAATCCAGTAGAGTTGGCAGCTATGAAAGTGTATAATTCATTTCTCAATCAGTCTAATCTATTTCAGGCCATTGCAATCAGCCCAAATACTTTTAAGCTACTTAGAATTTATACCATTCATTTTTTAATTCTGACTGATTCACTACACTTCTCTGTTCAAAGCGCAGACATTAATACAGAGCTCATTGCAATAAGCCTAAACAATGTGGTGCTGATTTATTGTTAAGTCTTCGCTCATTGTTACCTAAAGTTATTTGGGTTGATTGTAATAGGCCTGACTGCAGAAAATATTGGAAATTTTTCATATGAGCCTGGTGCATTGCAAAGAGCTCAATTTTTTAATTAGCCTGTAACATTTATTTATATAAAAATGGTTTGGTTCACCTGTTCTTCAAAATCTCTGTATATCTTATTCATACATGTGTTACATGCCATAAATATTTATTTTGTATTAGCTATTTTTCTCAAGGATAACCGTTCAATTATATATTCATTATTTCATCTAGTCTCTCTTTCTTTATCGTGGCGTATTTTGCTTACTTATTTTTTTAAATATATCACCTGAGAATATCCACTAAATCTTTTGAGTTTCGCATTTGTTAGAAAACCGATTTGTAAGCTTACACTTTTATTTGCTCATATGAACTATTTTTAATACTGAAGTGGAAAAAATCCGTCGAATTGGGTACCTGCGAATGACGTCCTCATAGGTAAATCGTGCATTTGTCGGTTTAGAAGCTAATCAGACTCGACACACACGCGTCATGTCCCTTAAAAGTTGGCATAATCGCTTCACTTCTTCGCTAGTTTCAAGTACCTGTAACAAGTGACGGAGTGCGGCTATTTCAACCCTGATTGGTTGTTGAAACGTGTCATTTGTTTACGTTAGCAACTGTTCTTTATTTCCTATTTCGAGTAAGCCAAGCCAGTTAAGTATCAATTCTCTTAAGGGACACATTCTATATTCAATGATTCAAAGATTTCAATTCTTTCACTCTATATTTCTAACTTAACACAAAGACAGGCACGAAGCCATGTGGAACATAAATTAATTATGCTTCAAAGTTGACACAAAACAAAAAAAATATCACGATTACAATTAAATACATAAAGAAATAATAAATCTTGAGTAAAAAATGTAGAGGAAAAATAAATATATTTCAGCAAATTCGATACGGCGTGGTGTTTAATTAACTTTAATTAGCATTATAACTTAAATATGAGAAACTTAGCTGGACGTTACTACGCCATCTTGTTTATAAACGATCAGATGGTGCTGAGGTTATGTGTCTGTGTATCAGTAAGCGTCTTCTTCTCGTGTTGGAAGTACCCAATTTCAGTAAAAGTTGAGACTTCAAATTTATGAATGAAGTTTATCTGGAGTATCTGAATGAAGCAGGTATTTTTAAAAATCATAAATCTTTATTTCGGTCGAAATGGGCTACAGGTGGCGCAAAGCAGAACTCTCTACTTATGGCAACACTTCGCATGCACTTTTTTAGCGCGTGGAGAGTCATAGGAGAAGGAAGAACGTCAGTTTCTTTCTTGATTTTTCCAATAGATTAAAAAATTTTAAGTTAGGAAATTATTAAGTACGAAAAATACTAAGAAAAGGGAAAATATCGTATTATATTCCTATACAACTGAGGAAAGGGGGAGGGTCAAGACATAGAACGGCTCTTCTCCCTAGAAAGCGTATTCGAGCGTTGCGATCGCGAATAAGTAATGACATAAAAACGAAAGCATAAATTAATATAAAAGTTTTTGAAAAATAAAACATTTAATGATGATCACATATATTTATAAATAAAGAATTAATATGTAATAAAAGAAACATAATTCCGCGGTCCTTTTGATTAATCAATCTTTAGTTCTTTAAAAATAGTTCGCGTGTACAAATAAAAATGTATCGGTTTTCTAACAGTTCCTAATAGTTTATTTTACTTTTGAATTGTATTTGTCTGAGGTTTAAATTAAGTATTTATAAAATTTAAATTAAGTTTTTTAAAATAAATGAACATAATTTTATCCATATACAAAAACAAGCAAACTTGATCTTCCTTTTTATTTGTTTTTGAATTTTATAAACTGCTTTTAAAGAAGTAGTTGCTGACACTTATTTTAAATTTAGGTACTATACCTCAGGGATATATATATAATATGATTTTTTTTTTGTTAATAACAGAAATGGTGTTATGCACGATTGTAATGGGCATAGACTTAAGTTGAGATTATAAGTTTTTTATATTGACTAATTCTGCACATTAGAAATTATTTTGACAAAATTTTTTTTATTTGCTTTTAATCGTTGTTCCCTTAAGTGAAAAAATAAACAACCTAATTAAATATTGTATTGGATTGCCTCCATAATAAAACAAACTGCAGTTAGTGAAAAATTATTTCTACTGTTCATAATTATTCATTACGTTAATGTGATTATGACAATAGCAGTTTTACAGATACTATGCATATTTATACTATGCAAACTATTTGCATAATTTTTATGACAAAAAAAAAATACTCATAGTAAATTATGCTTATATTTTATCGTCCATTCATTTTATTACATGTGCATTTAAATAGTGTATGTTAGTTTTCAAATCCATTGTTTTTTTTTCTTCTTCAGATTTTTCTTTTTTGAAACTTTGTTACATATCCGTTTATGTTCATGTTGTGAATCTTGAATATTGTATATAGAGTGTGTTTGCTGTAATTTATTTTGGATTGATGTAAAACCTGGTCAGCAAAACATAATACGGTTTTGCAACTATGTTTGTCTTGTTAAAATTATTGGTTGCTTTTCGTGAAGTGAAAAAAAAAAAAAAAAAAAACTCTCCGAGAGCAAGTAAAAATGAAAAACGAAGCTGTGTCTTCACTTATACTTGCTGTGCTTTATAAAAATTCACATCTGAGCATTACAAAAAAAAAAAAAAAAAAAAAAAAAAAAAACCTTTTAAAAGTGTTTTTCCTTAAATATTGTCCCTTAGATTTAATAAACTGTAACATGTCCAACTCTTTGAAGAGTGTATCATATCTTTAGCGTCTTTAATTTTCATTCATTACACTATTAGAAATTTCTCGGAAGAAATGGTTATCTTACCGTTTTCAAACAAAACAATCAAATAACCGTAAATAAGATATATTCAAACTGTTAATTGAAAGAAAAACCGCTTATTAACTGCTTTCACCTATTAGGGCTAAACAACTAGAATTTATGGCACCAACTGGGCCCACCTGATGAAACCACTTGTATATGGGTACATATTGTAATTGAGAGGGCTTGACTGTCAATCTCATGACCGCCAGAACGGGGATTCGAGTCCCAGCCTCGACACCACAATATTGTTTCCATTCTCCTAAGCACATAAAGAGTTTCTAGCATCCTACACTTCCCAATTTGTGATCCTGGGTTATTAGAATACTATACTCTCATTCACGCATAGATGACACCAATATAAAGCTGCTAAACTATCTTCTATAGCCAGTTAAATTTGTTTTTAGTAGTTTTGAAACCATGCTAGTTGTAAATGGTTAAAAACCGTATAGTTTTTGTTAATCATTTTTTTTTTTTTTTTTGTTGCTGTAATTTTAAGTCTCGTTTTCATTGGTAAAAAAGCATGAAAACGAATCTTTTTTTTTTTTCTTCTCTCGGAAATTCTTTCTTTGCAGAGGCGGATTAATGTTTTTTTTATTAATAGTAAAAAAAATTTCCACGGACGGCGTTCGTGTATATGATACTGGTCTGAACAAGGCTTATTAAAAAAAAAAAAAAGAGTTAAGCTTATGCATCATTTAAGAGGATGCTACATCCTATGAGAAATCCTTCAAGACCTTATGAGTAATTTTGTTATAGTTTGTTTGTATTTTGATATTTTTTATCAGTCTTTGAAGCTTCATGGTATACTCTAGGTCAACCTATACTCACTAACAACAACTGGCAAGCATAAATAATCTTTTAAACGAGAAAATTAAATATTGCTTTCATACAAAATAATTTTGTTCCACTTAATTTTATTCTATTGCCACTAACCAATATGAGCACTCCTGCTGTAAGAAACCAAGCGAATTTTTAGGGCAGAGGGTGCGTTTCTTAGTTTCAGTGGCGCCATCTATGGCCAAGAATACGACTTCAGCTACACACACGTCACAGTCTGTTTAACAGGGAGGACTCATTCATACTCCATTCATTTATCCACAGATCGTAATTTTGACCTGAACCAAAGAATAAACAATCTCCAATTCAGTACCTCCAGAGGTATTGATTCGTTATGGGAACTTTGAGGACTTAGTGACCCCGTCTGATTTAACGCACTCCAATCTTCACTTCGTACACGGGGTTTTATTCTTACAAGCGGGTTATCCGATATGCAATTAAATGGACACAACTGTACTTTATTTCGCATTGCATGCGATATTAAATTTTCAAATTTTTAGAGTGCTGTTCGATCTTCATTATGCGCGCAGAATAATTATGTTTTGCGTTACTTTCTGTTATTATAACTCAAGAGGTGTGAAAAATGAGTGTGATTCCACCACCGTGGATTTGGTCTCCCAGGAATTTCAATTTTCTTTAAAGGTAATGAAAATTGAAAATTTTAACGTCTAAAGAATTCAAAAAGGGCGAAAAGATAAAAGTCTCAAAATTTATTGTTTAGAGACAAATAACTTCATTTAAATGAAGAAAATGCCACGCAGAACATAAACAAACTAATTATGCATTGAAGTTGCCAGGTACACAAACAAAAATATATCACGATAACAGTAAAATACATAATAATAAATCTAAATTAAATATAAGACGTAGATGACTTTTTGTATTTATTTATTATGCTATATATATATATTGATATCTTCTTTAAACTCGTCAACAAGAGCTTCGCAAACTGATCTGTCAATCTCGTTTTAAATTAATATTTTCAAAAATAATAGTGAAATTAATAATAATGCCAAACGACTGAAAAAAAAGTGAAAGGAATAACATATGTAAGATGGAATAATTGATAATAATGTAAGTTAGATGTTTATGTGCCAAATAACATGTTTATGCTGTGTTTATATGTTGAAAGTATAATTTGGAAATGTCTGAAAGTTTGAATCTGTGTTGAGCACTGCTTCAAAACCGCTTACAATACTGCAAGAACAGTAAATGGGCGTCATTCAGTTTAAAACGAAGCCAACCAGTATTTTCTAACGCGAATATAATTGTTTGATAGACTTCAGATTGCAGTTTGAAATTTAAATGTTAGGTTGATATTTGATTGAACTTTCAATCTTAGTCTCTCTGTTGAAAAAAAAAAAAAAATGCCGTAAGTTGAAAAAACAAAGCGTTTTCTCCCATATGCCCAGACTTACTTGTGCTAATTCCAGTTTTCTACTTAATACTACCACCGAAACTAAATACAGAAGCTTTCTAAATGCTTAGTCTGTCAACAAGAGATTGAATGCGCTTTTTAACAAAAAAATAAACATCCGTGATAGCGTAAAACTTTATTAAATCAAAAATATATTTCATTTAACAATTTATCGCCAACTAAACCATGTAAAGAAGCTGCATAGACACTAAATCAGACTCTAATTCTCAAAAATTAAAACTAGCATTTCAGAACTGTGCCACTTCATTTCTCGATGTTCAATCTATTGCTTTTAAACTTTTTCATTTCGGAATGTTCAATTTGATAGTTGTATTTCAAATTTTGATAACAAAGTTGAGTTCGTTAAATATTTGAAGTTTTCTCTTGGCAACGGAAAATTTATAGCGTAAATTCGCCATATCTGGTTTAGCAATGTTTTCTCCGTGATGAACATTTTCTCCGTCTTCTAAAAGATAAAAATAAAAATTTTGATCACTAGGCGATCACAGGTTGCCCGTTGGCAAAATGGTTGTTGTCAAATTTTTTTTTTTTTTTTGAAAAGCAGCTTTATTGTGTTTTCATCTTGGACATCTCTAACTTTTAATCCTGAACTGTTCGATACATAATTTTGCAGACACATTAGAATGCAGCTCAGATTTGGCAAAGCTTTGGCTTTTTCAGCCTCGGCAAGTTTAGGCCTTGGCATCGTTTTTTTCTTGCTTCAACTCTAACCTTTGGGACTGTGTCAATCAGTTTGGGACCCTCTTTATTTGTGATTTTCACCTGAATTAGTATTGAAAACGATCCAGTTTGAACTGTAGGTTAGAATTTCTGATTCTTAATTAAAACAATAAAAACAAAAAGATCGTTCAAATGATGAAATTCTCTTTTATTCACAACTCAAGAAGTATTTGTGGGATCTCTCTGGTCCCACATCTCAAAAATAAACTCACCAACTTAATGCATAACAAAATTAAAAGAGAAAAAAAGAATTCTAAAAAAATTATTAAGCAATTACGACGCATGCGCACTGTTTGCTATTACTCTTGAACACAGTTGAAAAGTGTGATCATGTCCAAATAAGATGCGCACGCCATCAAACCAAAAAAAAAAAAAAAACACACACACACATTGCAGTGACTAAAATATGTGACAGAATAAAATACCACCGGCATATAAGATAAGTAAGTTTTTCTTCTTTGTTTGTTTTTCTTTTGTTTGTTTAATCTATTTTCCTCCCTGAGGCGTGTGGCTGCGTTAAATAATTTACGGGGACGTTACGTAAAAACAAGCGAATGATGAACTCAAACAGCATTCAACTCATCCAACTATTTAGTATATCTCGGTGTATAAGTTGACTTTTCGAACCCTCAAAATTATACGAAAATCAGAGGTCGACTTATATACCGTTCATAAAGTCAAACATTCCTATCAAATGTCTATGCGTTATAAGCAATGAGATTGATATGAATGATTCAGCATCAATTTACCCTTTTCAAAACACATTTTTAATATTTTATATACAATTAATTTTGCCTTTTCACTCATTATAAGGTTTTTGCGTATCAAATTTTTTTCGAAAAATACTTTTTATAAAGACATTATTCACAGTTGCCCTAGGGCTACTGTCAGCTAGATGAAAAAGTGAGATGCCCGCTTCGCGGGCAAGTACTTTGTTCCATCTTCTATCGAGTCGAGTCGAGACTTTAAATTACATCTAGTAAAAAAAATATGAATGGGAAAAGTTAAAAATAATTTACACAAGAGGTTTTCTTAAAATATAACACTGGAAATTTTTAAAACATACCATAAAACTATAAATTTTGAAGATTCCAAAATATCATCGGCGATGATACGGGGTTTTTCTACCATATGACATAATTTAATAACTGGTAATTCCTTACAATAAACGTTCATACACCAAAACGTGATTGAATAAGGAAGGAAAACGGGCAAGAAAAGGTACCTTTATGAATGATGATCCCCAACTTTGGTGTCATTTTTAATAAATCTTGTTCAATAGTACAAAATGAAATATGTGTAAAACGTCTTATAATTTTTAGCATTCATTTTAAAAAGTACGAAAACTCAGAAAATTGTTTGAAATTTTTTAAATTTTTAAGATATTCAAATCAGACTTTTTTTTTATTGGGACAAAGCTTCGCTGTTACGGTTTAGTAGCATGACTACAATCTAATCGTGTGTATTTTTAGCAATAATTATCTTTCTAAAATGTGTTTTGATAAATCTAATAATGTAAAGTCACCGGGGGAGTGAAAAATGAAGTTACTAAGTGGCAGTTAAACGGGAACTGTCTAACAGAGCTAAATAAAAAAAGACACATGTAATTCCTTGTTGCTCTGCTCATTAAAAATAATTATAATACAGTACCTATAACAACACAAGTACTTATTTTTGCAATTTTATGCTCATTAAACAGATTGAAGGGCACTAGCAAGTGACGTAGTGTGGGTATCTCGCTCCGATTGGTTGTTGAAACGTGGCTTTTATTAACGTTAGTAACTGTTCTTTCCATTCATTCTGTTTCGAGTAAACGAAGCCCTTAAAGTATCAATTCTTTTAGGTGACGCATTTTATATTCTTTAACAGAGATTCCTTCACTATATATTTCTAACTTAACACAAAGACAGGCACGAAGCCTTGTAGAACATAAAAGTACTAATTATGCATCGAAGTTGTCAGGTACACAAAAAAAAATATATCACGATAACAGTAAAATACATAAACAAATAATAAATCTAAGTTAAATAGAAGTAGACGGGTAAGAATTATATTTCAACAAATTTCATGTGTGTAATTAACTGTATGTAATTAACTTCCCGTTAATTAGCATTCTAACTTATGTGGAGAAACTTAGCTCAACTTTAACTCGCCATTTTGTTTATCGACAACCAGCTAGCTCTGACGTCATAGGTCATATGTGTGGGTATTGTGATCTTCTTGAAGTGCAAGTACCCAATTGTTAATTTTTTTTTTAACAGTTAGTGTATTTTTACGTAAATATAAAATTTTATATAAATCTATGCAAGTGTTTTAAGTAACTTATTTATGATAATAAATGTTGAAAATATTCTTTTTCCTAAATACCTTAAGAGCTGCATTAATTTTGGCGCTTTTCAATATGACAATATGTCAGTTTTTATTTATTTTATAAATGTTTGGTTCATAATGTAATCGAAATATTTCGCCTCTCATTCAGAAATAACACATCATTACGATTTATCTTGTACAAAAATAAGCTCAATATCACTTTTACTTCTTTTGTTTTTCAAAGTGTTGCAATTTTCTTCTTTGAATAGTATAGGTACTGTCTTCACAAAAAAATAAACGTATTAATAAAAGCAAACAAGTTTTTCGCAGGAATAAATAAAAAAAAGTCAACACAACAAATTACCCAAAATAAGTTACCGCTACCTTTTCCAAACGACCACAAGAAGAATATAGAATTTTTTTTGTTTTGTTTGAAAACCGAAGAAATGAAGTGAAATGAAAAAAAAATAAAATCCAGTGTCCTTAATGCGGCAACGCATTAAGAAAGTCTAGGAGCTGACGAGCAAAAATAATAACAATATCCTTTTTCCACAGCCTGGGGGAAACTTTTTTAAAACCGGAAAAAGAGGAAAAGTTGGAATCAATATCACTTAGCGTTTGAGGAGAAGACATTAAGAAATATCCAGTTTCTATCGCCATGGAACATATCAATTATTCATGATCTGGTTCTTTGAGAACAGGCTTTAATTACTTGGAAGGTGTTAAATCGCCTTTTGTGTTCATAACAAGCTTTGGCAACTTTTTGATTTTTATTGTTGGCGATGATTATCTTTTTTTATTGCTGAAATTTTTTTTTTCCGTCCAAAAAATGAATGATGCTGCTAAAAAAAAAAGAAAAAAAGATGATCATCTCGTGAAATGGCTATAAGTTTTGCGAACATATGTTTCTATATTGTAAAACTAAAAAAAATTATATTGTTTAAGTTCGCCTTTTAGAAAAATTGAAATACTTATCCCTTTTTTGAATAAAAAATAATTTAATATCGTTCATATATTTTTTTATATGACACTTTTTCCAAAAATTTGTTTAGGAAACAAAAAGAGAGCTGGTTTGCCAAATTTGCATTTTATACCTATAGTTTTATGTTGTAAAACTTGAAATGCTATATTGATAAGTTTCGTTTTTTTTTTTTTAAAAAAACTATTTCCTGATGTTTCTTTAATAATAATTAAGGCCCGGATTTTGATGACATTTGCATTTTTGGACAGTTTTTGTCCTTTAGAGCATTTTTTTAGATTTATAGGGCATTTTTCTTTAAATTTTGGGGCATATTTTGCATTTTAAAGCATTTTTTAAACTTTTTGTTAATTTTTTCCAATTTTTATTATTTTTTATCCTTTTTTATTATTACACTGGCTTCCAAACAATGAAGAAAATCTCTAGGATATTAACAGGTGAAGCAACATCTTTTCAAATTGAAGAAGAATTGTCAGTAAGTGAGACCGTCTTTTTCAAGTACGCACCAATAACATCAGTAGACGTTGAAAAAAGCTTCTTCGGGTATAAAAATTAACTTTCAGACAAGAAACGCTCGTTTACATTTCAAAATATTAAAAAAAAATTAATAATCCAATGTAATTCTGATATTTAGTAATATTATGAGATGGAAGTTGTTATATTCATTAAAGTTTCTATACAAAATGAAAATGTTTTGGAGTCAATATATTTTCCTCTTTTTTTGTTATTTTAGGATATAAAACATATTTTTCAAACTTTAATGAAAGTAGTACAAGTATTGCATTGCTTTATATTTTTTGAAATGATTCATAATAATTTAAAGAGTAAAAAATTGTTTTAGTTCAATATTTTTACTTTATTTAAGTCATGTCATAAGGCGTTTTTAGCGCAATTTTCGCATTTTAAGGGCATTTTTTGCATTTTTAAGGGCATTTTTTGCACTTTTAAAGGGCATTTTTTACACTTTTTAAGGGCATTAATTGAGATTTTTTAGGTCATCAAAATCCGGGCTCTAATAATAATAAAATATTCGTCTTTTATTTCTTATCTTACTTATTCCTAGTGGACTCCGATCCTCGAGGATTGCTATCTTATATAGTTAATATATTGCTATGCAATCTTATATAGTTAATATATTGCTATACAATCTTATATAGTTAATAGATTGCTTTGTAATCTTATATAGTTAATATATTGCTTTGCAATCTTATATAGTTAATATATTGCTATGCAATCTTATAAAGTTAATATATTGCTTTGCAATCTTATACAGTTAATATATTGCTCCGCAATCTTATACAGTTAATATATTGCTTTGCAATCTTATATAGTTAATATAATGCTATGCAATCTTATACAGTTAATATATTGCTCTGCAATCTTATATAGTTAATATATTGCTTTGCAATCTTATATAGTTAATATAATGCTATACAATCTTATATAGTTAATATACTGCTTTGCAATCTTATATAGTTAATATATTGCTCTGCAATCTTATATAGTTAATATATTGCTTTGCAATCTTATACGGTTAATATATTGCTCTGCAATCTTATATAGTTAATATATTGCTTTGCAATCTTATATAGTTAATATAATGCTATGCAATCTTTGCTATACCATCTTATATGCAATGTTGAGACAATTGCTAAGGAACAGGTGACTTATGCAAAGTAGCGTTCCCGACAGCCCACCAATAACCGTAAAAATCAAGCGATGAGGTCGTGGCAGAGCATGATCCGTTGTTTGCCAGTGTATATAAGTTTTTTATTCATTCGAAAACTCATGCTGTTAGGTGTTTAACCAATATAGCGCTGTAGGTTGTTGAACTTATTTATGTTAAATTTAAGATAGCATTGCAATAATTAAGAACAAAATATCAGCAAGGCATTATTTGAGTGTTTATGATTGTGAATGAGTAGTTGGACGACTGGATGCAAGTTTTGATTATACTTAAAAATTTTAATAGCATGATTATAGTACTCATTTTTCAGTGAATAACAATAACAAAGAATAAAATTATCATTATTGAACCTTCATAAGTATAACTAAAACATAATATTATATGAACCCTTCCCTTTTAATACACTTTTACCTTTGTCATGACAGCTCACACGATTGATATTTCAATTCTTTTTTTCCAAAGCGAAAAAAAAAAAAAAATGAGGATATACTTTCCTTGTCAAATTGTAAAATATATATAGTCGGCTAAATCTTTTGAAATAAACACCTTTTAGTTTTTCATAATTATCTGATAGTTTGAATATCTTCAATACGTTAAATTCTAATCAATAATTTCATTTTTTAAGCTCACGCAGCGTTTTAGAAACAAAATTTAGTTTTCAAATTTTTCATAATTTTTACTGTGCAACTGTTCGCTTGTTTTTTTTTTTTAAATTTTTATTTTTAAATAAAAGAACGAGTTAACTCAACATGTGAAAATAGTTGCACGTCAAGTGCTACCAGCCCCATATTCAACCAACCATCCGACATTTTTATGTGCTATTTGTATTATAGTTACAGTTCTTTACTAAGATTTTTGATATTGAAGGATTCTTTAGTTTCTCAGTTAAAGTTCCTTATTCATATCTATTACACAGTTAAAGCCTGATTTTTTTTGAGAAATAATCATAACTCATCTAGACTTAATTAATCTTCGTGGCCTTGGTAGCCCAGTAGTTAGAGAATTGGACTTCGGTGCGGATGGACCGAGGTTCGATCCTCGACTCCGATAACACCCACTGAGTACATTCGATATCCGTGCTCGTAAATATCCGTGGAATCGAAAGTCTTGTGGTCGGTCGATAAAAGTAGCATGGGTACAGGGATCTGGAGAAAGTTTCCTTCCCCTTCAGATTTATGTTCAATTTGAAGTAATCCAAAGATTGAAGGTTTATCTTTCGGCAGTGCGAAATTTCTAACGGTCTTTTAAGACAGTTTGTCTTGCTCCTAAGTTTCTTTCGTACAACAAAAAGAACACAATTGGCAGTTAAGCATATGGAATGAGACAAAGAAACAGGACCCCGATTAGCCATGTCTTCTGGACAATACCCCAAGGTGATTGCAGTTAAAATGGCCAACATATATTGTTGGTTGACGTCAGGAATTGGATGGACGAAGTTTAAATTTCTCACTACCGAAGATAAACTTTTCAATTTTCCGGATTACTTTCATTGTTGTCGTAGTTCATTTACGTCGCACTAGAGCTGCACAATGGGCTATTGGCGACAGTCTGGGGAAACATTCCTCTGGATGATCCGAAGACATGCCATCACAATTTTGGTCCTCTGCAAAGGGGATAGCACCCCGCTTCAGCAGCCCGACAACCTGTACGCGAAGTCGAGCCCTTTACGGTAGAACAGTTTAACGAAAACCAATACCGCACACCCTTGGTCCCTACGTAGGCTGATCCAAGTGGACACCCACCCGCACACAGACGGCAGCCAGTGATGCTTGACTTCGGTTATCTGCTGGGAACCGTGTCTTAACGATCAGTCCAATGCGGGACCGGATTACTTTGAAATCATTGATTTTAATTTTTGTGAGGTATATTCTAATCCAATGCTGCTGAACTCAAATGAAAATGATAATATACTCAGCAATTCCCACCATTACGCACATTAGTAAAATACCAAAGTTTCATTTAAATGTGGTAAAACTTGTAATAGAGTCGCATGAAGCTAGCGATGGGTCTATGTAGCACTTGATTCTTGATCAGTTTTACCTCATTTCTCATAAAAGTCAGCATGTTTAGTAGATGCAAAAAGGAACCTTAGCAATACTGCAAGGTAAGGAATCTTAGAAATCTTTGTAATTAATTGAAAATATAACGTGTGGTAACACGGAAAAATTCGATGATTGGTTTAATAGGGTGAAGGTGAACCTTGACGTGCAACTATTTCCACATAGTTTTAGGTTCTAACAAAACGTGAAAAGAGTGAAAACTATGAGAAGTATAAAAATTTATAGCAACACGATGCCCGAACGATTTTAAAATTTTTGATGCCGTTTTTGTTCTTATTACAATAGGCAACTTTTCCGCATTTAAACGTTACGATATTATAATGTTAATTTTTTTCAACTCCCCCTAATATATGTAGATTTAGATACATTTTCCTAAAACTTCTTTTATGAATGTGACGAAACTCAAGTTTTTTCAAGTTTTGTGATTATGTAGTTTTATAACGTAAAACTAAAATATCATAAAGTTTGCTTTATAGAAAAATAGAAATAATTAGATCTGTTTCTTGAGTAAAAAATATATGCTTTTTTATTTAATCTTTTACTATAAAATTAACTTTATTAAAGATAAAGAAACTCAGTTTGCCAAATTTGCAAATTTTTCCTTCTCTCGTTCTTTCACCTAAAACATCAGTTCCCTAGGCCGGATAGCCTGGATGGTAGGACGTTGGGCCCATGTCCAAGAGGTTGTGAGTTCAATCCTCACTGGCTGAAGACTCCCTGTTTAGTAAATGGTGACTGGTGCTCGCTAAATCTGTCGGGGTCACAAAGTCGTTCAAGTTCCCTTAACAAATCAATACGTCTGAGAGAGCCGTGGTGGGTCAGGGGATAGATCGTTCTCCTTCTAATGAGGTGAACCGGGTTCAAATCCCAGCTATGGCTGTTCGATACGAATTCCGCACCCGGCTCGCATCGACCATTGTGCTAACGTAAAATATCCTCAGTGGTGAACGATCATGGGTTAAAGTCGAATCTCATGTAGAATGGACCTATGATTCTATGTAAAAAAATGTGTTGTTGTTTATAAAAGTTTTGATTGTATTATAACACCGCTACTTTTATTGTGCTAGTATTTCTCTAATAGACCGAGTCAGTTTTTTTATGTTAATCGATGAAATCAGTTTTTTATGTTAAGAGTCAGCCGAAGAATATCCGTGTATTAAATGTTGACTGCGGTAAACGTTAAATCTGTAGGTGTCACAAAATCCTCCATGTTTCCATAACAAATAAATACCTACCTCTGGGGGTACTGAATTAGAGATTGATCTTTCTCTTGTTCAGGTCACAATTACGATCTATGGATGGGTCCGCCCTATAAGCGGACTGTGGCATGTGTGTGGCTGAAGTTTTATTCTTGGCCGTAGATGGCGCCACTGAAAAACAAGAAACTCCCTTATTGACAAGTTATATTACAAGCAACAACAACTTTAGTTCCCGACTGTTATTTACAGGCACACAACTTACAACTCATCTCTAGGGTATCCTTCGCAATGTTAAAATTTAGTCATATCTCTCACGAATAACTAGTTTTTGACTGCTACTTTAAGGCAATGTAAAGATTTAGTAATATTATCTCCCAAATCCCTTGTTTTAACTGTTATTTTCATTCAAAGTTACTGTTGTAAGTGACGTTTTGGACTAAAATATGACTGACTACCACAAAGAACACTAATTTTGAAGGACTGTATTTCAAGATAACAAATGAGTCTCATTTTTCGGCAGCATTTTTCAGACTAAATTACTCCTCAACTTCAAAATATCACTTCAAAAAATTACACTAGTAAAAAGAAATATCGCTGAAAAAATGTAAATTTTGGAATGAAAATTCATGAAATTAATTTCTAAAAAGTTTTATCAGTATTCGAATATTTATATTTTCTCTCAAAACATCAGATTTCGTTGAGAATATTTTCAGGTAAAGTTGCAGCTCTTCTTCAAAGTATATGATATAACTTTTAAAGCTGACTTTTGTTGATGTCCAAAAAATATTGAATTTGTTATGGAAATGCATGAAATTGCTTCCTTGCCTGCTTTCGTATGCCTGTTAAGGCAGAGGAGTGCCATTGTTCTTGTTTTCCAGTGGCGCCATTTATGGCCAAGAATTCGACTTCTGCCACACCCATACTTCACGCCCGTTTATAGGGTGGACCCATTCCTACATCCATTCATTTATCCATAGATCAGAGAATGATCAATATCCAATTCAGTACCCCCAGAGGTATTGATTTGTTATGGGAACATGGAGGACTTTGCGATTCGACAGATTTTACGTGCTCAGTCACCATTTTACTACACGGAAAGTCTCCGGCTGGCGGGGTTCGAACCCACGAACTCTTGGATATTGGCCCAGCGCCTTACCGACCAGGCTATTCCGGCAAATGCATGAAATAAATTTCTAAAGTATCTTTTTCTAAGTTAAAATTCAGCTGTATTTTTTTCTAAACATGATCTTTAAAAGTTATTTTTAAGCTCAATTAGCACTGGAAATTAAATTACACTTTGGAATTTAACATTTTATAATTTCATACATTTGCAGCTCAAAGTCTATTTTTTTCTCACATCATTATTTTAAAAGGGTAATTTTCAGGAAATATTGTTGCTGTAGTTTATTTAAGTCGCACTAGAGCTGCACAGTGGGCTATTGGCGGCGGTCTTGGAAACATCCTTGAGGATGATCCGAAGACATACCATCACAATTTCGATTCTCTGCACAGGGGATGGCACCCTGCTTCGGTAGCCCGACGACTTGCGCTCGAAGTCGAGCAGTTCACGGTAGAAGTGTTTAACGAGGACCAATACAGCGCACCCTCGGTTGCTTCGTAGACTGATCCAAGTGGTCACCCACCCGCACACTGACTGCAGCCAGTGATGATTGTCTTTGGTGTTCTTCTGGCAACCGTGTCTTAACGATCAGTTCACTGCGGGACCAAAATAATATTGTAATAGGTAGTTAAGCTGTAATTATGATTGAAAATGACAGTTGGAATCTTGTGTTTTGGTGAAAAATATGACTGTACTTATGTGTTTGGATGATTGACATTATAGCATAGCAATTAATATTTTGTTAATTAATTTCATACTTTTGTACCAAAAAACCTGGAATTTTGGGCATTTCTTAAAATAATACCATACACTTTTGAGTTGAGTTAAAGTTTATCTAAAAATAACAGTTAAAAATCGGTGTTATGGTTGAAAATATGAATATAATTTTAATTGCAAACAAAATTTAGGAAATTAATTTTATACATTTCAATTATAAAATATATATTTTTTTTATCTATCATTTGTTTTTTCTACAAATATCATTTTTCAAAATGATACTATGCACTGTTGAGTTGAGCTGTAACTTTTTGCTTGAAATGGTAAAAATTCTGTCATATTTTCAGATAAAGTTATAGTGCAACTTTGAAATATGTGGTATCATGCTGAAAAATAACTCTTGTTAAATGAGATGATGTCCACAAATTATAGATTTAAGTGGTGCTGCAAGTCTGTGAAATTAGTTTCCAAAGTGTAAATTATAATGTTAAAATTTAGTCTTATTTTCTTTCAAAAAAAAACTTCAGATTTCAATTACTATTTCAGGAAGTTGCATCTCAACTCCAAGTTGTGGCTCCATTTTGAAAATTCACCTTCATAAAAATATAGGTCAAATGTTGCTAATGTGTGATTAAAAACTCAAGTGTCTTTTACAGTTTAAATTCCATTGTTTTTGACAGACTTAAATCGAAAAACGCAGAGTGTATCGATTTTGAAATTAACACGCATCCCGATCGAAAATTCCCCCTCGTGCTGTACTTTTTTAAATACGCCGTTTTTTAAATTTTTATTTTATTGTTTACAAATCAGGCCCGTTATATATTTCGAAAAATAATTTGTCTAAAAATGAAGCTTTATACACTAAAATATTTTACTATTAGCTCTTATCCAAATGGTATTAGTATAATGGTTTAAAGGGTATTAGTATAATGGTCGATAATAATAATGAAGTATTTTTATACCTCCGTACTAAACTTTTTTAGTAGTTTCTCCGTTGATGTATCTTTAGTATTTATTGCATCTACTCCTTTAGTTTTGCGCTAAAACGAGAAACCAAAGGCTTATCTCTTAGAGCACTAATTACTAATTGAGTACATTATAACAAAGTAAGACTTGGCGGTATTACTATACTTAAATCCACTTGTAGCGCCAATAAAGAGATAAGTATTCAGTCACCGTTCTTAAAGGAAATCAGTTTTATTTTGCTTTGAGCGGTTATTCACGAAGAGTTTTAATCAAAGGGAATTACTTTTTTTAATGAGTTAGAAGGTTTATTTATTTCTTTTTAACAATAAATTTTATTACTTTTCTTTATTGAATTTCACCAACTAAAAACTGATATATTTTTTCGTTTTAAATAATTTAAAAGTATTATATATAAAGTGAATATTTATAAACTTATATTGCGACTCCAAATCTAAGTCCGAGACAGGCTGAAACAATGCGTCACTTGTCTACATAAAAATACATGTAAATCAAAATTCTTCGTATAAATTGTAATAAAAATTGTTCATTAAATTGTAATAAAAAATGCTTTGATAAATTTAAATAAAAAAACTGTTATTTTTTTTAACAAAGATACTAAAACCCATATAACTTCCAAACTATATTCCTTTAACTTTACTCCTATGAATTATATTTTATCCCCTTTCGATGGAGCGTGAAACAATACATAAGACGCAACACCTTTATTAACTAAATAAGAATGGCAGGCGCTTAAAAATATTTAAGTACGTTGATCGTAAAGACACGGTTCCCAGTAGAACACCGAAGTCAAGCATCTCTGTCTGCTGTCAGTAAACGGGTAGGCAGCTGCTCTGAACAGCCTGCGTAGGGACCGAGGGTGCACGGTATAGGTTCTCGTTAAACTGTTTTACCGTAACTTCGCCTGCAGATCGCCGGGCTACCAAAGCGGGGGATAGTTTTTTTTTTGTCTTTTCATTTTTTTATTTTTTTATTTTTTTTATCGTTTGCCTGTTTAGGCAGTTTCTGCAGGCGATTGTTCTTGTTTTTCAGTTGCGCCATCTATTGCCAAGAATTCGACTTCTGCCACACCATTCACACAACCACAAACCCGTATAGCTTTTGCTGAGGATCAAAATTGTGAGGGCATGTTTTCGGATTGCCAATTGTCCCAGAACGTCGCAAATAGCTCATTGTGCAGTGTGACGTAAATAAAGTACCTACCTACCTTTTTATTAGTAAAAACTTTTATAGCACTACCAATTGGTTTTGAGGTGTTTTTTTTTTTACCCAGAGTTGAAAAGTTCACATTGGTTTAGATTCGAAGAGTCATCAATATTCTTGTTTCCATAGCAGTGGGTAAATTTAGACTCTCAGTTCGAATGATATCTTGTGATAGCTAAACAGTATATAAGAATTAATCCCTCACTTGTCTGGATAGCAAAGTTTAAATTCCCTCCCACCTTTCGATCCACATTCCCTCTTTGCAAATTCTCCTCTCGGGAAAAATTCAGAAAAACCTAAGTTTTGAAACAATTTCTAGCATTATCCTAATTAATCCCCTATTTGTCTATTTTAATAAAACAGGAACTGGTTCAAGACTTCAATTAATAAGTATTGTAAAGTAATAAATTCTTAAAAGAAAGATAAATAAATAATTTATTTCTTATTTCTGCCAACTAGTTTCATTGTTTTTTTTTATTCAGTTCGAAAATCAATTCCCCACCATTATTTTTAATGGTTATTTAATAATTAAAGAAAGAAAGGAATACTGTACAAAGAAGATTAAAATTCGCCTTCTTCATAAATTATTTGAAATTTAATTAGTGTTGAACATTTGTTTATCCACAGAAAAGTAGTAAATTATAAAAGGGAATCTTAATTAAAGAAATTAATCTTCCGACGTGTGATTTTCTACGAGGCAAGATTTTCTACGTGTGTGATCAATTAAGAAACATTGTTTCTTAATTTTGACTAAGCTATTTGGATAATTGATTGCTTTCTAATGCGTATATGTATCGTAAAAATGATATTAAGTTATCAATTGTCTGTGCTAAAAAACTTTCTTAATATTAATTACTTTTGAAAATTTAATTGTTTAAATGATTTTTTAAATTTATGTAAACGTGTAAAAATTTTTAAGCATGAATATAATTAACTCCATGTTCAGTGCTTCTCAAATAACAGTATATTTAATTTCAAGCAAATTCTATTTATAATAAAGATCAATTGAGAATTAATTTATTTTTATTCTTAAAGATAATCTAATCTGTTTTTGTTTTTATTATTTCATTAATTTCGTTGAGAAATTAAATGCCTAGTTATATTTCTGTTAATATTTTAAAACTTTTAAACATTTAAGATAAAAAAGACTTATTCTATTTTATATATTTTTTATTTGATAACTGTTGTTGAACAACCAACTAAATTTCTTGAGTTTGCGACTACTAAACTTCAACTCCGTAGCCTTGTAATTTTGGACCCAATACGGAAGAAATTTTCTGGAAATTTTCTTTCATGGAGAACTTTTTTATGGAATTAACATGCATTCGCGTTACATGGAGAGGAAAACCACGAAAACCTCCCCAGTCTAGACTGATGGCAAGGGGACTGTAACCCATCACCGGTCTACTACTAAGGATATTTTACGTCAGCACTGTGGTCGGTGCAAGCCGGAAGCGGAATTCGTGGGATTCTTCTCAGGGATTCGAACCCGGTTCATCTAATTGTAAAGCAAATGCTCTATCCCCGGATTCTCCATGACTCTGATTTATTCTGCTTAAAAAATCGTATTAAATATTCAAGGATAAAATTTTTATTGCAAGTTGTTTCAAAATTTGCACAAAATGTGAATTTGATGGACAGCACAGTTTATAATTAAAAATTTTGAATTTTTTAAGTAAGGTAAATAAATGAAACGTATCATACGTGTCATACGCCGGATAATGGTAATCGAGCATAAAAGTATAAATGAAATAGTAATAGTGTCCAATATGATACGGTATATGCTATTACCCAGTGGTCGGAAAAACTACATTATTTTTGTAGTTAACTACAACTACTTTGTTACAAATGTAGTTAACTGCAACTACTTTGTTACAAATGTAGTTAACTGCAACTACTTTGTTACAAATGTAGTTAACTACAACTACTTTGTTACAAATGTAGTTAACTGCAACTAAAACTATTTCTTTTAAATGTAGTGGGTACTTCACAACTTTAAGGAACCGAAGTTAGCTGGAAAAATTAATTTATACATTATATTCAAAATGGTTTTGAATAAAAAAACTGGCGTACACTGAACACGAAGAATTATTTAGCAATATTTATTCATGTTTACATGAGCCAGTTTTTATTCTAAAACATTTCTTATTCATTTGTTTAGTTATCAACTTTTTATGTCCTTCTTGACAGCAAATATTTAATTTAAGAGATACTAGGAAATTAGCAAATGCTATTAATTTCGTTAAGTGTTTAAATGCTGTTTAATTTCCTCTCAGAAATTAAGTACATCGAAAATATGTTTCCTTCCTAAGGAATATCTCCTACGTTTTGCGAGCTTACATTCGCATGCGAAAGTGTGACGGAAGAGATGAATTATCAATTCATAATGGCTAGCTACAATATTAGTTATACGTAACTCTAAATACGCATTTCTTGTTAACTCATAGTCACAGGGGCATTTAAAATTGCGTCCATTGTTAGACCCGAAAAGATTTGTACCCATCCAATTCGAAAAATTAGTGGTGTTAGAACCCTGTTCATTTACTAAACTAACGTAAAAAGTACTTATCAGGAATTACTACAAACTACAATTTTTTTTTTGTACCGCACTACTTACTACTCTACTTTTTAAAAAAAAGTAGTACTCTACAAACTACGAAAAAAAAGTAGCGATTACAGTAGTCTTACTACTTTTAGTGCATTACTTCTGATCACTGCTATACCATTCCATCATATTCCATATATCATTCCATTACCCGATGAGGAATACTATAATAGGTGCATTCGATTTTCTGGTGTTGTGATACTTCTCTAAACTGAGAATTCGTAAATCACAAATAATAAGAAAATTGAAAATGTAACATTTTATTTCTGTTCTTGTAAGCACGTCCTTATGGTTTAGTGACAGGGCGTGAAAGTATTAATTTAAATTAAAAAATGAAAATAGTCACCAGATGGCCCATTGCGCCATCTGGTGACTAAATTCCCTTACAATGGATAAATGGTCTCCGTGGTTTTGCTGGCACAAATGCAGTTTTAGTCGAAAATTTTAAGTACCATTTTGCATAAATGAGGAGGAGTTTCGTCAATTTATTCGTCATTGCGTGAAAGATTATAAGATTGATGATAAACCTTAGACTTTTAAAAATAAACCAAAGAAAAAAAAAACCCCTCCCAGGTTGGATTTGGGCGGTTGATTCTGATCACTAAAATGAAAAATTACACGACCTGGAACAATGCTTAAAAGATATTGAACAATAAAAGTGCGTTGTCAGGACTACCAACTTTCTACACTTTTTATAGAAAGTTGGCAGCTCTGACAACGATTAAAATTGCACTAAAAATTTATTCTAGTGGCAGCTACGTTTATGTTTTAATGTATTATTTTTTTATTCATTTAAACTTATTTTCCACATCGTTACGTGTAAATGGTTTAAAAGTTCATATGCAACGCCACTTTTTCCAGCTCTTTCGAGGTGAGGCTTTTAAAATGTTGACAAAATTACCAAAAACTCTGTAAGCTTTGGTTTTTTTAATGTTTATAATTCGGTAAAATATTTTGCAAAAAGCTTTGGCAGGCCTGTGTTGTTCTTTTCATGGCGCACTCCATTTTTAAAAACTCATAACAAACTGTCTCACTGTCTATTTATTGCGCAAATGGTATAAAAATGATACCACAATGACAATAGTGCAAGAAGTAAAACTACTGCTAATTTAATCCTGGATAAAAACCTTGCTAATTATTTTTTACTCTAGATGCATTTCCTTTGAGTAATATTTTAGTTACAGTTACGTCGTCTGCAAATAACATTTTGTCATACTTCCAACTGCAACTGACATTTTAGTCTTAGAAACAGAAACTTCAAATATCATTTTAGTCGTAGATACAGTAGGTACTTACAAACATTTCATCTACAGCACTCGCATTGCAAATAAGAGAGTACTTCAAATCGTGTACTATTTATGGTTTGATAGTTCTTACTAAAGGAATCCAGGCTCACACTCGAAAACGGTAGTTTCACTAACTTATGTTACAGTACATTTAACATCATTATTTCCATAAAAAAATATGTAACTCTGATTTTCACAGTTTCAAAACATCAATTTACATGGTACAAAAATGGGGGAATGCAATGAAACTAGAAGAAGAAGCAAAAGTAGCGCTAGTTAAATCGTGGATACAGAACGGCGCAAATTATTTTTTAGTCATAAATACATTACCTGCAAGTAATATTAGTCTGCATATATAATTTAGTCAAGGATTCGTTATCTGTAAATAAAATTATGCCAAAGTTGCTATAAACTACAAATAACATACAGAACCTTCAAACATCATTTTAGTCGTGAATACAGTACTTACAAATAACATTTCATCTTTAGTACTTGGACTGCAAATAACACAGCACCTCAAGTTGTGTACTATTTATGGTATAGGCAGTTTTTACAAAAGAAATTCAGTCTCACACTACTCGTAAACGGTAGTTTCACTAACTTATGTAACAGGATATTTAACATCATTATTTTCCAGGACATTTAACTCTGATTTTCACAGTTACAAAACAGCAATTTACACGGTACAAAAATGGGATTACGCAACGAAACTAGAAGAAGCAAAAGCACCGCTCATCATGTATCATGGATATTATGAGTACCGTATCATGGTTACAGAATCCTGCAAATTATTTTTTAGCCATAGGTACATTTCCTGCAAATAACATTTTAGTGAAGGATTCGTTATCTGCAAATAGCATTAAGCCACAGTTGCTATAATTACAAATAGAATACAGTACCTTCAAACATCATTTCAGTCGTAGATACATTACCATCAAATAATATTTCATATTCAGTACTCGCATTGCCAATAACACAGTACCTCAAAACGTGCTCTTTTCATGGTTTGGGGTAGTTCTTTTAAAAGAATACCAGCTGCTCCTCCAAGTAAACGGTGGTTAAACTAACAACTGTTACAGGCCATTTAACACCAGGTTAAATAAAGGAATATAAATCTAAAGGAATCTAACATCAAAAAAGGTGTATTGGGACTATCATAGTTTCAAAACACCAATTTAGAGGAAACAAATATGAGGAATACAATGAAACTCGCGAAAAGAGCAAAACTATCGCTGAGTTAAAACTCAACAGCTATAAAGTGGCAAAAAGATTTTTTTTACTTCGGCAACCCTAGATAGCTGTTGAGGGGTTGTCTTATCTAAGTGTCCAGCCTCAAACTCTTATCTGTATTTGGAAGCAGTCATGCACTATTACGTCCTAACACTTGTCGTAAGCACTTGACAACAGCTCGCAGGCATTTTTTGCTGTTGATATCTGTCTGCCTCTTTGAAATATCTGCTCTTTCCTTTTGCTCATTCTTACTTTTTTTTATTTTCTTTTGAAATGGATGGAAAAAAAGGAACATTCCTTTAAGAAAAGCGGACGAGTGCTTTTGGTGAAAAATTCGATACAGGAACGATGATGCCGTTTTGTGGAGTTAATGTTTGTTTTCATCCCCGGGGTTCTTAAAAATGAAATGCGCGTTCTTTATTCTGTGTGCTCGTAACAGTTCGCGAATCTTAGCATCGTTTTCCCTGTTTTTGTTTTTAAAAGCTTTTTGTGTTGGGAAAAGTAGGATGTTGAGAGAACTAAAAACATTAAATATTTGTACAAGATTAGGTAAAACTATTGTGATTTAAATTTATACGAATGAATGCTTAATGGAGTAAATAAAGAGGAAAACTTCATTTACCATCTTGAAAAAAAAAATACTATATTTAATTTATCGATATCTTATGAATTATAAGTCAATTGTTATAAATTATGAGGAAAATTTAAAATCACACATTTCTTATAATTTATAAATTATAATAACATATATTGTTATAACTTATATAGCAAAGTTTATCTATATTTGTTATATTTTTTACTATAAAATTATTTAACTATTTTATTATTATTATATTATTTTATTTAACTATTTATTATTATTTAACTATATTCATTTATTATTTAACTATAAGTCATGACAATATTAAAATTTTTCTAAAGCAAAACTCGAATAAGTCTATAGTTATAATTTATATAATAACGTTATAATAATACAAATGTTATGTTTGAAATGTTATATCATAGTAGTGTCTTTGCACAGCAGTATTAAATAAAGCATAAAAACAACACATAAGAATATAAATTATAAAGTTAATGCAGTTAATTATTCTCGCTCTCTTTGTTTTTGTAACAGATGTTATAATTTAAAGGCTACAACCATAACATAGTTGTTCTTTATAAGGCAATGTTTCTATGACACGATTGTTACACTAAGAGAAAACTGTGTTTTTTAAAAAAAATTAAACAAAGTAAAACAACATATAAGATATTAACTAATGAAAGACAACATTCGTTTCCAAAATTCATTAAACGGAAATAATAAAATAATAGTGGACGTATTTTAAGCGTTTTAAAAATAGGCGCCCATTTTCAAGACTTGCCAGACGTGAATGAGAAGAAACAAAAGTGATCTGAAATATAAAACGTAAAGTTGGCAAAGAAAAATGAAAAAATAAAGATACAAAACAGAACTAGGAAAAAAAAAAACTAATAGAGAAAAAGAGGAAAAATAGAACAACCACAGTGGTCGAGAGGGGTAAATCAGGGTAAAATGCATTTCCACGTGTTGTGGAGAGATGGTGAGGAATTGATGTCGTTTACAAAAGAATCAACATTCATGTGAATAAAATAAGATTCCAGGGCATCAGGATAAGTTGATGTGACTGTGGTCGACAAATCGAGAAAGAAAAAGAGGAAAAATAGAACAACCACAGTGGTAAAATGCATTTCCACGTGTTGTGGAGAGATGGTGAGGAATTGATGTCGTTAACAGAAGAATCAACATTCATGTGAATAAAATAAGATTCCAGGGCATCAAGATAAGTTGATGTGACTGTGGTGGAAATAATTTTGGCATTGTCGTAATTGAATTTATGCCAAAGATTCCTATAATGCGCAGGAATTGATGATTTCTCGTATCCTTAATACCGGATTTATCATAAAGAAAATTTCGTAATGAAGAATGTTTTTGTTCCACTTATTTAACAACTACTATAATTTATGAAACCAATTCTTAAACCAAAATGAAATTTTTGTAAATCATTAACAATATAAAAATGAAAATAATAATATAAATTTTTTTTTTTTACAGAAAAAGTGATTAATAAAATAGTATATCCTCAAAGATTTGGAATTCTAAAAAAATATTTTTTTTTCTTCAAATGAATGTAATTTAAAGCAAAATGTTTACGAAACATAACCTTATAGTCAATTTGACTTTTTTATCGCCCGTTTCAAAATGTCTTTTTATTCTAATTTATTAAAATTAAAATACATTGCTTTGCTACTTCTGGAAAAAACCTGATTGATAGCTATGAGCAGCCATACGACCTATAAGGTTTAAAAGATCGTTTTTACAAATTAATTAGTATATTTCAGGTTAATCCCTCAAACCTTAAGATAGGTTAATACATGGAAATCGGATCATTTTATTCAAGTATTCCATCCTTTAGTTTGTACACCTATTTGAAAGAAATTAAAAATTAAGATCACAAAAAAAGAAGAAAAAGAAAAGTGGAAGAAAAATATGTGTAATTAACCAGTGCTTATATTCATACCAATTCCTCATAGAAATATTTTAATAACTTTAGTTAGTGGTGACATTTTCTGTTTAAACTTCTACATTCTTCTTAGCCCTATAATATATTAGTTTCATAAGTAATTCTTTAACTTGAAGATGGTGAATAACTTGGAAAATTCAAAAAGTAAAACGCAGCGGAAATTGCGTTTCCTAACAAGTTTTACAGGAAATTATTCTCCTGAGCTTATATTGGAAATAGTTGAAATTCAGAGCCTTAATTTTTACTCTTCTATTTTTAGAAAGCAATAATTACTATTCTTTATGAGTATTCTAATTACAAAATGTCTAAGATGAAAAGAAAATGCAGAGAAATGTTAAGTTACGAAAAACACATATGGCAAAACTATTATTAAAGCCTTAATATTCAAGTAATTAATCTTATCAGAAATTTAGTAGTAATTAGTAGTAGCAGTAGTAGTGTGTCAAAAATATTGATGATATTTTTAATTTTCATTGTAGCGTCGCGGTGGCTCAGGAGATGGAGCGTTCGCTTTCCAATGAAGTGTCGCAGGTTCGAATCCCAACGGTGGCTGGTTTCTACGAATTCTGTTCTCGGATCTCACTAACCACAATGCACGCGTAAATTATTTTAATGGTAGACGGATTATGAGTTCAAAACCCTTGCCGTCGGGCGAACCGAGAGAGATTTTCGTGGATTTCCTTTCGATGTAACGAAAATGTGGGTTAGTTCCATCAAAAAATCCTCCACGGAGGTTTGTCCCAATGTTTGCTTGAGGTTGTTCCTTTGTCTTCTGGATTGAGCTCAGAATTACATAGTCTTAAACTTTGAATCGGGTTGGCTGTTTATAAAATTTAAGAAAACTTCTTGGAAGTTAAAATGGGATTTCATTGTCGAAAACAAAGATGGGAAAGTAAGAAGAAATGCACCATATAATCTATACTTCCTACATCGATTTTCTTAGTAGATTGTGTTTATGGTGGAAAAAAGTAAAAAGTGTTAGCTGTTTACAACGATGTTGATGTTTACAACGTTAACAGAGAATCTGCGAGCTTATATTTTTGGGGGTGGAAAATTCTAATCTATTGAAGAAAATTTTAAATATACCGAATCAATATCAATTAATTTTCATAAAATAAGCATTTGACAGTTTATATTTTTTCATCTCCCATATTTTAACCAATAAAATTTTGAACAATTTTAAATTTATTATAGGTATGCTTGCCTGTATCATCCGTGAAACCTATAGTTTCTGTAAAATGTTTTTTTAAAATTTAATAGAACTCCATTTGTAACGGATTTGACATACAAGAATAAAGTTGTATTAGTTTGCCGAATTCTAAATAAAATTTTCTAGACTCTCGAATCGTAAAAGATTTGAGAAGCCACAGAAATTTATCATTTACATAGAAGTTAAATGTAGTTCAATTTTCAAGTAGTCAATGTAGAAAACAAAAATGAGAAATTTAAAAGAAATTCACCGTATAATCTATACACTTCTTATATCGATTTATTTAGTAGATTGTGTTTATGGTGCGCAGAAAAAAGTAAAAAGTGCAAACTTTGCCAGCTGTTAGATGTTTACAATGTTAACAGAGATGTCACGAGCTTTTACTTTTGGGGCTGAAAATTCCATTTTGTCATGGAAAACTTCAAATTTATCAAATAAACATAAATTTTTTTTTCTTAAAATAAGCATTTGAACTTTCATATTTTCATCTCCCACAGTAGAACCATTGGCATTCTTAGCAATTTTAAATTTATTAAAGTCTTTTGGTAACCGTTAAACGAATCGTTCTCGTAAAACGGTTTTTTATTTGCGAAAAGCTCCTTTTACAACACATTGGATTGATAAGTATAAAAATGTCTTAGTTTGCCGAATTTTACATAAAATTTCCCTAACTCTCGTATACATTTGTTAACATTCATGGCATAAATACATAATCCCCTAACTGCGTTATATAGGGGGGGGGAGTAAGGAAAAAATGGTTCGAAGACTTAAATTCAAGTATGCTGATTAATTCGCGTGAGCCGTGTTGACTCAGGGGATAGAGAATTCGCCTTTCAATGAGGCGAACTGGGTTCGAATCTCAGCAATGGCGGCTCGATACGAATTCCGCATCCGGCTCGCACTGACCGCAGTGCTGATGTTAATTATACTCAGTGGGGGACGGATCATGGGTTAGAGTTTATTTGTCGTTGGGCTAACCGTGGGAGGTTTTCGTCGTTTTCCTATCCATGTAACGCAAATGCGGGTTTGTTCCGTGAACAAGTCCTTCACGAAGGCAAATTTTTTCCACTACTTGATCCAGGAATTCCCTTGTCTTCTGGATTGGGTTCAAAATTACAAGGCTACGGAGTGGACAATTAGTAGTCGTAAACCCAATAAATTGGGTCGGCTGTTAAACGATGGTTATAAATTAAAATTTATTCACGCAGACGATATCATAAGTTACGAAATCAGACACAGTGATGTATTTGTTCTGAAAATGTTTGATAGTTTTCAATTCTTGATCCTAAAAGAAATCGAAGAGGTGAGTTGCGATTCTGAAAATATGTTCCAAAACTTTAGTCCAGAAAATAGTCGAAAGTTTGAGCCCCTTAACGCTATTTTCACTTTCTGTAATTTTACCCTTATCTTTGGAACTAATTAAGCAAATTTAAATTTTTTTCGGATATTAATGTAAAACTTGTATATCCAAAGAAGTAGAAAATAATTGAATTGTAAGGTTTAAAATTTTTGTATACCAATTTCACCCACTTAGATGATAAAATTCAAATTTTAAAGGGAATAAAAGTTTTCCCTATATTAACCAATATAAATTTACATTGATTTAATTAAAAAATTTTAAATTGAATTTTTTTTGTATAATTATTTCGCGATTATAAAAATGACAATATCTGAAATGTATTGTCATTAAAAAAAAACATTACATTTAATGTTACATTCACGAATCAATAAAAAACAACTGCAGCTTAATCTTAAAATATTTACTTTATTTCAGTTAACAAAACGGCATTTTTCACGTCAGAAACATGCTAATTATCCGTTCGAATTGTTGGTTCCGCTCTGAGAATTAACAGCTAATCATTCGTTATTTACGATTTTCCCCCTCAAACGAAAACATTCCATAACCGCGTTATTTCAAAATTTATCACCATATTTGGCTTTCATCGCCAATCCGTACTGAAAGATAACATAGAAAGCGACGATCGCCATTTTTTTTTTCTTTCTGTTCTTTTGAAATCATATAACTCAGTTTCATATTCGAAATTCCACGAAGCGAAAAGGGGTATGAGTAGAGTGGGTACATGGAGCCGAAAGATGGGTGATCTTTTTGGTTTATAAATCCGACTCCATCGTCGAATAATTCCACTATCTCTCGTAATTCGGTTCATAGAAATGGAATATATTCCTTGATATTTGATCTCCAAATTGCTACTTCGAGAAGAAATTTATGCGTGGTGCTATTTTCACATAATACCATGAAAAGAGATTTGTTATTATTTTTTTTTTTTTTTTGTCTGGGATATGAAACGATGTACCATATTTTTAGAACTAATGCAAAAAGAAAAGAAATCGAACTGTTTCTTTTTTTGTCTTCTATTTTTTTTAGAAGGTTGATGGAATGTTGTTGAATGGAAAAGATAAGTTTACATTACCATTTTTAAAAGATATTAAGTCTTTTAAGGATATTTTTAGAAGGCTTTAATCTTCACATAAAATTGCGTTGTTTAGCGAATAATATGCTATTTTTATAACTGTTGTGAGTTTGTAACAGTTATTCATGACTGTTGCAAGTTTTGCCTAAGCTGTTTAATAAATCTCTCTTTTCGCATGCCTGTTGAGGAAGAGTGGTGCGATTGTACTTGTTTTCAAGTGGCACCATCTATGACCAAGAATTCTGCTTCTGCCACACCCATACGTAACACCCGTTATAGGGTGGATCCATTTATATATCCATTCATTCTTCCACAGATCGTAATTTTGACCTGAATCAGAGAACGATCAATCTCCGATTCAGTACCCCAGAGGTATTGATTTGTTTACTTTTAAATAATATTTATTTGTCTCTTATAAAACCCAGGTAATTTTTAGGGCTGTATGATGAATAAGCGGAAGTTTTGTTAATGAATTTTGAACAAGATGAGAAAAACCTCGCCAATTTGGCGATTTGTAAAAAAAAAATTTCAAAATTTTTTTAAAAACTATTTCAGCTGTTTGCCAGTTCTTACTGAAAGATATATATAGTTTAAGATTAAAGTTATGCTTCGAATTTAACGCTCTCAAACTGTGGCTTTCTTAAAAAAAAAAAAAAAAAAAAAACCTTTTTGCCCTCTTTATTTTTAGCGGCTACATATTTGGAAAGCGATACATCCCTGTAAAAGATATAGAATGTTCCAGATTTTTAAATTATGCATTTATTAATTGTTACTTAATCATCTCCTATTGTTAGAATCCTTTATCAAAAATGAAAACAAAGTAAACTATCTGGTGGTCGCAAATCAATGTGTAAGTTGGATGAAACAGAAACCATCGAAGTCTTGAAATCACTAGTGAGTAAGGCGAAATGAAAAATATCAAAAGAACTTTTATTAAATGGTTGAGCTTGGAGGTTATTTCACTAATAAACTTTCAACTTCTCTCCGCTTCTTCCGCCTATCAAACAAATTTTTATGTTTTTTGATTTTGAAACTCGAAATCTAGCCTAGCGTAACAAAATTTTCTCGCAAAATATATTACGAAATCCTCAAATATAAATAATATGATAAATTCTTTAAACTTAACAGATATATAACAAATACTTCAAATATAAATCGTATTGCATAATACGTAACAAAAAATTTCTTCAGTATCTGTAGTAAACTAAAAAGCTAACATGAATGAACATAATATTCAGCGAATTCCACAAAATTATTTTTTGCATGGAATGATTTTTAGATAAACGAATTTTATAATTGTGTGCAAAAACTTTTCAATTCATTTAAAAACTAATTAAAATTAATATTGGAAGGTTCAAACTTTCAACCATTCTCCTGACAAAACTAATGGCACCATATTTTCCAGATTGAGGCCTACTATCGCTTTTTAGAGGGTAAGAAATCTGAATCCTTCAGAGAAAAAAAATGCATGTTTATTCATTGATAGTACGTTTTCGTTTCTGATTCCGTAAATTAAAATATTGTCGTCCGTACTTATTAATTAGCATAGTTAAAATAACGTCCTCGAACCAGTAAGATTATAAGTCTTTGCACTTGGAAGTCAGATCATTAAATAAAAAGTTAGTTAGAGTGCTTAGTTTTGTATTTTGCACACTATATATCGAAAAAATTATTCCGAAATATTTTATATCGATTTCAACTTCACGCATTTTCAAAGCGAGTTAACGTTCATTTTGATTATTTAATTATGTAAAACAGTAACTTTGAAACACAAACAAATTTTTTATTTATTTATCTTGAAATTATTTAAGGGGAAATAATAAAATGTGCATATAAAGAAGATAATTAAGTTTACCTTCAATATTTGCTTAGATTTTAGTTTCAGGATTTTGAGTAAAAAATGTTTTGCCATTTTCTTTCTTAAAAAAAAAATGGTGTAGTCATCATTCTGTTTTCTAAGGTTTTTCACATCGTTTTAAACAAGATATTTCCCCGAGCGCGGGAATACTTGAGTTACTTTCTGGTTTTAATTAAAGAATTTAATGATTACGTTTAGGGTTAAAATATCTTAATACATTTTTCTTACATTTTCTTTTGTCTAATTGAAAGTGAGAGTTGTTTTAATTATTGCCGTACTTGAAAAGAACGTAGGTTGCTCACTTATGTTTGTTTGTAAAGAATTGTATTTTTTTTTTTTTTACCAGTTCAGTAAATTAGTCATTAAAATAAATATCAATTTCACTTGCAGAGGTTAGCTGTAAGCTGCTTCTTTTAATTTTTTCTTTATGTTTGTTTTTACATTGTTTCAATTTGAAGTTGTTTTTAATTAATTAATTTTTATTATTTGTCTTATTAATTTTTTTATTATTTGTGTCAGAAGTACAATGAAAAAAAAGTTGATGGTAAAAGATTTATTTTTGCTTGAAGTAATCTTTCTACTTGGTTATTTTATCTATTTATTTTAATTATCTTACATTTTATTTATCATTATTTATTTATCTTAGTAAACTATTAAATAGTATATATTATTACATTATATTATTACATTATTTATTTACATACATTCCTGTACGTACACTTGCGTAATTTCTGCGCAATGACTACACCACAGTTTGCCACAAATCCGCATTGTTTCTCTACATATCTTACGCAGAATCTACGTACGAGAGCCTGCAAGTTGCTACACGAGAAGGTAAAATATCTTTATTGACTTACCATCACGAGAAGAAATCCTTTGAAAGGCTGGCTTTGACTCGGGTCGGTGTAAGAGAAAAGGAATCAGGGGAGAAAGAAGCTCCCCTCTTTGAAATGCGCTATTCTTTTATTTCCGTAGCAGCAGACGGCCTTAGACTTCGTGGCGAGGGTAGTTCTTTCCACAGACAAACTATAGCAGATTTTATTCTCCTGGCTGTTGGATAATAAAAATACTTGTCTTTGAATTATTTACCTACAAGAGAAGGATTGCTCGGTAGTTATCATGTCCTAACTCAGAAGACAAGTTATTTACGAGTTAAGCCTTGGGAAAATCTTGTGTAGAAAAATTAATATAGTAGTTGGGTTTTGAACTTAGGTTCTTCATGTTTGAAACTAGAGCTTTTTATTCTCTGAATTTTCCTTAACGAAAGTATGTTAAAATTTAGATTTTTTGGGATTTCCCTGGAATTTTGTAAAGCAAAATATCAAGTAAAAGATGGTACGTCATCATTTTAATTAAAGAAATAAATTTTACGAAACATCCGTGAATGGAATTCGTTTTATACAAAGTTTTAAAATTCTTCTTTGAGGTTTTGCTTCTTCACAACTTCGAAGGATGATTTTGATTAAATTCTTATAAAATGTGCAAGCGATAATAATTTATGGTATATCATTCTGTAAAATATTCATGAACATCCTAAAAAAATAAAACATTTTCATTTATTAATTATCTAAAAACTATTTTTATTAAAATTTAGAGTATATTGCTATTATCACTATATATCAAAATAAAAAAAAAAGAGAAGGAATTATATTTCAAAAGTAAATTAGCTTTATAAACCATTTTTTTATGTATAAAATTAGTATACGTTATTATTATTATTTCTTTGCATCAAAATCGAAAAAGATGCAGCATTAGATTATAAAAATGAACTGGAATTGTAAAACCAAGTTTTATTTAAAATTAAAATTTTTTTTATTATTATTTGGAGTCAAACTCGGAAAACATGAGTAATTTGATTATAAAAATGAACTAACATTGTAAAACTAATTGTCATTTGAAACTATTCTTCTTATTATTTTTACTTTGAGACAAAATGAACAAAACAGAGGCATTCAATTATAAAACCGAATTAACATTATAAAACTATTTTAATTGAAATTTAGAGTGCATTATTCAAATTTTTTTTTGTATCTAAATCGTAAGTGAGCAGACAATTAATTCTAAAACTTAATTAGCATTATGAAACCAATTCTTTTTTTTTTTTTTAAATTACTTAGCATAAAAATGAGAAAAAAAGTATTTAATTATAAAACCAGTTTTTTTTAAGAAAATACTTTGAATTAAAAGTAGATAAAACTTAAACAATACAGTTGATAAATTATTGTAAATAAAAACTGATTTTTAGCTGTAATAAAATACGATCTTATGGCAAATAAGATCGTATTTTATTACGGAGGAAAATTAGTTGGTATAATTGAATGTTAAAAACATTTCTAGAACCTTCAGCATCGTAGTCAAAGAAAGATATATTTTTCATATTTTTTTGAATGTAGGTATTTAATGAAGTTGTTAAAATTTTAACCTTCAAAATCGATTTTTATGGGGAAAAGACTTCATAATTCAAATTTTCAATTCTTCTTTCGATATTTCTTTTTGTTCCACTTTTTATTAAACTGAAGACAGAACTTTTACTACAACGAAAGGAATTAAATTAACCAATATCCGTTTCTTTAATTGAATTTTATCTACTTGACGTTTTTCAATAATAAATTTAAGTTTCTCTATGAAGTTTTACAAGAATAAATTTAAAATAGTTAATTGCTGATAGATTTAAAATATCTTTGATGAGATGATGGATTTTTTTTGTAGGCAATGTATCTTTTTTCTTTCTTTTTGTGTTCTTTTTGTCTTATATTTCATATATTTATTGTATTTTTCATTTCATATATTAATTTCACCCTTTAATAAAATTTTCTATTTGTGCATATTTAGCAATTACCAATTTCTCAGAAAAAGTTTTTCCTTCATTAACACTTTGACGCAGTATTTTTATTAAGCATATTTTTCATACTTTTTTCATTATTTGGTATTGATTTAGGTCTAAATAAGGAGAAAATATTATATTTTCCAAGTTAATAATTTATAGTTATGAAATGCAGCACGTGGTGTCTTAATCTGCTTTAAAGGTAACATTTTCCAAACACGGCTCACTTCCAAGCAGTAATTTTTTCAAATTTGCACTTATTTGCTGTTATTTAGATCTAAATTGCACTTATTTGCAGTTATTTAGATCTAATTTGCATTTATTTGCAGTTATTTAGATCTAATGTGCACTTATTTGCAGTTATTTAGATCTAATGTGCACTTATTTGCAGTTATTTAGATCTAATGTGCACTTATTTGCAGTTATTTAGATCTAAGAAACTGGTTATTCATCTTCGAAATTTCTTTAGTTTACAAAATCAATGATTGTTAAATTTTTGAATATGAGAGAAAAAAATTGTTTCAAACTACTTTTTTGCATTTCATATTTTTGTGCAAATATAATTCTGATAATCCAACAGGTTTTTTTAGTAACTATTAGACTATTTTTATACTTAAATAATACCGAAATATATTTTTGCTTATAATTAAAGCGTCAGAAAAATAGTATGTAAAAGGGACATCAGCGTAAAAAAGTTAATGCTTAGCACTACTGTAATAAATAATATTATAAAGTAGTAGACATGTCTATAAAATATTGGAAAAGCTTGATCTGGTAAAAAAATTAAGGTGGATAACGTTGGCTAATAACGAGAGCTAAAATGTATGAGTTCTTCGTGCATACATTATCAAGTATGTTCATTCTTTCACTTCAGTTTCTTGGGATTATTCATTTAGTACAAATTTACTTTCCAACAGAAATAAAACAGTTAATCCTGTATATTGTAACATTTCTAATAATAAAACTGTTGTAAGCTAAGGCAGTTTGTTTAAAAAAATAGATATGAGATCAGCATGAGATACCGAATTGTAACCCCCAAACTAAAGTACAAGGAGTGTGGGGGCAACTTTGAAATTTATGATGGCAACCTCTTTTTTAATTGCAGATTTGGATTCTTCAGAAAAAAGATGCCTCCATTCGAGTTTCAGTTTTTTGCATCTTATGTTACACATATGTTTGCAAAATGAAAATATGATAAATTTTTTTTTTAAAAACGGGTTTATTTCGAGATGAAAACAATATTTCAAATCAAAAATAAATAAATGAAAATGATTGCCTCAATCGCTGCTTCACTACCAAAGGAAGGGCAAGCTTCGGGGGGTCTATATAAAGGAGGCAATCCAAGTTCAGACCTGTAAAACAATATAAAAAGTACTTTTTAAACTCCTCGTATCTCGGGTCAATAATGATTCTCGGGTCAATAATGATTTTGATGATTCCTTAAATGTTAAAGAATTTTACCCAGCTTCAAAGTGACCAACATACCAATGCTGTTTTAAGGAGCAATGGCAATTTTGTATTAGAAATTTAAAGGTTTAAGCTTGTAAGTGCAGTTTGTAATTTTAGGTCCATTTTACTAGTATTATTCCGTAAAAGATATGTTGAATTTACATAACATAAAAAAAAAACTTAAGTCCATTTTAACTTAAAGCAATTTAACAATTTCATCCTTAACGCAATACTAATTTGGTCCTATATACACCGAAGAGCCATTACATTATGACCACCCTGCTAATAACATGTAGGACCACCTTTAGCCCTCAAAACTGCTAGCACCCGCCGTGGCATTGATTCCACAAGGTGCTGATAGGTAGTCTGAGGTATCTGGTACCAAGCGCTCACCAACTGGTCCTGCAATTCCCTCACATTGCGAGGGGGTAGCGTGGCAGCACGAATTTGGTTTTCCAAGTAGGACCACAAATGCTCTATTGGATTAAGGTCAGGTGAATTTGAGGGCCAAGACATGACTTGAAAGTCACTGGAATGTTCCTCGAACCAATCCATGACGATTCGACCCTTATGACATGGTGCATTATCCTGTTGGTAAACACCATCCCCCGCAGGAAAAACTGTTGCCATGAATGGGTGAACCTGATCTGCAACTATGTTCAAGTAGCTTACAGATGTCAGGGATTGTTCTATGAGGATTATGCGTCCTAATGTGTCCCATGAAAGCATTGCCCACACCATACATTGCCACACCATACATTGTTATAGATGGAGGGTGGTCAAAATGTAATGGCTCTTCGGTGTATTAGAGGCTTGCTTCGGTACAAAGTTCGATCAGACTTTTTCGAAAACTAAAAATTTTGTTCTCAATTTAAATGTGTCAAATTGATTATAAGATAATAAGGTTAGTTATACTTTTAAACAACTAAAATCTAAAAAAAATTCTTATAAAATAACGAAGTAGAATAGTAATTCTTATCTTAAAATGAATATACTCCAAGCTACACAGTTTGGCAAATATTAAACAAATCTTTAATTGCTTACCTTGGTATTACCTTTCTTGTGGATGCAAGGAAAGAAAAATCACAGATAACAGCTTTGTTATCATGCGAGATCAAGACGTTATCTGCTTTAAGATCAAAGTGACAAACCTCATTTGAGTGCAAATATGTCAAACCACAGAGAGTGTCATAAAACCATGACTTTATGTCTAGGGCACCTGGCTGACTCAAAAATGGCCTGTCTTGGACTGCGCGTAGCAAAGTGTCCCGTAGCATGGGCATCACAAAAATTACTACATCTGGGTCATTGGAGCTAAAGTATTCGAGGAGGGGGATAACGTTTGGGTGAGATAATTTTGGCCAAATTTTAGTTTCATTTGCTTTGGTTACTTCTAAAGCAACAATTTTAGCGGCAACATATCGGCCGGAGTAGTCAATCATTTTGTACACATCTCCAAAGGATCCAGATCCGAACTTGTCGACGCATACAAACTGATTGGCTTCTAGGATTCTCATAGCATCTCTTCTGTGTTGGTAGTACTCTCCTGATAAATCAGGAGGGATGGGTTCGCCTTGATCATCATCATCACTCTGAGTGATATCACCAAATCTTCCCATTTCTCAAATTTTTTAACAAAAGGCAGGAAATCAATTCCCAAAATCAATTTGCTATTTAGCAAGAACTCTAATAAGCACATTCAATCATGAAAGTACAAGTTAGAATGGCCAACAATGCTTTAGAGCGGGTTTATATAGTGTTTTAATAATGAATATTGTTCACGAGTTAGCAATTGAAATTTAATTGTTAAGAAGTAGTTAAATGTTTTAAACAATGGAATTTCGTTTAAATTTTATATTGCTAAAAGTGTAAATTATCACGTCATTGTTAAAAAAATAGTGAAATGACTTTTAAGCAAGAGATTTACATTGAAATTTCGTCATAAAATTTTAATTAAAATCACTATATCGAAACAAAATATTTAAACACTTGTAAATTATACATATCTATACAACCTTATTATATCTATTTAGAATCATAATTAAAAATTAATTTAAAATAGTAAAACAATTAGAATACGCGTCTTGATATTTAAGCAATAAAAAGTTAGATGTCGAAATCTTTCAAATCCTCAGATGATTGAGGATTTATAAAAATCAAAGCCAGTTTTGTTGGTATAAAATATTTCTAATATTCGACTTTTCAATCACCTAAAGCTACATCAGAGACTACTTTTGGGGGTAGGCATCAATAGGTTAAGTTTAAAAAGAAAACACAACTGTTTTATTACAAATGCAAATATAGGTACTGAGTAAATAGGATTATTCTCTATCCCCCATCCGAAAAAATTACGTTTCCGGTTAAAAAAAAAAGTTTTATATTGATCTTAGACAATCAAACGTATTTTAAACGTGCACAAATAATAGTTGTAATGTTAACAAGTACAACAACTTAGATTGGTTTCATTTAATATGCCGTCATTTTTATTTTACTTTATAAATACCCAGTAAATTCTATTAACAATATCAATAAATCAAATGAAAAAGTTACAAACTACCAGCATTAACGATAAGTAAATTATAGCTAAGTTTAACGTCGACCACTCCATGTCCAACCAATATCTTTTATTATCTTTCCTAACTATAATATATAACTCATGGTGAGAAACAAGTGTACAGTGTGTAGAAAAAAAAACGTACCCCTAAATTATTCGTACCCAGTATATGTTTATAAATAATCATTTTTTTAAAATGTTCTTTATTGGTTCTAACCAATTTCAGGTAAAGATTCATATTTTCAAAATTGATATACATATTTATATTTACTTACGTCACTAGTGCAAAAAAAAAGTGCCAAATTGGTGGAAAGTTGCAGTATAGAACCCAAAATAAAAAACGGTATCCTAAATAGTGTTTAATTAAATAATCGGATTTTCATGTGCTAACTTGCCATCTTCATAGTTAGATGAAACAGACAAACTAGTTTGTGTATAGTTCGTTCACCAGGAGTTGGCACTTGGCTCCACCTCCTGTTTATTTCCGCGCAGGAGTAAGAGGAAAAAAGTCTTCGCGCATAAAATTGAGACAACCCTTAATGAGCGCCAAACGCAAACAGTGAATTCTTTTTCAGTCATACTTCGCTTTATCATCTGCTATTATACCTTTCATTACTCTAGCTATTTAAATATATTGCAGCAAAATGTCTCAAAAAGGACAAACTATTCACTCAAAAGAAAGAAATATCATCAAATTTATGAAATATTTAATGTTAAAAAATGCAGATTGCGAAATAAATATTTTAGTCATACGAACGCCAAATATCAACCTTTTTCTCGATTGTTCGCATCCTTCTCCCAAAAAAAGCAAAATAGGCGGAGCCAAGTGCCAACTCCTAGTGAACGAACTATAGACCCTATTTTGCGTTAAAAAAAGGCACAAATAATACTTTTTTTTTCCAAAATAATGCCTTTTTATTCAACAGTTTCGGATTTTTAACCCTCAAATTAAGACGCAAAATCATATTGTTTATAAAATATGTAAATATTATAATTTTAATAAATTATTATGTTAATTGTAATAAAATGAATGATTACCTGGATTAGAAAAAATATCAACTGTACTTGAAAAAAAATTTTTTAACTTAGGAATAAAAAATGTTCGATATAGCAAGAAGTAATAAAGCATAAGAAATTTTGCTTGCTATTAAACTTATGTTAAATCTAACGATAACCTTATATTGTATACGAGTGCAAGTTGGAAACGTTTTTTTCTTTCTTTCTAATTTTTTTAAAAATCTCGAGTCTTTTATATTTTTTAGAAATTTCAATACAAGCCTTATATATAAAATTTATATCTAATAAAATCGGATATTTCATTCTTTTCTTACGAAGAAATAGCTAAGGAAAAATTAATTCTATAATTTTTTTTTATAAAAAGACATTCTTCCTATGGGATTAATAGTTGCGGAAATAAAGAGCATCGAATAGAGTTAAAATAGAAATAAAATGATTTATTTTATTTTTTTTTCAGATTTATTTTAAAAATAACAGATTCTAAGAAAAAGCATTAAATCATATTTTTCGCGCTAGTTACTTGAATGATATACTAAGGTACGTCGTTTTACAATTTATCTTAATTAATTTATACGTTTTTAATTAAAAGCCTAATTATTAAAAATTAATAAAAATTAAAAAAAAAAGAAATATGATATAGGATGACGTTGATATTTTTTTTAAATTTTAAAATGACTATTAAAAGGTTGAATTTCTTCTACAAAAGTAATACTCAATTTCAAATAGAAAATAAATAGTTATTTGAATTGACTATTACATTAGCTAAATGGATCAGATATTTTCGTGAAAAAGGTAATTCATTGGAACAGATATTTTATTTTGATTTGTGTTGTTTTAACAGATTAAAACCATTAAATATTAAAGAAAGAAATCCATGCTGCCAGAATAACCTGGTTGGTAGGGCACTGACCTCACGTTCGTGAGAACGGGAGATCAAATCCTGCAGGCCGAAGACTCCCCGTGTAGTAAATGGTGACTGTTGCACGTTAATTATGGCGGGTCACAAAGTCCTCAATGTTCCCAGAACAAATTCTGCCTCTTGGGAGTACTATAGTTTGGAGATTGATCGTGCTCTGGTTCTGGTCAAAATTATGGGGATGAATGAATGGATATATATATGGGTCCGTCCTATAAACAGTCATGAAGTATGGGTGTAGCAGAAGTCAAATTGGTCGCCATAGATTGCGCCACAGGAAAAAAAGAACAATCGCACCCCCATTGCCTTAATGGCTTGCAAGAACAACAAGAATTCATGGTGATATTTCCATTTTAAAATGACTCCATTTATCCTTGTATTTTGCTTTTACAAAACTAATACTCAATTCAATGTGGGGAAAAAAATATTTATTGAAAGCACTGATTACATTGTTCAAAGTGATATTTTCTTGGAACAGATAATCTAGTGGAACAGATATTTTCATCGATCATATTGACAAAACGTAACGTATTTTGATCAATATTAGTCCATGGAATATCTCTTGTACCACATGGCAATGTGGTCACCTTCGGATAGAGCTATTTTTTCTGGCCCTGAAAGAATACCAGAATATAAACTTAATTTCAAGAAATCAATTGTAATAAGTGTTACTTTTGAGTATTAAATAAATTTTTTCTCCAATCCATTTATAATGATATTTGAATAACTGTAACGTAGAAAAAGACTTCAATAATTTTTTTTTTGTCAGAAAGCCGAACAAATTTTTTTTGATGGTGCATCTAGCAATGTTATGCAAAAATAATTTCAATAGCGTGCTTAATTAGAGAAAGACAGAAAGTCAATGTTCCAGCTGCAGAGGAAAAACGAGCTTTAACTTTGAACCTAAATTCATTCTGCTACCAATCGCTTAAAATTGTTTCTTGATAGCAGCACACTATTAAAGCTTTCATTGTTTTCTAGTATCTCCTCACTGTGAAAAATATTGTAAAACCATAAGGTGATTTTATTTTATTTAATAGCCGTCGTCGAACAGCTGGCGCAATTTTTTGGGCTTACGACTACTAATGTTCAACTTCATAACCTTGTAATTTCGAACCCAATCCAAAAGGCAATGGAACTCGTGTATCAAGTAATTGGGAGAAATTTGATTTCGTGGAGAACTTTTTGATGGAACTAACCCGCATTTGCGTTACATGGAATGGGAAACCATGAAAACCTCCCACGGATATCTTTACGGCAAGGAAACTCTAACCCATGACCCGTCTACTACTGAGGATATTTTACGTCAGCACTGTGGTCGGTGCAAACCGGATGCAGGTGGTTAAAACATAGACGAAACTTAACCAAACATTTATGAATAGCTAATTTCACAACGTTTCTTAAAATATGTCATAGTAATGAAACACTAGTGTCAACACCTTTTTTCCTTCTAGAATAATAATTCGTCCTTTTAAGATACTTAGCATAAATCGGTTAATCTGGGTAATTAAAAGCCATTAACATCGGATTCATGTGAATAAGTATTTGTAGCAATTCAGTATTTATTACCTTCTTCCTCTTGCTCAAAAGTACTTCCTGCCGATATTTTTTTCTTGTAAAACAACCAAAACTTTCCATCCTCTGGATTATTTTGAATGTCGGCCATTTCATAAATATCCATTTCCCCAGATACTGTTTCGTATTTGAATCTATAAGGAAATAAACGAATGGAATTATTTTTAATGCACTGAATAGTTCAGGAGACAGATGATTTTTAATAAAGATACTTAACTGTCATATTTGAAAAATTAAAGAAAATAAATTTTTTAGAATTTGTGATTGTTTGAATATTGTCTGCACCTTTTGTCAGAAAACAAATTGCAATATGTTTGATTTGCCGAGAAGCTTATACAGATAAGTCTTTCTTTAACTTACTTAACAGCTTTGTTTTTAGACAGCTTGCAAATGCTACAGTTTTTTTTTTTAAATAAACAATTAAATAGATTAATAAATAGATGAATAAATGCATGAATAAATAGATAGAAAAATAATTAGATTATATAATAGATAAATGAATGTATAGATAATAAAATAAAATAAATGAATAAAAAATAGTGTAGTACACAGAGCGGGGATTAAATACTATGCTGAAAATTGAATTACTCATAAACAAAAAAAAAATTCTTACTGGTATTTTTTATCTTTGAGTGCAGCAAACTTCATCACATCGAATGCTGTGAAGTGTTTTGGTACTTTGAGTAGTATTGTGTGAATCACATCTTTGTCGCCTCCTATGAACAGTGAGTACTGGACTTGAATCTTCAGTCCCAAGTAATCATGTACTTCTGCCACAAGATCATCTGTATAATGTAATAGAGAATGCAACGTGATCTTTATTATGAATATCATGTAAGATTGCCGTGAAGATTTAATGTTTAAAATGAACGGAATAACTTTTGGGCTAATTCTTCGATTTTAACTAGGACACAAACTCCTAGTGTCGCTTTTTAATCATGGTTCTGAAATTACTCCGACACATAAAAACGATTGTACGCGCAAGTCATGGATTATTTTAACCGTTATTTGTATCTCTCTCGACACAGGTAGTGGTTTAGGCTTTTTATACTAAACTCCGTATCTTGTAAATAAGAAACCAATCCTGATGATAAAGAAAAACGTGAAACTTGCGGAGAATTTCAAGTGAAAAAAAATCAACATTTGTTCAGCATGGAGTAAAAAACCAATATAACCTTCGATTTTTGGAATAATGACAAACCCCCCAGCATCGGGCCGGGATAGCCTGGTTGGTAAGGCACTGGACCCATGTCCAAGATTTCGTGGGTTCGATCCTCGCCTGCCGTGTAGTAAATGGTGACTGATGGACGTTAAATCTGTCCAGTCACAAGGTCCTCCCTGTTCCCATAACAAATCAATACCTCTGGGGGTACTGATCCAGGAGTTACCTTGTCTTCTGGATTGTTTCAAAGTTACAAGGCTACGGAGTTGAACATTAGTAGTCGTAAACCCGAAATTGGGTCGGCTGTTCACCGACGGATATAAAACCCCAGCATCGGCTGGTAGAAGTGAATTCCGCATCCGGCTTGCACTAAACACAGTGCTGACGTAAAATATGCACTGAGGATATCCTCAGTGGTAGACGGATCATGGGTTATAGTCCTCTTGCTGTCAGGCTAACCATGGGAGACTTTCGTGGATTTTTACTCTATGGAATGCAAAATTCGGGTTAGTTCCATCACTAAGGCAAATTTCTGTCAATACTTGATCCAGGAGCTCCTTTGTCTTCTGGATTGGGTTTCAAAATCGCAAGGACACGGAGTTGAACATATCGGAGTCGTACCCAAAAAGTTGGGTTGGTGTTCAAGAACGGTTATAAAATCAAACCAAATCTTAACACTAAAATTTGGAACAGCTACTTTACGCCAAAGGGATGTCCCAGGAACACGGATAGATGATTTTTTGTAATGAAATATATTAACAATGTTCTTTTATATTGGTGTAATCTAACCTCTATCATTTTTGTTATTTTGCAACACTAAAATTTGTAATTACACACAGATGTAGCGTTTCTACCACTACAAAAATATAACTCCAATTCACTAGTATATAAGACATGTTAACTCGATTCTATGGCGGGGTACCTTTTCATAGATGAATGTTGACATTTTCCTTATTTACTCTCCCCACACAGATGCACAAAATAGTCAGGGAAGTTATTTTTACTACACAATAGGAAGCAAAATTTATTATCTTAGGATTCATGTATACAATGGTAATTTTCGGCTAGCCGGGAGCAAGCAAAAAATATAGACACTCGCCTACTCATTTTTTTAAATTCTTTAAGCACGTAAAAATTAAAAAACAATAAAAAAAAAATTATGATATCCTTGTGCTCTGTTAACCGAAAAGTACCCAATATTTCTTCAAATAATATTAGTTTGTTAATCAAACATACGCACCACACCATGAGAATATTGATATAACAAGGTTTAACAAAACTGAAGCAGTGAGAAATAAAATTATTAAATGCACTTAACATATTTATGTGCATCCTCTTATTAGAAATTAATTATCTTTTTTATATAATTAAATGTATAGATAGATTTTTATAACAATTTACATCTGCTCGGCCTCGTGCGAGACAAAATCTAATTATTACTCTATCTGCTCGATTGTAATAAAAATCATCGATAATCTGACTGCTTCCAAATTTACGCCAAGATTGGCGAAAATTATTCTTGAATGGAGTAAAAACATCTTAGCTTGGTGTATGTCTTATCATTTATTGGAGTTAATGGAGTTCTTATTTAATAACATTTTTCAAGTTTTGTGTGAATGCTAGATTCGGTATTAACGTGAAATAACACTCAATTTTCATAGTTTTTCCACACCTAATTCGGATAGATATAACACTACAGTTTTTATAATATAGAGTTCTTTCAAACTTTTAAGAAAAAAAATGTAAGATTTAAGTATTAAAACATTAAGGTTGATATCTGCTACCTTTTAGAAAATTTTCTTTAATGGTCGTACAAATTTGCAGACATGCAAATTACCATGTAACCGAAACTTTTAAAAAGAATCGTTTTTTAAACTTTAACTATTTTCAACATATTGTTTTGTAAACTATAAAAATTTCCAATATATTGTTTTCTAAACTATACCTGTTTTGAGCATAATGTTCTTTAAACTATAATTATATCCACTATATTGTTTTCCAAACTATAAATATTTTCTATATATTTCTAAATTTTACCTGTTTTGAACATATTGTTTTCTAAACTATTACTATTTCCAACACATTGTTTTACAAACTATAAAAATTTCCTATATAATGTTTTCTAAACTGCAACCATATTGTTTTCTAAACTATAACTATTTCCAATATATTGTTTCCTAAACTGTAACTATTTCCAACGTATTGTTTTCAAAACTATAAATATTTCCAATATACTGTTTACTAAATTATAACTATTTCCAACATATTATTTTCCAAACTATAAATAATTCCAATATATTGTTTTCAAAGTTATAATACCTGTTTCGAACATATTGTTTTCTAAATTATAATTCCTGTTTTGAACATATTGTTTTCTAAACTGAAACTTTTTCCAATATATTGTTTTCTAAACTATAACTGTCCCGCAGTGGACTGATTGTAAAGACACGGTTCCCAGTAGAACATCGAAGTCTAGCATCATTAGCTGCGCTCAGTAAGCGGGTGGGTGACACTTTGATCAGTCTGCGTAGGGACCTAGGGTGTGCGGTATCAGCCCTCGTTAAACTGTTCTACGTGAAGTGTTCGACTTTGCACGCAGCTCGTCGGGCTACCAAATCAGGGGTGCCATCCCCTCTGCAGAGGATCAAAATTGCGATGGCATGTCTTCGGATCATCTTCAGGATGTTTCCCAGACAGTCGCCAATAGCCCATTGTGCAACTCTAGTGCGACGTAAATGAATTACAACAACCTCAAACTATAAATATTTCCAATGTATTGTTTTCTAAACTGTAACTATTTCCAACGTATTGTTTTCTAAACTATACATATTGTTTTCTAAGGTATCAAATTTCTAGCGATGCCAGCAATCTATGTTTTGGATAAGATTTTCAACCATCTTACAACATGAAATACACATTCTAAAAAAAACGATGTCGCAAAAATGCTTATAGTTTAAATGTTGGGCGAAGGCTGCGTGAAGGAAAAATTGCTTGCCTTGATCTCTTGATGCTGAGCAATTGGTGAAAGCAATGTCGACCAGGGTTTTGTCGTTCAGCAGTGGAAGGATCAGGTATGTCGACAGAACGTCAGTTGGTGGAACTTTCATGGATTTTAAGAGAAATCGAAAAGCTTTCCTTTGATCCCAGTCATGATTGGAACCATTAATGGTGACGCTTGACAATAACGCCTGAAACATTCGAAAGTTTTTAATTTAGTTTTAAGTTTATATAAATGTTCAAACTTTAGTTGTTAACATAATTGGCAAATTTATGATTTTAAAAAAAAATCGAATAGAAGATCGCAGATGATACCCACACACGTGACTCATGACGTCAGCTCCAGCTGATCGTTAATAAGTAAAATGACGTGTTAAATTTGAGCTAAGTTTCTCCATATATGTTAGAATATTAATTAACATGAAGGTAATTAAATACAGCACCGTATCGGACACCAAATTTGTTAAAATATAAATCTTTTTCAGATTTGTTTAATTATTTTATTTTAACTGTGATATATTTTTGTTTTATCTACCATAATTAGTTTGTTTATGCTCTAGATAGCTTCATGCCTTCCTCTGTGTTCAGTCAGAATTATATAGTGAAAGAAACGAAATCGCTATGAAAGAATCTTTTTTAAGCCACTAAAGAGAATTGATACTTGACGGGCTTGGCTTACTCGTAATAGACTGGAAAGAACACTTGCTAATGTGAGCAAATGCCACGTTTCAACAACCAATCTGGATCGATATACCCACACTACGTCACTTGCAGGTATCCCATTAGATACCTGCAAATGACGTCATCGAATGTAAATAATGGCATTTGTCGTTCCAGAAGCCAATCGAGTTCGACACACATGCGTGACGTCACTTATAGGTATCCAATTAAATTCAATTTAAATCACATGGTTAGTCAAATCACTTCACTTCATCTCGAGTTGCAAATTACTAATCAAATCTCAGATAAAAATTAAAAACAATGCTTATCATTGCGTAAAAACAATATTATAATTAATGCTTCGCAATGAAATAGTTAAAATTATTTTGTGTAATTTTTACAAGCTAATCAGTAATAAATTAAAATGATTGTCATTTTCGCACACGCTCACTAGTGAAACATTCTCTTGAATTTGTTAACATTTACACCATTAAAAGAAGAATATAATAATTTAGATTATGAAATATTAAAAAAGTTTTGAAAGAACTTAATAAACTGCTGTTTGTAGAAAATGCAACACCATGAAAGAATCATCAGAATCAAATGAAATTTAATGCAGAAACGACTTGTACTGATACAAATAAATGATGAAATTTTCAAAACAAAAGAAACAAATTAAGCGTCCGAAATCAGTATTTGGTGCAGCCACCACGCGCTGCAATAAGTGCTGCTATACGACGTGGCATGGAGTCAAACAGATGTTGAATATCTGCTTGAGGAAGAGAATTCCATATCGCTTGTATGCGCAACCAAAGTTCGTCTTTGGAAACTGCAGGACGCGGATCACGAGTGAGACGCCGACCAACCATATCCCACACGTGCTCAATAGGCGACATATCCGGCGAATAAGCAGGCCAAGGAAGAAGTTGCATGCGTTGTGCTGAACAGAAGTCTCTAACAGTCCGCGCAACATGTGGGCGTGCATTATCCTGCTGAAAGATAGCTCCAGGGATGCCTTGAAGGAAAGGAACGACTTCGGGCTGTAGCACTTCACGGACGTATCTGTTGCTATTGAGATTACCCTCAATTCGTATCAAATTGGATCGTCCATGATACGAAATCGCACCCCAGACCATAACTCCGGGTGTTCGACCACTATGTCGTTCAATAATACACTCAGGAAGGCAGCGTTGACCGGCATAACGTCTAACACGAACACGGCCATCATGGGTCCACAAATTGAAGCGTGATTCATCTGAAAAGACAACTTGGTGCCAATCAGCTCGCCAGTCTCTGTGCTCAAGAGCCCACTGCCGACGCAGCCGTCGATGATCCGCCGTGAGGGGAATCCTGTATAATGGCACCCTTGCACGCAATCCACGGCGCAGCAGACGACGACGAATTGACGAAGCCGACAATTGTACACCTGTAGCAGTAGACCAATGTGCTGCCAGCTGCCTGGAGGAAGCTGTGCGATCATTCACCGCCATGCGGAGCAGGTGTCGATCATCGCGCTCTGACGTCACCTTCTGTCGTCCAGTGCCTGTTTTTCGAGTTGTTCGGTGCTCGTCGGTCCACTGCTTCCAAACTCGCATCACTGTGGAACTGTTCCGCTGCATACGAGCTGCTATTGCGCGATAGGAAAATCCTCCTTCTCGAAGGCCGATTATCCTCCCTCGTTCAAACTCCGTAAGTTGCTTGAATTTCTTATTCTTCCGTCGTGGAGGCATACTCAGGTCTCACTAAACGTTTGCCACTAACAAATAATCATAGACTATTTTCAACGTCCCGCTACAGCACTTTATTTATACGCTTTCAGCATCAATTCAGAGGGCGCTGCGCGCGCCACGCACGCGCGATGGCTCTGAAACTTTATTAATTTGCATAATATCCTATAATTGACATTTGCTGCGAATTTCATTTGATTCTGATGATTCCTTCATGGTGTTGCATTTTCTACAAACAGCAGTTTATAACATCTAAGTAAACATAAAGCTGAATGAGTATTATTGAAATACAGTACCAGCAGTCTATTAAAATTATATCTGTTTTGAGAACATTTGATTTCATGAAGGCACCAGATTTTTTTTTAAGTGCAATGTCCACGCGAAGATAAATTTTTAGTCAAATAAAAACTAAATAGATTACAGCATTTATATTTCATTTTTAACGAATTTACATTTTTGACTCTTTAATTAAACACAAGCTACAGTTTTTAATTTGAATTTGCAAAAAGGGTTTGAAAAATTAGCATATTTGTTTGATTTTTAGAATTTAAAATTAAAAATTTTTCGTGGTTGAAAATTCATAAAATTTTAAATATCGCCTTTTCATTGCTGTAAAATTCATTTTAAAATATCAAACGCTTTCCTAATTGAATGAGTGACAATCATAGATACTCCGGGGAATCATTAGATACTCCGTATTTAATTTTTTAATTCTAATACATTTTTCATTTGGCTTCCTGTACACTCCTTGCTTCATAATTTTTTTAACTTTTACTCTTTAAGGATTAACACCAGTAACTTTGTTACTTTTATTTGTAGTGAAACACAATGAAATTTATTTTTAAGTTTTCAAAATTTAAAAAGAATAGAAAAAAAAGCAAAGTTGTTAACTATTTTTAACGGAAACCCTACAAAAATTTGATTCCATTAGACTGCGAAGATTGGTTGTGTTGATATTGTAGTGATTCCGTTCTTAACAGACTTAATTTTAAAGAGCTTCCACTAATGTTTTCCACAACTTTATAATCAAGTTATTTTACTAGCGTTGGTCAAATAGTAATTTATTTTACATGCAACTAAAGGAAAATTATATTTTAAAGTTTCATGTTACTTTTATTCATGTTTAATATTTTTTTAAAAAAAACTTCTTTTTTAAACATCAAATAGTAATATAAATCCTACTTTGAAAAATACAGATAATTAAGTTATATAATAATTGAGTATATTAATAATTTTGACTAACATCAATGATTTTAAAAAAAAAAAAAAAAACTACTTGAAACAAATCAATGTTTCTTTAAAAAAAATCCAGTTATTTAAATCAAGATTTAATTAAAATCGCATGATTATTGACATCTCCTGATTTAAATTAAGTGATTTTAACTTTGGTTATTAATGAATGAATATTTAATGAACATTTAAAGTTTCTGAAAATAAATGATAAAATATTGGCTTAATTAGTGTTTAAGGTTGAACAGGAACCTTATATGGGTCACAAAAAAGAAAATTAAGCGTATCAAAATAAGTTCACGATTTTTCTGACAAAGTTGTGACGGAAATTCACATTTTTACAAAACAATACACAAACCTGAGTCACAACAGCTGTTCTCTGGATATTCCCGAAACTACCGTTTGCACTTTGTAGACTCATCAACTTAAGAATGGTTTCTTTATAAGCCATTGAAAGTTCTGTTCCGTTTGGAAATAAATCGTTACCACCTTGTCGAAGTTTGCAAGAAAGAGCCATCAGGGCAAATGCTTGGTAATCTGATGGAAAAAATAATGTATGAAATTTGCAAGACTCATTTGCTGCTTAGATGTAACTAATCCATCATATAAAATACATATAAAATACTTCGTTAGCTGAACTCTATTTTTGAAGTTTTGAAAGCATTTAGAGGGTGTTGAGCTGTCAGGATATCTGGAAGCAAGAAGAAGAGCATGGATAATAAATATTCTACAGATGGTCTAGTTCCACCAAGCCTTTATATATATACAGCATGAAATGTTATTTAACGGTTAACAATTAAAAAAAAATAGGGTTATTTCAGATAAATAGACATATTGTGTTTTTAGATGACGTTTGTTTCACACTTTATGATGATAGTTTCCATAGTTTAGTTCAGAACGATGCTTTCCTCAACAGAAATGTTAGGATCGGGCTTAGGGTATTATAGCCAGGAAGATATGAAAAAGCCATGCAAATTTGTGTCCTGCATTGGTGTCCTACAAAATGCTGTCGTGCATTCTATTTAAGAATTCTGAAAAGAAATTGGTTGCAAAATTTTCTTTAACGCTATTGAACATCATGCAAGAAGGAAAATTGAACCATCTCAATTCGTTTTAATTGATGATGCCATAAAGATTTCAGGGAATTTTCGGAGTTTTTTCTCCACGAGTTTTTTTTTAAAGCATTTAATCCATTTACTTCAGAAAATAATCCTTTTGGAATAGCCCTTGTTGGAATAGTGATTTTTTTTTATGGTGAAGGAAGAATTTCTATGTTTTTAAAATTAACAACAGAATCTGCAGTTTTTTATAGCGGTTTCAGTAGTTTTGTTTAATTGTTTTAATCATGGGTGCAAGTAATAAATTTGATTTAGAGATATTTTACTCACTTCTGCATCTAAATAACCCTTAAGCTCATACAAACAAGACATTGTTCTGGCTATATTTTAACCAAATCTCTATGAGCTTTAGTTTTTTATTCTTTACCACTTTGTTATTATCTAAATATCAATTTTATTTAAAAGTATAATAATTACGACTTTATATATACATATATATTAATAAATTTACGTTATAATATTGCATTTAAAAATAAATTACTGAGAGAGTGTTTTTAAGTGCTTTTACCTCTGTTGATGGGCAACCTGGATTTGCTTTTGTATATTTTTAAGAGGTTTTCATATGCTTTTTGCGGCCATGTTTCATTGGCGTTGCAAAGTGCCAAGTAGGATAACGGATGCGTGAAATTCTCAGATGCTATTTGTTCCTTTAGAAGTTCCACCAAATTATATCCGTAAAAATTGCGAGGATTATGACAGGTAGAGAGAATGGAGTTTATGAAGATGCTTAGCTGCTCACTTGAAATAGTATCACTGCAAGAATGAAAATAGATCATATAAATTCAGGCTAACATAAGCAATGGTAAAAAGCATTACAACAAACAAGAGAGATAAAAAAAAAGCAGACGATATTTTTGAAAATTTTTTGGAGTCATCTGATCAAGGCCGAGTTTTTGTGAAGAAGTGTAGCTAAATAAAAGAATAATCCTAACTTAAGCAATAAAAAAGCAGTACAGTAAGAAAAATTAAAATAGCAGACAATATTTTTGGAAGTTAGTTAGAGCCCCTAAATTAGCCCACAATGGCCTTAAAGTTAGCTGATCCAAGCCGAGTTTTAGTGTACTAAACCCGGTTAAAGAAAATATAAGACAGTTTATGTTGAAAAAGTTGTGGTCTACTCGTTAGGGGATAGAAAAGTGAAGAAGTTTAGATTATATTATCGACCAAAACAATTTCTTGCTGTTAAATTAGTTCTGGTGTTGTCATTAGTATTATCGTCTGGACGAATGGAATTGTCAGTGTCTTGTTTTAGTTAAAAAAAATAATGAAGAGTGTAATAAAAATGTAGGTTTTAAACTGATAAATCTATTATAATATTTTTTGTGTATATAGTATATTTAGAAGAAGTATAATAGAAATGTGGGAAAAAAACATTTTGGATAGAATCTGTTATTGCTGAAGCTTTTGTTTCAGCTCTTTGTTGCCCACGCGGTGAAAGAATTTTCAATCAAAACTTTGGAAACATGTAGAGCTCATGCTTGTGACTGTTCATTCACGTGATATATATATATATATATATTATTTTTTTTTTTTTTTTTATTATTTATTTTTTATTTTATTTCCTATGAGCTGCACAATCAGTCTTCCCGATGAGCAGACCCAGTGCGTTGTCCAGAAGTGGTATCCACTCTTTCAGGACCTCCACAATGGGTGAGATACCGTTAGCCATGTTAATTTGGACGTCTAGTTTCTGTCACACTAGATGGCAGCACCGAGACTCTATTTGGATGCTGAAGTGCACTAGGAATTTAATTTTGCCGGAAATGCCAAGAGCCAGTAAGGCACTCCAGGGATCTTTTACATGCCGCATATACCATATATATATATATACGAAAAAAATACGAAATATTTCGTATATATATAAATATATATACGAAATTTTTTTTTAATTCGGTTTTCTAATTTCGTGTGTTTAGGGCGTTATTTTTCGAGCCTATTTTTATGGATTTCTACAATAAAAATAACAATTTAGCGCCTGCTGAAAATCTGTGTAAAACGAGCAAATCATGATTCTTTTTTAAATAATTTTTAATTTTCTAAAATCATTAAAATTGTATAATTAAATATGAACCTTATTAATTTTATTTATTTTTTTATAACCGTCGTTGAGCAGCCGACCCAATTTCATGGGTTTACGACTACTAATGCTCAACACCGTAGCCTTGTAATTTTGAACCAATCCAGAAGACACGGAAACTCCTGGATCAGTACCCCCAGAGGTTTTGATTTGTTATGGGAACATGGAGGACTTTGAGACTCGACAGATTTAACGTGCATCAGTCACCATTTACTGCACGGGGAGTCTTCGGCCGGCGAGGATCGAACCCACGACCTCTTGTACATGGGCCCAGCGCCTTACCGACCCGGCTATCCCGGTCCTAAAACCTTATTAATTTTTATTTTATAACCGTCGTTGAACAGCCGACCCAACTTAATGGGTTTACGGCTACTAATGTTCAACTCCGTAGCCTTGTAATTTTGAACCCAATCCAGAAGACATGGGAACTCCTGGATCGAGTATTGGGAGAAATTTGCCTTCGTGGAGGACTTTTTGATGGAGCTAACCCGCATTTGCGTTACATGGAGAGGAAGACCACGAGAACCTCCTACGGTTAGCCTGACGGCAAGGGGACTCTAACCCATGATCCGTCTGCCACTGAGGATATTTCACGTCAGCACTGTGGTCAGTGCAAGCCGGATGCGGAATTTGTATCGACTGGGATTCGAAACCGGTTCGCCTCATTGGAAGGCGAACGCTCTATCCCCTGAGCCATCGCGGCTCAACCTTATTAATTATAAACTTTAAATAATCCGGTATAATATTATTACCTTGCGCACATTCCATTTTCGGTCCAGTTCTAGGTATATAACATATTAAACGCTCTTCAGTATTGCAGTAAGAACGTGACATAAGAGATCACTTTATTTACGCTTCTGTTTTCATATTTTGTAATCTGGCAATCGCATTACAAAAATATTTTAAATCATTCTTGAATGATTCCGGCATGCTCAAATTCATTTGAATTCGCTCCTCGCCTTATAGATTTCCTTTCGTGTTTTGTTATATATTTCCTTATGTTCTGTTTTTTGCTTGATGTGTTTTATTTTATATATATTTTTTTAATTAATGTGTTCTATTTTCATTTCATAAAAATTTTTTTGAGTGCTCCTCACGCTATTGTATTGATATATTTTGCTTTGGCTGTATAGATACAATATTAGAAAGCACTCTTTTTTTGGAGGATATAACCATGTAAGATGATGAATAGGCTATCTTTTTTTTCTTTATTTTGTTTTCTGGAATTTTAATGATTTTTTTTTATTATTTATTTCTTTTTAAGATAGCTAAAAAAAATTTTTTTTAAAGTTTTTAAAAAATAATTTTATTTTTATAATTTTTCTTCTTCTCTTTTAATTAATCTTTATTATTTTGCATGTTTTCTCAATATTTAAATTTATATATATATTCGGACGCTCTAACTACAAGCTATAGTATAATTTAGTATTTTTCAATAATAAAAAACTAAAAAAGTCTAACTATAAAAGTTAGTTATTAAACAAATCTATTAGGTTATCGTAACTGTATTTCTATTCTATTTTAAAATCCAAAAAGGTAGTTTGAAAACGTTTTTTTCATTCATACTCAAAAACTTATTAGTAATTGATTTTGTAAATTAATTTCATTGATGAATAACTGTTTCTCTTAGATCTGAATAACAGCGAATAAGTGCAAGTTTGAGAAAATTATTCTTTGGAATGTAGCAATATTTAGAAGATTTTACCTTAGACACGCAAAAAGACGCCAGTGTTTAAGGATGTATTTTATGTATATGCATCATTAAAATGCTAAATATATAATATTTCTCACGAATTTTAAATTAAATTAATACAAAATAATGATAAAAATCATGAAAAATACATTTATTAAAAATATCAAACAGTTAAGCATTATATTTATATTAATTAAATTCAAATGGCCTATGATGTCTTATTAACTTGATAAAAAAATATATATAAATTATCTATTTGATATGTGGGGAAAGGAGTTATCGACAACGTCAACCTTCATCTATTAAAAGGTAACCTCCAAATAGAGTTGTGTTAGCATGTTTTATATACTAGTGAATTGATGTTTAATATTCGTAGTGGTAGTTACGCCAGATATTATACATGATACTGGGAGTTTAACGTCTTAAAGATAAGTTCACTTACCGCAGCAAAGCAATTGAAATTCGAAGTTCCCTTTGTTTCACCATATGCAGCTCTTCGCGATTTTTACCGTCAAATTTAGCGCCTTCTGATAGGGAAAGGGCTGTGATAGCTTTCGGGATGTGATCAATCCATTTCCACGAAGTAGAGTTACTTATCGACCAATTAACTGTTTGTTTCAAGGCATCTTTTACACCCTCAATTCCTTTCGTACTAGTATCTGTAATAATTTTATAAGCACATGCATGTTTAAATATAGTACAGGTACAGTGCGAGAAAAAAAACCGGAATACACCGAATAAGCTTTTATGTATTACCCGAATTGTCCCTTACTAGGACTCAATGACTTAAAGTGGTAATCTATTATATGTAATTCAATTAGGGCTTGCGATATTTTAAGTTAATAACTGATTAAGTTTTTATCTACTGCCATGATATTCGTGTACTAGGACTCAATGATTTAAAGGAGTATTCTCAAATATTCTATTTAATTAGTGCTGGTGATATTTTGTTAATAACTGAATAAGTTTTTATCTAGCGTCCAGATATCCATGTACTAGGACTCACTGATTTAAAGGAGTATTCTCAAATATTCTATTTAATTAGTGCTGGTGATATTTTATAATAACTGAATAAGTTTTTGTCTAGCGTCCAGATATCCATGTACTAGGACTCACTGATTTAAAGGAGTATTCTCAAATATTCTATTGAATTAGTGCTGGTGATATTTTAAGTTAATAACTGAATAAGTTTTTATCTAGCGTCCAGATATCCATGTACTAGGACTCACTGATTTAAATGAGTATTCTCAAATATTCTATTTTATTAGTGCTGGTGATATTTTAAGTTAATAACTGAATAAGTTTTTATTTAGCGTCCAGATATCCATGTACTAGGACTCACTGATTTAAAGGAGTATTCTCAAATATTCTATTTAATTAGTGCTGGTGATATTTTAAGTTAATAACTGAATAAGTTTTTATCTAGCGTCCAGATATCCATGTGCTAGGACTCACTGATTTAAAGGAGTATTCTCAAATATTCTATTTAATTAGTGCTGGTGATATTTTAAGTTAATAACTGAATAAGTTTTTATCTAGCGTCCAGATATCCATGTACTAGGACTCACTGATTTAAATGAGTATTCTCAAATATTCTATTTTATTAGTGCTGGTGATATTTTAAGTTAATAACTGAATAAGTTTTTATTTAGCGTCCAGATATCCATGTACTAGGACTCACTGATTTAAAGGAGTATTCTCAAATATTCTATTTAATTAGTGCTGGTGATATTTTAAGTTAATAACTGAATAAGTTTTTATCTAGCGTCCAGATATCCATGTACTAGGACTCACTGATTTAAAGGAGTATTCTCAAATATTCTATTTAATTAGTGCTGGTGATATTTTAAGTTAATAACTGAATAAGTTTTTATCTAGCGTCCAGATATCCATGTACTAGGACTCACTGATTTAAATGAGTATTCTCAAATATTCTATTTTATTAGTGCTGGTGATATTTTAAGTTAATAACTGAATAAGTTTTTATTTAGCGTCCAGATATCCATGTACTAGGACTCACTGATTTAAAGGAGTATTCTCAAATATTCTATTTAATTAGTGCTGGTGATATTTTATAATAACTGAATAAGTTTTTGTCTAGCGTCCAGATATCCATGTACTAGGACTCACTGATTTAAAGGAGTATTCTCAAATATTCTATTTAATTAGTGCTGGTGATATTTTAAGTTAATAACTGAATAAGTTTTTATCTAGCGTCCAGATATCCATGTACTAGGACTCACTGATTTAAATGAGTATTCTCAAATATTCTATTTTATTAGTGCTGGTGATATTTTAAGTTAATAACTGAATAAGTTTTTATTTAGCGTCCAGATATCCATGTACTAGGACTCACTGATTTAAAGGAGTATTCTCAAATATTCTATTTAATTAGTGCTGGTGATATTTTAAGTTAATAACTGAATAAGTTTTTATCTAGCGTCCAGATATCCATGTGCTAGGACTCACTGATTTAAAGGAGTATTCTCAAATATTCTATTTAATTAGTGCTGGTGATATTTTAAGTTAATAACTGAATAAGTTTTTATCTAGCGTCCAGATATCCATGTACTAGGACTCACTGATTTAAAGGAGTATTCTCAAATATTCTATTTTATTAGTGCTGGTGATATTTTAAGTTAATAACTGAATAAGTTTTTATTTAGCGTCCAGATATCCATGTACTAGGACTCACTGATTTAAAGGAGTATTCTCAAATATTCTATTTAATTATTGCTGGTGATATTTTAACTTAATAACTGAATAAGTTTTTATCTAGCGTCCAGATATCCATGTACTAAGACACAATGATTTAAAGGGCCAACCTCAAATATGCTATTTAATTACTGCTGGTGATATTTTAAGTTAATAGCCAATGACGTTTTTATCTAGTGCCCGGATATTTATGTACTAGGACTCAATGATTAAAAGGGGTAATCTCAAATGTGCTATTCAACTAGTGCTAGCCATATTTTAAATTACGAAATCATACTTTCTCTTACTTAACGTGTATTTTCTTTACTTAACATGTGTTTTTTTTTTTAATATTTTTTTTTATTTTTTTTTTTTATTTCATAAATTAACATGTGTTATGTGTAGGATTCGGATACTTGACCCTCAAAATATAGGGGAAGCCTGAATCTTGAAAATTGGTACCCAATAGTTTGTTCAGGAGATCGGTCAAAGTTGGGAACATTTTCACATTTTCCTTTTTTTCCATGCCTTGAGAGCTTTTCAGGTGAATCGAAATCGTTTTGCACACAATTATAAAATTTGTTCATCTAATGATAGTTCCACGTTAAAATAATCTTTAATAATTGTTTTTTTTTTTTAAGTTTTTTTATATTATTTTATTTAACAATGGGTGAAGAAATCTTAAATTGTAAGATGTGTAATTTATGCAATCTTTTGCATCATTTTTAATAATGTAATTTTATATTTAAAGATACATAATTTGTATGAAATCGGTCCAATAGTTTTTGATAAATAAAATTTTAAATATACGACCCTTTTGGTTTTCGAACCATAAAGATGAGTCTCAGTACGTAAAAATTCAATAATAAGATCAAAAGTTATTGCGAATGCTTCGTTTTTAATTTTGCGCTCTGTACACTCAGAAATGTTACAAATGTTATCGGTATCTTTAACCAGAATAAGGTTCAAACTTGCTAGAACGTAAATTTACCTATGCTAAATTTAACTGTGTTTCTAATTTGACTATGCTTTAAGTGTTAAATTTAACTATGTTTCTAACTTAACTATGCTTCACATGCAAAATTTAACTTCGTTTCTGTTCTAGTTGAACCATAGTATTAATCAGTTTTAAGAAGCACGTGATAATTTATACATTATAAGAATAACCCTTAATTAAATTATTAAACCGAAATAATGTGATAAAATAAATTTTTACAAAAAAACAATGTTTAAAAATTGGTGAGTAGTAAAATTTTTGTATTAAAATATTTTGCGGGTTTATATCGTATAATAATGCTGTTCAGGAGATTATAGCTTCGAATTTTTTCTCTCTTCATAACATTCGTAAGTTTCATGTGTTGACTTGGATTTATGGGAAACTTTTCACATTATCGAAAACAAAATTTCTATTGTTAACGATCTTGCTGCTCTACCATAGTTTTCAAACATAAGCTTACCTATTTTATAGTGTATTTCAAAATTCTTCCGTCCATCTGGATTAAGCTCGCCATAATCTACATGGAAATTGATAGAGACATTAGAGTAGACAGCTATTTGTTTCTTCAGAGTGTTTTCACACCATTTCACTTTTTCTCCTGTTTTATTGACTAAGATGGTTAGGGAAACGTAATCACAGGACTAAATAAACAAACAAACAAACAAACAAATAAATTAATATCGAAATGAAAATTAAAAAAAAAAAAAAAAAAAAAAACAGCGTGGACTTAAAAAGTGAAAATAGTTTTATACTTTTAGCAAATAGAATTTGTTTTATTTATAACTAGCTGGTAATTAATATAATTTGCTGTTACTTTTAAGCAATATAATTTTTTTTTCTGGTTATTAATTTTTAAAAAAAAAATTATTTATGTACAATAAATAAAGGAGAATATTGAATGAAAATTTCAGGTATTATGCAAATTGTTTTAACTGTTTGTTATTCAAATTTTCTTTCAAAATTGACTTTTATAATCGGTTGCCATAGTGACCGAGGAAAAAAGACAATAAAGGAGGAAAAGGGGGCGTTACTCTGATAAGAGAAGGTGGGAACTATAATTTCTTGGAAGTGGAAGTATAGAATGTCCCTTATCACTTGAAAACCTAGTAGACCTTAAACATAGTAGAAAATGTTTAAGAAATTTTGCTCTTTTAAAGTACTAAACTACTTTATTTTGTTACTAAATTATTAACTGAATTTTTCTATTAGAACTAGTTTTATTTTATTTTAGGTATGGTTGACGATATATTTTAATTTTAAAGTTAAATGATTTTTTTTTTTTTTTTGGCAGTATTACTTTGTTTACTCTTCACGATTTTTTTTTTTTTTCATTTTCTTAGAAAAGTACTTGAGATATCTCACATAATACATGACACGTTTGTCCAATCTTCTTTCTTTTATCCACGAAATATAATTTTGTTAATAAAAATGCTAAAAATTAATTATAATTATCAAAGTTCTAATTTTAAACTTATTAAAATAAATATAAAATATGAAATTAAATAAGTTGTTTAGTAAATTTAATGAAATTATATTATTAAATTTAATTAACATATTTAATCAGATTAATTCTAAATATTGCAATTAAATTATTTATAAATATAATGAAATTATAATTAAAATTAATTACAATTAAAATGGATTATAATTAAAATTAATTACAATTGCAATTATTATTGCAATTAAATTATTTATAAATATAATGAAATTATAATTAAAATTAATTACAATTAAAATGGATTATAATTAAAATTAATTACAGTACAGTAGTAGAAAAGTACTTGAGATATCTCACATAATACATGACACGTTTGTCCAATCTTCTTTCTTTTATCCACGAAATATAATTTTGTTAATAAAAATGCTAAAAATTAATTATAATTATCAAAGTTCTAATTTTAAACTTATTAAAATAAATATAAAATATGAAATTAAATAAGTTGTTTAGTAAATTTAATGAAATTATATTATAAAATTTAATTAACATATTTAATCAGATTAATTCTAAATATTGCAATTAAATTATTTATAAATATAATGAAATTATAATTAAAATTAATTACAATTAAAATGGATTATAATTAAAATTAATTACAATTGCAATTATTATTGCAATTAAATTATTTATAAATATAATGAAATTATAATTAAAATTAATTACAATTAAAATGGATTATAATTAAAATTAATTACAGTACAGTAGTAGAAAAGTACTTGAGATATCTCACATAATACATGACACGTTTGTCCAATCTTCTTTCTTTTATCCACGAAATATAATTTTGTTAATAAAAATGCTAAAAATTAATTATAATTATCAAAGTTCTAATTTTAAACTTATTAAAATAAATATAAAATATGAAATTAAATAAGTTGTTTAGTAAATTTAATGAAATTATATTATTAAATTTAATTAACATATTTAATCAGATTAATTCTAAATATTGCAATTAAATTATTTATAAATATAATGAAATTATAATTAAAATTAATTACAATTAAAATGGATTATAATTAAAATTAATTACAATTGCAATTATTATTGCAATTAAATTATTTATAAATATAATGAAATTATAATTAAAATTAATTACAATTAAAATGGATTATAATTAAAATTAATTACAGTACAGTAGTAGAAAAGTACTTGAGATATCTCACATAATACATGACACGTTTGTCCAATCTTCTTTCTTTTATCCACGAAATATAATTTTGTTAATAAAAATGCTAAAAATTAATTATAATTATCAAAGTTCTAATTTTAAACTTATTAAAATAAATATAAAATATGAAATTAAATAAGTTGTTTAGTAAATTTAATGAAATTATATTATTAAATTTAATTAACATATTTAATCAGATTAATTCTAAATATTGCAATTAAATTATTTATAAATATAATGAAATTATAATTAAAATTAATTACAATTAAAATGGATTATAATTAAAATTAATTACAATTGCAATTATTATTGCAATTAAATTATTTATAAATATAATGAAATTATAATTAAAATTAATTACAATTAAAATGGATTATAATTAAAATTAATTACAGTACAGTAGTAGAAAAGTACTTGAGATATCTCACATAATACATGACACGTTTGTCCAATCTTCTTTCTTTTATCCACGAAATATAGTTTTGTTAATAAAAATGCTAAAAATTAATTATAATTATCAAAGTTCTAATTTTAAACTTATTAAAATAAATATAAAATATGAAATTAAATAAGTTGTTTAGTAAATTTAATGAAATTATATTATTAAATTTAATTAACATATTTAATCAGATTAATTCTAAATATTGCAATTAAATTATTTATAAATATAATGAAATTATAATTAAAATTAATTACAATTAAAATGGATTATAATTAAAATTAATTACAATTGCAATTATTATTGCAATTAAATTATTTATAAATATAATGAAATTATAATTAAAATTAATTACAATTAAAATGGATTATAATTAAAATTAATTACAGTACAGTAGTAGAAAAGTACTTGAGATATCTCACATAATACATGACACGTTTGTCCAATCTTCTTTCTTTTATCCACGAAATATAATTTTGTTAATAAAAATGCTAAAAATTAATTATAATTATCAAAGTTCTAATTTTAAACTTATTAAAATAAATATAAAATATGAAATTAAATAAGTTGTTTAGTAAATTTAATGAAATTATATTATTAAATTTAATTAACATATTTAATCAGATTAATTCTAAATATTGCAATTAAATTATTTATAAATATAATGAAATTATAATTAAAATTAATTACAATTAAAATGGATTATAATTAAAATTAATTACAATTGCAATTATTATTGCAATTAAATTATTTATAAATATAATGAAATTATAATTAAAATTAATTACAATTAAAATGGATTATAATTAAAATTAATTACAGTACAGTAGTAGAAAAGTACTTGAGATATCTCACATAATACATGACACGTTTGTCCAATCTTCTTTCTTTTATCCACGAAATATAATTTTGTTAATAAAAATGCTAAAAATTAATTATAATTATCAAAGTTCTAATTTTAAACTTATTAAAATAAATATAAAATATGAAATTAAATAAGTTGTTTAGTAAATTTAATGAAATTATATTATAAAATTTAATTAACATATTTAATCAGATTAATTCTAAATATTGCAATTAAATTATTTATAAATATAATGAAATTATAATTAAAATTAATTACAATTAAAATGGATTATAATTAAAATTAATTACAATTAAAATGGATTATAATTAAAATTAATTACAGTACAGTAGTAGAAAAGTACTTGAGATATCTCACATAATACATGACACGTTTGTCCAATCTTCTTTCTTTTATCCACGAAATATAATTTTGTTAATAAAAATGCTAAAAATTAATTATAATTATCAAAGTTCTAATTTTAAACTTATTAAAATAAATATAAAATATGAAATTAAATAAGTTGTTTAGTAAATTTAATGAAATTATATTATTAAATTTAATTAACATATTTAATCAGATTAATTCTAAATATTGCAATTAAATTATTTATAAATATAATGAAATTATAATTAAAATTAATTACAATTAAAATGGATTATAATTAAAATTAATTACAATTGCAATTATTATTGCAATTAAATTATTTATAAATATAAAGAAATTATAATTAAAATTAATTACAATTAAAATGGATTATAATTAAAATTAATTACAGTACAGTAGTAGAAAAGTACTTGAGATATCTCACATAATACATGACACGTTTGTCCAATCTTCTTTCTTTTATCCACGAAATATAATTTTGTTAATAAAAATGCTAAAAATTAATTATAATTATCAAAGTTCTAATTTTAAACTTATTAAAATAAATATAAAATATGAAATTAAATAAGTTGTTTAGTAAATTTAATGAAATTATATTATTAAATTTAATTAACATATTTAATCAGATTAATTCTAAATATTGCAATTAAATTATTTATAAATATAATGAAATTATAATTAAAATTAATTACAATTAAAATGGATTATAATTAAAATTAATTACAATTGCAATTATTATTGCAATTAAATTATTTATAAATATAATGAAATTATAATTAAAATTAATTACAATTAAAATGGATTATAATTAAAATTAATTACAGTACAGTAGTAGAAAAGTACTTGAGATATCTCACATAATACATGACACGTTTGTCCAATCTTCTTTCTTTTATCCACGAAATATAGTTTTGTTAATAAAAATGCTAAAAATTAATTATAATTATCAAAGTTCTAATTTTAAACTTATTAAAATAAATATAAAATATGAAATTAAATAAGTTGTTTAGTAAATTTAATGAAATTATATTATTAAATTTAATTAACATATTTAATCAGATTAATTCTAAATATTGCAATTAAATTATTTATAAATATAATGAAATTATAATTAAAATTAATTACAATTAAAATGGATTATAATTAAAATTAATTACAATTGCAATTATTATTGCAATTAAATTATTTATAAATATAATGAAATTATAATTAAAATTAATTACAATTAAAATGGATTATAATTAAAATTAATTACAGTACAGTAGTAGAAAAGTACTTGAGATATCTCACATAATACATGACACGTTTGTCCAATCTTCTTTCTTTTATCCACGAAATATAATTTTGTTAATAAAAATGCTAAAAATTAATTATAATTATCAAAGTTCTAATTTTAAACTTATTAAAATAAATATAAAATATGAAATTAAATAAGTTGTTTAGTAAATTTAATGAAATTATATTATTAAATTTAATTAACATATTTAATCAGATTAATTCTAAATATTGCAATTAAATTATTTATAAATATAATGAAATTATAATTAAAATTAATTACAATTAAAATGGATTATAATTAAAATTAATTACAATTGCAATTATTATTGCAATTAAATTATTTATAAATATAATGAAATTATAATTAAAATTAATTACAATTAAAATGGATTATAATTAAAATTAATTACAGTACAGTAGTAGAAAAGTACTTGAGATATCTCACATAATACATGACACGTTTGTCCAATCTTCTTTCTTTTATCCACGAAATATAATTTTGTTAATAAAAATGCTAAAAATTAATTATAATTATCAAAGTTCTAATTTTAAACTTATTAAAATAAATATAAAATATGAAATTAAATAAGTTGTTTAGTAAATTTAATGAAATTATATTATTAAATTTAATTAACATATTTAATCAGATTAATTCTAAATATTGCAATTAAATTATTTATAAATATAATGAAATTATAATTAAAATTAATTACAATTAAAATGGATTATAATTAAAATTAATTACAATTGCAATTATTATTGCAATTAAATTATTTATAAATATAATGAAATTATAATTAAAATTAATTACAATTAAAATAGATTATAATTAAAATTAATTACAGTACAGTAGTAGAAAAGTACTTGAGATATCTCACATAATACATGACACGTTTGTCCAATCTTCTTTCTTTTATCCACGAAATATAATTTTGTTAATAAAAATGCTAAAAATTAATTATAATTATCAAAGTTCTAATTTTAAACTTATTAAAATAAATATAAAATATGAAATTAAATAAGTTGTTTAGTAAATTTAATGAAATTATATTATTAAATTTAATTAACATATTTAATCAGATTAATTCTAAATATTGCAATTAAATTATTTATAAATATAATGAAATTATAATTAAAATTAATTACAATTAAAATGGATTATAATTAAAATTAATTACAATTGCAATTATTATTGCAATTAAATTATTTATAAATATAATGAAATTATAATTAAAATTAATTACAATTAAAATGGATTATAATTAAAATTAATTACAGTACAGTAGTAGAAAAGTACTTGAGATATCTCACATAATACATGACACGTTTGTCCAATCTTCTTTCTTTTATCCACGAAATATAATTTTTTTAATAAAAATGCTAAAAATTAATTATAATTATCAAAGTTCTAATTTTAAACTTATTAAAATAAATATAAAATATGAAATTAAATAAGTTGTTTAGTAAATTTAATGAAATTATTTTATTAAATTTAATTAACATATTTAATCAGATTAATTCTAAATATTGCAATTAAATTATTTATAAATATAATGAAATTATAATTAAAATTACTTACAATTAAAATGGATTATAATTAAAATTAATTACAATTGCAATTATTATTGCAATTAAATTATTTATAAATATAATGAAATTATAATTAAAATTAATTACAATTAAAATGGATTATAATTAAAATTAATTACAGTACAGTAGTAGAAAAGTACTTGAGATATCTCACATAATACATGACACGTTTGTCCAATCTTCTTTCTTTTATCCACGAAATATAATTTTGTTAATAAAAATGCTAAAAATTAATTATAATTATCAAAGTTCTAATTTTAAACTTATTAAAATAAATATAAAATATGAAATTAAATAAGTTGTTTAGTAAATTTAATGAAATTATATTATTAAATTTAATTAACATATTTAATCAGATTAATTCTAAATATTGCAATTAAATTATTTATAAATATAATGAAATTATAATTAAAATTAATTACAATTAAAATGGATTATAATTAAAATTAATTACAATTAAAATTAATGTTAAAAATTGTTACAGCTATCTTAAATTCATGCTGAAATAAATAAATTCTTTATTAAAAAATACCCTTTTTTCAAAATCCAGGTGCTTCAGCTCAATTTCCAACAAGTTATTATCAGGATTTGAAATGTTCCAACATTTGTGGTATTTTTTACTTTTGGGACCAGAATAAATTTCGGTTATGTTGCCACTCAGTTCTTTCAAATCCGCACATTTAGACTGGATTGGAACTGTATAAATAAATGAAGTTTATCAAAATTAATATGATAATCTGCTTTTTTATACAAAACATATTTTAAATCAAGTGTCATAAAAATTATATTCTAAATTGCCACATGTTGTTATTTATCGATTCAACAATTTATTGTTTTAGTGATCCTGATAAAAGTATGATCAATGCTGCTTGGTTTAAACCAATGTGGTTTCAACCATGACTTAACCTCTTGACGCAGGATTTTTATTAAACATATTTGTCATGCGTTTTCTTTATTTTTGCATTAATTTAGGTCAAAACAAGTCAAAAATATTATATATTTTGCATTTTAATAATGCATAGATAAAAAATATAGCCTGAAACATCCGGATCTTGATCTGCGTTTATCTTCCAAATGTGGTTCACTTCCGCGCAATAATTTTTCGAATTTGCAGTTATTTCGTTTCGCAGTTATTTAGATAAAAGAGAAATGGTTGTTTATTATAAAAAAAAATTTTGATTCACAAAATAATTGCTAAATTTTTAATTATGAATGAAAAATACATTTTTACAAACTTTTTTAGGATTTTATATTTCAGTACAAATGTAATTCAGATAATTAAACCGAATTTTTGTTTAATAATTAGTAGTGAGTTTTTTAAAATTAAAAAAAGGGACTCCGGTGTTCCATTTGCGTCAAATGTTTATTAAACCACTGTTTAAACCAAACGTGTTTTTTAAAGATGGATTTTTGAATAAGTTAATTTTCTATTATTAATAAAAAATACTTTAAATACGTGTTCTATAAAAATCTATTTATTCTTGAGTGTTTAATTGCTAATATTACTTGAAATATGCATTAATATGTAACTTTTGAATGTTTACGTAGTTTCAGCAAAAGTATTTATAAAGAAAAAACTAATTTGAGAAAATTTTAAGTCGTAGTGCTTCCGACTTATGTCCTGATTTTTAAAATAAAATAGATCATCACCAACTTTATGTTCTTATTGCTTTAAAGTTAAGTTTTACTAAAATGTGTTCCGAGAACAAGTTAACATTCTCTATTTTTCAATATTTTTTGCTAAAATCAAAAGCACAAATAGGAATGAGGTACAATTCTGAATTACATATTTTATTTTTCAAGTTAGTTTTTAGATTTTTTTCTGTCATCAGCGTCTTGCAGATAAAAAAAAAACACGCGCACGTTAAGGGAAAGCAGTAAAAATGTAATATTTTTGGGACAAATTTCTAATTGAAATTTAAAACTAAATACAGTTCTTGATGAAATATTGTTATCATAAATGGGTATTCATACGCAATTATGTATACGCGAGAGGTAAAATTTTTCACACTAAATGAAATATATAAATGGTAATTATAAAATTTTAATGTGACTAGTTATAAATGCAGACAAAACCAAGTTTTTGATCGCAACAAATAAAACTCCTAATCGATCTCCTCTGGAGATGATGGCTTACTCTTTTGAAACTGTTAACCAGTTCAAGTAATTAGGAACCTTGATCTCTAGCCACAACAACCTGAAAATCGAAATAAATAACAGAATTTTAATTGGTAACAGAAGTTTCTACGGCCTCAGAAACCAACTCAAATCCAAGTTCATCAGTGTGAAGACAAGGTTAAACATCTACAAAACTTTAATCAGGCCTATAGCGTATATTATAGGCCTATATGGAAGTGAGTGCTGGACCCTAAACAAAACAGAGGAGGAAAAACTGCTAATTTTTGAAAGAAAAATTTTGAGGAAAATCTTTGGATCTCTTCAAGAGGAGGAGAATTCTTTACAACCACGAAATTTACAATAAATATGACAAATTCGGTGGGACCGACATTGTGAAAACTATTAAAGCATCACGCATTAAGTGGCACCTCTTCAGAAATTCTGATGCCGTCCCTGCAAAAAAAGTGACTTTTTCCACAATTGAGGGGACGAGACGTAGGGGACGACCACCTACAAGATGGATAGACGACGTTGAAAAGGACCTCAAGCTGTTGGGAGTCAACCGATGGCGGGCCGTCGCACCGGACAGGGCCAGATGGAGGAAAATCTGCGAGTCAGCCTTGGCCTGTGAAAGGCTGTTGCGCTTATGAAGAAGAAGAAGAAGAATTATAAAATAAAATTTCAAAAACCACGTTTTTCAAACATAAGAGAAAATTTTTTTTTTTCTTCTTCTAGGATGCATTACTTATGAAACGATTGCGGAGAAACAGCAACGGAAAAAACACACATTGCTAACTACTGTACGAATTTAATTCTACGATTCTATTTCGTTCGCTGACCTCGAATCTAGATACTTATTTTAATATTATTGGGTATTTTTTCAGATAAAATAATTGATACCGAAAGTTTAATTATAGGAAATTTAAATGCTAGATAAATAATGTATTGTATAAAACATTTTAAATGCAGTCATGTGATAAATAATAGTGATGTTAGTTTCACAGAGGCTGAAACATTTGATAAGTTAAAAATATTAAAAAAATGAAAGTATTTTAATTTAACACAATTTAAAGCAAAATAACTACTGCAGTTCAAAACGTAGATATAATTTGCATATTAATATTACATCGTATCACAATTAGTGTGATAATTCAAATTTAGAACAATTTCGAAATTCAATTTCAGTTCCAATCATTTTGCTACATATGGTTCTTTTCTTTAAACTTTATTTTAATCAACATTTTTTTTGTTAAATTTTTAAAAATTATGATTTTTTCGACTAAATATATAATTAAAATAAATTACGGTTCAGCTGTCCAATTAAATCAGTTATTAAAATCATATTTAACAAAGAAAGCGGTTTTTTCCGGTGCTCTTTTTTCCGTCCATAAAGACGTGGATGGGAATATTCGCCGGTGACGCTCTTCGCTTTAGTCTGAAGGGAAAAAAAAATGAGACTTGAAAAACAGTTTTTAAAATGTTTACTTTATTTTATTCCTTTCAATTTTGTGTCTGCTAGTTTGTTAATGTCGGATTAATGTCGAAAGTTTAATTGCTGATATATTTTGTTGTCGCGTTTTAGAAAACGTAACAGCTTTAACTTTATCATCTTATATGGAACACCAGTTGAAATTTGAGCACTCTAGAAGGTCAGAAACTGTTTCAAATTTATTAACGAAAAATTCTAATTAGCGATAAAATGAAAATAAATCCTGTTAACAGCGGTCAAAAAATATTGATATTTAAATTGAGCTATTGATTATTATTACCTAAAAATTTCTTAAAAGGGAAAAAAGCCTAAAAAAAAACCTTGAAACACTATAAAAAATTATCTTAAAATCAAAATTACCTTAAAATTAACATTAATTACCAAAAAATTATGGAAGCTTGTATTATTTTAGATTTTTTTTTTATGTAAATATATATTTCAAATCGCATCGTGAATTTATAAAGGTAGAAAAAGTTAGGTAATATTGTCTCAAAATGTCAAATTGTCAAATATTGTCTCAAAATAATTTTGTCTCAAAATGTAGCGTTAAGTTTAACACTCAAAACAGATTACGCTTTTTTAATATAGGAGATTAACTATTGTATAAATAAAGTATAAATAGCAAATTTTTTCTTAAAAAACACCTATATTAAAATAAAATAAAAAATGAAGGGATAAAATTTTTGAAACCAACTTACATGCTTGGTAAAGACAAAGGGTAGCAAACAACAAGCTAAAGATGAGGCCCCACATATTTTTGTGATTTCTATAGAAATTGAAGCATCAAAATCTAATTTCAAAATAAAATTAACGGAGCTATATAATAGGCCTTATCTTAATAAACTTAATGATATTTCATTTTTTTGGCCAGTTTAAAGAAATGATAAGAACATTTCTAGATTTACTTATTGGGAAAGATAAGATAGATTACTTGGAAATACTTCGTTTTTATTTATTTATCAAAATTCATTTGTTTTATAATCTATAAAAAAGGATACATTTTTGATGCTTCAGATTGAAATCTGGACAGCATCAGTTTATTATTTGTTCGGCACTTAAAAATGAGAATTATATCCTGTATCAATTCATTGTCTCTCAATATCGAATGAAAATTATCGGTTCGTATATAAATATTAACACTTCTAAGAATTAAATGTTTTTTTTCGATGTACAAATAAGGAGGAAACACATAATTCTATTTTTAATTTATCCCTCTGCACCAATAAAATAAATTAAAAATTAACGTTTGTTAATAAAATTAAGAAGCGTTATTAAACGCTGGTACTAATACTATTAAAATTGTACAATCCTCGTTTGAATAGTTAATGCTACTTCAAATTTAACCCTTTGAGTTACTAAAAACAAAATAGTACTTTTTACTAATAAAATTAATTAATAATTAACGTTTATTAATATTCGCTTATAAAGAAAAGAAGCGTTAATAAATGCCGGTATTTAAGCTAGTTAAGAAGCAAAATTTATTTTTCGCTTTACAATCAATGTTGAAACACTTAATTCCAATTTAAATGTATACCTTTGTTCTAATAAAACTAACCTTAGGATTAATAAAATAAATTAAGAGATAATGCTTATTAATTTGCGTATATAATAAAAAGCATTGAGAAATTAATTTTTCTTAAAAATAAAAATGTGTTTTTTCTCTGTACAATCAATTCTGAAACACTTGATTCTATCTAAAATTTAATCCGTTGTGATAATAAAATAAAATTGTCTTTAGAGTGGATGAAATAAATTAATGAATAAAGCTTAATAATTTGTGTTATAAAATTAAGAAGCATTAATGAATGCTGATATTAATGTTTCTTGAGACTCAAAGTTTATTTTTTCGTTACACAATCAATGCCGAAACACATTTTAAATGTATCGCTTTGCGATAATAAAATAAATTTATCTTTAAAACTAATAAAAATAAATTAATAGATAACACTTATTAGTTTGCTTTTATAATTGATAGGGCTCCCACTGTGCTTAGAAGTCCTTAAAAACTGCTTTATTTTTATTTTGGAAAATAAAAATGCTTGTGCGCAGTGCGACTGCATTTATTCTGCATTTTGAACGAAATACGCTTGAACCCATGCCGGAATACAGAAATATGGTAATACTGAAACTATTGGAAATGTTTCAAAGTGATGAACCATAGTATCATTTAAATGAGTAGCAACCTTAATATGGTGTTAAGTTAAACCTTAATTTACTTCTTAAACTTGATTAACTTGATACCTTATAAACTTTATTACTACGTAATACATCAAAAACTTGATTAACTTAGTGCAACGTAAACCTCATTAACTTTATACTTTTTAATCTTGTTTACTTGATTAATTCTTAAACTTAACTTGATTAATTACTATACTTGATTACTCTTTAAACTTGATTAACTTGATACCTTTTAAACTTTATTACTTCGTAATACTTCAAAACTTGATTAACTTGGTGCAACGTAAACCTCATTAACTTTATACTTTTTTAATCTTGTTTACTTGATTAATTCTTAAACTTAACTTGATTAATTACTAAACTTGATTACTCCTTAAACTAGATTAACTTGATACCTTTTAAACTTTATTACTTCGTAATACTTCAAAACTTGATTAACTTGGTGCAACGTAAACCTCATCAACTTTATACTTTTTGATCTTGTTTACTTGATTAATTCTTAAACTTAACTTGATTAATTACTAAACTTAATTACTCTTTAAACTTGATTAACTTGATACCTTTTAAACTTTATTACTTCGTAATACTTCAAAACTTGATTAACTTGGTGCAACGTAAACCTCATTAACTTTATACTTTTTAATCTTGTTTACTTGATTAATTCTTAAACTTAACTTGATTAATTACTAAACTTGATTACTCCTTAAACTTGATTAACTTGATACCTTTTAAACTTTATTACTTCGTAATACTTCAAAACGTGATTAACTTGGTGCAACGTAAACCTCATTAACTTTATATTTTTTAATCTTGTTTACTTGATTAATTCTTAAACTTAACTTGATTAATTACTAAACTTGATTACTCTTTAAACTTGATTAACTTGATGCCTTTTAAACTTTATTACTTCGTAATACTTCAAAACTTGATTAACTTGGTGCAACGTAAACCTCATTAACTATATACTTTTTGATTTTGTTTACTTGATCAATTTCTAAACTTAACTTGATTAATTACTAAACTTGATTACTCTTTAAACTTGATTAACTTGATGCAACTTTAACCTAATTAACTCGATACTTTTTAAACTCTTTTACTTTATTAATTCTTAAACTTGAATGCTTGATTACTTACTTAACTTGATTACTCTTTAAACTTGATGCTTCTTAAAGTTGATTAACTTGAAATTTTGTAAACTTGATGAATAAGTTGATCTACTTCGTAAGCTTGATTACAAGGTATTATGGTTCAATTTAAGACCTAATTATGGCTGTAGCAATTTTTTCACCGTATCTCTGCAATTTATCTTTATTACGGGTTTAGGACGAACCAGTGAACGTTTTAGTAAAAAAAAACTTAATTGGAAATATGCTAGTTGTCCTAATGTATGCATGAACAATCGTATTGCTGGTTATAAAACTGTTAATAAAAATTAACATCGTATTGCTGGTTATAAAACTGTTAATAAAAATTAACATCGTATTGCTGGTTATAGAACTGTTAAGAAAAATAAACATCGTATTGCTGGTTAAAAAACTGTTAATAAAAATTAACATCGTATTGCTGGTTATAAAACTGTTAATAAAAATTAACATCGTATTTCTGGTTATAAAACTGTTAATAAAAATTAACATCGTATTGCTGGTTATAAAACTGTTAATAAAAATTAACATCGTATTGCTGGTTATAAAACTGTTATTAAAAATTAACACTAATATTTGGATATTACCAGAATCGGTATTATTTATTTATTTATTAAAAAATAAATTGGATTAAGTTTCGCTTTTACAAAGTTGATAAAAACATTACAGGAATAGAACTAGAACAATTTCTGAGGGTTTCATGACCATGATCTTTGAAACTGTAGTTACTGGCAGTTTTGACAGATCAAATTTTCCAGAGCCGCATCTAGAAAGGAAAACGTGGTTTCATGCATAGAGAGAACACACTGTTTTACTTTAGAAAGGAGATGAAGTTTTCTCCGGAGGAAAGAAAGGGTTGTAAATATTTATCGATTTTCGCCTTTTCAAGGTGCTGAACCTTTGGAGTGAAAAATATCGGCAAACTTCACATTATTATTATTTTCAACAAAAAATAAATAAAATGTAGTCGTCTTTATTTTTCTGTAGCTAATGTTGCTTAATTAAATGTAATTGGTGAAATAATTTTAAATATTAGTTTAATGCTTACTATTATTAAATGATAACAAAATATTGTAGTTAAACATTGAAATTTCAAATCATAATATCTGAACTTTAACCAGTTTTAGACGAAGCATAGAAATTTTATAAAATGCAGTATTATTTTCATTGAAATATGCTAAATTACAGTCATTAAGACATAAAAGTTTCGTACATGAAAATTTTTTAAGGAATAAAATGATGCGTGTATGCATCATTGGCCAAATCATTTAGTTGAACACAAGTTTTTTTAATGACATTTATTTTGTTTTTATATCATTTACATATTTTTTAACTTTAATTGATCATAAAAATATGTATGATTAATCTCAAAGGAAATAATTATACATTTTCAAAATGCGGAAATTGCGAATAACCTTAAATAAAATTAGTGAAAATATAGATCATAGTGTTTAGAAAAAAAAAATTCATTGAAATGTTACATTTATGCACTTTTTGACAAAAATGGATTAAACTAAATCGGTTGAAACATTCATGAGAAAATTTTTTTTTTTGAAGTCCCAGTTTTAAGTCAAACTCAAATACCTCATATAAATTTTTCATTTAAATGTTTTTCATCTGGTTTTCCCGGTGAAAACATTTTGTTTAGAAGATTTTAATAGAACATTTTGAAGAATGTAGTAGAACAAAAACGTTTTCGTTCATAAGAATCTAAAAAAAAACAGAATAGTGAAAACATTTCTCTTAGAAGAATCTAATAAGCAAAACGACTTAGATTCTAGTAAACTAAATGTTCTTCTTAGAAAAGATTTATTTTTTGTTTTTGTTTCTAATTGACGTATTAGTAGTGCTTATCTGTTATCAAGTTTTTCTAGTTACCTAGTTTTGAGATTTCGATGATAACAGCTAATCTCCGTTGTAAGACCATTGCGGTATAGGATATCAGTAATCATTTGCGATTACATATAGTTCCGTTTCATTTAGTTATCAAATTATATAAATGCGCTTTCAAAACAGTATAAAAGCTTTTAACTCGTCGTTAAATTCGTCCGACAGAAATTTAAGTCGTGCTGTCTTTTACGATATATATCATAGAGTTATTAAAAAAGGGTTACAGTTTCGTAGTTTCGTTGTAATCCTAGTCTTGGCGACATTTTTAAATAAATAAGAACATTCGTTCTTGAAATTATATGATACAACTATATGACATTGCAAGAGTATTGGATTTGATTAAATCACCAAAAATAGCACGTCATGAATTTTTTAAACTTTTTTTTTCCGTAAAAGAAATTCGTCTGCAAGAAATAATATTTATTATTCTTTCATCAGTTTCTTAAAATGCGAACAGAAAGTCCACACGATTTAAGAAAGCAAGCAAAAATGTGTATTATTTATTATGAATTATTATAGTATTATGTATTATGAATTATTATATTATATCACATTTACTTCTCAATTGTGTTTGAGGAAAATACGCTTATGTATTATGTATTGTTAAAGAAATTTTCAGATTTACTTCTCTATCGCGCGTCAAGAATTTTTTAAACTTTTTTTTCTGTAGAAAAAATCGTCTGCAAGAAACAATATTTATTATTCTTTCACCAGTTTCTTAAAATGCGAACAGAAAAACGTATATTTTTTACGATATTTAGATATCATTTTTATTAATTCTTATTTATATAACAATGGTTTTTATTCGATAAGTTTTATTTTTCCACTTCACACGATTAAAGAAAGCAAGCAAAAAGAAGGCTCTGCAACGCCATTTCAAGAGTTGGCGATGTTGATATACGTTCTCGGTGGGAGCTTAGCATCCATCCATTTGGTGGGCGCGTAAATGCGAAGCAAAAAATGCTGTCCTTACTCTAAGAGCAACTTATGCCTATCTAATATGGAGCTCCTGAAAGAGCGGCCAACAAATCTGCCGTAATACGATTGAATTGACGAAATATCAACCCAAGTGGGAATTGGAAAAAATGATTCCGTTAATGATTAATAAAATAGGATAAACACAAATAAAGAGGTGTTTTAATATAAAAAAAAAAACAAAAAAAAAATATGCAGTGAAATATTTCGTTAATTTTGTCGGAATAAGTTGATCTGTATACTGAGTTTCCTGTAAAATGCTTGAAATAAAACAGTCTTCTATATAATGTAAATCTGAAATAAACAAGAATCCAATTCGGGAGTGAAGCAATTCAAAAGCAACATCAGAAACAGATCCAGGCTAAATTGATTGCAACGAACGGGAAATGCAAAAAAATGCTGTCGTAGTATCAAGATTTAGGTGAAAACGTGAGTGAAAAAGCAATATTTTCGGGCATAAACAGTTTCTATAAAAGTCTATCTTCAAAATGTTGCCTCTGATTATTGAAGTTGAACTGGAACTTATTTTAAAAACAGCAGAAGAAATTTCAATTTTTAATTGAAAATATGACTGAAATTCAACTTTACAAGAGAGACTATAAGAATTAATATCCTAATATCAAAAGATCTCTTCATTTTTGGACACCAATATAGATCTTTAAATTGATATAATTGAGCTCATTTATTATTATTTTCTTAAATTTTTTTAAGTCTGGAAAAGGTATTCAAAAGTACCAAAATTTAAGTGAATATCTGACAAGGGACAATTTATATAAAATGATGTAATGATAACTAAAAGATTATGGTATTGAAAAAGAAATCACGAACCAAATCATTTGGCGAAAAGTAATAAAATGAAAATAAAAATATTATATAAAAATAAAAGAAATAACGAAATTACGAAAATATAAATTTAGTAAAAAGAAAATTTCAATTAAATTCCTACACCTTTTAGATCTTCGGTTCTTTTAAGTAAAGTAAAATTTCTTCACGCAAATTTTTCCTCTTGTGCAGATAACTTCCTGAACAATAAATGTTTTGACAGCTGTCAACTAAGTTCAAGTTTGGAGTTGTTCATTTTATAACTTTCTTTTACGTTTCCAAGAAATTGTTTCTTATTCTGTAATTAACTTAAAATGTTGCGTTTAAGAAAGTAAATACTCTGAGGGGCATTTTAATAGTAAATTTACATTTAAACTAAATTTTCGGGTAATTATTAGTATTTTTTTAATGTTAAATAGTGAAAATTTGGAATATGAATGCCGAAACATTTGATAGTAAAATTAATATCTCTAGAGTATTAATATACGCATGTTTTAAACTACAGTATTCTATTTGCACCTGTATTGCTCTAGTGTTGGTGATGTAGAATTCATATTTTTATAGTTTCTTCAAGAAGTTGTGATTTCATAATTTATAAAATAACGGAGTAAAAGAAAGGGAAATTGTTTTGTATACTCAACAATATGTTAGTATAATAAATAAATAATCAAGAAAAAAAAATCAAATTTCTTTCTCTACTTAAAATACTTTGTCATTAAGAAAGAAATTTGTATAAAAAAAGGGCAAAAAAAGGTTGATAACTCATAAATGAAAGGGATTATTTTATTCTTTAAAGTATGCTTCCTTACTGTCTGTACACTTCTTGGTTGTACAGACAGTGCAACCAAAAGTACCAGCTGAGAGGTTGTTCAGACCAGTGGTATATAATCCAGGCAGACAACAAGCGTTCTTCTATAAAACTCAAAGCTAAACGCTAACTTCTACGATGAAGCTCCAAACTGTTCAGCTGGGTTCGAATCCCAGCGATGGATAGTTGAAACGAATTCCGCACCCGGCTCTTGCACCGACCACAGCGCTGACTTAAAATATCCTCAGTGGTAGACGGATCATGAGTTAGAGCTCATTTGCCGTCAGAGGTTTGCCGTGGTTTTCCTTTCCATGTAACGCAAATGCGGGTTAGTTCCATCAAAAAGTCCTCCACGAAAGATAATTTCTCCCAATACTCGATCCAGGAGTTCCATTGTCTTCTGTATTGGGTTCAAAGTCGTAAACCCAATAGATTGGGTCAGCTGTTCAACGAAGGTTATAAAATAAAAAATCATTTCCTTTACCCTATTCCTTACTTTTATGAAATTAAAGCACACCTGACGCATGCGCAATTTTGCTGAAAGAATCTAAACAGGTGAGAACTTTTTCTTACTCAAAATATTAGATAGTGTAAATTTTAAAAAAAATATATTGAAATCGAAAATTTTCAAATTACCATATCAATGCTAACGGTTGATGAATTATTGAATCCAATAAAAGAATTCTGACAAACTCAAAGGAATTACAAATATTTGTCAAACCAGATCTGTTAACGGATTTCTCACCTGTAATATCCGGCGGTTCAGCTCAGAAAAATAACTACGTAAACTTATTCGATACCCGGATGTGTAAAGGAGATTTATTGCCATTAGAATTCGAAATTTGGAATCGGTTCATACGCTTTGGACAAGAAAAAGGCCTGGTCTGGAATTTTAATTAAATCGTCGTTCGGGACAGAAATGTGAGGAATAGAGAAGAAGCAATTACAGCCACCTTCGAAGAGTTAATTCCATTGCATTTCGAGCGAAATGCAATGGAGGAAACGAAAACGACTGCTGTGAAGGTAAGATGTGAAGTGAAGTGAAACAATGCTATTAATTGCGTCCAAGTTACTTTGTCCTAGTGGCTTTGTTCCAATGTGAATAGAGACATTGAAATGGTCTTTTCAGTTCATATTAAGTTCTCGGCGTGTATTAAAAGGATTATAATGCCCGAAAATGGGATAGTTATTATTTATTAATGGACGGGAAAACTGAAATGTAACGCCGTAATTGTTCAAGATATTTAAATTGTTTTAAAAGTAAAAGCAAAATATAAATTTTATTGGAACATTTTTTTTTTCATTTATGCAGATAAAAATTGCAAATAAAATAGATTTGGATCAAATATTCGCGTAAATAAAATTATCGCTCAATGAAATTAAACAGAAATGGAAACAGAAACAGAAATGGAACGGTGTAATTTTTCATGATATTTAAAGCGTTTTTGTGTGTTGAAGAAAAATATTAATTTCTTTGTATATTTTTTTAATATATATAATATAAAGCGCAAATAAATTAGATTTGAAACGAATATCCCATTAAGGAAATTATCGCGTTATGAAATTTATTAAAACTGAAATGAATCGCTGTAATTGTTTTTGATATTTAAAGCGATTTTATGTGCAAAAGCACAATATTAATTTTATTTTATAAAATTACAAAGCACAATATTAATTTTATTTTCTGTTTTTTTTTTTTATTTGTGCTAATATAACGCGCAAATGAGATAGATTTTGTAACAAATTATATAACGTGATGAAATTTATAATATTGTTTGTAGGTGCTACTGAAATTACGAAGGATTTAAAATATCAATTAAGGAAAAACGTAAGGATATTGAAATGTACGATTTACTGCATTTTGCAATGGAAACCAGAACATAATTTTGGATCTATTTGGATCAAATATCCGCGAAAATATAATTACAGTTGCAGAAAATTTCTATTTAAAATCGTCAACTGTAGATATATTGTATATTAGTTACGAAATTCGCCGATCGATGGCGCTTCTAACTGTAAAACTTATGAAATAACTCTTTCTGTTCAGACCATTTTAACTGGAAAATTTGCACGTGAATTCGCTAGTTTGGTGCTCAAGAGTTGCCCCGCTATTGCTACGAATGGTTGTTAATTAGAAAATATCTGATTGTTTGATTGATTTGATTTATATTTTCTCTCCTTTTTTTAATTGTTTCTAAAATCGTCGTTTATTTCCTTCTATAGCTTTATTTTGTTTGAAAAAATACCTCCGCGTAACAGAAGAAACTAGAAGAGAGAAGGCCTCCGCAAGGATCAATTTAATAGTCCGACTTGATGAACATAAACTGTGCAATGCGCGGAGGGAGAGTCGAAAGATGTCACTACGTTTGGGCTTATCTGTTTAATTGAAAAATGTTTAAAAAACCTAAGAGTCAATTAGCACAATTTATTGAATAATATTGCACCGAAATACAGGTTGCGACAAGAATCAAACCCGCTGTCTCTACTTAGTAGTAAGACAGTACCATCCCAGTGGCCTATTGGTTGTATTTTCTCGTGCTTTTATGCTGCTCAACAATTGAGTGATTCTGGGACGCAAACCTGCTACTCGCAAACCGAAGCTTAAGTTTAAACCTCTCCTTGTCTTAATTATATAATTTTAAAGCCAGAGAAAATTGGTAAATGTGTTGCAAGGACATAATTACAAGGAGCCTCCCTTGCCATGTGATATCACACGTCAAACGCTCTGCAGCGGGGAGACAGTTGATTCTGATTCTGCCGTAACCCTGGTAGTATCTTTCGCTGTCTATCTCTGGAGTATGCTAGCTGTTCTTTTAATTTATAGAAATTTATAAGCTGTATTTGTGTAATAGAGTGCACAAACATGCATTTGTATGTGTACCAGTCACACAATGGGCTGATCGTTAAGAGACCGTTCCCAGTTGATCACCGAAGTCAAGCATCCCTGGCTGCGGTCAGTGTGTGGGTGGATGACTACTTTGTCAGTAAGCGAATGGAGCGAGCTTGTGCGGTATAACCTCGTTAAATGTTATGCAGTAAAGTGCTCGACTTCCCACGCACGTTGTCAGGCTACCAAAGCGGGGATGCCATCGCCTCTGCGGAAAATCGAAATTGTGATGGCAGGTTTGCGGTTCATCTTTAGGAATGTTTCCCAGACCGTCACCAATAGCCCATTGGGCAGCTCTAGGGTGCCGTAAATAAACTACAACAACAAATGCTTACCAATAAATAAAATATGTAATATAGACCTAAAAAGTGTAAATATGTCCTGACAAGCAGTAGTGCAAATACACAATAAACTAGTGATAGTGTGTACAATAGTGTAAATATGTCAAGGTGTAAATATGTCCTGACAAGCTTCAACGAGGATAGATTTTCAGCTTCGCAATCAAAGAACATCGAACAATGATGTGTGATTATGAGATTGATTGTTTGATTATGAACTTTGATGTGTTATTATATACTTAATTGATCGAATATGATCTTAGCTGATTAATTATAAATTTGGCTATTTCACTATGAACTTGGCTGTGTCTTTAAAAACTTGGCCGCTTAATCATGAACTTTGTTGTCTTAATACCTTGACTGTCCATTATGAAATTTTTTTGAGTTATTATAAACATAAAAATTTTGAAAGGAACTTCTTTATTGTGGTATTGATCTGAATGAGGTGCTTGACTATTTAATTATGAACTTGGCTGTGTGAAAACAAACTTGACTGTTTCGTAATGAACTTTGCCGCGTTAAACTCAGCATGCATGGATACTTCAAGCGATCACAAAATTCAATCCTTCATTTCTTAAAAAATATCCATCTACTGTAAAACCCATCCACTCATTCTGAAGTACTTGATAAGCGAACTATAAGCACATTGCGGCATAGAGCTACAAAAATTCGCGCCCGTCACCACCAATCACGAAAGTGTGGTGGCGGTAGCGGGTTCGAATCCCACCGTATATCTGGATGTATCTTCGAGTGGACCATCTCTGAATTGTACTAGCTGTCATTCTACATGACAAACGATTATAAGCCGTGCTTTTGTAGGTAGGTACTTTATTTACATCGCACTACAGCTGCACTATTGGCTATCGGCGGCGGACTGGGAAACATCTCTGTGGATGATCTGGCGACATTTCATCGCAATTTTGATCCTCTGCAGTGGAGATGGATCTTCCATCTTGGTGATAGCCCAACGACCTGTGTGCGAATCCCAGCACATTAGTGTAGAATAAATCAATGAGGACCGATTCCACCCGCACTCGGTCCCTAAGCAGGCTGATCAAAGTGGTCACCCATCCGCTTACTGACAGGAGCTAGTGATGCTTGACTTCGGTGTTTGACTGGGTACCGTGTCAGTCCACTGCAGGAGCCGTACTTCTGTAACTGAGCACATAAGCCTGCATGTTTGTGAACCAATAAATAAATAAATAAAAACCACGAAATTGAAGTTTGTTAATGGTGTTATTTTCATGTTGTTTGTGAAAGAAAAAAAAATAGCTCGTTGAGTGTTGATCTTGAAAGAAAAATATCACAATTTAATCATTAATAACAAAGGAATTTACATCAAGCTAAAAGAATTGGATGAAGAAGAGTGAGGTAAGTCAAATAATTTTCAAAATTTCATTATTTAACTTCTTTATACTTATGTTTAACACACTCTAAACAACTTTAAAAGTATATATGTTTTTCATATGCATTAAACACATAGTTTTAAAAGTATTCTGATAAAAATGGCCTGAAAATTGTGAATGTTTTTTGTGTAAAAAATAAAATTGTTACTCGTTGAAATAAGCACTGAAATTACAAAGAAGCAACTGCTAATGCTAGAGCTGTGGAATTGTTAAATGTTGGATTTCAATCCCAGACAATTCTGAGAGTTCAACTCAGGCTTAAATTCTATTAAAAAATTTTTCTTATCCAAACCTAAAACAGTATTACTGTTATTATCAGTTGTGAATAAATGTTAGTTATAAATTATATATTTCTACTTTTTATGTATGACTAGAATCACGTGAATTTTTTATTCATGTTGTTAACTAGGGAATCAGTATTCCTATGAATAATCACTAATTTTTTATTATTTTATTGTCTATTTTTTCGTTGACAACTTTGAGTTTTCTTTTTTCATATTTGTTTTGTTTTTCTTATTTATTTAAGATACGTCTTGAAAAGGGGTGCTTGTTTTCTGGCACTTAAAACTTTTCAACTTTCTCCATCTTAGTTTTAGAAACTAATGTTTTTCTAATATCAAGTTTGGGTTAAATCTTGTTTGGGATTAAATTAGGTGATGAGTTTTGTACCGAGCTAATCATTTTTTTAAAGAATTATACAAAATTTTATTGGAGAAAAACAATTTATTTAGAACAGTTTAATTGCAGTATTTTTAATTTTATTAATTTCAATTACGTTTTAATTTTATTAATTATAAATAATTTTAGTAGCATAGTTTTACTTTTACGAGATTCCGGAATTACTTAAGAATTTTAAATTAAAGGTCTGTTTAATGTTAAAAACCTATGTAAAACTCTGCTATCGGTTTAAGGCTTTATCCGGTTTAATGTATAAAAACTCTGTTATCACCGTTGAATGTTAAAAGAATCTGTATAATAGTCTGTTACTGCTGTTTAATGTTAAAGTAAATTTATGTTAAAATGTCCTATAATGGTTTGTAATAAATTTCCTGTAAAACTCAGTTAATGTTAAAATTATGTAATTTATAAACTCTGTTACTGCAAGGATTTATCGTATTTAACAATGATTTTCATTAATTTCTGGGAAAATATTTTATCGAAGTTGCATAAATAAATAGAAATCTAATAATAATAGAGCAATATTGATCAATCACAAAATTTAAATTTCTGTAAAGTAATTTTCCCGTAAAATTTTTTTTCTAGACTTTCTTATAACACGCTTAAAAAAAGAAATACCAGATAGGCATATTTTTGTAGGATTTTATTCTTAGTGTAAATTTTAATAAAGTTAAAAATTCCTCTTTTATTATTCTGTTTCTTAAAAATAAAATACAAAAAAAAAAAAATCCTGGTGAGAAGCATTATGTATAAAACATTTCCACTTTTATTGAATTTTTTCAGTATAAAAAGCAACAAAAAAAATAAATAAAAAATGAAATAAAGATTGGAAAATACGAGAAACTAATATTGAGTTTTTTTCCTTATTTATTATTTCCGTAAAAAGCCGGTAAAGCCACTTCCAGATTTAGAAGAATATGAACTTTTCTTAGGATTTCAAATATGAATCTATAAGTACGAAATTTAAGAAAGAGAAAAAAACACAAAGCAAACTTGCTAGTGGAAAAATTGAAATGTATAAATATAACTTTCTTCTTTTGTAAACTGTTTCTCCAAATATTTCCAAAAAGTTGAAGATAGATAAATTTTCAATCGTTTCTTTAAACTTTTAAAGTTTGTATCTTTTTTTTTCCGGTTAAAATAAATCGCGAATTCGGCAGAAAATCTTACTTTTTGAAATAAATCAGCCTAAGTTTTAAGAAATAAAGTAAATAGCCACTGAGAAAATTAAATAAGGAATTTAATTTCTCCTTCGAGTTTTGAGAATCTAATTTCAATTAAGTTTCTACGAACGATTTTCTGTTCAAATTTCTTGCAAATCAAAACTGTGTTTTTATTTTTATGCTTTTTTAACAGTGAATACAGTTATGCAAGAGCCTGATTTTAAAATGCATTTTTCAGATCATTTTTTTAATTATGGTCTGTTAAAAATACTAGCAAAATCATTTACCCATGGCAGTTTTTTGCATGTAGGATGTTGCGTATTGACCGCTCTTAACGTTTAGTCTAAGAATTCTAGTAAAAAATGAAATGGAAAAAAGGTACACATTAATACACATTAGAGTCGCAAAAAAATAAAAAGCCACTTCTAAAATTAAATAAGTAATTTCACATCCTAGCCTTCAGTTTTGCGAACTTAATTTTAGTTAACTCTTAACGAAAATTTTTTGTCGTAATTTTTTTTTTCTTCATAAAATCTATGTTTTCAATTTTATTTCACAAAGTTTTGAAACATGTATATTTTTCTGTAAATGACCGGAATTGGTGGTTGTTGACTTCCACCGATAAATGTTGACATTCACATAATCTCTTTGATAAATGCCTGAAATATATACTGGGTCTAGTTAACACGTTGAATGCTATGGGGGTCACCGATGACCGGCACTGAGTTTGCTCGTAGAGCCAAGGGGGTCACCGGTGACCGGCGAATACAAGATTATGAGAAACTATTAATTCGTGTAAATTTTTAATGCTTTTAATTTTTTATATCATTATCGTTACTAAAATGGTTTGAAGAAATTAATGCAATACTTACTGAGAAAATCATTTTGGCCAGACAGGCAAGCCATGTAAAATTAGCGTGGCATTCAACGTGTTAAGTGCCACTGCCTGATATACATTTGCCCGGTACTCCCTACATCAATGTCTTTTTAAGGTCAAGTGCCACTGCCCAATATGCATTTAACCGGTATTCCGAACACTGATGCTTCTCCTAATCTATCCTCACCAGATATTAAAATATCAAATAAATATAAAAATATCTACGAAAAATTAAATCGAATATAACAAATATTTCGGACATTCACCAAAGCGACTATGTGATTGCTGACATTCACCGGGGAAAGGCGACATTCTCTTGATTTCGGTTATTCGCGGTAACACATACACTTATCTTCCAGTGGATTTTTTACAGCACTGCTTACAAATAACAACGATCTGTTGAAAGCACTTGCTAAGTCACTTACAAATCAGTCAGTGTTTTTGTGTGCATGGCATTCTGTAATCGTCATCCTTAATTATTTGTAGAAATTTGACTGAAAATTAAGTAAATAATATATGGTACAAATTGCCCTCGGAAATTAATATTTAAACCACAATCTAATAAATAACTTTCGATTTGTTATTCGAAACCTATTTGACTTCCGAAATAAAAACTAAAATGAGTGGAATAGCGATTCCTATAAGCTTCATCAGGAAATCAATCTGATTTTGATGGTTTGTATATCGTTTTCCTCGTTGGTACCTTTTTATAACTTGTTTATTGTGGGCTCTGTTACTATTTTATTCACTGCATTAAGGCATATTTAAACATATTTGGAATATAATAACATTTGAAATTTAAAAAAAGGGAAAAATATTAGCTTTTTTTAAAAAATTTAATTTGTTTAATAAAAATTTTAATTACATTTTGAAATTTTCAGTTTTGATTATTTTTCTATGAATTTTTTATTATATAACCTATATAATGTTTATTACTGATACAAATTTTACAGTTGTTCCTACTGCTACAAGTTTTACAATTGTTCTTACTGCTAACAGTTTTACAATTGTTCTTACTTCTACAAGTTTTACAACTGTTCTTACTGCTACAAGTTTTACAACTGTTCTTACTGCTACAAGTTTTACAACTGTTCTTACTGCTACAAGTTTTACAATTGTTCTTACTGCTACACGTTTTACAATTGTTCTTACTGCTACAAATTTTACAATTGTTCTTACTGCTACAAGTTTTGCAATTGTTCTTACTGCTACGAGTTTTGCAATTGTTCTTACTGCTACGAGTTTTGCAATTGTTCTTACTGCTACGAGTTTTGCAATTGTTCTTACTGCTACGAGTTTTGCAATTGTTCTTACTGCTACGAGTTTTGCAATTGTTCTTACTGCTACAAGTTTTGCAATTGTTCTTACTGCTACGAGTTTTGCAATTGTTCTTACTGCTACGAGTTTTGCAATTGTTCTTACTGCTACGAGTTTTGCAATTGTTCTTACTGCTACGAGTTTTGAAATTGTTGTTACTGCTACGAGTTTTGAAATTGTTCTTACTGCTACGAGTTTTGAAATTGTTCTTACTGCTACGAGTTTTGCAATTGTTCTTACTGCTACGAGTTTTGCAATTGTTCTTACTGCTACGAGTTTTGCAATTGTTCTTACTGCTACGAGTTTTGCAATTGTTCTTACTGCTACGAGTTTTGCAATTGTTCTTACTGCTACGAGTTTTGCAATTGTTCTTACTGCTACGAGTTTTGCAATTGTTCTTACTGCTACGAGTTTTGCAATTGTTCTTACTGCTACGAGTTTTGCAATTGTTCTTACTGCTACGAGTTTTGCAATTGTTCTTACTGCTACGAGTTTTGCAATTGTTCTTACTGCTACGAGTTTTGCAATTGTTCTTACTGCTACGAGTTTTGCAATTGTTCTTACTGCTACGAGTTTTGCAATTGTTCTTACTGCTAAGAGTTTTGCAATTGTTCTTACTGCTACGAGTTTTGCAATTGTTCTTACTGCTACCAGTTTTGCAATTGTTCTTACTGCTACCAGTTTTACAATTGTTCTTACTGCTACGAGTTTTGCAATTGTTCTTACTGCTACATGTTTTACACTTATTCTTACTGCTACAAGTTTTACAATTGTTCTTCCGGTTACAAGTTTTACTTACAATTTTTCTCACTGCTACAAGTTTTACAATTGTTCTTCCTGTTACAAGTTTTACTTACAATTTTTCTCACTGCTACAAGTTTTTCAATTTTTCTCACTGCTATAAGTTATGCTACAAAACTACTATCAAACTACAAAAATTAATTTGAAATAGGTATAAAAATTTTCAGAGTCGTGTATTTTCCTGCATGTCCCATTTTTAAATAAAAGAATACAATGACACATACTCGTATCAAGGAACGACCAAATGTTTAAGATATTCTATTTGGAATTCGATTTCAGTAGTGAATCTACAAAGAAAAAAAATTTCCACCTGGATTTAGTTTTCAATTTACTATCTCCAACCGATATAAAAGCACTTTTTCTGATTTTTCAAAGCTAAATACAGGAAATCGAAGAAAGAGGAGTGAAGCGACACATAAAAAAGAAATACCTTATTCCATTTCCCCACTTGCAAATGTTATTTTAAGAGATATAATAAAAAAAAAATCCTCCAAAGATGAGTAAAAGAATTTAGAGTATTTTATTTCTTTAAACATTTTGGATTGAATGTCTATAGATTTGAGATTAAAAGATTTAAAAATCTGCGCTTTAAATTCAGTTGCTATGAATTACTAGAATTACGGGAATTCACGCGTGAAAAAATTTAAGATTGAATGTATATCGACTAATATTTAGAATTAAATGTTTATAAATTTGGGTTTAAAAGTGTTCAATAATTTATTCTACAAATGAAATCCTGTTATGAATTATTAGAGATATGGGATTTATTCACGCACAAATTGTGAACTGAATGTTCACAGAATAATATTTTTGATCGAATGTATATAGAATAAGGCTTAAGAGTATTACAAAGTATGCAATTTAAATATAAATCCTATTGATATGTATATTTTATTCTTTATCCGTTGAAAAGAGGACCCGATTTAGGGTTTGCGACAACCAAAATCAACTCCGTAGCCTTGTAATTTTGAACTCAATCCAGCAGACAATGGAATTCTTGGATCAAACATTAGGTGAAACTAGCCTTCGTGGAGAACTTTTAGGTGGAACTAACTGGCATTTGCGTTACATGCAGAGGAAAAAACACAAAAACCTCTAATGGTTAGCCAGATGGCAAGGGGACTCTAACCAATGATTCCGTCTACACTGAGGATATTTTACGTCAGCACTGTGGTTGGTGCGAACCAAGTGAGGAATTCGTATCGACCAGCCAACGCTGGAATTCAAACTCGGCTCACCTAAATGGAAGGCGAACGCTCTATTCCCTGAGCTATTAAGGCTTTATTGCTATGTATAGTAGTTAAAAATACAAAAAAAAAATATTCTGTTGGGGGCGATTTTTTTAATAGATCTAATATATTTTTGTATCGCTTATTTCAAATCTGCAGTCTGTTGCACTTTCCAAACTCCAGTTTTCCCTCAAAATAACGTTTCTTGTCTATTTTTTTGTCGAAATATACAAATTTGTAAAAGTTATGTATAATAAGATATCACGTAAACACCGCGACAAACTTTTAGAAGAGTTAAGCATCATCATTAGGATTAAAATTGCAGAGAAACCTATACCCGGAAAGATGTCGTCATATGTGACTAGGGGTGCTTTCATATTATCAACTGTTTCCTAACGTCACGGACAACGACATTTCCGAGAATGGATTCTATGCAGTTTTAATCCTGAGGATGCGACCCCTGTTATATGTAGAACGTTTTTAAACATTTCGATAGAAAATAAAAGTTATAAAAATGACCTTTAAACAAATCTGTAGCGTTTAGGAGCAAAACCCATTTCAGATTTGAAACAAACCCAAATTGCGCAATATCAAGTATTTGCATAAATGCAACAAAAAAAAATTGCCTATGGTAAATTTAAGTTTTAGATTTTATCAATCTAAGAATTTAAAATTTAAAGAAAAATTATTTACAAGTGAATAATTTAGATTTTTTTAATGAACAGAAACACAGAAAATGCCACCAGTGTTTAATGCTGTATTTTATAAATATAACTTATTAAAATGCTAAATATAAAATTTTTCAATTATTTTTATCTAAATTAATACAAAGTAAAGTGAAAAATATAAAAAGTATGTTTAATAAAAATTTTGCGTCAAATGGTTAACAGGCATCTTATCTCCCGATTAAACTCAATCACTAAAAGGGTGGAGATGGATGAATAAAATGCTAAATATACTTTCAGATATCTTTTTATTAAATTTCCACAAATAGATCAGTTTGGCCGAAAAAACAGAAAAAAATCGGTTATTTTTTCTCAATGGGGAAAAATCAGGAAAAAATCGAAGACAGATAAAATGAATTCATTTGAGTTAGTTCAATATGTGTTTTCCAAAAAAGTTTATCTCGTTTCTACTCTTATTTCAGAAAATTATTTAGTTTCAACTCTAATAGCAAGTATGAGTATAATACTACATAAAAAGTATGAAAAATATGTTTCATAAAAATTCCGCGTCAAAGGGTTAGTGGATTTAAAAATAAAAAAAATCACAACTCGCATTAAGTCTAAACACAGATAATTTTCCAGTTCCTTTTCAAAGTTTAATCAAGGCAAGATAATACAAGAAATTTAGAAATTCTCCAAAACTTTTTTTAAAAAAAATATTTTCAGTTCTTAACTGCTTTAATTTAGTAAGTAAAAACTCCATAGCACAGGTAATTTTCGTTTACTAGAGCGTAAAAACCTTCTTCGGATAATGAAAGTTCTTAAATCCATTGAGCAAGAGAGCGGCAAGAACTCAACCCCAGCCTTTTACATTGTTTGGCGAGAGATGAAACTTTCATGTAAGCGTAACGGGTTTTCCTCGCCCAAAAGCTCCCCAAAAAAACAAAACTTAAATGCAGATTTTTAAAGTGGATTCACTTTAAAACAAGTATTTGATCAAGGAAAATAAAAAAGCAAGAAAAAAAAAGGTAAGTAAAGATAAGGAAACAGCAACTATTTTTGGAGAATCCGTAAAGTCCTTATCTGGCATTAGGGAAGAATTTTTCATCAGGTAGAAATCATGTCATCCTTAAATATTAAGGTGTAAGTCCTTTATTTTCTCTGGTCCGAAAGTGTTAGCGGCTTACGAGGGCTGAAGCTTGGAATAGGAATCATCTTAAGATAAGAAAGGGACCGTATACTTATCATAAAAAGTAAAATTATGATTCAAAGTAATTCTGTTTTTCTATATATATATATACTAGCTGTACCCTGCGTGCGTTGCAACGCTTTCAGTTTGAATTTTAATTTTGCATTTAAGTGTGTAAATGAGATTTGCGATTATGATTTGAAATGATAATTTTATTTAATGGTGAAATAAACCAGTGATAGTCTCAACAGTTAATTCTCTAGGATATCGTTAGTGAATTTTCAAACAGACATGTATGGTGATGCACGCGGACCATGAAACATATTTTTGCTGATGATCTGAAAAAAGTTTGAATCAATGGCGACATCAGGTATTTCTGTTGATACGAGCTGGCCAATTTGTCATGGTGTGATTTTTTCAATAAGCCAAATCATGTGGCAATTCTCTTTCTTTCTTTTTTTCTTTTTTTCTTCTTTTTTTTGCCATTACATAAAATACATCAAACACCGTGTCTCTCCAAAAACATGACGCTTTGCAATAAAACCAAGTATAGAGCTTAATACTTGTTTTAACTCACGTGCGGTAATGCATCATGAAGATCTGATGATGTTTGCCTAGGTTACTAAAGATCTTTAATTTTAGCTCAAGCAGGATTGCATGTGAATGTAATAAATAACTCTGGCTGCCCATATGCGCACCGATACTTATAGCACCGAATGAAGTCATTTGGAAACACGAATGTACCGACATTTTTTCGCCAAGAAAAGTTTCGATTATCTTGCTTGGCCAACACCTCCTAAAAAGAGTAGGCCTCAGCACGGGTTACCAAAAATATCCTTTAGTAGTCCAAACGTAATGACATATTTCGTATTTTCAACCACTGCGCAGCTTAGTACCCCGAACGTAGAGACATCTTTCTTATTTTTCAACAAATGCGCAGTTAACTTCGTCATATCGGACTACGAAATTTATCCGTGCTGAGGCCTTCCTTCTTCTAGGAGGTGTTGGCTTGACCCGATAACAACGTTGATAATAGCTCGGCAGGCGACGTTAAATCGGGTAGTTTCACTTTGCCTCCAGAAGAGCAAATTCCAGCTGTTTCATTCTTAAATTTTAGAGCACTACAAAACATACATAATTGATCCATTTTTCCGATGATGACGCTTAGGTGAAGACTATAGTTGGTTGTCGGTTCATAGTGAAATGTACTGAGATTCAAATCAGAGTATTGGCAGCGAAGTGCGTTCTTGATTGATTTTCCTTCCTGCATCCCGTTGCTCTGATGTTTCCGACGAACGGGCTTGGGTAGCGCTTAGTTGATTTGTTAACAGTCTTCTTTCCCGTTGCTCTGATGTTTCCGACGAACGGGCTTGGGTAGCGCTTAGTTGATTTGTTAACAGTCTTCTTTCCCGTTGCTCTGATGTTTCCGACGAACGGGCTTGGGTAGCGCGTAGTTGATTTGTTAACAGTCTTCTTTCCCGTTGCTCTGATGTTTCCGACGAACGGGCTTGAGTAGCGCGTAGTTGATTTGTTAACAGTCTTCTTTCCCGTTGCTCTGATGTTTCCAACGAACGGGCTTGAGTAGTGCGTAGTTGATTTGTTAACAGTTTTCTTTCCTGTTGCTCAGACGTTTTCAAGGAACGGGCTAAAGCATTGTGTTCTCGATTAGTTTCAAGTCTTTTTTTCCCGTTGCTCCAATATTTCTGAAACACGGGTAGTTCTCTTTTTGCTTGCTTGAGATGTTGATTGACTAAGAGCGATTCGTTTAGGCGGCATATTTTTGCAAATATTCTCTCTCAAATAAAAAGAAATGTAAAAGTTGACAGTGGCCGCAAATTTGCTAAATCTAAAATTCACATATTTATTTTCAGTAATAAAAAAAGCAATAAAAATGAAATAATTTAAATAAAAAATATAATAATGATAAAATTTAAAACAAAAATCTATTTTTTAAATGAAAGAAATAAAATGATTGGGAATTCGAAAACTTTGTAATAATAAACATTCTAATAGTTTTCAAATGACAACTGTCAGCAATGAAACCTTCAAAAACTATATTTAATTGTGCTAACCTAAAATTGCATAATAGATATAAATAATTATTGAAAACGTGCAATTTGAATGAAATTTGCTTTCACTTTTATTTTTATTAAGCAGTTTTCACAGTACTAAATCCGTGATACCACCAATAATTACGAAATCTATTCTCGTTGATTTTACGTGCTTGTGCTCACCTGACATAAAGAAACTTGCGCGAATTATAATTAAATATTAAAGTATATGTAATTTACTTTTCTAAAAGAATAGAGCTATAAGATAGAAAAGATCACTGTTGTTATCTTCAAGATATTTGAAAATTGAATCGCTTATAGCAAAATTTAAAACAATGGCTAACTTTTAACCAATCAGAAAATTCCATTTCGATTTTCGCTGATATCGCTGGAACGGTTTGTCGCAGAATGTTCTAATGTCGACATAAACCTTCCTCGTGCTTTGAACTATCTGTATGCCAAGTTTCACAGCTTTCTGTCGGATGGTTTAGGAGTCTATAGGTGACAGACAGACACACATTCACTTTTATATATATATATATATATATATATATATATATATATATATATATATATATATATATATATATATATATATATATATATATATATATATATATATAATTTCCTTGATTTCGGAATTGGCCGGGCAGATCGCGAAGTGGCCAAGGATGGCTGGCCAAAGTCCGAAACAATTGAAATGATCAGTGAATATTTTACTTTGGCGGCCTTCTATAATTATATAAATAATTCTTATAAATCTTCTAATTTAAAAATATAAAAAATAGAAGTTTTTAAATTGTCTATTAAATAATCATTAATTTAATGATCATTATTAAATTGTTTATTTAATTGTCTAGTCATACATACACCAAAGGTCTATTTATACTAGGTCTAGTTTAGTGCCACTGCCCGGTATACATTTGCCCGGTATACCCTAGACTGATGCTTTTTAAGGTCAAGTGCCCCTGCCCGGTATACATTTGCCCGGTATAATGATTTTTTCTTCCAACTTTGGCTGATCTTCCCACGCCAATTCGCGATTTGGGCTGCCAATTCCCGAAATCAAGAACAATTTCGGACTTTGGCCAGCCATCCTCGGCCATTTCGCTATCTGGCCGGCCAATTCCCAAAATCAAGAAAAATTTCGGACTTTGGCCAGCTAATTTACAGCGTTCTTGGCCAATTCCGGCCGGCCAGATCGCGAATTTGCAAACTTCGGACTTTGGTCGTAACATATATATTATAAATGAAAAGGCCTTTTCATTTGGAAAATCAATATTTCACAAAAACACAGAAATTTTGCTTTCAAAATATACAATTATTGTAGCTTAATGTAGGAACATTTTTTTTTAATATGTTAATCATAACAAAATAGGTGATTACCTAGATTTTAAAAATAATAATCTTAATTTAAAATCTTTGGAGCCCAGATTATGTGAGGCAAGAAACAAATGAGAAGTAATTAGGTATAACCATGAAAAAAGGTCAACAGCTTCGACTATTCCGACTAAAAATCTGATTCTATTCAGAAATAACTGTAATCTTCACGGAAGAGCTGGTTTTTACTCAAAATAACACACAAGAAAAGTGAAATGTGACGCAGGTCATCGTATACCAATTTTACTCGTTAACGATACTCGTAACAGTTGAAATAGGGAACGGTTTTCATAGCTCTCTATTCAGTTATCTTTATTTCTGGCTGTATGTTATCTTTATCGCTCTTTTCTTGTGGTTAGTTTGATTGGCAATTTCTCGAGTGAGAATTTTTTTATATTTTATAACCGTCGTTGAACAGCCGCCTCAATTTTTTGGGCTTACGTCTACTAATGTTCAACTCGTAGCCTTGTACTTTTGTATCCAGTCCAGAAGACAGAGGAACTCATGGACCAAGTATTGAGAGAAATTTGCCTTAGTGGAGGACTTTTTGATGGAGCTAACCCGCATTTGCGTCACAAGGAAAAGATCAGGTGAACCTCCCATGGTTAGCTTGACGGCAAAAAGACTCTTAACAATGATCCGTTTATCACTGAGGATATTTCACGTCAGCACTGTGGTGGGTGCAAGCCGGATGCGGATTCGTATCGACTAGCCATCGCTGGGATTCGAACCCGGTTCTCCTCATTAGAAGGCGGATGCTTTATCCCCTGAGCCATCTCGGCTCTTGAGAGAGAGATTTTTAAACAGAAACAGAAAGAAAGAAATAAGGATTTTATGAGGGAAAAATAAGCTTTCTGCAAAATTGGTAAAACTGTCAATATGGGCCAGGTAGCCTGGTTGGTTGGACGTTGGACTCGTGTTCGCGAGATCATGAGTTCGAATTTTGACATCCGAAGAATCCCCGTGTATTAAATGGTGGCTGAATTTTTATAATACGATTCTAGACGATTCTCGCGTAACTCTGTTAATATTAGTCCTACCGCTTTGTGACTCAAAGTATCCAGAGCAATCATTTTGTCACCAAAATGATCGCCAAGTTGAGCTATGTCACCAAGATTAACGCCAAGAATGCAAAAATTTCGCCAAACCAAAATACATTAAACTTTGTTTGTTCTCTAAATTACGTTAGAATTCCTCGACTTTCTTACAAATTTTCTAATTAAACTGTTTATTTAGGGTCCGCTTGAAATATTTAGCCTCGTTGCAAAAGAATTTTAACAAAACTGTAAAAATATTTACAAATTTGTAACCTTATGCTGTTTGTGTTTTATAAAGGTAGTCATGTAATAGTTGCTACAAAAAAACATTTGCGATGCGTATCGAAATTGTTCAGACGTTCGTTAATGCCAATAGTTGTTTTCTAAGTTAAATTCTGATAATTTTGATATTTTCGACAGGATCAACCTTTAAAATGAAAAGTAATGAATTTGGGATTGGAGGCGTATTACCCCATCCGCCATATTTACTCGATATTATGCTATCGGATTTCCATTTATTCAGCTCACTACAACATTTTCAGAGAAGCAAAAAACGTTAAAACTTGGATGATTTCCAAAATGCCAGCTTCATGTATTTTGTAATGTCTAGGTAAGTCAAAAATTAATAAATTTTTGCTGATTTGATTTTGAGAAATTATTTAATTGATGGCATAAGTTTGTTGATATTAAAGAGCATCGCAAGCATTGACTAAAAATAAAAACTCGTTGAAAACTAATGCGTTTGAATTTAATTAAGAAAAAAAAAAGATATTATTTTCCTGGTCTTGATAAAATATGAACCTTAACAAACATTTATTATTTTTCATTATTTACTTCATTATTGGTCGAAAATTTTGTGATTTGTAAGATAGAGAAACTTTTACATCATTAGAAACTACATTAAATTAAATGACAAAATACGAGATTTGAACGAGTGGAAGTACTGTGCATCGAAATTTCCAAAAGATCGTATTTTTAAATTTTTATTTAGCGAAATCTTTTTGACCGTTTATGTTCAAATTTTGTAGTTTTAATTTAAAAATATATATTTTAAGAAAACAAAAAGTAACTTGCGCATCTCTCATTTTACAAATACTTCATACATTATTGAATTCAATAATAAAATGTAATAAATCATTATAAATCAAAGTTTTTTACATGAAATTATATTAACTTAAATAGTTCTCTCTCTCTCTCTATATATATATATATATTATTTATTTATTAATTATTAGAGTGAAAACAGCTATAAAAGTCGACACGAAATCGTAGTGCTTGTGGCGTAACTACCACTATTAAAATTAAACATCAATTCACTGGTATATGAGACATGCTAACTTGAGTCAATCACGAGGTACATTTTGATAAATGAAAGTTGGCATGGTCAATGTGACCTCCGGACGTGATTTGAACACGCAGTAACGCCCACTTCGCAATAACTGGACAGTAACGCCTACTTCGATGGATCCATATTGAACAGTTTACTTTTTACTTGTGACTGCGACATTATCCACCTCCTCACGCTGTTGCTACTCAGTCTCGTCTCGATTAAACATAACGTCTGCCTGCATACACTCGACTGCTAATGACAACACAGGAGCGACTACTTCTGTGAAGTAAATACACCTCTCACATTCAGCACTCAAAAACCCGGGGATCTTAATTCCAGCTCTCCCGGTCTTTCACATGTACAGCAAATAGTGGTATTCGTTCATCGAATTCTATCCCTGATAAAATTCTGGTGGGGGAGTATTGTGGCGTAACTACCACTACTAAAATTAAACATCAATTCACTGATATATAAGACATGCTAACTTGAGTCAATCACGAGGTACCTTTTGATAGATGAAGGTTGGCATAGTCGATAACTCCGCCCCCACATGCTCTTCAAAAAAGTTAGGGAAAATCTTGCAAAGTAAATCCGAAAAATGTTTCATTTTAGGGAATAAGGGAAAAATGAGTAATTGTTATTGGTCTGTTAAAAGGGTCCAGGGAAAAAGTCTATCTTACGAATTATTTAGAGGGATAATCACCAGAATGATATTTAATGCATACTTGAATTAAAACAAGATTAAAAGACAGGATGTGGATTTTAAAAACATTACATCCTCAAAAAAAAAAAAAAAAATCTTTCAACATTGAACCATAAAACAATGCAAATTTTCTGTCGAAACTCACTCACTATAAAAACTGAGTAAATATAATAAAAAGTTCCCCTCTGTTTTAAATGACAAATTAATTAAAGAAGTACTAATATCTATAAAATGTTTTACTAATTTCAAAATTTTCAACAGTACTTTTTTATATTTATCATTTTTGTGCCTTTGCAATCAGTTTATACATTGAAGAGAGTTTAATTACTTTAAACTTTCCATACCTTAAGTTAGTTATAGTAATTTGAGTAATAATCCTTTTCCGAAATTATTTCTCAAATTGTGAAGCAAATGAAGCTTAAGATGCTGTTAATTAATTTTAATTATTAGTTAATAGCGTGTAAACTATAATAATTAAATAATGATAGTAACAATTTCTTCAGAGGCAGTGCAAATTTACTTTTCATAGTTTTGAATTGCCAATTTGGATTTGTTAACCAATTAAGGAAGAGAAAAAACAAAGTCTTTTGAAGCACTTATTTCGAAAGGTGTATTGCCGCGGTTAAATTCGAAGAATGTTTTATACAAATTGTTTAATTAATTACCTTAAAGAGAAGAAATTTTTTTTTTTTACATTGATATGTACGAAATATTAAACATATATTTCAAAATCCACTCAAAGAATTTTCTTTTTATTCGAGTTCGAATCATATTATTCATAATTATATTAATTATATATTAACAGTTAATGAAAATTAAGTAAGAATATTTACAATAATTGTAAAATATATGAGATATAATATATTGAATTTGAAGCATGTCCGCAATTTAATTCGCTTATATATAATTGTATTTACTAAAACTACTATTTTATTTGCTTAAACTTTCTTAGTAGAAATCGGGCATTATTTCTGTGTTTTAAATTTGTAATAATCTTGTTGCATAAACAAATGCTTAATATATAGTAATGAGAACATTTTTAGAGTTAACAAAATAATAGAGCTTGTTTTACCATGTGACAACAATTGATTACCCACTTCAATAAACAATTATTATTATGTATAAAAGATATGAAGCATATACATTTCTTGGGAGATTATTTAAGAAATAGTACGCTTCCGCTGCTTAGGTAATAAGGGAAATTTTATAGCGATATGGACCAAAAAAATAATGCTATTTTTTTATAATAATTATAATTTTATTATAAATGTTATCATAAATTTAGAAAAAAATAATAAGTCTTATTTATTGCGCATAAGCTGCAAGTACAAAGTAACCCTAAAATAAGTTAAAAATACAAAGAAAACAAAAAAATATTTTATTAGGAAAGAAGAAAATTTATTATTAAATAAATTGTTTTTAAAAATTTAAAAAAAAATATTTTAAGAAAAAATCAAAAATCCGGCAAACAAAAAAGGAAAAAATATAACCTTGCGTTCAGCTCACGCGATTATATTCGCAAAGAAAGTGCTTTTTAATATTATATTAATATAGCTTAAGCAAAATTTATCAATACAATTGTGTGAGTATATTATTGTATGCACTTGATATATTTTGCCTCGGCTATATAAATATACTTTTTTGCGAATATAATCATTTGAGCTGACGACAAAATTATCCTTTTCCTTGTTTTTTTCCGGCTTTTTTTTACATTTTTAACATTATTTTTAAAAACAATTTATCTAAAGATAAATTTCCTTTTTCTTTTTAAAATATATTCTTTCTTTTCTTTAAATATATGTGCATATATATATATACAGGGTGTTCCAAAATTATCTTTACAATACCTGGCTTGAAATTGATTACAGACTGGAAGTGCTTAGGGCCACCAATGGTGCGCATGTTGAAGTGTACTAAACAAAACTTTATTAGTTGCAGTAATACATGCAAAAGACAGAATATAAATATCTTATTTATTTTCGAAGTTATGAATTTTTGAAGTTGTAAAGAGAATTTTGGAACACCCTGTATTATAACAACGCAAAATTTTGTGCATAATTTTAAAATATTTAATTTATTACAAATTTTACTACACATGTTAGATTAAGTTTAATTTTTACTGCACAAATCTTTGTCTGAGGTCCTTGAAATCGCAGACAAATTTGAACTTCAGAAGAGAGAGCTGCAGATTGACTCTGCAGATTTTTCTTACCAGGGATATGTATGCTAATGGGGGTTTTAACATATTACGCATAATTTTATTACGTTAAGCAATAATATATAGTTTAAATAAAGAATACGTTCATTGAGGTACTTCTTTTTTTTGTCGGTGTCTAAAAAAAAGAAAAGCTGAGTCGAACTATTACATTTTTCTCAATAAAAAAAAGCATATAAAATACTGCGAGCCTCGTAATTTATTGATAAGAAACTTGAGATTGAAGTCGTGAAAAATTTATACACCCTTCTCGAAAAATAAAATTACTTCAGCAAGTTAAAGAAAGAAATTCCCTTCATTTTTTGACGTCGTAATATTTGGTTATTTAAGATGATAAGCCAAAGCCTTAAAAACTGATCTAAACGTTGAGAAGGCTATCCCGGTTTATTACCTTATTTTCTGAAACGTTGCTCCAAGTTGAGCGTTCGTCATCTATAAAAATGATAGGTTTCCCCCAAACCTTATTGTTAGTTGATAAATCATTCTTCTATAAAAGCTCGAAAAAGACTCATTATAAAGGATTTTATCCCATACCTTAAATCGAACACTTCTTAAAATAAGTAGTTTTTTTCTTTGCTGAAAATAATGTATGGGCGTATTTTAACTTTTTTTTTCTCTCATAAAGAATGTTTTATTTTAGATATACATTCGTGCGCAAGTTAGAGTTGTATTACAAATTTTATGGATGATTATTTGAATTAAATTTCCCATTTGTGGAAGTTTTAAGAGTTGAGAATATTGAAGTTGTTAAAAGTTAAGTGAAGTAGGTAAACATAGGGTCCAAAAAAAATCCTTATGTTCACCAAAACCCTTTTGTTAGATTTAGTTTATAATTTGTTAGGTTTAGTTTATAATTTTGATATGTTTGGTACATAATTAGTTAGTAACTGTTTCATTTAGATATAAACGTGATTTTGCAATAATTTACTTTCACATTGCTTTAAAATCATATGATTCGGTTCTGAATGTCCAACTTATACTTTTTGTTTTTTCAAAAATCCTAAATTTAGTTCAATTCTTTAAAAAAAAAACCATTTAAATCTGTAATTTACAAGATCTTCATTGTGAGATGAATTATTTTAATTTATATACAAAACTAACAATTTGATTCTATAAAGTTTACCAAAAATCTTCTCTTTTTTTGTAAGGTTTACAAAATGGTTTACAAAAAGTCTTACAAAAAGGTTACATATGGTTTAGTTTATGATAAAGTTTAGTTTATAGTAAGATTTAGTTTATAATTTTATTAGGGTAGGTATATAATTAGTTAGTACCTATTTTATTTAGCTATAAACATACTTTTGCAATAATTTATTTTCAGCTTGCTATGAAATTAAACAAGTCGGTTCAGATTGTCATATTTAAACTTCTTGGTTTTTTCGAAAATCCTAAACTTAGTTCATAACCTTTACAAAAAAAAACCCCATTTAAATCTGTATTTTACAAGATTTTCATTTTGAGATGAATTATTTAAATTTCTATACAAAAAATTCTCAAAATTTAATTCTCTGCAACTTTTTAGTATTATTTAGAGTTTATTGTAAATACATAAATAAATAAAAATACCCAGACGATTATTTTTAAAATGTTGAAATTACGAAATAAAAATTTGATATACTTGTTACTTCTTATACTTTTCTTAAATTGCCCACAGTAACAGAATTAAATATTTGAAAAAAATATTTAGGAAATTAAAACCTCAAAAAAAAATGATAATATGAGAAACTGTTGCTTTAAAATCAATTTAATCGCTAAACGAATTAAGCTTGTATTAAACATGCCCAGGAGGATTTATCTGTAAAATTAAATTTGATTGAAATTTCATTAAAATTAAAACTTTCATTTTTATGAGCCCACAGAACTAAGCATATTCCCAAATCCACAGTAAGTTTGGGCGAAAAAAAGTGTTTTATCATACACAATTTAACTACATTTATATGAGGTATAATGTGTATACTTTTTGTTGAAAATAAGAAATCTTTTTTTTTCTTTAAATTTAATTTCAAGAAAGAAAAGTTTTGATTTAATTCCCTTTTAAACACCTTTTTTTCACTGTTCTTTTTTATTTTATGGATTCTATTGCAATTAAAACGCAACAAAAAACTAAATATTTTGTTGTTTTATGTTGCAGTTGTCACTCCAGTTGAAAAACGATATTAATCGTTGTTGTGTTATAGAGGTGGAATATGAGTAGAGCACGCGTATTAAGTTATTTTTGTCTTCAGAATGAAACCATGTGACTGGAGGGCAAATGGAGAGAGACATTTTCTACCTTTTCTTTCTCCTTGTTATTTCAATGGATGAAGTTGTCAACGATGATGGAATTTCAAATTCAAAAATCTTAAAATATGCTAGTTTTCTTTACTGCATTTGCTTGTACAGAAAAATTTATTAAAAAAAAAACCTTGTTAATTTTTATACGTAATTTAAATTTATCAATTTTTGAAATTATAATTATTTTAACAACTAAATCAATGAACTTTTATCACTTTCTACTTTTCCTTGAAACATCATATGAATCCCAAATATTTCATTTTATTCTTTCTAAAATTCAAATTTGTGCTTTAAAAACTTTCTACCAAGTGAATATATGAACGAATAAAAACGCAACCATAATACAAAAATTACATAAATTATTCATCATTAACTCACCATTTTAAAAATTTTAATGCTACACTGTAGTAAGTGAAATTTTGGAAACATTGTTTTTTTTCCTTTCTCGTATATTTATATTGTTTTTTTTTTTTTTCATTTTCTATGATCCAAGAATAAATTCTTGATTAAAATTCAAGAGTAAATTCTTCAATATTTCTTTAATATCTCCTGCTTGCTTTGTATTAATTTAGTTAATTAAATACAATTGCTCAGAGTAAGGGATTATAAAAGATTATTACTAATCTAATTTATATTCTCCTGAGGCCTTAACTCTAAATAATAGCAAAAAATTCTATTTTTACATAGAAATATTGAGCTTAAAAAAAGTGAACTCATAGATGCCGTTAAATATTATTTTAAAAAAAAAAATCAAATAATTAAATTTAATAACTTTCTTTAATCATTTTTTATCTTTACATAAAATTATAAATTTTAAAATTTTGAATTTTTCTCATATTCTACAGTATTTTTATCGACTTTTCCGTTTTGTCATGAAACAAAATGTACTGGGTACCGCTTCGCGTCTATTTTTTTTGGTGAAAGCTTGTTAGTTTACAATACTGTCTATTAGGCTAATCATCCTGATAACTACCAAATATCTAAAGTAATATTTTTTTCTTATCATTATTCCATAAAGGATGAATGGAGAAAATTTGAGACTCTCATGCAAAAATGCATTGTTTTGTTTCATGATATCTTTCATTAGCCTAATTATCCCGATAATAAGAAAATATCGAAGAGATACTTTTATTTAATTTTACTTTCGATGAGATAAAAAGTGCATGGTTCAATTTTGATACTTCTCTTCCCGGTAAAAGCGTGTTAAAACATTATCGTCAATTCTTTTTTTTTTGTTTTTGTTCTATTAATTTCGTACATACAGCATGAACCAAAATTGCGACTGCAAGCTCCGTAAAAACTTGGCATTTAGTATTACTGTCAATTAGACTAACTATCCTGTTAATTACAAAATATCCAAATAGAGCCAGGGTTGCTCATGGGATGGAGCACTCGCTTCCCAATAATGTGATCTGGGTTCGATCCCAGTGATGACTGGCTGACGCGCACCTGTGTCGCACAGATCAAAGTGGTGACGTAAAAACAAAGAACCTCAGTGATAGACGGATCATTGGTTAGAGTCTCCTTGCTAACCGTGGGAGGTTTTTGTGGTTTTTCTCTTCATGTGACTCGAATGCGGGTTAGTTCCATCAAAAAGTCCGCTACGAAGGCAAATTTCTCCCAATACCTGATATAGAAGTTCCCTTGTCTTCTGATTTAGGCTCAAAATTACAGTTGAACTTTGGTAGTCGCAAACTCAGAATCGGGTCGGCTTTTCTACTCCTATTATAAAAAATAAGAACTATCCAAATGGGCCCATGGTGGCTCAGGAGATAGAGCGTTCGTCTCCAGTGAGGCGGCCCAGGTTCACATCCCAGCGATGGTTGGTCGATATGAGTTCTACTTCCAGCTAACAGCAACCACAGTGCTGGCGTAAAATATCCTCAGAGGTAGAGGCTTTATGGGTTATAATCCTCTTGCCAACGGGCTAACCGTGGGTGGGTTTCTTGGTTTTTCTCTCCATGCAACGCAAATATAGTTATTTCAATTGAAAAGTCCTGTACGCAGGCTAGTTTGTCCTAACGTTTGATCTAAGAGTTTCCCTGTCTTCTTGATTGGATTCAAAATTACAAAGCTATGGAGTTGAATATTGATAGATGTAAACGCAAAATTGGGTCGGCTTTTAAACGTAGGATGTAAGGAAAAGTAAGATATCAAAATTAAGCTTTTTATAGTTTTTCTATTTATCTCATAAAAAACTAATTGTCCAAATTTGAGGTTTCTGTCTTGGTTAAAAAGTGTTGTCTACCATTACTGTCAATTGCGCTGACTACCCTTAATTTTACCGATAATTATAAAATACCGAAAAGAAGTTTTTTTTTTTTTAGATTATATTCGATTCTCATTAAAACTGACTCAATTACCATAATGCCAGTAATGACTGTTATCAAAGTAAAGCATCATTGATGTTAATAATAGTACGACGACTTTATACAATTCCCCATAATGACAATATAAGTACATTTTTCCATTAATTTTGCTATTGAGTGCAAATCGTATTTCTGTATTTCATTAGTACCTAGTGCCAAAATTATTAAAAATACCATTGATGTCTATAATAGTTTGCCAATTTTTTACATTCTTCTCTACCATTCTCAATTAATTTTGCTTTTTAGTACATAGCTTGTTTTTTTTCTTCAATCAGTAACTTTTACCAAAATTAATTATGCATCATTGGCCTCAATAACAATTTTGGTCATTTTTTTTATGTTTCTTCTCTACGAATTAGTACCATTTCTCAATTAATTTTGCTTTTTAGTACATAGCTTGTTTTTTTTTCTTCAATCAGTAACTTTTACCAAAATTAATTATGCATCATTGGCGTCTATAACAATTTTGGTCATTTTTTTATGTTTCTTCTCTACGAATTAGTACCATTTCTCCATTAATTTTGCTTTTTAGTACATAGCTTGTTTTTTTTTTCTTCAATCAGTAACTTTTACCAAAATTAATTATGCATCATTGGCGTCTATAACAATTTTGGTCATTTTTTTATGTTTCTTCTCTACGAATCAGTACCATTTCTCCATTAATTTTTCTTTTTAGTAGATAGCTTGTTTTTTTTCTTCAATCAGTAACTTTTACCAAAATTAATTATGCATCATTGGCGTCAATAGAAATTTTGGTCATTTTTTTATGTTTCTTTTCTACGAATTAGTACCATTTCTCAATTAATTTTGCTTTTTAGTACATAGCTTGTTTTTTTTTCTTCAATCAGTAACTTTTATCAAAATTAATTATGCATCATTGGCGTCTATAACAATTTTGGTCATTTTTTTATGTTTTTTCTCTACGAATTAGTACCATTTCTCAATTAATTTTGCTTTTTAGTACATAGCTTGTTTTTTTTCTTCAATCAGTAACTTTTACCAAAATTAATTATGCATCATTGGCGTCTATAACAATTTTGGTCATTTTTTCATGTTTCTTCTCTACGAATTAGTACCATTTCTCCATTAATTTTGCTTTTTAGTACATAGCTTGTTTTTTTTTCTTCAATCAGTAACTTTTACCAAAATTAATTATGCATCATTGGCGTCTATAACAATTTTGGTCATTCTTTTATGTTTCTTCTCTACGAATTAGTACCATTTCTCAATTTTGCTTTTTAGTACATAGCTTGTTTTTTTTTCTTCAATCAGTAACTTTTACCAAAATTAATTATGCATCATTGGCGTCTATAACAATTTTGGTCATTTTTTCATGTTTCTTCTCTACGAATTAGTACCATTTCTCCATTAATTTTGCTTTTTAGTACTTAGCTTGTTTTTTTTTCTTCAATCAGTAACTTTTACCAAAATTAATTATGCATCATTGGCGTCAATAACAATTTTTTTTTCTCTTCTCTACGAATTAGTACTATTTTTCAATAAATTCTGCTTTTTAGTACGTAGCTTTTTTTTTTCTTCAATCAGTAACTTTTACCAAAATTAAGTATGCATCATTGGCGTCAATAACAATTTTTGCGTTTTTTTTAATGTTTCTTCGAATTAGTACCATTTCTCAATTAACTTTCTTTTTTATATTTTAATATACAGCTTTTTTTTCTTGTTTGCAATTGTACTGGTCATTCGTAAACAAATTTTTGTTACTTGTCATATTTTGTTTACAACTGTATTGTCATTTCGCTTCATGTTGAATGTATTATTTTTATCGCCAACCTGCAATCCGGTATGTGGGTAAAATCCTAGTATACGTTACGCGATTTTGAAAAATGGCGCGTACGCCGAAATAACGCTTTGACATTTGTCACCTAACTGTTACCAAAGCCGAAATGTCGCTTTCACGATTGTCGCCAAAAAATAGAGTCGACCTAAAATGGAAAATCGTAACCTGAAAATGGAAAACACATAAACTTACCATGAAAAAAAAAGCAATGACCTACCGAAAATTGCCAAATCTACACTTACAAATTAAACAAACTATCGCCTCCTGAACATCGCCAGTCTCGCCAAATGCATCGTGTAACGTATACTAAGGAATTCTTTAGGTTATTATATAAATCATTGTAAACAGCAGGTAAAAAAATTTCTAGAAGAATTTTAGGTTTTTTCATTGTAATTAAAAACTGCAGAAGCTAAATCCAGTTATGTTTTAATCCAATTATGTAAAATCGCTTTGTTAAAGGCATACAGAATTTTTTTTTTAAATATTATTTTTAACTATAAAATTGAACTAAACATCGTCCAAATCGGTTTTTCAAAGCTCTTTCGCCGAGGAAAATAAAAAAAAACCTCACTTGAAGCAAAGCTGCAATTCTAAACTGTATATGCCATATTGCTATATGGCATATACAGTGCTATATGGTACTAAGAATTATCGGAGCAATTAGGACAAATGACTAAAATATTTTAAAAGTTATTAAACTTTTATAAAAATTGCCAATTTGTCGACATTTTTCCACCTAGCTGGAAGTTATCAAAATCAATTCTGGTATTTCCATTTTTTTGCAAATTTTTATGCGCCGAGATAATACAGCATTGGTGTAAAGTTTTCAAACATTAAAAAATTAGACCATCCATACTTTTCATTTTCTCAAAGTTGCGGCTTTTCTCTATATTAACGTTTCGTGCCATTTTCAGAACAAACATAGAGGGCGTTGGCTGAAGATAGGTGAAACTTGACCTAACATCAGTCATGCACATTAGTTGTGGAAATATTATTCACAAAAAAGCATCACTTCATGCTACTACAGAACCTTCGAAAAACCGCTTAAAGTGATTATAATAGTACTAGAGGTCTAAGCCTCCTGTTTGCTAACGCTCATCAACCCCGATGATTGCTTCGCAATAATTGTTTTTTCTTGGCACAAAACTGAAATTATTCAACAAACATATATGTACTAAAAAAAAAAACACTTGTGCCACCACAGTCCACATCCAAATATTTTCCTTATAATAATACTAAGATCTATTAGTGGAACATAAATTATTTTTTGAAATATAACTATATATATATATATATATATATATTATATATATATATTATATATACATATATATTATATATATATATATATATATATATATATATATATATATATATATATATATATATATATATATATATATATATATATATATATATATATATATATATATATATATAACATCCATAATTAAAAGCATATTATTATAACAAATTTGGTAATTTCGCAACTGTAATTTAATATTTTTGCTTAACAAACGAATCTATATATTTTAAATACAATATTGGCACTCATCCCTTTGAGCATGAAGTTAAGAGCTAAGTTCTAAATCATGAAACGAATCTCTTTAACTGTATTTCATATTAGTATATTGATGTAATTTTCGAAAAAAAATTTTGGTAAAAATATACTTGAGGGTGCCCCTTGGTGACTTATGTTTGGCGCCATTCCTGCTTGCGCGGAGCACCGTGGTAACAGGATTGGCGGCCAAAACCAATATTTCAATAAAACATTGGAAAATTTCAACAAAACATTATAACATTGTAATGAACCCAATATAAGCAAAATTAATTAACCCAATAAATGAATATTGAATCGAAACAAAAATTAATGGAGTAAGCTCAGAAAGAAAAGGAAAAAAAACAACTCACTTCTTCATCAAGCTTGAATATTCTCAGATTTAGGTGCACGGAATTCTCTAATAGCAGTTAGTTACTGTCTAAATTTATCATGAATAGAATCTGTGTACCCCCATTACCACAAAAATTCGGCGAAATACGAATCGAAAATGGCGTCGGTGGGACCGGACTGGCGGTGACATTTTTTTCTAAAGTCTAAAGTCCCTTTTTATGACTGCCCACATACCTTCGATCTTATTGACCAGAAGCAAAAGTAACCTTACCAGCTGGTATCCAACGTAGAACTAACGGACCTCTGAAATTACAAATACCATTGAACATTTAAAAATAACGCTAAAATCTAAACCAATCAGAATCACGATTGGGTTTCAACATCGTCCAGCTTGGCGATCAACAGCTGGCGAGAATCAAGGGGCACCCTAAAATATAGTCTACCCAAATTTTTTTTTAAAGGGTTAATAAGATCAGACACCGATTTAAGTTATTTTATCTTAAAATAAAACGTAGAATTACGTTATTCTAATAATAATAATAATAACAACAATAACAATCCTATTAAACTTTTAATTCAGAAAACAAACAAAATTAAAAACGTTATAATAACAGTACAGGTAAATACCTTTAAATAAGGGATACAAAAATATTTATAGAAAAATAATACCTTATATCAGGTTCATGCTGATAACAACCAAACCAATATGAAAATTAATGTGGGAAAACTCGATCCTACCACGTGATTTTCAGGCCAATAAGAATGCACCGACAACTATGGAAAACTGCGACACCATCATTAGATTTTTATAAATAGTCTGAAAATCTTTTAACAGAAAATTTTACACAATTCAATATGTAATAATAATAACAATAATTTATTTTAAAAATCTCAGTGATTCAGACAGCATATGTCTATTTCGTATTATTGTTCTAAATTCTGAGAATCGATTTCAGACCTTAAACGATAACTTGAATAGCAGTATACATCCCCCTTTTAAAACAGCTAATCGTGAAGATTTCGGTGTCACGTATGAAGAAAGTTCAGAAGCAGCAACAAACAACCCTCCAAAAACCCATAAAAATCTTCTTGTTTTTCCCGATGCCTCAAAATACTCATCCTGGAATGACTCTCCTGCATTTTGGAAGTCAGGAACAGGAAAGAGGAAGGAAGCAAATTATCTAATGCATCGCTTACTGTTGCGTTTAATGACATAAAGAAGATTTACTTGAAACACGAGACATACGGAACGCTAGAATTGTGTCCCTCTTGCTCTCCACGCAAAGTGGTGCAAGTCAATCAGTTTCGTATAACGAGATTAAGCGGAATCAATTGCGTAAATCTGTTATAAAACAATTCTGATCCTTCGTATAGACTTGATATAAAGTATTGAGCAGGTTTCTATTGAGAGTTTTTCAGCGAAATCAATTTCGTAAATCTGTTATAAAACAATTCTGATCCTTCGTATAGACTTGATATAAAGTATTGGGCAGGTTTCTATTGAGAGTTTTTCAGCGAAATCAATTTCGTAAATCTGTTATAAAACAATTCTGATGATTCATATAGGCTTGATATAAAGTACCATTAAACAGGTTTCTATTGGGAGTTTTTAATTGAAATCAATTACGTAAACCTGTTATAAAACAATTCTGATCCTTCATATAGGTTTAATGTAAAGTACTAATGAGCAGGTTTCAATTGAGAGTTTTAAGCGAAATCAATTACGTAAATCTGTTATAAAACAATTCTGATCCTTCATATAGGTTTAATGTAAAGTACCAATGAGCAGGTTTCAATTGAGAGTTTTAAGCGAAATCAATTACGTAAATCTGTTATAAAACAATTCTGATCCTTCGTATAGACTTGATATAAAGTATTGAGCAGGTTTCTATTGAGAGTTTTTCAGCAAAATCAATTTCGTAAATCTGTTATAAAACAATTCTGATCCTTCGTATAGACTTGATATAAAGTATTGGGCAGGTTTCTATTGAGAGTTTTTAAGCGAAATCAATTCCGTAAATCTGTTATAAAACAATTCTGATCCTTCGTATAGACTTGATATAAAGTATTGAGCAGGTTTCTATTGGGAGTTTTTACGCGAAATCAATTCCATAAATCTGTTATAAAACAATTCTGATGATTCATATAGGCTTGATATAAAGTACCATTAAACAGGTTTCTATTGGGAGTTTTTAATTGAAATCAATTACGTAAACCTGTTATAAAACAATTCTGATCCTTCATATAGGTTTAATGTAAAGTACCAATAAGCAGGTTTCAATTGAGAGTTTTAAGCGAAATCAATTACGTAAATCTCTTACAATTTTTTTTTATCCTTTGTATAACCTTGATATAATGCACCATTGAGCTGGGATTTTTTAGAGTTTCATTTTACAGCTTTCTTGATAATAGATCCATAGTTTTTACGGATGAGCAAAATTTTTTAACATTGAGGTTCCCGAAGGGTTTTCCTTGGGACCAATTTTACAGTTGTTCATTGTTTATACTGTTTTTAGGATCTACACGACAGATAATTTTAACAATTTTAGTGATTTTGACTTTAAAGAACTTAGTTTGGCTGCCTTTGCAGGCGATCTTTTATTAGTGGTCAGTCATTCTATATTTTATAGATTTGACTTTTTGTTAACGCACATGTTAGGTATATTAGTTGAATGGAATGAAAATAACGGCTTACTTCATCCAAGAGAAGAAAAAAAAACACGAGTTTTAACATTTCCAAAGAAGAAAAGAAAATAGCTCGATTGCCATGTATTAAAATTATAGCCCAGAACCATAAAAAACGTGAAAAAGGTTCGAACACTTAAAATCCTGGGTGTGACATTGGATCCAATTTTGAGCTGGATGCCTCGTTTGATCTATATTATGGAGAGAATGACAGCCTTTAATGAAAATATTAAAAGAGTGGCAAGATCTACATAGGGGTTAAAACCAACCGTTCTTAAACGGATATAATCTCAGTCCAGTCAGGGAATGATTATCTATGCCGCCAGTGCTCGGTTTAGCAATGGCGCCAAATTGCTTGAGAAATCACAAACTATTTAGACTTTCCCATTGCTGACAATTACTAAAGCGTACAACGCAACTAGTACGGACGCTTTACAGATACTGGCGGGTATTAAACCTCTTCATCATAAAATAATTGATGACATCTATTATAGCAGCTGATCCCTACCACGATTATTAAACTTCTACTCCGTAGCCTTGTAATTGTTCCGCTTCCTTGTTCAAGCGTTGGGGCAAACTAGCTTTCGAGGAGAACATTTTTTATCAAACTAATCCGCTAGGGGACTCTAATCCATGATCCGTCTACCATTGAGGATATTTCACGTTAGCTCTTTAGTTGGTGCAAGCCGAATTCGGAATTCGTATTGACCATCTATAGCCGGGATTCGAACCCGGTTAACCTTATTGGAAGGCGAACGTTCTATCTCATGAGCCATCATGACTTACTGTGCATGATTGTTGGCAGCAGTGGCCATAGGAAGGTACTGCTTCAAGAAGATCAGGTACTGGACGGTCACGCGGTCGAACTCAGAGGGAAGCCCGCCGCGTACAGTGTATGGCTGTGGAGCACCGTAGTGCGTCTGCGTCAGAAATTCGAGCTGCAGTTGGCACTGGTGTGACACAACAAACTGTTACAAATCGTCTACTTCAACCGCAGCTCCGAGCGAGACGCCCAGTAGTCTACATTTCACTCACTCCAAAGCACTGTTGTTTACGACGTGAGTGGTGTTGAGTTAGAGCTTACTGGAAAATAGAGTGGATATATTGTTTTTCTTATGAAAGTCTGTTCTGTCTTGGTGCCAGTGATAACCGTATATTAATCAGGAGGAGGCCAGGTGAGCGCTGGCTACCAAACCTTTACCGGTCTAAACACACTTAACCTACACCTGGAGTTATGATCTTGAGAACGATTTCCGGTGACAGCAGGAGCACTCTCGTGGTTTATAAACGCACCTTGACAGCAAATTTGTACGTCAACCTGGTGATTCAACCTGTTTTGTTGCCATTCATGAACAGCATTCAAGGAGTTATTTTCCAACAGGATAACGCTCGTCCTCATACTGCTGTTGTAACCCAACATGCTCTGCAGAATGTCGACAGGTTGCCTCGGCCTGCTAGATAACTAGATCTTTCACCAATCGAGCACGTACAGGACATAATTGGACGACAACTTTAGCGTCATCAACAAACACAATTAACTAGCCTCGTATTGTTAAGTGCAACAGATATGGAACTCCATCCCACAAAATGACATGTGGCACCTGTATGACACAATGCATACCAGTTTGCATGCATGCATTCAAAATTCTGGTGGTTACATCAGGTTTTGTTCAAAGCTTTATTTATTTAACCTTATTTTCTTTGTATATATATATATATATATTATACAAAGAAAATAAGGTTAAATGAAGTTTTGAAATATATCTTTTAAATTTTTTTCTGATTGAATTTTAAGTCAACAAATTTATAAAGTCCAAATACAGATGCCGTTTAATAGATACAAAATTTATATATTGTTTTGGATTTATTGAAATCACAAAGCATAGAAATAAAACAATGAAATAGTTCAACTATTTACAAAAGATAACATTTATTTATTTGTATAAGATTACTACAAATAAAAGTTTTAGTAAAAGGATAAGATAAATTACAGTATTTCATAAATCGGTAATTACATGTCCTATATAACAGCGCATCAGACACCTGCACGTATACAATATTCTTTACATGAAACCTTATGATTATTTGAAAACTTGTAATGCAGCTTATCCTACAATCCTTCAAATCGCCAGCAAATCTCCCCAAATTCTTCCACGTCGAAATCACAACTCATAATTCTTCTTCATTTTTTATAGTAAATATTCGTCGGCGAAGAAATACTTTAAATGGCGTCACGTAACACATGAAAAATCCTGCCGTTTTTTTTCTTTACTGTTTCCAAAGTAGTTACGTGCCCTTGCTTCGTATATTTTTATTTACCTGTACTCTTAGAAAGAAAAACTATAAAAATTACGCCAAGAACTCTAAAGATAATGATGATAGCTTTAGCGTCAGGAATTTTCTCTCTTATAAAAGTCAGGGATTTTCTCAATTAAAGATAACATTAAAAGCAAGCATTTTAATGTCGGAAACTGCAATAAAGATATGTGTTTAAATATTTTGGATTCTTCTTCGTTCTGGTAGAAATATGAAACGGGAAAATGAAATTATTCTCGCTTTTAATCTAGCACGGTCCATAATTGGAATTGCAAGGAAATATATTTATATATACTATGCTGGTAATGGCCGATTTAAATGTTTAAGCGAAGTTGTTGCCAATTTCATGATAAGAATCCAGGAAGTGATTTGTTTCGTTACAGAAGCTTAAAAGTCCCGCATTAAATCAACGGAAAATTCAAAAGCGGGGGATTTGATTGTTTTCAAAATTTCAATTGGCTGTTGTATTTTAAGATTTGCTTGAACAAGTTTAATTGTCGATTGTTCGTGATGAACGGTGCCTATAATTTAAATAAAGTGATTTCCCAAAACTAATTTCTAGGGGTAATTTTACGCGGTTTCTTCCATCAGGCACGTTTAGTTAATTTGAAATAAGAATTGTTTTAAACGTTTTGTCGTGTAGAATTTTATAAGGTTAAAATTATAATGCATATTGAAACAAAAGGAGGACATAATTTTAGGGGTACACTTCTAAAAAAGAATAAAATAGCATTGAATAACTTGGGGGTAAGAAAATGATAAGTCACAAAAGTCTTTCAAAGATGGATTTCTTGAATATATATATATATGTATATGTATATGTATATGTATATATTATTCACGACGCTCTTATTAAAAGCGAAAATATATTTTGGTATTTTTCAATTATAAAGAACAGTTTAATAATTACTAATAAGAATCTATTAGCTTATCGGAATTATATTTGTGCAAAAATATAATATCCCCAAAAAGAATAATATGACTTTTTTTTAAATTCATATTTAAAAACTTATCAATAATTTATTTTTTATATTAATGATGAATAACTGTTTTTCTTATATCTAAACAGCTTGAAATAAGTGCAAATATGAAAGTTTATTGTTTGGAAGTGGACCGTGTTTGGAAGATTTTACTTTTAACGCAGAAAAAGACACTGGTTATTTTGTGTTGTATTCCTTAACCATAAATTATTATAAATTATTAAGTGCTATATATAATATTTTTTTCACATATTTTGACCTAAAAAATATGAAAAATATGTTTAATAAAATTTCTGCTTCGAAGGGTTATATGGGATTGCGCGTCAAAGGAACTACGTATTTTAAATAATAATCATTAAAGACATTTCAAGGAATACAGCTTATTAGTCTTAAATGACAACCAACACGGTCTATTGCTTGAATAAAATTAATTAAAAACATTTTAATGAATACAGCATATCAGTCTTAAATGACAACCAACACGGTATATTGTTTGAATAAAAAAATTAAAAACATTTCAATGAATACAGCTTATCTGTCTTAAATGACAACCAACACGTTCTATTGTTTGAATAAAAATAATTAAAAACATTTCAATGAATGCAGTTTATCAGTCCTAAATGACAATGAACATGGTTTGTTGTTTTAACAATAATAATTTCAATGAATACATCTTATCAGTCTTAAATGACAATGAACGCGGTTTATTGTTTGAATAATAATAATTGAAAACATTTCAATAAATACTGCATATCAGTCTTAAATGACAACCAACACGGTCTATTGTTTGAATAAAAAAATTAAAAACATTTCAATTAATACAGCATATCAGTCTTAAATGACAACCAACTCGGTCTATTGTTTGAATAAAAATAATTAAAAACATTTCAATTAATACAGCTTATCAGTCTTAAATGACAATGAACACGGTTTATTGTTTGAACAATAATAATTTCAATGAATACATATTATCAGTCGTAAATGACAATGAACACAGTTTATTGTTTGAATAATGATAATTGAAAACATTTCAATGAATACAGCATATCAGTCTTAAATGAAAATGAGCATGGTTTATCAGCCTTACTTTAACAAGGCCTTACGGTCTTACTTATCAGCTCATTTTACCACACCATTGCATTCCTCATCAGTGGAGCATCAGATTTATGGTAACAATAGAAATACGAAAGTCAAAATAAATAGTTCCATCCATTGGAAACTCGAAAATCATTGATATCTCTTCCCTTCAATGTGCACCCGCTCCCTTATCAGCACAGGTGAATCGCTCTTGGTCCTTCTCCACGTGACCAGTCTACCTCTTACAATCCCTCATCCCCATCCTCCCTACCGGATGCTCTAGAGCAACAATCTCTGATGGCACCCGCGGGATATATACCCTATACAAGCGTTCACGCTTGATCGCAAGCACGAACGCGTACATACATACCTCGATTGCGTGAAGTTTGTGAAGAGGGATGGAGGAGGACTAAGGAGGAGGGGGACTGAGACTGTTTCGCTATCATCAACGTAATGGTCGGTCCGTAGCTCCTGTTACAAAATGATATTTTGAAGTTTTTGGGTTTGTCTCTTGATTTTGCTATGTTTTTGTTGTTAAAATTGGGAAGGAAGAAAAGGTACCATTTCTACATTAGAAATTCAGAAGTATATATTTTTTCTTTCTTTTTTGGTAAAGGAGGATTTGCTTCTCATTTTCTTCTGCGATATTTTTTTTCTTCTTACCTATCTAAAGCTGATTTTTTAAAAAGTGATGCGGAAGCGGGACTGTTTTATTCAAAAAAGGTGATTTTTTGGAAGATTGGAAGAAGAGTGACGTAAGATAAAACTAAATCGATAGATCATTCGAAGTTTTCTTTTTTGTTTAGATTTTTTTTTCTTTAAATCCTTTCATACTTTTTGGAATAGAATTTGTTCCAAAAACTTTTCTGAAAATGGATGGAATTTTTTTCTTTATTGCAGTCTACGTGACATCTTCCACGACTTTTAAAAATGCCACCAAACTTGAAAATTGTTAAAATTTGTCGAAGATGCCTATTGTTTCAAAGAACGTGCTTAAGCATATAAAATTTTTAAAAAAAGATATTATTATAAATAATTTTTGGATAAATTGACTTCAGAAATATCCAACTACTTGTTGAACAAATTCTATCATTGAACAAAAAATACTAAAATTAGCACATGCTCTGACCAAAAATTAGTGTTAAAATGCCATTTAATAGAACAATTTGTTTAATATTTACTGTCACGGCCTTTGGTTTTAGGTTAACCTATTTCATACGAGGTTACTTTTTTTGTACATTTTTAAGTTACATTTATTTTATTTTTTCCTTATGATTATTTTTTATGCTTGCCTTTAATTTTAACACCATATTCATAGGCTTACCTATTTACAGGTTTACAACTGTTATTATATTAGATTCTTTATATAGCAAGTGAACAAATGGGAAAAAGAATGAAGGCACAAAATAAGTAAATCAATGAATCAGTGTATCGGTGAATTAGTTACAGTATATTTCAAATGCTGATTCATTAATGCCTGGTTATAAAAAAATGGTCTGTTTATGAATAATCCTTGGATGAAAAAACGTTGTTGTTACTTATAGCACTAACCAATACCAGTAAAACTGCTTGAAAACATACGAATTTATTTAAGTAGAGGGTGCGTTTCTTGTTTTTTTGTGGCGCCATCTATAGCCAAGAACATGACTTCAGCCTCACACAAGTCGCAGTATGTTTTATAAAGAGGATCCAATCATACTCCATTCATTCATCCACAGGTCATAATTTTGATCTGAACCAGAGAACGATAAATATCCGATTCAGTTCCTCCAGAGGTATCGATTGGTTATGGGAATTTGGAGGACTTTGTGATTTCGACAGATTTAACGCGCACCAGTTACCATTAAATACACGGGACTCTTTGGTCAGCGGAATTCGATCTCACGTTCTCACGAACACGAGCCCAACGTCCTACCAACCAGGCTATTTCAGCTCCATGAAAAAATGTTTGGATTTAAGAAAGTATATATTTTATTAAATCAGGTGAATATTTCTTTCTGTTTTCCACCATTTAATCTTTAAAAAGTCACTATACTATGACTTAAAATAATAATATAAATATTTACATACTTTATAAATTATGGTAGATACAATTATCTTGTTTATGTAAAATGAATCCTTATAGTAAAAGGAATATAACTCCATTTTTTTCCTTTTCTTGTAAACAGGGACCGACTTTTCAAAAGAAAGCAAAACTTAAACAAGTAAATAAATTTGTTTTCGAACTATAATTAAGATAGTTTGCTTTTAACAACATATTTCAACAAATTCGTTGCCATGACAACAGTTATTATGAATGATTTTTCTCCAAACCAGTAAATAAAAGAGGATAGTTGACAAATTAATGAATCAAGGAATCGATTAATAGTATTTTATTAAAGCCTCATCTATTGAACGTTATCAATAATTTTATTTTTTAAAATCGAAGCACTGTGTGGTTTTATGCGATTTTTGGTTGAAGTTTGTATTTTCTAACAGTTAAATTTTTTTAGGGTAATTTGAAAGTAAAATTACAAAGAAAGGGGAGATATTAAATGGACAGTGTAGCTTTTTTCTCTTTTTTTTTTTATTAAAATGTAAAAATGCGCATTTAAATGTAAGTAACATACAGTTAAGAGTTTCCTAATTTTTAGACTTCATTTAAAAAAGAAAAATAAATCGACTCTTTTGGAAATTTTGAAATCTTATCCGAAAGCCGTAACGATTATGCAATAAAAGAGCTTGGATCCTGATAATGCATCTTGTTAACGTGTTGTCCGAAGCGTTACGGTGATCTTCATTTAAAATTATATACACTCCGTTGTTAACTATGAAAGGAGATTTCGTTGTTCTCGCTCTTTTTTAACTTTTCTTTCAGACATACTTTCAAGCAGCATTTCATTTTAATATCTCCATTGCGTAATGTCAGTTTTTCTCAGTTTATTACAATAAAAAGAATTCGGTTCTGGTGTCAATAAACTCTACATTAAAATAATACTATCCATGTGAAATTGAATACTATCCATAATCACAACCATATATATAACAGGGTGTTTCATATTGAATGGAACAAAAAGAATAGCGCAGTGTGACTGCCGTATTGGATTTAATCAGCCGAAACAAAAATTATTCTGCTACTACAATTATACAAGTTTTATTTGGCAGCAGGGAAAATCATCGAATGACGAACTCGCCGCTAGAGGCGCTGTTAAGCAAAATGCCGTCCATGCAGGAGGAAGCGTACTGCGTTCTCCCAAGACATGCTCTCTGAGTGTTTGCTCCGCGAGTTGTTCCTGATTTAATTTTGCAGCAAGATGGTGCTCCCTCGCATTGGAATAACAACGTACACGAGTTCCTGAACGAACGTCTACCCCATCGCTGGATTGGCCGTGCTGGGCCACAAGATTCGACATGTCTTCATTGGCCGCAGAGATCACCAGATCTAACGCCCTGTGATTTTTTTCCTTCTGGGGTTTCGTTAAAGACAATGTGTTTGTGCCTCCACTTCCTCAGGACTTAGAGGAACTGAAGCAGCGGATAACTGCAGTGTTGAACTCCATCACAGGGGTTATGCTATCACGAGTGTGGCAGGAGCTTGATTACCGTGTAGACATTTGTCGTGTCACCGGAGGGGCACATATTGAACACCTGTAGAAACTTGAATAAATGTAGTTTTGAGATAAATTTGAATTTTCTAAATATATTAATTATAACGTTTGCAATCATGTTTTCTTTTTGTCCCATTCAATATGAAACACCCTGTATATATATATATTATATAGGGATGAGATTGGCCAAAAGGCAAAAAAGCTGAATTTCCACGTGAGTAAATTTTACGCGTATGCAATCGCCTAATAATAAATTGCAGACAAATTAACAAATTAAGATAATAAATAACTATGCCTTTTATATATATATATATATATATATATATATATATATATATATATATATATATATATATATATATATATATATATTATATATATTTTCTTAAAATCCTAGTAAAAAATTAGATCCATCTTTATCGAAATTTAATGAATTATAAGAAAAGGGAGAATAAAAACAATAAAACCTATCTAATTCTCGGAGAAAACGGAAGATAAAATGCGATTATTGAAAACACCTTAAATTAAACCAAATGTATTTAAAACCTCCATCCTCACTCGTGGTTCTACAGCTTTAGATAAGGCTTTTGTCTCTGTTAAATAATATGCTGGACTTTTAATGTGTACAGTTTTTGATCTTCAGTTTAGAGAAAGATATGTACCGACAGGACTTCTTAAGTCTCACTAATGATTATTTCCACTTGGTATTAAGACGGAACAAATTATCTCATCTAGTTTTCGTTATCCCTGCAATATGACTTTCCATTTACAATTGCTAGTTGACCACAAACAATTATTTGAAAACGAACATCCCCTATGAAGCGTTGCTATTTCGTTCGCCACTTTATATTATTCTTCAATTCTCAGCTCTCTGTCTCTAACTGCAAGGAAGTCTTTCATATTTTTTCATTTATTCACTGATATTTTCATCTATAAAACAAAGTATTCTATATTATTTAATCGATAATTTACTATCTTCTGAGGACAGATTAGGAGAAACATCAGTCCGGCTAAATGCATACCGGGCAGTGGCACTTGACCTTAAAAAAACAGTGATATTGGGCTTATCAGGCAGTGACCCTAAGCGTTATCAAAACATTGATGTAGGGCATACCGGGCAAATGCACATTGGGATGTGGCATATGTCACAGCCTGATACATTTGTGATAATTTTTTAATAATTTGGTAAATAAAGGACTAAAGTATACATTAAAATTGGGGTTAACGCAAACTCTAACGCTATTTTCGCTTCATTACGCTAGACAAGAGAAAGATTTCGCGGAACGTTATGGTTGGTTTCCTCTAACTCGAACGCCATCGATATTTGAGTTTTACAGCCCATGCGCGCCTATTTGTCTACAAATTTCAGAATCTTAAAGGATCTGTCTAACATAAGACAAATCCTAAGCAAAACATATTTTGCAAAGTCTAAGGGAGTATTCACACTACATCCGATAAGCTTAACGCACTTGCTAATGTTTAGAAACTACATTTAAGAAAAACTGCCCGCGCAAATGCGAATTGCATTAAACTTTTGAAAATGCACTGCAATGTCATAACTTCAAACGCTTAAGATATATTGTTATATTAATATATATACGATATGATAATATACAGAATCAGCGTAGAATTATAGTTCACCTTAAGTTTAACGCTGAGACTATTTGAGTTTTACAGAGCATGCGCGAAATTTTCCGTGCGAATCACGATTTCGCTAAATATTTAGTAAAGTTACTGTTACGGTTAACGCCGTGCAAAATACCCTCTAAAATCTGTTTTTCTAATGTCAGTGATAAAAAAGATTATTTTTTGACTTCTAGAACACCATACACCGAAACACTTAGCAAAATTGAAAATCCTATGTGTGATACCAGCATTAAATTATAAAATCAAAAAAAATCTTGTTAGCTTGTTAACTGTTTACGTGATTCTTCAAATATTCTCCTTCCATCAGGTTGGATCCGAAGTTTTGTTTGATACTTCAAATAACGTGCGGGGGAAATAGTTGTGCCTACTTCCACCCGAGGGAGCCACTGTAGATTGTTACCCTACAATTTGAAGCAGTTAACTATGATTACATGAAGTAGGAGAATTTCGCCAATTGTTTATCTCTGGAGGTAAGAATCGTAAGAAAAAGAGTTAGAGAAACACTCTTTTCCCAACAGAAATTTACGACTGGGGTATTTTGATATCTCTTTTCCTTTTAAAGGGTATGAAATGGCTGAAAGAAACAGTTGATGGCTGGTTCGTGGTTGGAAACGGAGATGAGTTTGCAGCTGGGTTGGAAAAAATAGGTGGCCATTAGGACCTTATTTTGTTTTTCATTTCTGTGTCTTTTTTTTATATTTTTATTAAAGAAATTCAATTAGTACAATATGATCCACGGAAAAAATTATCCATGGTAATGATAATTTGATGTTTTGGAATAAAGCAGAATATTAATGGATTAAATAGATTTTAATGCGGAAAAACTAAATCATATTTTAACTGCGGAAAATTATTATGCGGAAAAACTAAATCATATTTTAACTGCGGAAAATTATTATGCGGAAAAACTAAATCATATTTTAACTGCGGAAAATTATTATGCGGAAAAACTAAATCATATTTTAACTGCGGAAAATTATTTAATTAAATAGATTTTAAAGCAAGGAAAACGGATAGATAAAATTATATGAAGCATATTTTTATTCCTGATTTCTAAGAAAACACAAAAAGTAAATTTTTTTATTACACTTTCGCTGTTGACGTTTCCGTAAGCGTGTTCTGCAGTAACCATGGGAGCGTGAGCATGCGCTTTACAATTATGTGACGTCATGTGCAATTGAACGCCACGTGTACGAGATAGAAAAAACCTTTTTCTGTAAATACGTTTTCACCTTTTTAACAGTTAACGCTCAGGGTAACTAGATACTGCAAATGAAACACTTTAGGCCGGGATAGTCTGGTCGGTAGGGCGCTGAGCGCATGTCCAAGAGGTCGTGGGTTCGATCCTCGCCGGTCGAAGACTCCCCGTGTAGTAAATGGTGACTGATGCACGTTAAATCTGTCGAGTCTCAAGGTCCTCCATGTTCCCATAACAAATCAAAACCTCTGGGGGTACTAATCCAGGAGTTTCCTTGTCTTCTGGATTGGTTCAAAATTACAAGGCTACGGAGTAGAACATTAGTAGTCGTAAACCCATGAAATTGGGTCGGCTGTTCAACGACGGTTATAAAATAAAAATAAAAAAATGAAACACTTTTCGATTGTTCGTTCCTAGCTAGAAATACACATTATTTGTTCGTTTTATTTCTATTTGTGTTTTCTTTCTTTTCTTCTTGTAATCTGTAGAATTTGCGGTAAAGAACTAAAAATCACTTGTTGGTTTAGAATGCTCATCTCGTAAAATAATTAATATCTTTTAATATAATTCTGTTTTTTTTTTCCATTTATATAAATTGATCAACAAATACAAAATAATATCATCTTAAGAAGCCAGCAATATGTTAGTTTTTCTTTTTATTCTTAAAAATTAATATCTTAAATTTGAAACAAGAATATAAAATCTTAGAATGTTCCTCGAACTTACACAATGTATGTTCAACAGACATTAAAAAAAATTTAGAATGTATGTTATACACAAGCTCAGTCCAGAATCTGGAATTTTCTGTTTTCACTGTGTTAGTGTTTTTTTTTCAATCTGTCAAGTTTATTCTTTGTTTTATTGCTTCCAGATATTACAAAGAACAGTAAGCGTTCATTCAAATATTACGTAAGCATTCAAAGGGAGAGACAGAAAAATTAGGACGCGTTTTTCTTTCTTTTCTGTTGAAAATAGAGAGAAGGGTTAAGAGCGATGCTGACGCAAGTTTCTAAAATCCCCTTTAAATTTTTTTTCTTTAAAAAAGCAAAAATGCATTTAAAAAATTTAAAATAAAAATTAAATTTGGCGAAAATAAAAATTGCAAAAAGTTCAAGGAAATAAGTTCAAGATTATAAAATTAAATAATATAAATGAAAGCGTAAATTTTGTTTCGTGCAAATTTAAATTTTTTATGTTAACTTAATCAACGGTATCTCACCCATTGTGGTGGTCCTGAAAGAGTGGATACCACTTCTGGAGAACGCACTAGGTCTGCTCATCGGGAAGACTGATTGTGCAGCTCAAAGGAAATAAAATAAAAAAATGTTAACTTAATCTTAAAATTCGTACGGAAAAAGTGGAAGTTTTAGCAAAAACTAAACGGTACTTTCTAACGTAAGCATGGGGAACATATGGAAACAATTGGTAAATTTTTTTCTGACAAGGGGGAGTTCACAAATAGCAAAAACATGCTTACGTAAAATTTAAGTTATCCTTAAACAATTTAACCATTAATCAAAATTAAACCTTAAGACAGACACAAAAACAAAACGACCATTAACCAATCAAAATGAAGTATTTATTCGAAATAATTTATGGAAACCAATGAAATGCAAATAAAAGCCACATACACAAATGCACCCAAACAAACATATAAGCAAACCACAGCATTTTTTTTCATCCCTAATGTACACACAGATTACAGTTTATTTATCGTGGCTCTCCCACCATTAAGATTTGCCCGTACGATTGCTTGGGGGTGGTTGATCCGACAGCATTTGCGGGGGTGTACCTTGAGGGAAATCCCCCACCCTCCTCCTGCCTACCTGGATTATCTCGTTGGAGCGGGTAGTGTCGATTTCCGTCATACTCTGTAGTTGCCGAGGAAGTTCTTGATAAATAGCAGAAGGTACAGCCTCTGTAAGGGAGAAGAAAAAATACATATATATATATATATAGCAGGAATATATAGCAAGTAAGTATAAGTTATGGCGGCTTTCGTCCCAACTTCCTATCTTAATGTCTTCGGTTGCATTTAGGTAGTGCAAGGCCAAAAGAGGCGCTAAAGTGCCTTAGGTTAGGTTTTGTAGAAATGTTTTTTTTTATACAAAACAAAACTACAGAGTGTTTAGATAACAGTTTATCTCTTTTTGATGATTTTAGTTTTTGTGAACGTCTGGTTTATTGATTTTTAATGGTAAAACTGTTTTTAACTCCCTCTCAAAATGATTCATAAAATTTCTATTTTTTTATTCAGAAAATTTTATTATGAAATGTAATGAGTGATGAAAGTAATGTTAAATTATTTAAAAACTTAAGAAAGTATAGGAAAAAATGACTCAAACAATGGTAAAATTATAGTAAAGGCTGCCTGCATGCTAAAATACAGTAATATGTGATTAATAAGTAAAGTATTTTTTTTATAATTGAAGTACTTTGGGTTCTTATAATTAATATTACTTATAATTAGTACTTATAATTAAAGTACTTTGGTTCAGTCACATTTTCAAGAGTAGTTTTAGTGAAAAAAAAAACAATATTAATTTACGTGCATGCAATAAGATAATTATTTGTAATGTGTTATCACGTGATAATTCCGAAAACTGGGACTTGTCTGGAAACAATACTAAGGAATGATTTGATGAAAAAATTACTTTTGTTTCTTCTCATTCATTATCTGGCAAGTTTCGAAAATGGTTTTTTGATAGCTTAAAATATATGGAATGTATTTTTTCTTGTTATTTTGACTTCAATTTCAATAAATCAAAATAAAATTTAAAAAAAACCGCATCCACAAGAACTGGAAACGTATTCATAAAAAACTTAAACTAATGCTCAAAAATTAATATTTTAAACAGAAAAGCAAACTAGCTAAGGAAATCTAACGAATCACAATTAAGGAAAGTGGGACCAAAAATTCCGAACCTAATTGATCTCTAGGTGAGAGGTGAATATTAGAAACGTCTCCAAGTTTCAACAAACTACCTAACTCGTTTTAATATCTTTCGTTCCACCTTCCTCAATAGTGTTTTTTCTTTCTTTTTTCCTTAATAATTTGTGACCTCTTCGTATATTTGTTTGACTTTACTTTTAACAAGGATTCTAAGATGATGCATTAAACTGGGGGGGGGGGGGGGTCATAATCTGTATTATTATTATTTTTTTTTTTGAACTTCACGATAAGTGAGATGCCTAAATTTTTACAATTTTCGAACCTGTATTTTAAAATTAATGTTAGTATTCAACTGTTAAATATCCATTTCATTAAAAATATTTAAATAGTTACAAATATGACAGTCGAAATAGATTAATTGCTTAATTTCATCTAGTTAAAACCTAAATCAATGATGCAAGAGAAAAATTCCACACGAAGTATTACGCCATCGATTAATTTCTTACGCTATCCTACGAAACAGTGAAAATTCAGCATTTTGTTCGCAGCTCTTAAAGTGCTCCCTTTTCCCCCGACATCTTTTAAAAGTTAAATATTTGACCAGCTGATTAACTCTCAATCGATTATTCTGTAAGGAACTAATAAAATGCAAATTTGGCGAAGCGGCTGCTTGAAGAAATGCCGAAATGGAGTTTGGCGCGTGTTATGCATTTAACGGTCCGTTTATTCCATGCCAACATTTTCGCCTTTTTGGCGATCAAGTTAAAAGTGATATATAAACTGTTGACTTACCGTTGCATCTATATACTAAATCAGACCAGATAATAGCCTCTTGTGAAAAGCAGAATACACCAAGTCTTCCACCCTTCAGCTTGCTGTCAAAAATATTTCCTGAATCTGCCACCATATTTTCTCCTTCGAATATGCGCAGCCTAAAATCGTAATTTCCATAATTTAGTTACAGAAAATTGAAAGCATTTGAGCACAAAATGTATTGTAAAATAAACATACTTTAGTTCAAATCTTGATAGTTTAAGAAGTAACATCTACTAGCAACTCTTAAAGGATCACGGAGCATCGTGTAATGACTTACTTATGAAATATTAATGATGTACTTATGAATTATTATATTAGTGTAATAACAACATGATTTATGCTCTCAAGTGAATGAATGGAATCGAGATAACATCAGATTTATGAAGAAAAATTACACAAATCTTATAGTTGTGCGATTCTTAGGGAAAAAAACATGCATCTTGTAGATGGTATGATAGTACAAGTGGACCGAAATTCGCACATAAGATTTCAATTTGATCTTCATTCGTGCAGTAAAAGAATACGATAACGGGCTGTTTAGGATCACTAAAAATAGACAAGCGAAAACAACGCAGAGCCTTAAAAAAAAATTTGAAAAATTTATAAATGAAATTCAGTCAAAACTATCCAAAATGGTCTTTGCGAATTCCCGAGAAAAAAAACGAAGTTTCTGGTTCACTCATTTGATACGCTATTTCATAACCATCTGAGATTCTAATTGGAAATTAATAACAGAAAAAATATTTTCACTAATAAATATGCAGCTTATAAGAAAGTAAACTCATAAATGTGATAAACTTCTTATTTAAAAAATTCATTTCCTTAAAACTTAATTACATAAAATAACAAATTTTTTTCTTTTTTTTTTTTGTGCAGAGTTTAGGATAATTTCCTAGAGCAGTTCTCAAGATTTTGTTCATGAAACATGAAACAATAACACCTACTATATTAAGCTATTTATGTGCCATAAAACTGTGCAAAAGGTTACTTGAATTTTTTTTTTTTTTGTGTGTGTGTGTGTGTGTGCATAGTTAATGATATTTTAATACAGCAGTTCTCAACATTTTGTTCATGAAACGAGATCTACTAGACACAAATATTAAGATATTTATGTGCCGTAAAACTGTCTAAAAGGTTACTCGAATTGACTTTCAAACCTTTTTTTAATATTTTTTTTGTAATTAAGAAATTCGATCAATCAGGGTTAATTTAATTATATTTTTAAGTAGATATTTTCTAAAACATAAAAATGCTTAAAATATAATTTTTTAAGTAATAAAACTGAACCGAATATTGTAATTAATGTAGTGGATGCTATGTATCGAGGTTAAATAATTATATACTGTATACTTCATTAGTAAATTAAAATTCACAATTTTTAATTAAAAGAATAAGTCAACTTCATTCAAGTAATTTTTTAATCGAAATTATTAGCATGAAGTTTGGGAAACTCTGAATATTTCTTATATATCATTAGTGAATTCCAATATTAATAAAAAAGGTTTTATTGCATGACTTAAAGGCTAGTGCAATAAAAAAAAATAAAAAAAATTTTAGTATCATGAAGCTCAAAAGTCTTAGTAGGCCTAATAATCCAAATTTCTAGTTAATTGAAATTTTTTAAACTGCATTTTTTTTTTTTTTTTTTGCAAAAAAATATTACCAATGGAATTTCAACCGGATAATGTTGTTGATTGTTTTGGATTGTTGATGGATTTGATTGTTTTGGTTTTATACTGTAGATTCTTTTTTTTTTTTTTTTTTTTAAATTTTAGAAAGTGAATTTAGGGGTATAATTTCGAGATAGTTCTGAATTTTAAATATACTTAATTTTTATATTGAGCCAGTATCTGACGCTTTGCGAGATAAATTTCTAGGGTGGAAAATTGTTTACTAAATTAAAAAAAGTTTGAAAAGAAATTAGACATTGAATTTTGTTCCTTAATGTGCAAGTTTTCTTCATTAGATGCTGAAAGAGGTATTGCATTGTTTTCATTTGTGCGTCGAGCTTCTTAAGTATCTAAGTGTATCTAAGAATTTCTGAAAAACAAAACATCCACAATTACCGAAAAAACAAAATCCAATTAAACAAAGTGCGACAAATAACACTCTGTTTTCCTGTACCAATAATTTTGTAATAATTGAAGTACTTGTAATTGATGTACTTATAATTTATTTCCTTATAATAATAAAATATGACCTTATAATAATATTTAACGAACACGAGTCCAACGTCCAACCAACCAGGCTACCTGGCCCCTATTGACAGTTTTACCAATTTTGTAGAAAGCTTATTTTTCCCTCGTGAAATCCTTATTTCTTTCTTTCTGTTTCTGTTTAAAAATCTCTCACTCAAGAGCCGAGATGGCTCAGGGGATAGAGCGTCCGCCTTCCAATGAGGCGAACCGGGTTCAAAACCCAGTCGATACGAATTCCGCATCCGGCTTGCACTGACCACAGTGCTGACATGAAATATTCTCAGTGGTAGACGGATCATGGGTTAGAGTCCCCTTGCCGTCAGGCTAATCGTGGAAGGTTCTCGTGGTCTTCCTCTCCATGTTCCTCTCCGGGATAGCTCCATCAAAGAGTCCTCCACGAAGGCAAATTTCTCCACTACTAATTCATCCTAATACTTGATCCATGAGTTCCCTTGTCTTCTGGATTGGGTTCAAAATTACAAAGCTACGGAGTTGAACATTAGTAGTCGTAAACCCATAAAATTGGGTCAGCTGTTCAAAGACGGTTATAAAAAAAATAATAGTTCCCTATTTTTTTTAAAAAAGTAATAAACAGTTTGTTTGTGTTAAAAACAAAATTAGGAAAATACTAGCTCATCAAAATTTTCGATAATGTTAATGTTTAATTTTTACGAAATAATTAAAATCTGAATAACTTTAGTACATACTTGTTTTAAGTTTTCGACTGGGGTTGAGCTTAAACCATTGGGCTAGTAAAATTTTTGCCTGAGTTTATCAAAATCAACAAAATCATCTACACACTTTAAAAATCAGTACCTCTGAGGGTACTAAATTGGAGACTGATCTCGTTAGCTGATCCAGGACAAAATTGTAATCTGTGGATGAATAAATGGGTGTATGAATGAGTCCGCCCTATAAACGGGCTGTGACGTGTGTGTGGCTGAAGCCGTATTCTTGGCCATAGATGGCGCCACTGAAAAACAAGAAATGCACACTCTTCCTTAAATTTGCACAGTTTCACCAAACAGACTTGCTAGTGTTGGCAAGTAGCATTAGAAACAACAACAACAACGCAATTTAAAATTTCAAAATGAAAAACCTTTTTATCTCTTGTAAAATATCTAAAAATAAGTTGAGGCAATTTTAAAATAAAGCTCTATTACAATACACCCATCAGAAGAAAATAAAAAGAAATCGAAAGTCATGTTCAATTCAATTAGAAATAATTTTCAAATCAAACATTAATCCTTCTTATCATAATATCCTCATTATAAAGGCAATGACTAAAACAAGTCAACCGAAGTCACTGAAATATAATGTAACACAAAAATATCGTAGATATTCCTTCCTGTTCCGAATGACTTAAAATTCAATTTATTAACAATTTTCTTCGTCATTAAAATCATTTATTCCATTCAATATGTCATTAGTAAGGATTCTCATAGGACTTAATTTACATAAACCCAGTTGCAGCGTCGTTCGAAATAATTATTTAAAATTGATACCACAGATGCAGTTACCAGTAATAAAACAGTTTAGAAATGAGCAGAAGATGGTTTAATTAAAGCATCGTCGTTTGAAAAGCCTTATAAACTGACAATAATTTATTCAAATTCAATGAAGGGCTTTAGGAACGAGTTCGAAAAACAAATATTACTTTACAATGGAAGTTAATTTGGATATAACTTTAAACAACTACTGTCAGGACGTTTTTATTAGTCAAATCTCCCGGCATCTAATTATTGTTCGGAATAATTAGGGTTAGGCCACTTCTCGTTCTGAAATAATCAGGGGGAAACTTAAAATTGTGTTAAAAGTTTAAGTTTGTCCTAGCCTCAGATGTGAGCTGTGGCCACCATATTGAATTTATTAAGGGGTCAAAAAGAGGGATTGCTATAAGTTTTTATCTAGATAAATGTTTCCCGTGTAATTCTTTTTACTTTTAAATTGAAATGTTTTTTGTGTAAATAAGCATAATTCGAAAATAAAATTTTTTTATACATAAAAACCATTTTAAACTATTTATCCTATAGACCTAATTTTTATCTTATTCTACTCAGCATGGAAAAAATTCTTAGGAGGAATAATTTGACCATTAATATTTGACTTCTCCCTCCAGAATAAACTCAAGATGGCGGGTAAGGTTCATATGGTAGGGGAGGATAAATTTTTGATATTCCTACAAGGCAGTTTCACTCAGAAAAGAGTGGTTTTTATAAGAATATGGTAAAAAATAGGTTTTTTACTAGTAAAAGCCTTGGAGAAAATGGTCAAAACCCGGTAAATACTACATACCCATGTTTATTTATTGGCAGTGTATTGCTTATGATTGATAAATATATATTATTTTTATATTACATATTATTATGTTACATATCATTATTATTATATTACTTTCAGATTTTTAGACTTTTTTATGTCATGTCTGTGATTCTCTGAAAAAGATGCTATATACTAGAGGGGAAAAAACCAACTTAAATGCATACAAAAAATAAGATTCTTTTAAATGCATTTAAGCAAGTTTTTTTTTTTTTTTTTAAAAAGCTCTTTGCTTCTCTGCTAATCAGTATCAATACCAAAGGCATGGCACCTGAAAGTAATAATGTCACAAATAGCATCCACACTGAAAGTAGACTAAAAAACCAATCAAAAAATGTAATTTAATCTGCTTAATTAACCTAATTTGATTAACCTAATTTATATTTTAAAATGTGAATCCTTGTCTTTTTAATTTTATAAAAAGTTTTTACATTTTTAATTTTTAAAAAAGGCATGTCGGCAAGACATATAGGGGAGTGTCGGGTACCCCCGCCCACTGTCAATTTCATATGTATAGAATATTGTTTCAAGTCATTGGGCCATCGGACATTAATTGTTATATTAAAAAAAAAAATTATTTTCAAAATTTCAAGTATTTATGCAGCTGGTAACATGGTAAACAATAGTTTTGAAAATATGTTGAATACAGTAGTCAAATTTTTTAAATTTCTATTTTTTTTAAGTTTAACTATTCTCTTTTTGGTTTATTCTTTTTGCATTATTTAATTAGATGATAAAACAATAGAAACATACAAAAATATTGATTATTACTCAATATTATACAGAAATATAAGCAATACTCCTTAAATGGGCGGGGCTACCCGACTCTCCCCTAAAGCTTTGTCACAAATGACATTTCCATTGAAAGTATTAATATTCCATAAAAGTATTAAGTTGTGTCACAAACAGCATCCACACTGAAAGTAGGATAAAAAACAAATAAAAAAATGTCAATAAATCTGATTAGTTAACCTAATTTGATAAATTAACCTAATTTATATTTTAAAATGTGAATCCTTGTCCTTTTTAATTTTTAATTTAATATAAAATTTTTACATTTTTAATTTTAGAAAGGCATGTCGGCAAATCATATGAAGCTCTATCACACATAACTTTTCCATTGAAAGTAGGCTAAAAAAATCTATAAAAAAAGTAACTTAATTTGTTTTAATGACCTAATTTGTATTTTAAAGTGTTAAAAAAATTATTATGTTTGATTTATATGGAAAAATAAAAATTTTATTGAGTTAGGAGCCTGATGAAACATGGAAATAAATATTTCTTTCAAATAACTTAACCCAAGTAATGTTAAAATAATTTTTTTTCATGAACAAAGCATTATTTAACTAACATTTTAATCAGATAAGTTTTCAAATAAATAAATAAAAAGAACATAGGACAAAAAAAAATCTTTTTTTTATTTAATTTTTAATAAAAATATACTTAGAGGTTGTTTAAACTGTAGTTTCAAATGTTTTTATTTTTTAAAACATTGTCTTCAACTAACATCGAAATTGATTAAAAAGAATTCCTTGAAATATTTGTGAAAGGAGTTTATTTTTCCCCATTTTCAAGAAAAAATAAGATTAACTACTTATCAATCTTTTTACAATCTTTTTAATGAAAGTTAAAAATTGTAACAGCGCCTGTAAGAAAGATGGTTTTTTAATCCTCTAGGTCTTAAGTTTTTTTTCTTTAATTTCTGTTTTATTATTTTTTTTATAGGACTACACTTTTTTAAAATATTTGTTTAATTATTTTAATTTTGGGAACAACTTATTTAGACTCAGAATTTCTCACAATGTTTTATTTATTTGAAAACTCTCCTTTTTTTTTAACCTAACACTCGATGCAAACGATTAATTCAATTTTTTAAACATCAAGTGTTAAAAAAATAAATGAAAAGTTTACATGGATTTCCTTTTACTCATTTTTTCCATCATTGTTTCGAATTTTTTAGATATGTTTTAATTTCTCTACTGTTTGCTTTAATTATCTATATCTGTTGCATATCACCGAGTAATTACTAAATAAAAAACTCACTTGACTCAAAGAAAAAAAAAGAGTTAATATTTCCATCTGATTTTTTTAAAATTGAAATGTTCATCGTGCATCGAGGTATGCGTGCTGGTGGTAGCGTTTATCGCGCATGCGCTATTTGCGCCATGTTGATTTATGCCCCTCTAAAATTCCAAGTTCGATTGTTTCCAATTGATTCGAACTATTTAGGTGTAGTTAGTCAATGTTCAATTTGTTTTTAAATTTTTTTGATGGTTCTTTCTTGAATTTTGAGATAGAAATTCTTGTTCAGTGACTATAAAACAATATAATATAAATCATTTTTACCCAAAATTTCGATTCATTTTTGTCAAAATGTTAGTTTTTAGAAAGATTTTTGTAACCGAAGCTATTTCTATTATATCATTTGAAGTTGAAGTGGTTAAATTTAAGTGATATTTTGATGACTTGAGGAACATCAGCACTTAAAAAATGTAGCAATGATTACAAAAGTTATTTACAAAAAAAAAAAAAAAAAAATTTTTTTTGCGTTAAAACATACACTAAACAAATATCATAGATTTAACCATAACATGAATTAAACCCAAAATTTAGAAAGTTTGCAAAATATCATTTAGTGCTTTCTGTCACCTAGATTCTTAATCAAATTTCATAAAAAGATGTTTTGTAATCACCGCCTTTAACTGCATAATTTTAGAATCAATGCCTGAAATCAAGCTAAATTCAAATATTTATTAAGGAAACTCATGAGGAAAAATAAAACTCCATCAAAATCCGATGAATAGAGGAAAGCGATAGCAAAAGACATGGAAAACTTTTTTTTATCTATAACAGCAATTATACTTTCTTTGATGTTTTTAAACATGCCTTACTCGATAGTGATTAACTATATTTCGACTGTTCTTTTGTTAGGTAAAATATAAATTTTTCACCCTTAATAAACAACTTTTGTTAAAGACCTTTGTTAACAGGATGTTGCACAAAGAGTGCCCTTAATATGCATTTTTAGATTTCTTATCAAGTTTTACACTTGTAATCAAAACTAGTCAAAACAACACTAATCAAAAAGCATATATATTGGGGGCGCAAACTGTTCGAACTCTAACAAATTACAGTAGCGGAACGCGCATGAACTAAACATTAAAACAGGTTTAATAGGAGATTGAAGTTGTCTCTAACAGTCGTCTTTTAACTCCTCTCAGTTTCCTAATACAATCAAATTAGTTACGTTGTTTATTACATGTTCTCGCCTGCACCGTAATTCAGATTTAGATAGCTTATTTTGTTTCTTTTAACTTCGTTTTAGTATTTCTTCGCAACCCCTAATGTGATAACTTATTTTATCATTTTAGAAAGGAATCTATAAATATGTATTAAGGGTGGTCTTTACGGAACACTCTGTACGCAAGCTCGACTTCATCGTTGACAAAGATTCTAAAATTGTACATTAAGAGAGGTCTTTATGGTACATCCTGTATGTAAGTTCGACTTCATCTTTGACAGGAATTCTAAAAATGTGTATTAAGAGTGGCCGTTACGGAACACCCCGAATGTAGGTTGAGGGGAGTCGGTAGGGAATATATCAATAATGCAAAAAATGACCTTTTTCGATGTACCTTTTCTAATGAACTATTTCTTTTGAAATTTTTTTGGGATATTTGAAATTCGATCAGTTGTATGCTGTGATAATGTTTTAGTGTTCGCAAGAATACTTTTTGAGTTATGCAAGATTTTTGATGAAACTTTTTTAAAAATTAAAATTAGCAGTTCATTTTTTTTTAAAAAAAAACATTTCTGCTAAAGATATGTACTAACAGTTATTACGCTGTAACCATGTATATGTAAATATTCTGTGGAAAAAAAAAACTATCTTTTTTAAAGAAAACAATATCTTTTTTAAATGCTGAAAAAAGGTACGTGGAAAGGGGCAGTTTTAGCATTATTTGTATATGCCTCACCGACTCCCCTCAAACTTCAACTTTGATAAAAATTCTAAAAATGTATATTAAGGGTGTTCTTTACGGTACACCTTGTATGTAGGTTCGACTAAATCTTTGAGAAAGAATTTAAAAATATACATTAAGGGTTGTCTTCTACTCTGGACGTAATTTCGATTTTCTCTTTGACATGGATTCGAAAACTGTGTATTAAGAGTGCTCTTTATGGTACACCCTGTAAGTCTGACTTCATCTTTGACAAGGATTCGAAAACTGTGTATTAAGAGTGGTCTTTAAGAAACACCCTGAACTTCATCTTTGATTCTGAAAACGTATATTAATGCTGGTAATGTATTTATAGAATAACATAAAGTTTAATAATTGATGGAATAAAGGTGTAAGATAATTTTTTGATGAAATATTTACTTGATTTGGAATAAATTTAATGCGATGCGTACATAGCAATTCCTTACTTGGTTATTTAGCAGCCAATCAATACCTCTGCTAGACACAATTTCTGGAAAGTATCAACCCCGGAGGAAAAAGTTTCCCTTCTCCTTTTTTATTTTCCTCTACTCATTTATATCTTGATTAAAATAAGTTCGATCTTGGGTTTAATCCACAAAAAGAAAAAAAAAAGTAATGATTCAATTGAATTAAAAAAAAAAAAACTAAATTTCATTAAGTTTTCTCAGTATTTACGAAAACTACCGTTTCAGGCGATGATTATTTCTTTTGTACGAAACAAATGAATTGAATTCAGGGCGATTATTTTTATTTTTGATTCATTCAGAGCAAATTCATTTTCTGAAGGGCAAAAAAAAAATTTTTTTTTAATTCTAAGGATGCAAGACTGAAAAAAAGGAACAATAAACAAAATTTTAATAATTATATTTTATAAACTTTACATATGTTTATTTATATTAATTATATGTAAATTTAAATTCCTGTTTCAAATAAAAGCTTTATTGTTTTAAAAGTTTTGCTAAAAAAATATTATTTCTCCGAAATAAAGCTCATTAAGAAAATAAAGATAAAAATACTGTAAGTATTTATTTTTAAAAGGAAATAAAATCGAGAATAAAATATTCTTCGAAGAAAACTAATTATACTTTTCGGTAATAGTTTATAATATGCAGATTGTATTTTAATTGGTAGGCGAGAACATTTTTGGGAAAAAAGAGAAATGTATTTAGAATAATGCAGCAAGACACTATTCTAAACTTAGTTATCCAGTTTTCTTGTTCTAGCTTCTATTTTGAAAGTTAGATAATTTAAATTTAAATCAGAGACATTAAAGAGTTTAAAGCAAACTATGCTTTGCAAACTATTACTAAGTTTGAGGAAGTTATAGCTAATAGTATAATTAATACGTGAATATTTATTTTGTAAATTCAGCTTATATCGTATACAATAATTATGTTATCAAAAAAATTTGAAAACTTATGCTTAATTTAAAACTAATGTTAAACTAAAATTGCGCATAAAAATTTCAAGAATTAATTTAATTGTCAACACTAGCGCTAGAAGATGTTAAAATATTAATATAGCAGTCTTCATTATAGTCAGTCGTCATGAAATACCAATTTTTAACTGTGCGTCGCCATCTTTTCCAGGTAAAATAAAATATATTATTTTTCTTATCCATAATTATTATTGAATAGCAATAAATATGAAATACACCCCTACCACATTAACTATAATATCTTATTCGATAATTATCCATTGAAGATTATCCAATTCACAAAGAAAGTAATTGAAAGAAATTAAAATTGAAGTATAGTACGTTCACCAGGAGTTGGCACTTGGCTCCGCCTTCATCACTTGTTATCCGACGATACTATTTTACTATTTTTAGGAGAAGGACGTGAACAATCCTGAACATGGTTACTATTTGGCGATCGTATGACAAAAATATTTATTTCGCAATCTTTATTCACACTTTTTTAGCATTAAATATTTCATAAATTTAATGATATTTCCCACTTTTGTGTGAATAGTTTGTCCTTTTTGAGACATTTTTCTGCAATATATTTAATTAACTAGAGTAACGACAGGTATAATAGCAGATGATAACGCAAAGTAAGTGACTGATAAAGAATTCGCTGTTTGCGCTTGGCGTGCAGTAAGGGTTGTCTCAATTTCAAGCGCGGTGACGTTTCTTCTCTTACTCCCCGTGATTAAATGAATTCTTCGTCCGAGGAGGTAAAGACAAATGCCAACTCCTGTTGAACGAACTGTAACTGTCGAACAAATTCGAATTCAGGGGACAAAAAAGCGTGTTAAGCTCATAAATAAAAATGGCCCTTTCAGCACGAAATTTTTCAACTTTGTAGTTGCATCCCCCAAGATCTGCAGAGCAGGCCATACGATATTTTTTTACTACAGTTTAACAACCAATAATTCTCGAACTATTTATAAATAGTTAGTTTTTTTTCTCCACCGTACTTGCCCAATTTTCTACACATTTTCGTAATATCAAGTTTCTAAGTCTTAATAGTTCTTGCGCAGATAAACAAAATGTGCCGTTACGATGAACACCCAAAACAGCAACGACTCATGATAATATTTAATATGGAAAGAAATATTTAAAAAAAAACTTTGCCAAAGCAGAAGTTTGTGGATTTCAATTTAAAATATTTTCATGAGATATCTGTGCAGTATTGTCGAAGCTTCCTATGAATTGAATTTTCGTAATAATTAAAAACTGTCCGGCAGCTATTAAATCACGCAGACCATTTAATCAAAGAATGAAACTGATTTAAACAAATTCAGGAAAAGACAAAATAAGTAAATAGCATTTAAAATAATAAATCAAAATGGAAAATTGCTTAAAGCAACTAATACCAACTTTGTTTTATTTTAATTTAGAAAGTCGGAAATTTTTTTTAAGATATGTGTGTTAGCAAGACAGCATTTCATCAGGGGATTCACTGCCTGCCAACACACAGGAGCCTTTCTGTTGTCAGCGGTAATACCAAAAACTGGCAGTGCCCCGTAGCCCCGTAATGAATAAACAAATAAGACGAAGCAATCAGAAAAATTGAAATGTAAATGCAAAGACAAATTAATGACAAACGAACACAATTTAAAAGTGCACAGAGTAAGAATAAGCAGAAGTATTTACATCCATCTTTGTTATGAAGAAAACTCATCCACTCCCTAGTAAAATTTTCCACCAATTCTCACGCTCATTGTTTTGCGTCAGATGTAGTTTCTAGCACATTATAATTTCCTTTGCTTGGGTATTTAAGTTATTGGTACTAAAGAATTACGCACGAATTTGTATGACCCTAAATTTACTGTGATACGATAAACTCGTATTGTATTCCAATAAAATTTTTACCTTATGAGACCAATTTTCGGTCTATGGAGGAGTAACCATCTATACGCTACTTTTTCCCGCCAACCTGCATTCTTTGGATCTCGCCAAAGTAATCGAACCTAAAATGGAATAAAGAAAAATAAATAGTTAAAAATAAAAAGCGATGGCAATTTCAATGGTACTTATGTTGTCTAACAGCAGAAAGAACATTTGATGAATGTTCTATCATATTAATAAGCTAGAATTTGAGATTATTGTTATATCAGTTATAAAAAGGAAGAACTGCAGATTGCTTATTGGCGATTATTATCACAATTATCATCAGCCCACGGGTAGCTTATTTTCACAGAAAATATTGTATAAATTTTTGAAAACTTTTCCTAGCACCGATATTTCTAGAATTTTTAGCAACGATGTTTACGAAACTTGACAATTAAATTCTTTGGTATTAAATTTTAAAAGTAAATAAATATAAATTTCAAAGAGCCGAATTTAAAAAAATCGGGCTACAGAGTAAGAGGAGGAAAAGAAATAAAAGCTTCTGAAAATTTATTTGGTATTTTCTGAAAAAATGTTAAATGTTGTTAATGAAATTTAAACATAGTAATTTAGTAATTTAAACATGGAGAATAATTCAGTACATCGGCTGCAAGCTTTGAGAGAGAAGTAGGTATTACATAGCACCTCTTTCTATGTAATTCTCATTGTAAAGTCATTGTACGCCACTAGGGGAGCTTTCCTATTATGAACTAGCTGTTCATGTGCATTTGAACTGATGATTTTAATTATCAAAACAAAAATATCGTTTTTTTTAGTTTAAAAACTATTGTCCAGCATTGAAATATATACAGATTTAAGTGCTTTATCGTCTTTTATTAAATTTAAGAAGCTAGCGAATTTAATTGCTATTTGGCTAAAATTTGATAAAATAGTAATTTTCGAGACTATTTTAATTCTAATTTAAAAAATAATCATAAGAAAACATAAAATTAAACATAAAAATAACTTTTTTTGAACATCAATTCGGTACTAGAGCTCTAGACTAGAAATTTAGAGTAGTAGCCACTGGCTTACTAATAATAGCCACTTTTAGATAGATGTACGTACAGTACCAAGGTTGCTGATTTAATCTATTATTTTAGGAAATAATAGATTTATTTTACTTGAATGTTTTTTTTTTCATTTAAATCATTTTTTATTTGAATCATTTTTTTTGTATTAAATTTATAATATACTGGCAATTAATAAATATTCCTTAAAAAATACATAATAAAGAACATATATAAATAAAAGTATAGACAATCGATTAAAAATTATAATTAAAATCGTATAAAATATCGATTATATACATCAAATATTGATTATTGATAAAATATCGATTAAATATATCAAATTCAATTAGTGGAGGGAAAGAAAACTTAAAATGTTCTTTTATATGAATTAGTTTTAAATTGTTCTTAAATGATACTATGGATACTGAAATATGAAGAAAATTTCCTTCCCCTTCAGATCTATGTCTAACTTGTAAAATTGGCCTCACGACTGGATGGTGCTGCCATCTATCAGAGAGGTCCTGAACAAAGCCGCAATTTTTGCTTCAGCGATGCTCTCTTGACGAATACGTCTCTCTTAAAGACAAGATTTATGCAGACTTCAAATGTGTCACAAAATTTTCTGCTATAGGCCACAAACCCCCTCTTGAAATTTTGCCGATTCTTTGTCTAGTATTCCTTTAGGAATGCATAATCTTATGAGGTTTAGCACAAATCCTTATTTTCAGGATGGACTAAACAGAGAAACTATTAAATTCGAATCTAGTTGATTCGATGGACATAAAAAAATCAGAAAAATTCTTGAGTCCTTTTAGCTCTGTTTGTTGGAGCAGTATATTGAATAACAGAACTAAATCTCATGCACATGTGTGCAGGCGTGCTTGGATCAAAACTTAATTCAAAACAATTTCGAACTTCAGAAAGAGATAAAAAAAAATTGATTTTAATGTATATTTAAAATGTCTTATTATCTCTGGTCATCCTATATACTTAGAATTTAAAACATTTTTAAATAATTTAATAATTTTTTAATAATTTCCAATTCTTTATAAAAAGAAAAAGTGTTTTAAGATTATGCGATTTCCACACTTTTCCTTTCTCCGTTACCATGGTTTCGTCAAATCTTGCTCTTTTCTTTATGGCAGTTCATTTCAGTAAAAAATTAATTATACTGGTGTGGAGAAAAAAGTAATATTTATCAAAACCATGATAACGGAGAGTGGGAAAGTGTGGAGTGCGAGGAAATCGCGTAACCTTGAAAAGGATGTTCGATTTATAAATAGTACAGGAATGATATTCAATGACATTTTTACAGATATTTTATGGCACAATTTGTACCTGATTTGGTGTATCACCAGTGTGCCATAAAGCATTCCTCATCATTTGTCCGGGTCCAGTTGCAGAAGTGACTAGTTTGAGTTGGATACCGGGTTCGGCCACAGCACGGAAAGGCATGGCCTGCCAGTAAGTTTGAGTTTTTTTCTTCCACATTACAGAGTAAAAATTGGAGTTGTCTTGATAGCTGAAAAAGAAAAAAAAAAGTCAAAGAGAAACATACTTAAAAATGTTTAGATATCATTTATGCTATCACCTTCTAGAAGGGGTTTAAGCAACACCTCTTGGAAGAGAGAAGGTCTCAACTCGGATCGATTTTGTTATCTGACGTAACGAACATATGAAAGATGTCACTACTTTCAGGCTACTAAGCTGCGCAGAGGGGGAAATATGAAAGATGTCATTATGTTTGGACTACTAAAGAATCAAATTTCTTGTATATTGTAACCCATGCTGAGGCCTTCTCTCTTCTAGGAGGTATTGATTTAAGAAGGGGTATTTTCAGTCTAGTGTTACTAGTCAAAAATAGATGAAGACTATATTGTCATGTTATTGCAATTTTTATTCTTAAAAACTATGTTTAACTCTTTGGTTTCGGAGTTTTTTCTTGTTTGCAGTGCAGTTACTACAGCAAAAAAAAAAAAAAGGTGTTCCACGGAAAAATTAATACCCAAGATATTTTTTGACATAAAACTTTGTTATATTATGAATTATACCCGAAAACTCCCCAACTCTCCTCTGAACGCTCCACCCTTTTTTAAGGGAAATAGGGGTGGTTAGAAAAGGAGGATCGGTTTCATTCAATTCAGCGAAAAGAAAAAGAAAAAAAAAATCATTAGAAAACATGCCTCACTTGCTCGTTTGGAAGAAATTCATTTCTTCTCCTCAAATCCCTCCCCTTTCCCTCAATAAAAAGGGTATGCGTAAAGAGGAAAGGTTCAGATATAATTTATAATAACATAACAAAGCTTTCTGTTAAAAAAAACATCCTGTGTATTAAATTTTCTTTAAAAAAAAGTCAAATTTAACTGCATTATTAATAGAGCAAGCAATTCTGCTCTTTCTATGCTTGATTATGTTTAATGATATTTCCGGTCGTTGTGTTCCAGGACCAAGATTCTAGGACCAACACAAGACCGGATATATCCCGTTCTCAACAGTGTATCATGTAGTAAAAATATTTTTTTTTCCGGATTTATTTATGTTTCAAAAGAATTAAATTTTATTTCATACAAAGCAATTTTAATTTAGATTAGTTTAATTATTTTTTGTGTTATAACCTCTGCACCTCCCAGAGAGGAGATGGCCTTCGCACGGGTTATCATAAACGATAAATTCAATCTTTTAGTAGTCTGAACGTTTTGGCATCTTCCTTTTCACCTCCTCTGCGCAGTTTATGTTTGTTCCTTGACAACTAAAAACACCTGCAAGAAGACCATCTCATTTTTAGGAGATGTTGTTTATATACTGTCTATGCGCACAATAAAAGTTTAAAAAATCATCTCTTAGAAACTAGTATTTTTTTTTTTTCAAATTTGTTGTAAAGTTAACGGCTATACTTCATCTTACCCCAAAAAGTATCACAAAAAATAAATTGAAAAACTTATTTGTTTCCGTTTATTTTCTACTAGCTGAATACCCGTTTATCGTCTATGGTGGAAAAAGCAACCAATCAATAATAAGGCTAAAATAATGCCAGCGTTAAATTATTTATTATATTTTCTCATTCCCGGTAGCTTTACGTTATTAGATTAAGCAGAACATGTTTTTGCAATTTCAAATAATAATTAAAATTAACTACATTTAGAATCATTTGGCATGATGCTTCGAGGCCAATTCATGATCATCAAAATTTACCTTTATCGCAAAATTTCCTCCTGTGCTTTTTCCCTTTAAAATGATTGCAAAAAAAATACATCATTAATATTAAAGCTTCCCGGTATTGGTGCAGTTTTAATAGGTATCAAATATGCTATAATACATTCTACCTATATTTGGTACCTATAAAAACTGCACCAATTACCACGATGCTATTAGTGCCTGTTACCAAAATTAATTAAGCATCATTGGTGTTGTAATAATGTGGCAATTTTTTACATTTCTCTTAAGCGAATTAGTGTCCTTTCTCTATGAATTTTGCTATATAGAACTTTGGAGTATATAGTTGTTGTTTTTTAAAATTTCAGTTAGAACCTATTACCAAAATTAATTGCGCATAGTTGGTGTCACTAATATTGCGATGAATTTTTACGTTTCTCTTAAACGAATTAACACCATTTTCCAATTTCTTTTTAGCGCATAGATTAGTTTTTATTTCAATGTGTACATACTACCAAAATGAATAAACCACATTAGTCAATAATGATATGGTGATTTTTCACACATAATTCTTTTTTAAATTAAATCATTACGTAATAACAAATTTAATCATCAATAAGATTTGGCCGATTTTACTATTTATCGATTAATTGTGTCTTTCAAAACATAACTTTATTATAGTTTTATTTCTATTACTGTTGATTTTAAATTGTTCAGTTTTATAGATTCACATTTTAAAAGCTTAATTATGAACAAAAAAAAAAAAACACAACTATAACAAAATAAACACGCAGCTTCCAAAAACTTTAGGAACACTAATTTGGCGACGTAATCCGCCAATGTTATCAGATTAATGCTGATCTTATCTGACATACTGAAATCGAAACAACAATAGAACGCGCAAAAAACTCCTTTTTCAATGAGAGCTATAAGCTAGCAAACATCACTAATGTTATCTTTAAAATATTTGAAACACGGAAATTCGTCTGCAGTTTCATTTTTATCAATGGCATTCTAAGAAAGGAAAGAACTTTCATACTGCTCTACCGATCGAACTAATTGAAATTTAAAACGAATTTTAGGATCGGGGACTAAATTTCCTCCTAGTAGCTTCTATCTAAATTTAATGACAGCAAACGGTTCTGGAGTTATACGAGAAAGAAATAGTCAAACTCGTCATTTTCTTATTATAGATTTTTTTTAAGTAAAATGAATAAAAAAAACTAAATACAAAAAAAAAAAATATATATATATATAAAAATAAAATAATAAAAAATAAAATAAAAAAAATAAAAATAGTTGTATATAAATATCAGAGCACGACATGTTACCTTTATCATTCATTCAGAGTTATATTTTTTAACGTATGAATAATTATTTGAATTTAGCGTTAATTATTAATTCTTCATTATATGGTTATTATAATAGAATATGCTCGAAGCTAGACTGTACCTGAATTAGTTTTTAACTATAACTAAATATTTAGTTAATGTAGTCGTATATAGTCGTAGTATATGCAGACGCATTTGTTTTATGAGTTATGTTTTTGGCCACGAACTTAACGGTCATTTTGGTAAGTAGTATCATTTTCATAAAAGGAAATCCTCTCTCTTATCTCTAATAAAACTAACAGATCAAATGCACAAGAGAGATATGTTCTTCTCATTTCATACAAATGCATTCCAGTCAATGGCCAAAAGTTAAACAGCTTTTTCATTTATAATCGTTAACCATTAATAATAGTGGGACAGACGTGCATTAACATAATGGTGGTTAATGAACTCTGGTATAGATAATCTGCATTGTTAATAATTCAAGAAAAACCATCAACTTAACTGAAATCAGCATATAATATGATTTCATCTTATCTAAAAATGACCTTCCGCGATATGTGAATGCACTAATTTCAATTTACCATATTTACTATCTCTTTTAATAAAATGTTAAACTTTTTTATGTCAGTAATATATATATATATATATATAGCATAATAAATAAATACTAAAAGAAAAAAAAACACGAAGAAAATTTAGAAAAACAATAAGTTTTATTTATTGCGCATAAGCTGCAAGTAAATGTTAGAGATTAGATATTAGCTTTATAGATTTCATTTCATGTTCTATTCTGTTTTTTCTTCATATTTTATTTTCTGTTTTTACGTAATATTTTTACTTATTGTGTTTTATTTTATTTGTTATAATTTTTTTGTAAAAATTTTTTTTGAGTGCTACTCACATTATTGTATTGATATATTTTGCTTTTGCTATACAATATTAAAAAGCACTCCTTTTTGCGGATATAATCGTATGAGCTGATGAAAAGATTATAACTTTTACTTTCCAGATTTTTATCAATTTTTTTCCCTTAGTTTTAGATTTTTTTTCTCCAGTTTCTTATTTTTATTATTATTTTTCTTTTTTTCCCCATTTTGATCTTTATATATATATATATATATATATATATATATATATATATATATATATATATGCACACGGTAGAATGCCTTTTTTATTATAGTGAAATAAAACATTATTTAACGTCGAATATCGCATGTTAATCTTACAAACACCAATGATACTGTAAAACTATATGAAATTGTAACTTTTTGAAAAAAGCAGTAGCTAACAAAAAAATTATTATGTTCATCATAATACCTATAAATAAAATATCCTCTTTCTTTACAAAAGTAATTTTCATATTTATTAAAATTGTTTATTAAAATTTCATATTATTATTTAAAAATAAGGGAATTAAAACAAGTAAAAGAAACTATTCCAAAAAAAAGACCTTGAAAAGATTTATCTTTAAACAATTACAGTTCCTACGACTCAAAATGCTTTAACATACATTCCTTTTTTTCCCCGTCAGATGTGTTTGATTTTGTCATTTGAATTTTGAATTCAGTATGTCATTTTACAAAAGATTCCAAAGTCACTAACTTATAAATCGTAAGTCATCAATTTAATAGTTTAGAATATGTAATGCTAAATGGGAGTTTAAAAAGAAATAAAGTTCTCAACAAATACTAATTTTTATTAAATCTAATTAAAAATTATTCCAAAACTTGGAAGTACTGATTGGCTAGATATTATCTAAATCAGAATACATTAAATTTTATGGATTTAAAAATTTGAACCAAAAATTAGTTTATGAATAAAACAAAAATGTAGTCAGGCAGTTTTCGGTAATAGTTAACAACAGCTATAAAAGATAAACTGTAATTTAAACATACAACTAGTAGAAATAATTGAGTTTTAAAATTTCTATAGCTACCTATTCAATAAATTAAATTTCTTTATAACTTAAAAAAAAAAAGAATAAGTGTTATAAAGTAGATAGCAATAACCATAAATACATGCACTAATTTAATATTCGATCAATGAAAATTAGGTAGATATGATTTAAAAGATTATTTCGAGCATTTTCGAAAACAATAAATTTCCTAATAAAATTAATATGGTAATATTAATTAAGAAAAGCGTTAAAACACTTTCATTTTCTAAAAAAATATTAATTGAATATGCATTAATAGCGCAATAAATTTCATTTTACAATGCTTTTTTGCCTTAAGTTTAAAAGCACAAAAAAATAATGTAGTGAAAATAAATCAAAACAAATTAACCGAAATGTTAAATTTATAAAAATGGGGGAAATAATAGTTTCATTTTTTATTTCACTTCAAAAATTGATGTTGTTAAATATTCATGTATTCAATTCCATTCTTGTCTTAACGTTCTTTTAGGAATAATTTATTAAATAAAAGCGTGAAAAGTTTAAAAATTGCCTCTGTAATGAGCTGTGAATATATAGAATAATCACTTTTATTCTTTTTATCTTATCAAGTGTATTCTATCTGAAATTCTAATTAAGGGATTTAAATTACAAATATCGGATTTTAATGATTTATTATATCATTTATTACTCTGCATTACGTAAGGCAATAAATTTTATAAATATCATTAATTTTAACGTATTTTACAATGCTCTTATTTTATGTTTATCTCAACTTGTTTCAGTTGTAGTTTTTCAGGGTTGTGAGCGTGTCTAATGCGTCATATAACAATACAAAAAAAAGTATGGAAACTATAAAATATGTTCAAAATTAAACACTGGTTCAAAATTCTGAAAATACGCGGGTGAATTCAAACGATGCATTCCATAATATCAAACGCAAACCCCAAACCTCACAACCCTAAGGAAACTGCAAAATTTTTAACAATTTCTAATCTCAGAATTGAGTTGACTGTTTAATGCCGGTTATAAAATAAAATAAAACAAAATCTTTCACAGAGCCATGGTAACGCTTCAAACAAGGTGACCCAGTTTCATATCCCAGCGATGGCTGGTCTATACGAATTCTGTCCCGGGTTCGCACCGAACACACAGTGCTTACGCGAAATAACCTCTGTAAAAGAATAATCATGGATTAAAATCCTCTTTCCGTCAGGCTGACCATGATAGGATTTTGAGGTTTTCCTCTCCGTGTAACGCAGATAAAGGTTAGTTAAATCAAAAAGTCCTTCGCAAAGGTTAGTTTGATCCAGAAGTCCCTTGTCTTCTGGCTTGGGTTCAAAATTACAAGGCTACGAAACATTGATAGCCATAAGCCCAAAAACGGGTTGGCTTTACAAAGTCTGTAATAAAATAAATTAAAATCTTAAATAGAAGCTACATTTTTCATTGTAGATTTCGACTAACCAAGCATATCTTCCTCAATTTGGCAGACAGATTTTTATATTTTTCATTCCCAGATGGCGCTGTAATCTACGAAATGAATAAGGGGTATAAATCATAAATATCGAGGTATTCATGTTAGATCGAAAAAATTAAAATAGACATATGTGATTTTTTTTAAGCTATCTAATAGCATTAAACTCAGCCCCCCCCCCCATCGAACTATATTTTAGTTTCAGGTGACTTCCAAGGGTAGAGGCTTAGTGAAATTAGATAGGTTTCTTTAAAAATATTAGTTTATTTGCTTTTTGAGATATCTCCCTCTGTCTATATAAATTGTATCCCGAATTTATTTAACGATTACAGTGCCATCTATGAACTAAAATGTAATTGGTTACTACTTGAAAATCCGACTCAGTGTAATAAAAAATCAAATGTTCTATTTGAGATATAGAATTACTCCCGGGGGAAAGATCGATTAGGTGGGGTATTGAGTTTTATATGACACTGTAAAATATTTTATACTGGTAATTACAGATAAATTTTCTATTAATTTTTTTTTATTCTATGCGTATTTTTCGAGGTATTTGAATTTTTTGGACAACGCTTACATTAATTATGCAATATTAGTTTAATGATACACTAATTATAAGAATAATAATTTAATAATTCATACCTTATTATTATAATATTAATTCAATAAAACATCATTTATTTTTTAAATTATTAATTTAATGGTATTCCGCATATTATTAACCCAAATTTAGTAATACTATTTTTGATATTTTGATTGATTGATTTGATTATTGATTATTTTGATAATTATTTTTAAATCAGTATAACCCCGGTTGAACATTGTCCGTTTCGTGCGTTATCCCGTTTCCTACGTTATTTTCTGCTGGTCCGAGAAAATTGCTTATAACAATATTTTTAATTTTTTTCTGATTTTGCGTTTCCCTTTATAACAAAATACCCCTCAATACGTTTTTTTAACAGATGAAAATCAATTTTTCTCTACAGAGCTCGCATAAACTTTTTCTAATTTTTTTTTTAGAAAGATAATTGCTTGCTAGCTGTTAGTAGGTTTTTGGAAATTTTTTCTATTCTTACAAAAGGGTTTAATAAAGGTACCCGGTATCCAACGGAGACATTGACTCTTTGGAATATTATTGCATGTCTGAAAATTTTCGACTGCATCGACTGCATTGCACATCCCATTACTTCTTACTTCCTTCGATATCTGATTTAATGCTTGCTTCCGATGAAAGCGATAAAAACGATGAAGATAAGTAAAAAATGTCGGAGGATATACCTACATCTGGTCAAGAGTTTGAAAGCATAAAAACATTTGCAAACAGTAGTAAATATTGAGAGGGATATTACTGACATTGCATCTAAAAGTAAAGAATGTGTACAGATTGCACATTTCTTTTAATAGTTCCCTTCGTGAATGTCAATTTTTAAAAAATAAACTTCGATTTTTTTTTACCCCGAATTTACGTTATCTCGTTTCGTACGTTTTTTTCACGCTAGCATGACGTTAAACGTTAAATCGGGGTTCCACTGTACATACTCGTATCTATGAAATATAGATTTCTGAAATTTCGAACTTACCTGAAAACAAATCCTACGTAGTCGTCGTCAATTTCTGTATCCACAAAGAAAGTACCTTCAAAATCTACGCCACCAAAAGCATGAAATCCTACAAATGAAAAAAAAGAAATTTTATGAAAATGCTTAAATCTAAACTGTTAACGATATATATTTATGAACCGGAACACTCAATAAGAGAATGGTGTTTCAAAACGATTCAGATAATTAAGTAAAAATAGAGATATTAGGTGTGGAAGGTGTGTTACTTTATCACCGTCCTTAATATGCGGTGGATGTTAAATATGAAGCTGAAAAGTATGCATATGAAGAGTCATAAACTAACATTTAAGCGAGGAAGAAATGAAAACACAATTGAAATCTGTTAAATCACTAATGGAGATGGCGAGGTAAAAAATCATCAAAACCAATTTGATAGTAGATAAAAACTTTTTCTAAAATTTCTAATAATTGCTTTTCAATATCTCTTCGTTTTCTCTATCGAAAAAGGTTTTATCAGTTGGATTCTTGCAAGTGAAGTCATCGTAGATAAATCTTGCTATTTGTCCATTCAAAGACCAACCAGGTTCGACATTCACGCGTGACGTCATCCAATTACATCTGATTTAAATCACATGTGTAAGCATCACAACTTCACTTCTTCTCGAGTTGCAAGCACCCAATTGTATTTCGAAATTGGATTAAATTCCTATGATCAAATTTGAATGTTTGATGAAACTGAACAGAAGAGTAAATCGATGATTAGAAACGAATTTTGTTCTAGATTATTAGTTAAGTATTATTAAGAAACATATATTTTTAAACTTTTCCACAACATTTGAGGCATTACTAGCGGCGTCATTTACCCATAGATTGTCCAAAACTTCCCTTAAAGAGACAAATAAAACGTTCATCAAACCGCTTCATTACTTCGGGCCATATCTGTGAACCTCCAATTCTCAGCTTCTAAAAACAAGCTATAAGAAAATTTATAGTGTGTATTTGTAGTATACATTCGCGGACGTGTAAGCTTTCTGGGAATTCCAATTGATGCAAGAACATGTAAGTTATTTGGATAGAATTCTACGAAGACAGAAATGTTTTGTAGTATATTTGCATTTGTAGTATACATTCGTGGACGTGTAAGCTTAGTGGGAATTCCAATTGATGCAAGAGCATGTAAGTTATTTGGATAGAATTCTACGAAGACAGAAATGTTTTGTAGTATATTTGTATTTGTAGTATACATTCGTGGACGTGTAAGCTTAGTGGGAATTCCAATTGATGCAAGAACATGTAAGTTATTTGGATAGAATTCTACGAAGACAGAAATGTTTTGTAGTATACATTCGCGGAAGTGTAAGCTTTCTGGGAATTCCAATTGATGCAAGCACATGTAAGTTATTTGAATAGAATTCTACGAAGACAGAAATGTTTTGTAGTATATTTGTAGTATACATTCGTGGACGTGTAAGCTTTCTGGGAATTCCAATTGATGCAAGAACATGTAAGTTACTAGTTACTAGATATGCAAGAACATGTAAGTTACTAGATAGAATTCTGCGTAAACAGAAATGATTTTCTATGACTGACGTAAATCCACGATCTTAAAAACGAAAATAACTTTGTCTTTTAGCTTTCTTTATTATATTATTTAGTTATTCTGAAAAAAAAATTTTTTTTTCCTTTTAACTTAGCAGTTCTGTGAAATGTATAAAGCTATAAAACTTACATACAAAATGTCTTCCATTTATTGAATAGCCCTCTATTCATTCACCTGGATATCCAAATCCAATGAAAGGACAAAGTAGAATTTTTTTAACAATGGATTAGGATTTGTTTTTTATAGTGGATTAGGAATTTTTTTTAACAATGGCTTAAGATTTTCTAACAATGGATAAAGATTTTCAACAGTGTTAAACTAATTTTTTTTACGACTGCACAGTAAATGTAATTAAAAATGCTGTTATGTGCTTACCTACGGCTAACCCAGGATCACTATTCATAGTCTGCACAATTTCTGCACCCTAAAAAACAAAACACAGGTAGTTCAACTAATGACTTAAAAAAGGAGTTCTTATGAAATGATAAGTAAAAATTAATTCTGACCTGGTTATAGATGACCCAGTGTGGATCTATCTGCGAGTCACCTTCTGGATCTAAAACAACTGTTTGATATGCTCTGAAATCTGTAGCATAGACCATTCTGTTGTCCGGGCACACATCTTCGTCATCGTTTTTGCCATCACCATCAAAATCAAACCTACAAGCGTCACCTACTCCTGTTCCTGATTAAAATATTAAAACAAGGTTAAACGAAATAGCTTCGATTATACAGATAAATAGAGATCAACCTCGATCCGATTAACGAAAAATCCTGATAGATCCTGATTAACGGCTATGAGAATGTTTTTAACAAATTTTCCTTCACACTTTTTCCAGTCTTATAATTGGCAATTGTAGTGGTGCCCATTATAGAATATTGCAAATGGCAATCCTACAAACCTCGTTTACTCCGTTCCTGAGTAAAATATTAAAACAAGGTTATCTAATTTATTCAAGATTAGAATTTAAAAGATATTACATAGTTAAGTCGTTTAATTCACTATGTTATTAAAATTTCTAACATATGTTTAGTTGTAAAGATATAATATCAATGAAATATAATTTAAGTACATTTTTAAGGCTAAAATTGATTATATTGATTTTCCTTTCAACAGATGTATAAAAATTTAAGAATAATTTATCATAATTTAATTCATATCTCTAATGTGGAAAGATTTATCCATTAAATCAATTGAAAAGAACGGTTTATATTTAATTTTAACAAAAATTACGACTGGATCGCCATCTATTGCACTTTAAGGATTCTAAGTATTAAAAAATAAATAACGAATAAAATAGGGTATGCCCGAGAGTTATTGCACAGTGATGTTGGACCGTGTTTCTTGTCCTCGCAAAATTTCGTTTTTTCTCTCTTCAAAATCAGTTTTTATGGACATGAACAGTCCTTCCCCCTTGATATTCATACAAATTGTAATACTTACGATTTGTATCCTTTTGATCAGGGTTTGGTACCAATGGACAGTTATCATCGCTATCTGGCCAACCATCGTTGTCTTTATCATTATCACAAACATCACCTTCAAAAGTTAAGTGTTTTATGTATATTAACATATGATTAATTATAAAGGTTATAAAATTTTTATTTCAGTACTATTTTGGAATGTTCAAAGTTTTTTTGATCATTTAAATAACCGTTGAAACAACGTAATACTAAAAACTTACCTTTTCCATCACCATCTGTGTCAAGTTGGTCACTATTTGGAATGTCTGGACAGTTATCTACATTATTCTGGATACCATCGAAATCACTGATAAATGAAAAACCATGAAATATAACTATTTTCGAATTAGACTTTAACAACAATGCAATTCAATAGGTCAAAAGGTGTAAAAATTTCTTTTAAACTTATACATTGCTATCTAGACAAGTGAGGTATTGTATCGTGAAAAAATGTATAAATTTTTTACGCTGAGTTTAAGGAGACATAAGAACTATCATCGATATATCTAATAATTTCAAAGTCTTAAGGATTCCCTGTAAAATGAGTATAAATACTTTTTCGGATTAGTCTATGAATGAAATCTTTTTAACTGCGAAATTATAAATTCTATGGCTTTATATTCGTTTATATTCAGCGTAAGCAAATTCATGCAACGAAATTTTTCTCTTGTCTAAAGACTAATGTTTAACTATTACTCCCCTTTGACCCTCTCTTCCAGTAAATCTCGATGGCGGCTTATTTAAATAGTCAGGGCAGTTTTTAAATATTCAATCAATTCTAGACATAAACCTGGAAAAAAAAAACGATATGTTTTTTTTAATTATTACCACATTCAAAGACTGCGAAACTAACTTAAGGTATTCTTAAATTTGAGTCATTTTATTTACAGAATCATTATCGCTATTAAAAAAAAAAAATCTGAACAACTTTCAATCGTGCCTTTTTTTAAACATCTTTTAATTTCTTACCATGTGGACTCAAAAGTAATTCTTTAACTATGTGGAAATATGTTTCAGTTTTTCTTATACTAAAAACAATTGTTTGAAGATAAATTCTATATTCTGCTACATGAAGTGTCTGTATTATTTATAGATTTTAGACAACGTTTTAAATGCAATTATTTGAAATGACAAGTAAGTATAGTATAATATACAAACATTGATGAATTTTAAGGGTTTCTGCAGTTGGCATTATTAGGAAATAGAACTCATCTAATCAAGATCATCTTATCAAATACTCACTTATCTAGATTGTTATCACATGCATCACCAACTAAATCTCGATCCAAATCAGTCTGAAAAAAATTATATCAATTACTTTTAAAAAAATCTAATTTATTTAATCGAAAAGATATTCCATTAATAAACGAAATAGATGAATAAATAGTAGTGGGAGTACAAATTAGTTCGGTTCGTTTTTTTTGTGGTCAGAAATGAATTTTTTTTAAACAAAATGAATGAACAGATTAATCAAAGTATTGTCTATTGCTGGCTACTACTTTTTCCCACCTCTCTGGCAATTTTCGAATTCCATCTCAAACAAATGTCTCGTCTTTTGAGGCGATTCAAGTTAGGGGCCAATTTTCGATTTCTGCGAAAGAATGGAACCAGTGACCTGCCAAATCGTGCTGCATCCGTCGGAACAACCAGCAATCAGAAGGAGCAATGTCCGGTGAATACGGTGGGTGAGGTGAAATATCCAACTTGAGGGTTTCAAAATAGTTTTTTACGACTTTTGCGACATGACGCCGACCATTATCATGCAGAAGAAAAACTTTGTCATGTCCTTGCCTATACCGATCGCCCGTAATGGAATCGCCAGGTTAAAGCAGCTCATAGTATACAACACCATTCTTCTTTCACCATTCACCATTGTTAAAAAGTCGAAACCATTCCCTACATGATTTATCAGTTGAAGCATTGTCACCATAAGCTTCTACAAGCATTCGGTGCTCTTCCGTTTCACTTTTCTTGCAATTAAAGAGAAACATAAAACCTCCCGCAAATGCTACTTAGTTACCACAAAATTTGACATATTTAACAAAGTAAAAAAGGGGGTTTTATATGAAACTCAAAGCGATATAAACTGAACTTTATGTCTAACCTTTCTAAAACCACCGAAACCAGCTGTCACTGAGAAACATACATAACAGCCAGAGCCATCTTTTGAAAACGGACCGAACTAATTTGTACTCCCAATAAATAAATAAAGTTTCAATAGATGTACTTACTTGACTAGGGTTGGCAACGTAAGGACAGTTGTCGCACACGTCACCTAGTCCATCACCATCACTATCTCTCTGATCTGGATTGGTCACACGAGGGCAATTGTCCTTAGGATCCGGAAAACCTACATATTTAATTAAGCTGTATTGCTGCTCCAAAAATTAGTTAATAAAAGATTTAAAGACATCTGTAATTGATATCCCAAGAAGTATACATGACATTCCATTGAAAATGATTAAATGGATGTCCTCAAGTTTCAGTCATGAATTTTGTTTTATAACCGTCGTTGAACAGCCGACCCAATTTTTGGGTTTACGACTACTAATGTTCAACTCCGTAGCCTTGCAATTTTGAACCCAATCCAGAACACAAGGGAACTCCTGGAACAAGTATTGGGAGAAATTTGCCTTCGTGGTGGACTTTTTGATGGAACTAACTCGCATTTGCGTTACATGAAGAGAAAGATCGCGAGAACCTCCCACGGTTAGCCTGACGGCAAGGGGAATCTAACCCATGATCCGTCTACCACTGAGGATATTTCACGTCAGCACTGTGGTCGTTGCAAGCCGGATGCGGAATTCATATTGACCATCGCAGGATCGAACCATGCAGTGCCTCGTACACAATTAAGTTTTATAGCGATTCCAATGAGGCAAAGCATCCGCCGATGATATATGCAATTTAAAAACCTCAAATTGTTGTTACTGTGCTACCTAATGGTTTGACAAAGTTCAATCACAAAATTGAATATACCACTGCGTCTATGACTCTAGAATTGTTATCAAAAGTGTTAACCAATTAACTCTTACTATTAATATTATTATCATTTACCAGTTGTTGTTTTTTTTTTTTTTTTTGTATGTGAACCATGTGGTTGCTTGTGGTGAAAATTTGTAACTGAAATTGGGTTACTTAACTTTCAATTTGATGCATGATTTGTTGCATAAAATCTGAAGTATTACAATGTACCAATGAAAGTGGCTGATTTTTAACGGTACTACGTACTGTTTCAGACTACAGATATTTAACCAGTAATAAAGAGATCTAATTTATGGAATAGTGAACTCATACACAATTTTTGCTATATTTTTATACGCGTCGTTGTAGAACCCACCCAATTTTGGGTTAACGACTACAAATGTTTAACTCCGTAGCCTTGTAATTTTTAACAAATTCAGAAGGCAAGGAAACTCCTAATTCAGTACCTCCAGAGGTATGATTTGTTATCGGAACATGGAGGACTTTGCGACTCGGCAGGTTTAACTTGTCGACAGATTTAACGTGCATCAGTCACCATTTACTACACGGCGAGTCTTCAGCCGGAGGGGATCGAACCCACTACCTTTTGATCATGGGTCCAGTGCCCTACTACCAGGCTATCCCAGCACATTAGCTGACAATTGAGGTTAGAGTGTGGATGCACGGTCGACATGGAGTCAATGTACCTAAAGAACGTAGGAGCAAGGACAACAACAACAAGGCCGAATTGACTAATGGAGAATGATAATATGGTATAATTGTTGTTACATGTATTTATCGGTGTGAGATTAAAATTAGTTTAATTGTGGGCGTAAATACTTTTGATTGATTTAAAAGTTTGCTGTCCAAGTGTTATCAAAATATCAGACAGTTTTTGCCTATGTTCAGAATGATAACAATTCCTACGACCACTTGGGCATGGGCCCAGTGCCCTACCAACTAGGCTATACCCGGCCTGCTCATACACATTTTAATTTGGTCTCACCTTTTAAGTTTAAAGTAGAACGCAAAACAACTTAATAAAATATGTAGCGTTTAATGCAAACAAGCATTCCAACAACAGCCTATTAAGGGTCAAGGGGATCATAGAGGTCTTCATTGGTATTCTAAAGCTTGTAGTTTTCATGCCGCCGGCGATCAAACCCGAGACCTTCAGAATGATGATGTCTTTCCTACTGAGCCGTCACGATTCAGAGTTTTGTCCACAGCAAGAAACTAAAACGACTTTTTTTTTCTCGTTATCTGATAAAGCACTGCTATAAACTATGTCTGACTATAAAAAAAAAGAAGGAAGAATGTGCACCAAGAAACTTAAAAATCTCGTTTTTTAATGCTACTTGGTTTGTTGAAGGTTTATAAATTAGGGGTTTATTATTCTCTGATCTAAACAGCGCTCAAGACACTTAGTCAGCTCGATGTGATGACGTTACTATGTCTGGTTGCTCAATATTGATTATAAACTCTATGATTGTGAAAAATTAGCCAGAAGTCAACTTTGATCTTTTAAAGCAGTGACGTTATTTTAGTTTTTAGTTCACTAATAAAATTAAGGAACTAAAAACTGATGTCACTGTTTTAAAAGGGCAAAGTTGTATTAAAACTAGTTTTTTTTTTTTATTTTTTCTACCCCAATACAGTGTAGGAATAAATGCAATAAAATTACATTTTCTCGCATATAGTTTAAGATTCAATAATAATTAAATTTCTTAACTATAAGAATTTGCAAAATGATTTCAAAAATAAGAAGAAAAAAAGATGTAAATTATGATTTTTAAGGGGAACTTGTTCATTAGGAAGTTTTGTTCTGTTTGTTAATATTATAAAATTTATCATCAATCACATTATAGATCAAGTTTTTAAAAGCATTAAAGAATACTGGATTTTTTTTATGGAATATATTAATCAAATTATATTTAGCAGAAAACTTAATGTGCAACTAACTCAAGTAGATTTTAAGAGGATTAAATTAACCAGTCCATAAAAAAAAAAAAACGAGTAAATAAATCTAGATAAAGAAAAGTACGCGCATTATTTTTATTAATAAAGCAATGGAAAATGAAAAAGAGTAAATTTGATTGAATATACATATTTATTATATTTTTATGCTTAACATTTATGCTGTACCAATTTAAGGAAAAAATTTCAGAGCGCATGTTGCCAGATTCATTTGAATTAATTGCACATAATTAAAAAAATATCATTGAAATTTGAGGCAGTTTTTATTATATTATTTCGCTTTTTATCATATAATCATTTTTTATCATTGAAATTTGAGGCAAATTTTATTGTATCATTTTGACTTTTAGGGACCAATATTATTATGTGGGGCTGTTTTTTATTGTTTCATTTCGCTTTTTTAGGGCGTAATGTCATTTAAATTTGAGACAGTTTTGTTGATTTCAGCACTTGTGCTATGAAGCTTTATGTTCGAATCAGTTTTTTTTAATTTCAAAAGTATTAATTTAAGTGTATATCATTATAACTTTAAGAATATATTCCGACTGAAAATATATCTAAAAAAACGTGATCGCCGAAAGGCAGATTACTCATTGGCAAAATGGTTGTTGTCTAATTTTTTTGCAATCTACGTTCTTTGACTTTAGCTTTTTCAGTCTCGGTAAGTTTAGGCCTTGGCATCGTTTTTTTTTTCTTGCTTCAACTCTAACCTTTTGGACCGTGTCAATCAGTTTGGGACCCTCTTTATTTGTGTGTGATATTCAACTGAATTAGTATTGAAAACGATCCAGTTTGAACTGTAGTTTTAGAATTTCTGATTCTTAATTAAAGCAATAAAAACAAATATTGTTAAAAAGATTAAATTCTCTTTTATTCACAGCTTAAGAAGTATTTATGGGATCTCTCTGGTCCCATATCTCAAAAATAAACTCACTAACTTAATGCATAACAAAATTAAAAGTAAAAAAAAAAAGAATTCTAAAAAATTGTCAAACAGAAGCGGTCGCCATAGTAACGCATGAGCACTGTTTACTATTACTCTTGAACATAGTTGAAAAATGTGATGACGCCATCAAACTCAAAACAAGACCCATTATGCCAATGGGTAAAAAAATCCACAACCAATATTGACGCAACGAAAACCTTTTAAGCTGATCAATAAAGAAAAATGAAGTGAAATATTGCTTTAGCGTCTAAATTTATTAAGTATTTCTATTTAGAGATTTTTAATAAGTCCAAGCTCACTGACAAGCTCATTGAAACCTGAATCCTTTCAATAGCATTTGCAGTGCATGAGACTTTACAATTTATCTGTATGCTACAATATTTCTGTAAAATCCGGAGCGTTGCAAATAACGCTAATATATTGCAAGATGTCAGACCAGTTGGAAAACTTTTAGTATTTTCTAATCAGTCTTTTATTTTAGATTAATTAGAATCAGCCTCTCTGTATGTAAGCTAATTAGGAAATGTATTATGAATTACTCAATCAACATGAACTTGCTTTGGTTTACAATCTTTCATTATATACACCTTTAATAAAGATATTTACAATAAGCCTTCAAGATTTTGAGCTTATTGCAAGCTGCCTGACCAAGCTAATTGAGTAAGCAATGATATAATTTGCAATTTACATAGAGGTATGACGACTCCTTGTAATAAGCGTATGGAATTTAAGTTGATTAGAGAATTTTACAATTAGCTTGGTTGACTAATTAGAATGACAGCGGCTGTTTGCAAAGAGCCAAATCATTCAGTTATCCCACGGGATATATAAATTTACCATCTTGATCAGAATCTGGATCGCATGCATCTCCAATACCGTCGCCGTCAGAATCTGTTTGATCCGGATTTGGAATCTTTGGACAATTGTCGCAGGCATCCCCTCTCCGGTCCGGTCCGTCCACGTCTGTATCTTCTTGCTTTGGGTTGTGGGTTAATGGACAATTATCCAATGACTGAAAAAAAAAATCATTTATTATAATTCTCCTTAGAAATGCTGTACTCTTAATAATAAGAATAGACTTCTCAAGGTTACGCGGTTTCCTCAATCTCCGTTACCATGGTTTCGACTAATTTTGCTTTTTCCGATCAGCAGTATGTTTCAGAAAGGATATCGCATAACATTTAGACTCCTATTTTGCAATGGGAAGGGGATATGCCAACCTTTTTGCGCCTATTCTATTTAAAATTGGGAAGGGATATAGCATAACCTTTATATGTCTATTCTATTTACAATGGTAAGGGAAATCTCGTTACCTTCAGACGCCTATTTTATTTACAATCGGAAGGGATATCCCGTAACCTTTAGACGCCTATTCCATTTACAATGAAAATAAAGTGTACTGCACAGTACTAAAGTGAAAACATATATTTCCTTGGATATTCGTTTATGCAGTTTTGCGCAAAGAAAAACTCAAATATTACTCAAAAATTACTTATTTGAATTTTTAAAATATTATATAATTAATTATTAAATTATTTATAAATATTTATTTGTATACGGTTGGATATAATGTTGTTAGAAGAAACTTTTCAAACCACGAGTTCAAAATAGAACTCCTGTTGAAAAAAAATTGTTTTAATGTATCCATTCATCCACTTTGTGCACAAATAGAACTATAAAACTACAATTTATGAATAAGAATCTTATAAGACAGTTCTAGGTTACATTTGGTTATACATTACCTTACATATAAAATGTATATTAACACGTTACTACGATTTATGAATAAGAATCTTAAAAGACAGTTCTAGGTTACATTTGTCTATACATTACCTTACATATGAAATGTATAGTAATACGTTACTACAATTTATGAATAAGAATCTCAAAAGACAGATCTAGGTTATATTTGGTTATACATTACCTTACATATAAAATGTATAGTAATACGTTACTGCGATTTATGAATAAGAATCTTAAAAGACAGTTCTAGGTTACATTTGTCTATACATTACCTTATATATGAAATGTATAGTAATACGTTACTACAATTTATGAATAAGAATTTCAAAAGACAGTTCTAGGTTACATTTGGTTATACATTACCTTACATATAAAATGTATAGTAATACGTTACTGCGATTTATGAATAAGAATCTTAAAAGACGGTTCTAGGTTACATTTGTCTATACATTACCTTACATATGAAATGTATAGTAATACGTTACTACAATTTATGAATAAGAATCTCAAAAAACAGATCTAGGTTACATTTGGTTATACATTACCTTACATATAAAATGTATAGTAATACGTTACTACGATTTATGAATAAGAATCTTAAAAGATATTTCTAAGTTACATTTGATTATACATTACCTTACATATTAAATAAATAGTAATACGTTATTACGATTTATGAATAAGAATCTTAGAAGACAGTTCTTGGTGACATTTGTTTATACATTACCCTACATATGAAATGTATAGTAATACGTTTCTAAAATAGGTCTCTTACCGGGTTATTGGGTACACCATCGTTGTCAGCGTCGTCATCACATGCATCTCCTAATCCGTCGTTGTCCGCGTCCTCTTGTCCACTGTTGGGAGTCATTGGGCAGTTGTCCTAAATTATAAATACTTCAGTTTTAAAGACTAAACAGTGTATGATGTGCAATTTAATGATGTTAATGATGCAACACAGTACCTTAATGTTAACTTTATTTAATCATTAATTTCTTACTTATTACTATCATCATTTATTTAATAATTGCAAATTGCTGGTTAATGCAAAATGGGATAAAAAATTAAACATTCCATAATTAATTCTAGAATTATTAACCGTTATAGTTATAGGGGAAAATAACATGCGGACCGACTTACAGGCCGTCGCAGAAATGCAACTTGCAAAGTTTAAATTTTGCGTGATGGAAGGACCATATTTATTTACGAACTTAACTTGGAGTTTTTTTTTCTTCATAATTCGAATCTCCTCGAAAGTTAATGCAATTTTAGGTGCTTTTTGCTGATTTTTTCAGTTTTTTGTTTGTTTTACGGAACATTTTTGGTTTCTGCACTATGAAGGAGGTGATCATCATTCTAAATATTTAGTGGTAGTTCAGATATCATCATTGACTCTTAGCCGTAACAGATTCATCTTAATTTGGATATAATACAGTGATAATTATCACAGAGAAATGAATAAAATCGTTCTAGAAAAATTGATTTATCAAGTATTGAACATGGCCATAATTCAAAATATTAAGAAATAACTCTTAAAAGGAACTAGAAAAATCCTTCTCTTCCTATCGAGAATTTCTATTAAGATTGATAGTCAATGGTTGGGACTGGGAGGCCCAAAACGGCACCCCCAGTCTCCACAAATTTGAAAGAGAATGAATTGTTCCCAACGGACAATTAGGAGCACGGGAAGAGATCCATAGTTGGCGATTTATTGAAAGATAACATAACCAAAAATAAAGCCACCCCCCCCCCCATTATCAATATTAGATTTCAAAATACTTTGGCGATTGTGAATCGCCAAAAAGACAGAGAGAATTAGTATGTAACTGAAACAGATTTGTGGTAAGAAATAAAGAATAAATAGTTATAAATAGATTTATGTTTTCGATTAGTCGCCATAGTGAATTAATGAGTCTTATATTAGTATTGTAATAAAAAGTCAGCCGTTACATTGATAGATAAGAAAAGAATGATATTCGCTTTTTATAAATTTTGTATAAAAATTAAACAATTTATTTTATTTAATTAAAATTCGGTTAGGAACGATTAAAAAAATATATTTAAGAAATTTTAAAAGTTGGGAACTATGTATTGCCTATTGTGGCATCACATGCACAATATCTATTACATTATAATCCATTCAAAGGTATATAGAAAATTTTTTAGGGAATACGAAATAATGAAAAAAAAAAAGATTCGACAGCTAGTTTGTGAATTATTTATTGCCAAAAGCGTGGGGGGGGGGGAAATACCATGTTTTGTCGATCTGTAGCCAGTTAAAACGCAACTACAGAGTTAAAATTGAACTTGTGGAAAGAGTCCTTTTTATGTATGAACTAAACGCAAATTTTGTTAAGAAAAATATTGATGCGCTCGAAATTATCGCGAATGTTTCATTATTTTTTTCAACTTTTTAGCTTTAAACATTGATTATTTATCCATTGTTGTAGAAAATTTATTTTTCTCTCACGAGATCTTTATTTTATAAGCTCGCTTTCGAGTTTATGTCAATCAAAAATCACAAAAAAAATGAGAGAGAGAGGTTACATGTTGTAGGATACAAATCTTAACATTTATATTAAAATTTTTAGAAATAAAAATAATAAAGAGAAATTAAAAACGTTGCCTATTTGAGTTGTTAAATCTCGTCAATGAATATAATTACATCTCATTTATTTATACTTATTGTGTCACACAATCTGCGTTTCTTAGGTAAAATTTTTTTTTAGTAAAGATGATTATTTTTAAAATCTAGAAATTTTGAATATTTTCTTGCGTCTATTTCGCAGCAATTAACATATTAAAAAAATGTTTTTGCACGAAGCTACAATAATTGTATATTCTAATGGCAAAATGATGTGCGTTTAATGGAAAGTATTGATGTTTAACAAAAATAAAAAAATCAATTACAGGGCTAGGTAAGTGAAGGAAGGTGAAGCCTCCTACTTTTTGATGTTTTTCTAATCTAGAATTTAAAAAAAAAAAAAAAAAAAAAAAAACGAAAACGAAAACTAACATAATGAACAAGATTTTAAATCATACTAAAACGATATAATTTTTTTAAATAAGTGAACAGGCGTTTTTGATTTTGTAAATTCATTTTTAAAGTAAATAAGTTTGTAATAAGAAAAACTTTCTGAGAAAAATTGAGCTGTAGAAAAACTTTAATTTCAATGGAGCTCTGCTCCATCAGTAAAATATGAAACTTACTAAAATATTAAAACAACTTTTTAAATTGGAAAAAAGTAATTTCAAATAGTTAACTATTACTTTAATATTTATCCAAGTTAAAAAGAATTTTAATATAGCTTAGACAAATAGCGTTTGTCAGCATTTTGAACGATATTTTAGTGCAAATTTATTAAATTAAAATATGTATTTTGAATATTGTCATATTAATTTAAGGTGAACTATTATATTCACCAACTAAGTTTATATTACTTTAAAAATTATTTAATATCTTAGGTTTTAAGTTTAATATTTTAGGGGACTCTTTTTTCGCGATAGTGAAGAATTGTACAAAACAAATTTGCATATATAAAGGTATTTTTAACTAAGTTCCCTCAACAATTTTCAAGAGGTAGATTCCAGTAAAAGTTACCATCAATAAACTTCTCGATTCCTTTTTTTTCAAAAATGAATTCATATAATCTCAGAAAATTTTACTTCGATATTATTAAATTATATCGACACCTTCTTCTCTCTTTCTACCAGCACTGTAGCCAATTTCCAGTTATGACAGTATCTTAATCCTTTCAAGACTTATTTCTAAAAACTTTTCTTTCAAGAACATTTTTTTTACCATTAAAAATAAGTTTCTTTAAAATCTGGACTCACTTCTCGCAATTAAATCCTGGGACAATGATCTCACATTAGTTTTTTAAGTGGGACATATGTTATCCCACCAGTATCCAACGGTAACAGATTATAATAAAATAATAAACTTTCAAAATCTTGCAAATTAGATTTCAAATCATTATAAAAAAATATAAATAATGATCATATTATGACACTCGTTTTTTCTTAGCTCTATTTCGGTTATTTTCACGAAATGATGCATACATTTTGGTAAACATGCGATTTTTTTTCAAAGCCATGTCGCCATGACAGTTTTGTGTTGCCAACCATCCGAACAGAAGGAGAGAATAAGATCAAAAGACGAGCGTCAATCTGGTGGGCATTGAAAAAAAAATCACAAACTAACTTCTGGTAGATTTTTACTCAGTTTTTTTTTTGATACATATACACTACCGGTCAAAAGTTTAGACTCGCTTGTATTTATTTCAAAATTTTCAAAAATAGTTAAATGTTTCCGACTTAAACATACAATTTTTTAAACATAATCATTAACAAACATCTCAAAACTCTGTTTTCTTTTAAAACTATTCATTATTTTTTCATTTTGTATCTATTCTGTAGTTGATAACGAAATGAACGAAAGTGCATGTAAGTATCTATTCTAAAACAAGTGTATTTTTTTAATTATAAATTCTTAGTTTGTAAACAATTTACTTTTCATCTTCTTTTATGGGGTTAGTTATGTTCATGTACATGACAAATTTTAAATATTGATACAATAGCTTTAATTAGCCAAAATAACTGGTATATATTAAGAACAAAAATTAATTTTTTATAAAATTTATTAAAGAATTATGGGCCAAAAACGAGAAATAAGTGTGGAAAGACGTGCAGTTATTATTGCACTTCATGCAGAAGGCTATTCAAGTAAACAAATTGCCTCTAAAACTAATGTTTCTCAGACCACTGTTGTCAGAACATTGCAAAGGAAGAAAGAAACTGGCCAAACTAAGAGCCGCCAGCGATCAGGGAGACCTAGAATAACATCCAAACGTGAGGATAAGTTTATCCGTATTCGAAGTAAGCGGCAGCGGACTCGAGCAGCACCACAAATCCGTTAGGATTTGAATGCTACTCGTCAGAAAATTGTGTCAGTATCTACTGTACAACGTCGACTTCGTGACTATGGTTTAAAAGGTTGTGTAGCTGCTAGAGAACCTCTTTTGAAAAAACAAAATAAAGTAAAACGACTGCAATGGGCTAAAATACATGTTACCTGGTCTTTAGAACAGTGGTCAAAGGTTTTGTTTACGGACGAATCAAAATATGAATTGTTTGGAAGCAAACGAAGGCAGCATGTTTGTCGTTTAGTTGGTGAACGTATGACAAGTCAATGTTTACTACCAACTGTGAGGCATGGTGGAGGTTCAGTCATGATTTAAGGATGTTTCTACGGTGATAAAATTGGAGAATAGAGGGTATTATGGATAAAAAATATTATATCACACGATATTGCAGCGTTACGCTTTTCCATGTGGACAGAAAATCGTTGCTCAAGGATTTGTTTTTCAGCAAGATAACGATCCAAAACATTCATCGAAATTGTGTAGAAACTACATTGCATCAAAAGAAAAGAAAAAAGGACTGAAATACATGCATTGGCCCCCTCAATCCCCTGATTTTAATCCTATTGAGCTATAGTGGGATGAACTCGATAGAAATGTTACAAAAATGAGATGAACCAATCAAAACAAACTTTGGGAATCTTTACTTAGTTGCTGGAACCAGATATCAGCCAGAACATTAGAAAAACTAATAGAAAGAATGCCAAAAATATGTGTGCTGCTGTGATAAAGGCTAAAGGAGGATCTTTCGAAGAATCCAAGATTGGACGAAATTCATAAGTTATGCATAAAATTATAGTTCTAACCATATACGCGTACCTACATTTCTCAAAATAAAGTTAATTTAATGTAATTTTCAGTTTAAAAGAAGTCATTTTTAATTGTTATTTGTCTATTTTCAAAAGTTCAAGAGTGAGTCTAAACTTTTGACCGGTAGTGTATAAAATACAAGTCCGTCACACTCAGACAGAATTTAAGAAATTTGAGAAGGGTTCCACATTAGATTATTTTTTAATTTGTTCTGAAAAAATATTACCAAGACAGTTCAGCAGTTTTTGAAAGAAAGCTGTTTCTGCTTTATTTGGTTTTTTTTAAAATAATATTTTATGTGTTTGAAAAATTTATTTAATAAGAATTTTTCTTAAAAAATTATCCAAATCAATTTTTCTCAGTTTAAACTGTAATAAACTCAAATTTTAAATGTATCTAAAACCTGAGAAATTTGAAGCTTAAAATTACTTATTCAAAACAATAACTCGCCTTTTTTTATTGCTTCAAACTTTTGAGGAAAAGTCCATAAAAAATCTAAAAATTATCAAACGCTTTTTGTTCTAATCTATAATAAAGAAACCATTTATTTCCCATTTTTTAGAAAATTTATTGCGCTTCTGAATAATACTATAACATCAAAAGTTTGTTAAGTACAAAAAACATCAAGAAAACGAAAATAAAGAATTTAACCTAAAATCCAAGATTATGAGTGTATAGGCCTTTTTAAGCTTCTAAATCTATCATCTATCGCACGTCAGTCCCTATTCCCACCATTTACCCATCTAGTAGATGGTTTGCCTCTCTTCACTTTTTCTTTTAGCTCATGTAAGGTCATTTTTTTAAATGGATTCTCGTTGCCATGTCCTATAGATGGGATCAAGCCATCTCCTCTGTTTTATTTTAAAAAGCCTTCACTCTATTTGAATCTCTAAATCAGTAATAGTGTAGCTCCGCTACCACTACAACTATTAAAATTCCCATTCACTTATCTATAAGACGTGCTAACTCGATTCCATCTTGAGGGACCTTTTGATAGGTAACAATTGACATTGTCGGTTGCCTTCACCCACATTTCGGATGTAATCTGAACACGCCTACCTCGACTCGAACGACCACTTAGATTTGAACACAACTTGTTTGATGGATAGTCAACAGTGAACAGTTGACCCGTTATTTGTGACTGCGACATTGTCCTCCTCACGCTGTTGCTTCGCAATCTCGATCACACGCAACGGGGGCTTGTTACACTCGACTGCTAATAGCAACACAGAAAAGACTCAGCCCACAAACGTGATCTTAATACAGCTCTAACAACCAGCACTCAAAGTCAGGTGATCTTAATAGAGCTTTCCCAGCCTCTCGCGAAATGACAATGAATCAACTAGTTGCATCCATTCATCGAAATATATCACTGTTAAAATTCTGGTGGAGGAGTAATGTAACGTCTCTACAACAATGCAATTCCCATTCACTAGTATGTAATGAATGTAAACTCATGTACGCATGTATGTTGAGGTACCATTTGATAGATGACGGTTGACATTGTCGTTAGCCTTCAGACACAGTATGATTCAAAATTGTCTCTTATCCTCCATACATTATTCTTTGTTTTAGCTCTGAAAATTTTTCCTCAGATCCGTATTCTTCCGACCATTTTCAGATCCGTCCATTTTCTTTCAAACTTTGCATTGTCCAACACTCGGTTTCATTAAGTCTTAATGATTTGAACTTTTTTTCCTACTTAAGTAGTTCGGTTTAAACTGTTCTCTCTCAAAGTAATATCTATTAGCTAGTCGTGTATTAGTATTTCGTCTCATTAATTGCTTATAATTGCTTCCAAATATAACACTGGTAACTTGAAACATAATACGTTCTATCCTAATAAGAAATTAAACTAACTTTGCTTGTTATTGAGCCATGGAATAGTATAATCAGGTTTGAGAATGATTTGCACGATAACAGAGATATTTTGCTTGGCGTTACAGGTTCAGGATGCTAATAGATGGTTTTTAAAAGATTCACAGTGCAATGCAAAATATCTCCACTCTGATTCAACTCGACACCCTATTACATTTTCTTAAAAATTTGAACGATGTTATGGTATTAATGTTTCAAAAATATTTTTAATATTCAAAAACGTATAGTTCTTCACAAATGATTCCAATATGTGCACATGAAAATGTTACATTGACAGTGTGTGAAATATTTCTTTTTTGGAATATTATATTTTATTTTCAAATATAATCTTTTTGATAATTTCGATTAGATCACGCTAAAGCAGTTGACTAAAAAATCCAAAAAAATAAGCATTGAAATTCTCGCTGCTGTTTACTATCTACTAGAAACGACCACAGGACTGATCTATATTTTTTGTATATTTTATACAGATTAGGCTTAACAAGGTTATACGATTTCCCCATTCTTCACACTTTCTACTTTTCCGTTACCATGGTTTCGGGAAATTTTGCTTTCGGTAATTCAGCTTATAACATAAACTGACTATATTTTATATTTTATAACCATCGTTGAACAGCCGACCCAATTTTTTGGGTTTACGACCACTATTATTCAACTCGTAATTTTAAACCCAATCCAGAAGACAAGGGAACTCCTGGATCAAATTTTTCGAGAAATTTGCTTACGTGGAGGACTTTTTGATGGAGCTAACCCGCATTTGTGTTAAATGAAGAGGAAGACTACGAGAACCTTCCACAGTCTGACGGTAAAGGGACTCTAAACCATAATCCTTCTATCACTGAGGATATTTTACGTCAGCATTGTGGTCGGTGCATGTCGGATGCGGATTCATTTCCATCAGCCATCGCTGGGGATATGAACCCGGTTCCCCTCATTGGAAGGCGAACGCTGTATCCTTTGAGCCAGCGCGGCTCTAAACTGACTACAGACAGAAAAAAACCAAGATATACCGAAACCAAGGTAACGGAGAGGGGGGGGGAATTCAGAGAGTGGAGAAATCACGTAGCCTTGAGACGCCCACCCTATTTTGTGTGTAATAACTCTTGAAAGTATTATGCGATAAGATTTATGAATTACTTTCATCCTTTCTAAGCATAATTAGTTTTTGGAAAATATTTGTAACAGGAAAACTAAACCCAGAGAACAATTACTAAATTTACTTCCATTTTCTTCTAAGCATAATGATCATTATATTTAACTATTAATGCTATAAGTTTTAAACACATTCTAAACCATTTCTTTCTATGCAAAGTAAACACTACTTTAATGATTAGAGAAACGGCTCATTCAGTTGTGCATGTTTTCGTTCGTAAACTTATATTTTAGTATAGAAAATGGGGAAATAGAATGGTTCTTTTCTATTCATTAACAACGACGCAAAGTTTTAATACTCGTAAAGAACAAATAAAATTCTAAAACTTGTTAGCCTTATTTACGCAATTTAACTGTTAGCGTAAGTAATTTTATTTAAGTATAGATTATCATTCCCTATTAATATCCTAATCGAGACATTTTCTTTAATGTGTCAAACTTTGCATTTAATTCTAATGTTGGAAACTATAATCGTTACGTTAAAATGTTATGAGCTATTACATGCGTACTTACTGTTTTTTTTTTTGTTTTTTTTTCTTTTTAATTTAACGTTATTATTACTAGAGCTTTGATCAAAGTCAATCAGAGCATTATACACCTTTAGATTTTATTTGGGGGTGTACAAATATTACGTTAGCATTTTTTTGGGCACTTTTGTCAAAAAATTAGCTATATTACTATGCTTACGTAAAAAAACTAAAACGTTTTTGCTTTAAATTTGACTTTAACTGTAATGAACTTGTTTTAAGAATTTTAGAATAAAGTTCAAACAAAAGATGTAACTTTATATAAGACAAAATTTACGTTTAAAAACTTATTTCATTTTCTAAATATAATTTTTGTAATTATTTGTTTTCTTAGATTTATTTTTCATTTTAGAAAAAAAATTAGGAGATTTTAGCGTCTTACGTAAGCATTTCTGACAACCCCTCTTCAATTCTTGTCTTGAAAATAAGTAAATAACAAAGCCCCTCCCTTCCTTTGCTTATTTTATGTTCGAGCGACCCCTTTTTAACACATCAAATTCGTTTTTGTTTTAATAAAAACAGTTAATAACAAATAGCGATTTAGATAAAAATAAGACAACCATTGTTATTATTAAGTAATAATTAGTTTGAATTTATTTAAATACTTTTTCGTGACCAATTTTGAATCTGAAAGGTACGTTGCTTAACCTTTTAGATTAAATTCTCTTGGTACAAATAAGTAAAACCTTAATTATACGTAAATACAGTGAAGTCTACCTGTAACGAAATTGATTAGTTCTAACTGAAAATTCGCTATAAAGAAAAATTTGTTATACTAGGCTAGTGTGGCTTTACTTTTAGAAAAGTAAATACTAAAAAATTTTAGCCGGTTTCAGCCAATTTTAGCCAAATTTTTTTAAATACATAACTATGATTTTTAATTTAAAATGAACAATGCAAATTACATTGCATTGAACAAATTTTTTGTTGCCTTTATACAAATACTAAATTTTTCTTAATTAGGGTGTGGAGACTTCGAATCTGAAATTAGTTTTGCTCATAAAGATAAATATTTTTTAAAAGGACATTTTTATTCTAATTTTTGACGAAATGTACAAGAATAAAATCGTTATATAAGCAGACGGCCACTTAATTGTTGCGACAAACTTTTAGGGAAATTAGGGCACATCGCCATGATAAATAAAATGGCCGAAAAAGAATAAAATTCATCAACTTAGAGAAGGCGCTTTTGTACGTACTTGCTTTTATTCTGCTTAAAAAATTACATGATTTTAGATTGCTTTGCATTTTGTGATGGTAAATATCACCACATTTTAGAAGAGAGCTTCCGGGTTCTCAGTACGAGCACACAGAATAAAGGTGTGTTTGAAATGGGTAATTTTTCTTTTAATTGATTATTCTATAACTATGCATTTATCATTGAAAGCAATGGGCGAGTTGTTTCAGAAACGGAGACTTGTTTGAAAATTTTTTTTGCAAAGATTGTTTTCAATTTTGAATTAAATGACGATAGAACTCAAAGAAAGGCCAAAAATTGAAAAAATAAAAACAGCTGAAAAATGGCGAAATTGAAAAGATAAACGTGTAAAATATCTAAAAAATATCTATGCATTCTGAAAATAACGAAAGCATAAAAAATTAAGGACAGAAATATTCTAAAAATAACTAAATTAGAAAAGATAATTGTCTGATAAACTCCTAAGAAGACGAAAATAGACGACTGAAAAATTCTAAGAATTACAAACGCAGAGACGATAAACGTCTGAAAAATTTGATTTTGAACAGATTGATTTGAACAGATTGATTGATTGACTCAATTTGAACAGATAATTGTCTGAAAAATTCGTTATAAGAAGACAACCATTTCGTTGGAGTGGTGCTATCTATGGTCAAGAATTTGTCCCAGGTATTGATTTGTCACGGGAACGCGGAGGACTTTGTGACCCCGACAGATTTAGCGTGCGCCAGTCACCATCTTGCTGGCCATTTTGCGTATGTCACCATTCTTCAGCTTGCAGGGATTGAACTCACGACCTCTTGGACATGGACCCAACGTTCAACCCACCTAAAGAATATTGTGAAAGTTATCTAACATTCCGATTAAAAGTTTCGTAGCAGGGGAAAATTTTGCTGTTGAAAGACTTCGCTTTAGGAAAACTGTAATGCAATTCCCAATAAATGCATTTTACCAACTCTACAATTATTCTCACTAAATTTGATACCCAAATTACAATAATAATAATAATCACTACCATTAACACGAATGAATTAAAATAAACGTTATGCTTTTTTTGAATATTTATTTCGACACTTTGTTTCAATTGTATTGATAGCGCAACAAATTCCGTCCCTAATTACCTAGTGATTCTCTTTATTTGCTAAGATAACCGAAGGCGTTAGTTCACAGATAATTTTGCTTAAACTATGTGAGCGATGTAACGTACAATTACATGGCGATTTCACTACAGATATAAGGTTAATGCGTTTAGAATATAATCATTCGATTTATAGCAATTACTCTCACAATCCAACGCTGGTATTAAGCAACTCCATCGACTATTCGGAATGTTGTTATGTATTGCACACTAATACTACTATTTCATAGCGTAACAGTATCACAATTTAGCACTGTAAAAGTTATATTCATTAGCCCAGTAATATTAATAATGCTTAAATTTTTCAACATAAAAAAAATATGAATCTAATTATTATTAAAAAAATATTTCATTTTCAATCTCTAAGGCTACTAGTACTACATTACCATTGTAACTAAAAAAATTTATTTAATATGAATTTGAAATTATGTATTGCTGTTATGATACTAGAAATTTTATAGTACTGTAATTTACTGATGCAGTAACAAAAAGATTGAAATAATTATGATTTTAATAACAAAGTATTCACGGTATCATTAAAAACTATTTATATTATTTTTATTTTAAACCGCTCAAGCAAATGTTAATATAATACTGTAGTATTATATTCATAAAATTTAAAATTGTTTAGCTTTGTAGCTCTAATTAAAAGATTAAAAATGTACGTGCAGAAATAAAAAAATTTCAAAAAAGAATAGAAAACCATGATTATATTTTTAAGATTTAAATACTTATAACTTGCAAAAAACTTGATAAATTACGCAAACACTGTTAAATGTGAAGTAATATTGATGAAATTTGTATTTTTTTTTTTTTTAAATTTAATTTATGAAGGAAAAAAGCTTCATTCCATAGATATAATTTTAATCATATATTAAACAGTTTTTGCACAGATTTATTTATTTATTTTTTAAAATAATATTCTTTTCCCAAAAAAGTACTATTTTTAAAAAAAGATTTGCAGACGAAATTGCGGAATATTTTTAAAAATAAATAAAAAATGAACAAACAAAAAATCTAATGGAAATAAAATGTTTTTTATATAATATTTTTTATGTAATATATATTTTATATAAGCATTAGCTGAATACCCATACTTTGTATGGGGAGAAAAAAGAATTAATTATTAAGTACCGAACAACAATACAAAATCCTGTACAAAATCCTGAAAGACAAGTACATATTATAAATCTAGTCTAAATAAGTTCCAATGTTTTTCGTTTATTTATTATTAGTTTTTGTCTTGTTTTTACCGGTAGTATTATGTTGTTAGATTAAGCAAAACACGTATTTAGTTGTCGTCCATCTCATCAAAACAAAGATTAAATGTGTTCAGTCTCATCTAGCATAACGCTTTTGCTCCTGATATTCAAAATGTACCATAATCAAATTTCCTCTGTACTTATACTTTCAAGAGGCCGTAAAAAATCTATTTCCGCAATTTCTACCATAAAAATGCACAGTATTGATGCAGCTTTAATGGGCACAACATTTGTTTACAGAACTCGCAAATATTAGAGCTATAAGCAAAGAAATTGTCACTCATGTTTGTTTTAAAATATGTAACAAAACCGAATCGTCTTTAATTCTTAACCGAGTCGTCAAAACACTGTCTTCAGCTAAACAAATAAAAAATTCCATTTTTAAAAGTATTCTTTTTTTTAAATAAATTAAAGATGTAATTATAAAGATATAAAATTTGTCTTCGTAATTATTTCACAATTGAACACATTTAGCTTCATATTGAATGTCCTGTTTTCAGTGTATACGCATTCCGGTATGCGGACACAGACACTAATTCTGCATTTAAAAAAAAATTTGAGATTTTTTTCTAAAAATACATTTTTTTTTAAAATTTAAAAAAATAATCTGAATTTTTTTAATAAAATTTATAAAATTTTAAACAAATAAAAATTAAAATAATTTTTTTAAATGTTTTTTTTACACATTTAACGTGCAAGTATACGTGCATTTTATGCAAGTTAGTAATCATATATAAACAAATTATATGCACGGATAAAAAATGTAAATATTGTTTAATTATTTATATGAAAAATATTGATTTTAGATGAGTCAGTTACTTACAGCTTTGCATCTTGGGTGATCACACCGTAGATCAAAATCTGGCCATCCATCTAAGTCACTGTCTGGGCCGCACATATGACCATCACCGGCCCAACCGATTCGGCACTGTCAAAGCAAAGCGAAAAATAAATATATATTTTCATGTCTTTTCGTTTGGACCAAGTATAGTAAACACAATTTTTTTTTAATGAAAAATGTTACTTTTAACGTGATAAAACTGAAAAATTGAATTTACAAATTAGAACAAAATTTCTATTGCTTATAGAAATGAGTTCGAAATTGAAATTGAATTCTTGCACAATTGAATCAGTTATAAGCATCTTTCAAAGAAACAATTAGCTGAGTCCCTAACAAGAAATCGTTTAAAATATATTAATTTAAATAATTCTTGACTTTTTTTCTTGTTTTCTTTTGTTACTATATATATATATATATATATATATATATATATATATATATATATATATATATATATATATATATATATATATATATATATATATATATACTATGAAACGTAAATCTCTAGGAGTCAGAACATATTATGTTCGGATGAGCATTATTTCAATCAGCTTATTATCTGTTGTTTTCGCTTATTAATAAGCTGCTTCATCGAATTTACTAAACTGCCATTTTACATGTAAGTCTAATAACATTTTCCCTGTTTCTAAAATTTGTAAAGTTTTTTTTTTATATTTTGCAAATAATTACAACTTACTCTACATTGATATCGGGAAAATCCTCGTCTTAGCTCACACTCTGCATTAGGATCACAAATGGTACCGTCGGGACACGAACCAGGGTGCTGATGGCATCCAACGCTTTGATTACCCACAAAACCTTCTCTGCATTCACCGCAGATGTAGGATCCCTGAAATTACAGATTATTTCATGTTGAACATAAAAATTAAAATAATAATGTAAAAATTTCTTGTTAAACATAAAAATTCCGTCTGCAAAAGTTCATTAGAAACTATGATTACAGTAAAGAATGACAAAAGATTGCTTTTTAATCTACTCAGATTGTCTCGTGACGTTAAATTTTTCCTTGCAATTTTCGAGCTGCGTAGATAACTAATAGTTGTGCAAGGATTTTATTGTAAAAAGTTTTATCAATAGTAAAACAACTAAAATTTTTCTATATGTTGTAATTTTAGACATCCAAGTTTTATAATTATGCGTAAATATAATATGCTACACTTATTATTCATTAAAGGCATTATATATTAAGGTTGAAATTACATTTGTTTAAGATTTTAAGTCATTAACGTATGTATTTTTAACAGAAGCGCCACCTTTAATTTTCTTTAGATTTATTTGTTTTAATATTTCACTTTAAGGTTGCGTGGCAACCAGATATAGTTTATATTGTTGTTCTTTTTTGTTTTAATTTAAGTTTATATACATTTTTAGAATCCGTTTTGATGCTAAATTATTGGTTATTAAAAGATTAAAGTTTTGTATATTGTTGTCATTCATCTGTAGAACTTGTAGTTCATTTGATTGATTGTATTTAAAAGGCGTCCGCATTATTTATTTCAACTTATTGGCGACAATTGTGGCGTCCGCGACAGGACAGTTATTACGCTACTTCTGATTTGAAAAATGTTTTTAGCACCAAAAGGATTTAAAAAGGAAGATCTTATTATTGTTTCCCAAGAAATTGGCGAAGTATTACCTCAAAAAGCTACTGTATCGGATCTGAAAACAATCATTTTGAAAAGTAAAGAATATTTAGCTGATCCAGATTTTGTAACAAGTGTATTGGTAGCTACTGTCAATGATCGACGACAAAAGGAGGAATACGAAGAAAAATTGAGACAACGAGAAAATGAAGAGAAACTAAGAGAATATGAAGAGAGAGAAAATATAAGAAAGCATGAACTGGAGTTGGCGAGACTTCAAGCTACATCGTTTGGAACCGGTGAGTCTCCTCCAAATATTATTAGTGCCAGTGCCAGAAAGCAGTTTAATTTGCCAAAATTAGAACTTAGGCAATTTAGTGGAGATTTAAAAGATTGGCTACCATTTTGGGGACAATTTGAACAAATTCATAAAGATACAGGTATTGCCCCCGAAAACAAATTTCAATACCTGATTCAAGCTACAACTGTTGGATCTAGAGCTAGAGAAGTTGTAGAAAGCTTTCCGCCAACCGCTGCAAACTATACCAAAGCAGTTGATAGCCTCAAAGCCCGATTTGGCAAGGATGACCTTTTGGTCGAAGTTTATGTTAGGGAATTGTTGAGGCTCATAGTTTCCGTTCAAAAGCATGAAAGAATATCTATGACCTCTCTTTTTGACAAACTAGAGTCATATCTTAGAGCTTTAGAAACGTTAGGTGTTACAACCGAGAAATGCGCTTCAATACTATTCCCTATGGTAGAATCTTGCTTCCAAGAAGAGTTTCTGAAAGCATGGAACCGAAGTTCTTCGAGCGTTGCTTCCGTTGACGCCAAAGAGCGATTAACAAACATCATGGCTTTCTTGAAGGCAGAAACGGAAGGCGAAGAAAGAATTAATTTGGCTATGTCAGGTTTTGGCTTGGGATCTGATGAAAAACGCCAGCCCTTTAAGAAGAAAGCAAGAGATTTGCCAACAAGAAGATTTCCAACAGCGGCAAATCTATTGACTACAGGTGTAAAGGATTTGAAGAAAGGGTGTGTTTTTTGTTCTGGGAAACATAAAAGTTCAGATTGCTTTTCCGCTCGAAATATGACTTTAGCTCAAAGAGAGAACATAATAAGAGAAAATCAATGTTGTTTTGCCTGTTTAATGCAAGGACATTCAGTTCGTAAGTGCAAAGCTTTTATAAAATGTGTCGTATGCGGTAAAAGACATGTGGTACTAATGTGTGAGTCTTTAGCTGCAAGATATCGTGAACCCGATATATCTGGGCAGAAAAGTGAAAGTTCTGAAATAAACATGTCTAACATTACGTACGGTCCGAAAGTGTTCCTTCAAACTATGAAACTAAAGCTGATATCTGATAGAAAAGAAATTGTGGTGAGAGCAGTTTTAGATTCGGGATCACAAAGAACATATATTTTAAAAAATTTGGCTGAAGAGATGGAATATGTTCCCTTGAGAAAAGAAACTCTCATACACTCTTTGTTTGGTGGTTATAAATCAGATAGATTTGAACACACGTGTTTTAGAATTAGATTAAGGAATCTAGAGAATAATTTGACTTGTAACATGGAAGCTTTGGATCAAGCATCTATTTGTGATAGTATAACACCGGTTAGTTTTGGACCCTGGTTAGAAGAACTTGACGAAATGAATATAAAGTTGTCAGACGTCGGAAATGAGTCACTACCAGTTCAAATTCTGCTCGGAGCTGACGTAATAGGAAAACTTATGACTGGAAAACGAAGAGTTTTGGCCAGTGGATTAGTAGCAATAGAGACACTACTGGGATGGACTTTAACAGGGAAAGCACCTGAATATGATTTACCATCAAGCAATGCAATGTTGGTTACTTCCCTTTTAGTAAAAGAAATGGATATTTCGGAGCTGTGGAGATTAGATTCCTTAGGAATAGAAGATCCTTCAGAACAAAAATCTAGAGAGGAACTGCAAAAAGCCTCAATGGAGCATTTCCTAAATACAGTGAAAACTGAAGGAGATGGTCGTTTTATAGTTAGTCTGCCATGGCTTGATGAGCATTTGCCTTTGCCAGATAATTATGATTTGGCGTTAAAGAGATTGCAAATGACAACACGCAAATTGAAAACCGACAAATTGTATGATGCCTATGGAGAAGTGTTAAAGGACTGGGAGAAAGAGGAAATAATTGAAGAGGTTCCAAAAGAAGACATGGGGATACCTTGTCACTATTTACCTCATAGACCTGTGATAAAGGAGAGCAGCACAACTAAAATCAGACCCGTGTTCAATGCTTCTTCTAAGAGAAAAGGAGTTCCTAGTTTAAATGATTGTGTTGAGAAAGGGTTAAATTTGATAGAAGTAATTCCCTCAATGATAAATAAATTTCGAAGTTATAAATTTGGTGTAACAGCTGATATACGTAAGGCTTTTCTGCAAATAAGTCTTTATGAAAATGATAGAAATTTCTTACGATTCTTATGGTATGGAGAAGATGGACAGCTCAAGCATTTTCGTCATCGAAGAGTTGTGTTTGGCGTTTCCTGTAGTCCGTTTTTGCTTGGAGCCACTATTCAATACCATTTGAATAATAAACTAGAGGAAGCAATGGGAGGGAATGAAAAATACCCTAAAGAGATTATACAGGAACTAATATGCAGTTTTTATGTAGATAATTGCCTCACAAGCGTGAAAACTGAATCAGAGTTGAAAAAATTCATAGAAGTTGCTACTAATATTATGGCTGAAAGACAATTCGATTTACGAGGGTGGGAGTCTACTAACCCATCAGAGCCTAATTCTAGTGAGACCAACATTCTGGGAATGAAGTGGAATAGAAAAAGTGATACTCTGTTAATTAATATTCCTGATATGAAAGACGCAAAACATGAAAAAATCACCAAAAGAAGCATTTTAGCTGCCTCACACAGAGTTTTTGATCCTATGGGGATAACTAGCCCGGTATCGATACGACCAAAATTGTGGTTACAAAATTTGTGGAAAACTAAAATTGGTTGGGACGATGAAGTTGACACAAAATTAAGAGAAGATTTTACAAAGTGGCTAAGTCAGCTTGAATATCTGAAGCACATAGAAATCCCAAGGTGGTTACATTGTGACAAAGGTTACGAGCGTATTTCATTACATTTTTTTTGTGATGCCAGTAAGTTTGCGTATGCCACAGTAGTTTTCCTAAGAATAGAAGACGAAAGCAACGTTCAAGTTCACCTGATACAAAGTAAAGCAAGAATCGCGCCTAGCGGGAAAAAGGAAACAACGAATGCTCGACTTGAACTTCTTGGCGCTACAATTGCAGCTCGTTTATCTATTGAAATAGTAAAACAGTTTAAGACGGACAAAGTTCATTTCTGGACAGACTCAACAACTGTATTAGCTTGGCTTAAAAGAGAAAACACATGGGGTGTATTTGTGGAAAATCGAGTTCAAGAAATTAGGAAATTGACTCCCGTAAAAGCATGGAGGCATTTGCCCGTATCTATGAATCCCGCAGATCTACCAAGTAGAGGTTGCTCTGCTCAACAACTCGGCAATTCGAAATGGTATGAGGGTCCCAGCTGGCTATATCTTTCCAACACGGAATGGCCTGTAGCAGCTGACGAAATTTCCGTTAATGAAGAGGAAGTAAATTTGGAAAAAAGAAAACAAATAGTTATTTCCATGGTAAATGTTGAAGTAACGGAAATATGGTGTAATTACTTTTCAACATATAGCCGAAATGTAAGAGTAGTTGCTTGGATCCTACGTTTTGTCCACAACGTTTCACATCAAGATAAGTTAAAGGGAAATTTAATCTGTGAGGAGTTAACAAAGGCAGAAAGTGTGATTTTTAAGTCATTGCAAACAACGCATTTCCAAGATGATAAATTTCTCGCCAAAATACAAGCTTTTCGAGATAAAAGTGATATTCTGAGAGTAAAAACCAAACTGGTACATAGTGATGAGAATGAGAATTTCAGATGTCCAATTCTTTTACCTGCTAACAGTGTTGTGTTAGAATTAATCAGAGAAGAGCATATAAAAGCGATGCATGCTGGTCGTTCCATCTTACTCTCAAGACTCCGAGAGCGATACTGGATTCTTAAAGCTAAAAAGTTAATAAATAAAGTTATTTCCAAGTGTGTGACTTGTAAGCGTCATCGAGCTAAACCAGTAGAAGTTCCTTTTGCGCCTCTTCCAAGAGAAAGAGTTACTCAGACAAAAGTTTTTCAAGTGTCTGGTGTGGACTATGCCGGTCCTCTGTATCTAAAATCGAAAGAAAAAGCTTGGATAGTTTTGTTTACCTGTGCTGTGTACCGAGCAGTCCACTTTGAATTAGTACGGTCTCTAACTACAGATGCTTTCATTCAAGCATTCAGACGATTTATCGCAAGAAGAGGTAGAATATCGGTCATTTACTCGGATAATGGAAAGAACTTTGTAGGAGCAAACAATTATTTAAAGAACTTAGATTGGGACAAGATTGCTGTGTACTCAACCGCTCAGAAAATAATTTGGAAATTTATTCCACCCACAGCAGCATGGTGGGGTGGGTGGTGGGAGCGGATAGTTGGAATGCTTAAGACTCTTCTACGTCGTGTGTTAGGTAAATCTGTTGTAGATTATGAAGAACTAACTACAATTTTATGTGACTGTGAGTCGGTTTTAAATAGCAGACCGCTGACCTACATTCACGATGATCTATCTGAATTAGTACCTTTAACTCCGGCAACGTTTATATACGGGGAAGGTAGCAACAGCAACGAAACTCCAGATCTAGACCTTGTTGATCGAACCTCTATGTTGAAACGTGTAAAATTTTTGCAAAAATTACGTGAAGATCTCAAACAAAGATTTAGAAATGAATATCTTGCTCAGCTAGTGCACAAGGGAATAAGAAGGAATGATGTAATAAACATCGGTGATATTGTTTTAATAGGACAAGATAATACTCGACGCATAGATTGGCCTCTTGGAATTGTCTTGGAGCTGTATCCTGGAAAGGACAGTATTCCTAGAGTAGCCAGATTAAGAACCTCTCAAGGAGAAAGGATCCGACCTTTCCAAAGACTTTATCCTTTAGAGCTATCAGAAAAGAACGATGTGGATGTTCTGGAAAAGTCTTCAAGGAAAATTAATTTGGAAGTTGATAATGTTCACAATTCCGTTAATGTGCCCGATAATTTGGAAGTGAACTCTCTTAGTAAAAGCAGATTAGGAAGAATCATAAAAATTCCACAACGTTTAGATTTATGAACTTTTTGTTATTTATATAATAACTGAAGATTTTCTTAATTAGTTTCATATAAAGGTGACCAATATATATGAGTCAGTTTGTATTTCTACGAAATGCTAAACGCATGTTCCAAAGTGCTATTTATAATATCACTTTGCAAGGTGGGAGTATGTTTAAGATTTTAAGTCAATAACGTATGTATTTTTAACAGAAGCGCCACCTTTAATTTTCTTTAGATTTATTTGTTTTAATATTTCACTTTAAGGTTGCGTGGCAACCAGATATAGTTTATATTGTTGTTCTTTTTTGTTTTAATTTAAGTTTATATACATTTTTAGAATCCGTTTTGATGCTAAATTATTGGTTATTAAAAGATTAAAGTTTTGTATATTGTTGTCATTCATCTGTAGAACTTGTAGTTCATTTGATTGATTGTATTTAAAAGGCGTCCGCATTATTTATTTCAACTTATTGGCGACAACATTCAACCAATTCAGTGGCCAATCGGAAAAAAAATTGATTTTTGTTATCCTTTTAAACCTTAACTCATTATGTATGTGTATACTTTCAGTTGAAATGTGCAAAGATAGACTCTAAAATTCAGTTATACGATAATCCATAACGTTATATTTTATTTTCTAAATTATAAGCCATCATTTTTTGGGAAATATGCTCATTTGTTAGTTTTTGTTTAACATCGTTGTTTTATTTGTTTCTTTGTCATAATATTTCAGTTTAACGAAAATCACTGATAACTGATGTTTCCGATATCTAAGATTTCTTTAGTTCTCCAAACGAAGTGTTTGCTGAAGAGAAATTTAAAAATGGTTTATTTAACCTTATTTGTTTGACCTGAAAATATTCACAGCGTACGCCAATTCAGATACGTATTTTAGGACATGAGTGAATATTTCACCATGTATTTTATAATACTTCGCCAATAGGCGCCTAGGGGGTCGTTATGACATCCAAGTTGCACAAATGCACGTGACGTAATTAACATAATTGAATTTCGTGAGGTGATACTTATAGAATACATGAAGGTTATATAATGGTGGGATAGATTTAATTCTCAATCGACAATTGCTGATATTTGATAGTTTTCAGAATTGAATTGGAGAATTTATGTTGAAATTAAAATGGATTAAAATCCTTATTTCGGTGCTTAAACGAGGTAATTTATAAAAGTTATCTTTAATGTGTTGTTTCAAGAACTGTTTGATTGAAACTTAACAAATGTAGTTTGGTTGGGGAGCGTGGTGCAAAGATCGGGTGATATGCCTCTTACTCCCATCTTAACTATGGATTATTTTTTTATTAGATTATTTTTTTCTATTAGATTAGTTTTTTTGTAGCTAATTGAAATAATTTTATGGTGCATAGTATATTTTTGTGAGATTACAAAAAGTATTCTTGGTTAAGTTTTGTATGTGTTTAGCCATAGCTCTCTATTAGTTTACTAGAGCTATTAGTTTACTATATGGAAGTATAATTGAAATAAATGACATGTTTTTGAAAAACTTTGAGCTGTCACTGTAAAGTTGTCTACTGTCTTAACTATAAAGAAGTTAAATTAAAATAAATGACATGCTATAGAAAACTTGCAGAAACAAAACAATAGTTAAGCTTTTGAAAAACATTTACCGTTAAAGATACACTACTTTGTTAAAAACACAGTTATGATTTAAAAGACTTGGTCACTGTATAAAGCTGTCTTAACTATATGAAGTTCAATTGAAATAAATGACATGCTATAGAAAATTTGGACTTTCTTTGTCCCCGTGTAATATATATGTTAGTGTGAATGACTGAAATTGGTGGTTGTTGACGTCCACCGGTGAATGTTGACAATCACATAGTCGCTTTGGTAAATGTTCGAAATATATACTAGAATTAGTTACGGGCCACTGCCCGGTATACGTTTAACCAGTACTCTGAACAGATATCAAAATATCTAATAAATATAATAATATCAATGAATAAATTAATATCAAATCAGATGTAACAAATATTTTGGACATTCACCAAAGCGATTATGTGATAGTTGACATTCACCGGCAAAAGTCGACATTCTCTTGATTTCAGTCTAAATTATTGCTTTGTTAAATCTCAACCTCATAGTCTTAAAAATCAAAAATAGTTAAATTTGCTTAAAAAAAACTTTTAGTTGCGTGATTAAAATTTAACGTAGAAATTTTAAATTGCCGGCAAAAGAAAAAGAGATTTAAAAATAAAATGCTTTGTTAAACTAACATCATAATCTTTAAAATCAAAAATAGTTTAAATTCGCTTTATATACAATGAATATAACAAAAGAGATATAAAATTTCACGAAGTATTACGTATTGAATTTTCCAAAAATAAAACCAAAAAACTATTATTACAAAGCATACAAGTTTCCTAACACCATATTTGGCGAGTTTTTCTTTTTCTTTATTCTCTTGTTCTTTGAGGATCTTACAGGATGCGAATTTTTACAACAATGAATATTTTTTCCTTGGCGATAATGGGATAGAAGTTTCTTCTAAAAACCCTTTAAGGCATTGCTTTTGAGATAATCTTATTGTTGCTTTCAAACGCTGTAAACTTTTCGCTGGGTACCGAAAATTTTGAAAAGGACAGCATTTTTATTTGAGAGATTGCATCGCTTCGTTTAGCATTTATGCATTGTTATTTCTAACAAAAGCAAATGAGAAAATAAATTATTTCTGGCATTATTTTGTATTTACAAAAAAAAACTATTAACGTTTTTAAATGTTACTTTTTTTACGTGCTAAACTTTTTAATCCAATAAAATAACAAAAAAATGATAAATTACTTATAAAAAATGAAACGCAACGATTCTTTTTTATTTGGTAGAGTGTAATGGCTTAATTTAAAAAAAAAAAACTGTTATTGGAGTGGAATTTTCTTAAGATAAATTAACGAAATATACTTTTTTTTCCAGTTGACAGAAGTTTTTTGTGAAGTTAAACAAGCGTAAACACATCGTTTTAAGATTATTTCAACAATTTCTCTTCATCATTTAATCTTTCATAATGAAATAAAAATTCTATATTTCGCATTAAAATTAAGTTCTTAATCTTTGTAATTTGAGAAGAAAAAACACTGTTTTCTTGAACTAGATTTTGTCAGGCGATTGTTACAAAAATTTATTTTCTTTACAAAGTGCAAACGATAACGTTTGAAATTCATGGAAATAATCATCATATAACATATATTCCATTGATGAGCTTCCTATATGCATTAGCAAAATTTAAATGTTTTTTTAAAAGCGGTTTTATCTTTAAGGACTCAACAACTTCTACAATTTTTATCATATTTTTCTATAAGTATAACAGCATGTATTTTAATATGTTTTAAGCTGGCTCAGTAGTTATCGTTTTGACCTTTGAAGGAATTTGGTTGAATCCCCGGTTGCGAATCGAGGGATACCAAAACGATGGGAATCAGTTTGCTGGGATGTAAAGATGGCCAGTGCACAATACTGACCACATTGCTGACCATAATTCTTATGATTGTAAAATACGAAACCTTAACTTCTAAGATCATTTCTAGCCATCAATAGCTATTGCGGGAATGTTATACTTTAATAGTTTTGTATTTATTATTTTTGTTGTATATTATTTATTATTTTAGTTAAAACCCTATAAAGAAAATTTGAGAACAAAATTAACCGAAGTCTGTTCAAAGCGTATAAGGTTTGGCGAGAATAAAAAAAAAAATTTCTGGGAAGAACTCATCAAATTTACATTTCTCTCATCTGTTATTTTTTTAAACTTATTATTCTTAAAGTCCAGCATCTCTAAGAACCTTGTATTATTTTTAATTAATCAACGATGCTTAAGCAAAAATTAATCTTACGACACATATTGCGATTGATTTTCAGCATCGATTGACACTGATAATCATATATTTCTATCTCTTTCATTTTTAAATTGATTTTTAAAAATTTCAATCATTTATTTTAATGATGGATTAATCAATGACGCTCACGAAAAAGTTAATTAATGCAAAATTTGTTAGGACTGAATTACAGCATCTATTAAGTCATATGAACGTACATTTATGTCTGCTTTCGATTTTCTTTAATTTTTAAAATTGTCGCTCATTTTTATGTCACTTGACATGCATTAATTAATCATTTATGCTTAGGTAAAAATTGATTAATGCGACATTTGTTACGAGTGAATTGCAGCATCGATCTACTTATATAACCTTACATTTCTATCTTCGATCGATTTCCTTCAATTTTTCCAAATGACCGCCATTTTTGTGTCACTTGGTATAATGTATTAATTAATTAAAGATGCTTAATTAAAGATTAATTAATGCGGCATTTGCTGTGATTTAATTGCAGCATCGATCAACACATATAACTGTACATTTCTATTTCCTTTCGATTTTATTTAATTAATTTTTGTGCTACTTGATATTATGTATTAATTATTCAATGATGCTATCAATTAATTAATGCCGCATTTTCAGTAACAATTAATATAATAGCTTTAAAGAGATAATTTAAATTAAATTAGAAATTACTTGTTTCACCAATATACGTTACCATTGTATTGATGCACCGAGAATTTGTTGCACACCTTCCATTGTTAGTTTTGCATTCATCCACATCGTAGCATGCCTAACAAAATACAAGACAAAATCATACAAAAATTAAAATAGAAATGTTACAAAATTACAAACAAATGAAATCTTAAATAGTAAAACTGTCGTTTCAACTCTTCACTGTTGGAATTTTTATTCTAACATTATAGTAAAATAGCCAGTAGCAGTCTGTCCATCCAACTAACCGTGAAGTTTACGGTCAAAACATTTTTTTTTATCTTTACGGGTTTGAAACAATTTACAACTAATATGGTTATAAAACCATGAAACTGTACGATTTTTTAGCCAATCAACACTACCATGGTTTCAAAATCGTAAAAAATAAATTTTATCAGACATTAGAGCTAGGTAATGAACATTAGAGGAGTGCAGAGTGTAAAGAAATTCTTTATGTGTTGAAGGGAATGGAGGAAATATTGTAGTGTCGACGCCGGGACTCGAACCCCCGTTCTGTCGGATCTAAAATTAACAGATTAGCCTTCTCGGCTATAATAGGTACCCAGCTGTAGGGAACTAAGTGGCTTCATTAGATGGGCTTAGTTGGTGCGATTAAATTCTGGTTGTTTAACCGTATTAGGTGAAATCAGCTAATTAACGGTTTTTCTCATAGTTAAAAATTTGAACACCGTCATATTTATGGTTATATGACTGTTTTGTTTCAATATGGTAAAATAGTAATTAAATAAATTGTTACTCAACCATTATTTCTGAGAAATTTTTAATAGTGTATATAAAATTCAGTTCTCTAACGATTAACATTTTAAGAAACTTACGAAACAATTCATTAAAATTAATTAAAAGTATAAAGTGCAAGGTGTACAGTAGAAATATCTATCTATTTTTGGAATACTTATCCACCGTGTCAAAAAATATTCAAGTCGCCGATTTTTTATTTAAGTTAGGAAGAAATAAAATCAAAACCGAAAGAATACGAATCAAGTGAAGAAGGCGGTGTGAAAATCATAATAATCAGATTTATGAACTTGAAAGTTATTTCTAATAATCGTCTTTCAACTTTTCTGTTTGCCCCTGGTGATCAAAGGGATTTTGTTCAGATGTGAATTATCAATATTCGATACATTTTGGTTTTTTATTAAATAAATATTAATTTGCGATCTTCAATGCATATACCCCTTTACTTCAATTCAAACAAGAATTCCAAAACCTCACGATAAGGGCAGTGATCAATATTTTATATGATAGAGTAAAGCAGAACCACAATGGCTCAGGGGATAGAGCGTTCGCTTTCCAGTGAGGCGAACCGGGTTTGAATCCCAGTCGATAAGAATTCCGCATCCGGCTTGCACCGACCACAGTGCTGACGTGAAATATCATCAGTGGTAGACGGATAATGGGTTATATTTCCCTTGTCGTCGGGCTAATCGTGGGAGGTTCTCGTGGTCTTCCTCTCCATATAGCGCAAATGTGGGTTAGTTCTATCAAAAAGTCCTCCACGAAGGCAATTTTCTCCCAATACTCGATCCAGGAGTTCCCTTGTCTTCTGGATTGGGTTCAAAATTACAAAGCTCCGGAGTTGAACATTAGTAGTCGTAAACCCATTAAACTGGGCCGGCTGTTCAACGAAAGTTATAAAATAGAGTAACGCATATAAATTAATAATTTTTATAAACATTTTAGAGTATAAATAATTCTGCGTAGGAAACCTATTGGTGTTCGTAAACAATTTTCAATTTTGCGCACATCTTTTTCAGCCATTATTAATTGAAATTTTTATTTTAAAACAACTATAACAAAGTATAAAAAATAAAAAAAACATTGTATACTATTTTTAATTGACATAGCGTTATATTTGTTTATTAATACTAATAAACGAATATTCATATACTCAAATACTTATGTTACTCTAATCACTTCATACATATTCAGCAACCTTATAGTGTAGCTACTTAGCTACACTGTAAGGTTTCAGCTACAGTATTCAGCTTATACCAAGTATGAAGCTGAAAAACTACTCATTAGTGATTATGAATTAATACTTAAGACAGGTAAAACAGAAACTCTGTCAAAATCTTTGGAGTAATTTTTGACGAAGATGACAATAATAAACATCAAACCCTATCAGATAACTCGAGAAAACAGCCAGGAACTGAAACCACTTTAATTCTTCACCTTAAAATCATACAGAATTTTAGATTTTTAATTCTTACTTTCTCAAAACTGATTCATTTGATTTAATTAGCAATTTCATTTCTCCCTTGTTTAAATATTAATTTACGATTTTTAATGTAAATATTTTTTAACATCATTTTTAACAAGGATTAAAAAATATATATATATTGGGCGCTGCACTTATAGAACACCCACTACAACTTTTAGTTTTTTATTTTAACCTTTATTTAAACCTAGGTCTAGGGAATGAGATTCCCACTCGCTAACTCGCCATTGGCAATCAAATATTTAAGGCTGGCGAGCAAAGTTAATCTTTCTGAAATAGTGAGTTTTAAATTAAAGCAGATGCGTAATAAATTATAGTGCCGTACTCCAGAGGTGCGTTGAAGTATTTTAAAATTGAGCAAATGCATTTTCTTCAATTTAAATGGAAAATTGCTGAGCCATCTGCGTTTTGCGTATGAAACCATTGTTTCTGGGAACACTGAAACCCTATTATGATCTTTGCATTTAATATGTTTATATTTCTAAGTTTCTACATTCACTCATGGCTCCGGTCAACAAAAGTAATTTAAAATATATCGGTTTTACCAATAGAACACCGAAGTCAAGCATCACTGGCTGCGGTCAGTGTGCGGGTGGGTGACCACTTGGATCAGTCTAGGAAGGGACCAAGGATGTGTGATATTGGTCCTCGTTAAACTGTTCTACAGTAAAGGGCTAGACTTCACGCGCAGGTCAAAAGTTTACCGAAGTGGGGGTGCCATCCCCTCTGCAGAGGATCAAAATTGTGATGGTATGACTTCGGATCATCCTCAGGGATGTTTCTCAGGCCGTCGCCAATACCCCATTGTGCAGCTCTAGCGCGACATAAATAAACTACAACAACTACATCTGATTAAAAATCGTTCATATTTTTCATGGAAGTAAAGTTGAGTCTGGATAGCATCTTTAGAACTGAAATTTTATGGTCTGTACGCCTGAATCTATAACTAACGTTTGCATAAAAAAAAGCATTTAAAGTTTTCAAATGCATCCTTGTTCCTATTTCTTTTCCAAGTTGAAAATTGAATTAAAACTAAATTTCACTCACCTGCTTAACTCTAAGGGCGTATTCTATGCCAACTCCTTCAACTGCTGGACCAGTGTATCCTGTAGGACATGGATCACAACGATAGCCAGGAACTGTATTTCGGCAATTAACATCCCGGAAGCACGGACTTGCTAAATCACACTGTAGAAAAAAATTACATTTTCAATAATGGAACTATAAATATTAACTAAATAAAATCATAAATGTGAAATGTTAGTCTTTGACTATGTTTAACTCTGACTAAAATGCATACTCGTAATTGCATACTCTTAGTAATTTACTTTTAAAATACATTCATAACTACTAATGGACTATGATTTCAATATAAATTTTATTTTTGAGTAAAGTACTCGGAAAATGCATTCCTAACTACTAATAGACTATGGTTTAAATATAAGTTTATTTTTTTGAGTAATGTACTAGTAATATGCATTCAAAACTACTAATGGACTATGGTTTAAATATAAGTTTAATGTCTTAGTAATGCACTCGTAAAATGAATTCAAAACTACTATTGGACTATGGTTTAAATATAAGTTTATTTTTTTGAGTAATGTACTAGTAATATGCATTCGAAACTACTAATAGACTATGGTTTTAATATAAGTTTATTTTTTTGAGTAATGTACTAGTAAAATGCATTCAAAACTACTAATAGACTATGGTTTAAATATAAGTTTAATGTTTGGGTAATATACTCGTAAAATGCATTCGAAACTACTGATAGACTATGGTTTAAATATAAGTTTAATGTTTGGGTAATATACTCGTAAAATGCATTCGGAACTACTAATAGACTATGGTTTAAATATAAGTTTAATGTTTGGGTAATATACTCGTAAAATGCATTCGAAACTACTAATAGACTATGGTTTAAATATAAGTTTAATGTTTGGGTAATATACTCCTAAAATGCATTCGAAACTACTATTAGATTATGGTTTAAATATAAGTTCTTAAAAACATAAATAACGTCACATAGAACGGAATTTAGCATGAAATTTAAGAAAGAATTTTAAGAAACTAGGTGATTTGAGAATTCACTTTAAGCATGATTTAGTTTATTGAATTTCTTTGAGAATATGGTGATTTTCTTGTATAATCACTATATATTTCATAGTTAGTTAAATGCATGCGAGTTTGAAGCTTTCTTAATGCTTCTCTTAACGATTAATATTAAAATAAATGAACTTTTAGGAACTAGTAATAAATTTCCCCGTAATTCTATGCATTAAATGCTTAGCGTAATGTTATAAAAGTCATTAAACTTTTTGTCATGTTCTCTAACATCTTATTCTAATTCCTCCCTTTATTTCCCTGATATTTTTTTAGCAACGGGAAGAGACGTTTGAAAATTATATGACTAATCAAAAGATGACTGCATGTGCTCCAGTATTATAATTTGTTACTACAGAAACATTAATATTAAAGATATTTTTTAAAAGAGAGCTTTGTTATGTCATTGTAAATTATATTGCTAACTCAAACTCTCCTACAGTTTTCAGTACATTTATTCCTTTTTTAAGGGAAATGTAAGTTATTTGACGGGGTATAATGGAATTTCTTTTAGATAGGAAAGTATGGCATTTTTTGCAATTCATTATTTTACTCTAAATTGAATTAAAACACTTTCGAGAAGCCCAGACTGAAAGTTTAAGAGTTTTGTGTACAGAAAGTACAATTTTGTACTAGTACCGATTTACGCATCTGACATTGATATCTAATCAAGTAAGGCATTGTTTTCTTTGCACATTTTTTCGCTTCATTGTATGAAACTATTCATGTTAAATGTGCCTCACATATTCAAACAGCTTATAGAGTAGTAAGTGTATACATAAAAAACGTATGTAAAAAGTGTAGATAAGTACATGTCGAAAGAAGTATTCTTTGTAAATCGAAACCATTGTAATTTTTGAATTACTTTTATTATCTTGTGTATAGTCTTATTCGATACAGCATAAGACAATACATAGGAAACTGTCAGTCGTAACCTTTTACAAAAGAAATAACGCAAAATTCTACAAAACTAATTCACCCTTTTTTATTATTCTTTTCCATCCATCGTTCAAAAACCAAAACAATAGAAAATGATCATATCTATAATATCAAGCTTTTAGCTCGCAACATCAGAAAATGCGTGTTATTACATCACGTGACCCTGACACCTTCCCCCCAGAGTCATATTAGATCCAAAGATCGAATATGGCAAATAATTTAAGGGTCACACTTTACACATAAACAAACTATGTTTCACATTCACCCAAATATTCACTGAATCTTAGGTTTAACTTAACACTAGGTATTTACTTTAATCACCTAATAATAATAATAGGAAAAAATGTTCAGAGTCTTATTTTAGTTTATATTTACAGTCTGGACAATGCATCTGCATTACTAAGTTTCGATCCTTTGATGTGACTTGCCTCAATATCATGGCGTTGAATGGCTAACGCCCATCTCTGCAACCTCGGGCTTTGGGGTGTCGCACTCGTCAGAAATACTAGGGGATTATGATCAGTTAATAAAATAATCTTAGCACCACAGAGTAAGGTTTCAAATCTCTGCAAAGCCCAAATAATAGCATAAGCTTCCCTTTCAATTGTAGACCATTTCTGTTGAGTTGAATTCAGCTTCTGGCTACCGAAAGCTATGGGACGAATATTTCCTTCTTCATCTAACTGACCTAAACAACATCCGACCGCATTTTGAGATGCATCCGTATGTAAGTAGTATGGTTTCTCTATGTCTGGGACTTGTAACTCTGCGATCTTACATAGCGACGTCTTCAATTCCTTGAATGCCTTCTTAGCTTCTTCGCTCCAAGGAATCTCATTAGGAACTTTCTTTTTAGTAAGCTCTGTTAGTGGAAGAGCAATCTTTGCGAAGTTTGGAATATACTGCCTGTAAAAGTTGCATAATCCCAAAGCACTTCTCAGTTGTTTTTTGGTTTTGGGTGCCTCTAATTTCTGTATTACTCTTATTCGTTCTTTGTCAGGAGCATGTTTACCTGAACCAATAATATGTCCTAAGTATTTAACCTTTTGTCTAGCAAATTCGCACTTTCTCAAGTTCACGGAGAAATTAAAATATTCCAATCTCTTAAAAACTTCTTCAAGATGAATCAAATGTTCCTCCCACGTATCAGAAAATACTGCTAAATCATCGATATAAGCACAAGTGAAATCAGACATGGACTGAACCACTTTAGACATAGCTCTTTGGTAGGTTGCAGCAGCATTTCTTAATCCAAAGGGTAATACATTCCATTGGTACTGGCCTCGGTGAGTTCGGAATGCTGTGAGGTGTTTGCTGCCGTTCTCCATCGGTATAGCCCAATATCCCTTCAACATATCTAGCACAGTAATGAATTTCTTCTTTCCTACTAAGAAATTCAACTCCATCATATTTTGCATTGGATATGCATCCGGAACGGTAAGAGCATTCAAACTTCTGAAATCAATGCATAACCTGATTGTTCCGTCTTTCTTATGAACACATACTACCGGGTGTGCTATCTCACTTACCACCGGTTCAATCAGTCCTAACGCTAGCAATTCATTGATCTGTGCATCCACTTTCCCCTTTAAGTTTTCTGGTATCTTATACGTTTTTGGTTTCATCGTATCCTCCTCAGCTTTCAGCTTTATCGCATGTTTCCCAACTTTAGCTATCCTTATCTTCCCCGAAAACAACGTTTTGCGTCTATGTAAAAGATCTTTCAATTGATTTTGTTGCATTTTGGGTAAGTAATCCAAATTTAATCCTTTCAATGCTTCATAGCTTTCCACATCTGTAGGAAGAGTTGGTGTTTCGTATATTTCACCAAATTCATCATCAATATCATAGACAACTCCAACTGTTTGAATTCTCGCTTTGTATTCTCTCATTTTGTTAACATGCAATAATCTTAAATTTCCTTCAGGCATTTGCAAATAATACGAATTCGGTTTCACTCTTCTAATTACCTTTACTGGACCTATCCATCTGGCATATAATGAATTGGATGAATCATGCATTAGCACAAGTACTTGATCTCCTGGCGCAAATTCCCGGTATTTTTTCCTTCTATTGTAATATTTGGCATAGTTACTTTGTTGCACATCACTTGTTAACCTTGCCTTTTCGGTTGCTATTTCTAATTTTCCTTTTAACTCTTTTAAATATTCCTCCGCTGATCCTTTCATATTCAAAGGTAAAAACATATCTCCGGCCCAAATTGACTTCAATATAGATAACGGGCCTTTCGGTTCTCTCCCGTACATTAGCAGAAAAGGTGGTACTCCTGTAGTTGCATTTGGAACTTCTCGATAAGCCCATAGTACAAATGGTATATGCCGATGCCAATTTCTTCCTACTTCTCTAATAATGTGATGTAGCATATTTTTGAAGGTTTGGTTCCATCTTTCAATCAATCCGTTCCCTTCCGGATGGTATGGCGTTGAAAATCGCGGACAAGCTCCTAAAACCTTCAAAAACTCTTGCGTTAAACTTGCCGTAAAATTTGTCGCATTATCCACCACGATTACTTCTGGAATTCCTGTCCTACAGAATATTTCGAGCAGTGCTTCGCATGTATTCCTTGCCGTTAACGATTTGAGCGGGACTGCTTCAGGCCATCTTGAATGTTGGTCCATCAAACAAAGGATATATTTATGTCCTTGTGCTGATACTGGATCTAGAGGACCAATTAGATCTACGTTCACCACTTGGAATGGAAGTTCAGGACGTGACACAGGTGTTATCGGAATTTTGTCTACTGAACGAACAACTCTTCTACCTTGGCACCCATGACATGAGCTACAATAAGCTTTAATTTCCTTGACCATCCCTGGCCAATAAAAGGAAAATTTAATTCTTTGAATTGTTTTACGAGCTCCCAGATGTGCTCCGAATACTGACTCGTGGGCAATTTCTAGTATTTTACCTTTTCTAATTTCGGGAATTACTAATTGTTGTATTCTATTCCCGTCCAACAGCTCTTCATGGCATAGTATATTATTTTGTATCACATACCCTCCTTTATTTTGCTTCCCCAATTTCCATGCTTCTTGGAGAGTATCGCAACTTTGTTGTTGTATCTTGAATCGTTCGGTTTCATTTCCATTCTTTTTATCACCGCATTCACCTACTGTTGGCTCCTGCTGCTCTTCTCCGTCACTTGCACTCATATATAACTGCTCCTTTCGGGAATCTGATCTTAGCTTCATAGCAGCAGTAAAACTGGGATTGTATACTCTTTTTTGTTCTAATAATGCCTCATAAGTTTCAGCATCCAACAAAATGTCAGCATTTAACCCATTGACGGCTGCTATCATCGTTTTAATTATAGGCGTAATATATCCTTCCGTTACCAACGCGATTTCCACTTCTTTTAATTCAGCTTTTAGACTTTCGCCAAACGCAGGTTGTAGTATTATATGTCCTTTGTAATCCACTTCCTTACCCACTATATCGTTTTTAAATACACTTATTTGTGCACCAGAATCTACTACAGCTTCGTATTCATTTCCATTATATGAAATTCTAACTTTCTTAAGGGCAGCTATTTTTGGTTGAACGCCTTTACATTTTTTGTTTCCTATCATGACTTCACCGTTAAATCTTGCAGTGACTACTTTGCTTTCGATATTTCCATTTCTGAGTACCTTAACTTCGGATACTTGCCCTTCCGATACTTGAACCTCGGCCACTTTGCCTTCAATGTTTCTTCTCCTCTCTTTATTATCTCGACAAAATCGTGCCAAGTGTCCTACTCGTCCACAATTAAAACATGTGACTGGATTTTGGGAAGAACTCCGCTTATCAATTCTGCCATGGTTGTTATGCTCATGTTTATATCCTTCACCAAATGTATGATATCTTCTACTAACCATGTTTGGTTTTTCCCGGTATAAGTTCCTATATGGTTGAGAAGCAATGAATTTAGTAGTTTGGTTATATTTCCTTGCATTCTCGTACTCATCTAGCTTCTCAGCAAGTGTGTCAACTGAGCAAATTCTACTCCACTCATCAATAAAATGATTTTGTATGTCTCCAGGTACTCGTTCTTTTATCTGTTCGACAATGACAAGTTGTTTCAGGCTGTCGAAATCATTAATTTTTAGTCCCGAAACCCATTCGTTAAAATAGTTCGCCAATTCAAATCCAAAATCTCGCCAAGTGCTCTCAGCCGCTTTACAATGTCTCTTAAACTTTATTTTAAATGCTTCTGGGCTCAATTTAAACCTTTTCAATAACATACATTTTACATGTTTATAATCATTTGCTTTTTCTTCAGGCTCCCTTGCAATTAAATTCGCCATTTCTAGAGGCAATAATCCAACAAGATGCGTTACCCAATCTTCTTCTTTTATATGGACTCTTCGTGCTTGTCTTTCAAACAATATTAGATAAAAACTTATATCACCTTCTTTTGGATCAAAAGTACGCATTAATTTTTGCAATCCACCAGGTACATGTTCTCTTGTTTCTTCATTTCGAGAGCTGCTCGTCTCTCCTATAGTACCAGTATGTACCAATGAAGCTTCTATCTTCAACCTCTCCAATTCATATTCCTTTTCTTGCCGCTTTAATTCATCTTCCCTTTCCTGTTCTCGCCGCTTTAATTCACCTTCCCTTTCCTGTTCTCGCCTCTTTAATTCATCTTCCCTTTCCTGTTCTCGCCGCTTTAATTCGTCTTCCCTTTCCTGTTGCTTAATTTCATATTCTTGTCGCCTAATTTCATCTTCTTTTTGTTGGCGCTTTATTTCTTCTCTTCCACTAACTATTCTTTTTAATAATTCCTTCACAAACTCCTCTTCGTACTCCGTACTTGCCAATATAATCTTCTTTAATTCGGTAACTCTCATGTCTTCCGTTGCCGTTTCTCCTAACTCTTCCGCCAAACACTTCAAATCTACTTTTAAAGCTCTTCCTAAAAATGCCATTTTTCACCTACTACTTTCTAAACTGCACCTTCTTACAAAAAAAAATGCCACTTCCTAAACCAATTTCAAGACAATCTAAATAACTCACTATCTTCCATCAAACAACTTGAAATTCATAGAACAAACAACTACCAATCTTTTATTTCGAAATCCATTGGGGTTTCCCCGCACATTTGTCAGTCGTAACCTTTTACAAAAGAAATAACGCAAAATTCTACAAAACTAATTCACCCTTTTTTATTATTCTTTTCCATCCATCGTTCAAAAACCAAAACAATAGAAAATGATCATATCTATAATATCAAGCTTTTAGCTCGCAACATCAGAAAATGCGTGTTATTACATCACGTGACCCTGACAGAAACAATGCCTCATTTGCTTGTACATAGTGATGTCAGATGCATAAGTAGGTACTAGTAAAAAATTGTATTTTTAGTACATATACGTACATATAACTTCTAAAATATTAGTCCGATCGTCTTGAAAATGGTTTCATTCAATTTAACGTAAAATAATGCATCGGACACAATGCCTAACTTGACAAACAAATAGAAATACAAGGCTCTCTTTCACATTACCCATATTTTTCACAAAAAGGGAGAAACGTCTGATTTTACTAGACTAATGAGATTGTCTACTAAACTCAGTGGCGCGACAGCGCATAGAGGGCCAAGACCTACTGTGCCCATCTCAGTTTTCTTGGCCTTTGGGCTCTGGGGTGCAGAAGCAGATGTTCCGGTTAGGTGGTCAGCCGAACGCGAAACCCCCAGTGTTTAGTTCCCAAGCATGATTGGTACTCATTTATCGACCCACTGAAGGGCTGAAAGGCTGAGTCAACCTTGCCCGGCCCGAGGATCGAACCCAGGACCTGTGGCACGGGAGCGCGAAGCGCTACCGCTCAGCCAACGGGACTAATGAGATTGAATTAACATAAATTTCGGAATAACGTGGGATTTGAAATTAGGTCCTAGAGCAGAGATTACCAAACCGTCAATCGCGAGCTACTAGTAGTTCTCGGGAATATATTAGTACGGTAGTTCGGCTTAACACTTCCAGTTCACTAACTTTGATCCTCAATTGAGTTAAAAACCAATTGTAAACATCAAAAAAAAAAAAAAAAAAAAAGTTGGTAGATTCTTTTGGTTTGTAGTCCACTGTCCTAGAGTAACAAAAGGTTGGAATAAATTGTAAATAACAGAATTTAACGTTAACTGTAACCCTAACTACATTTTCGACCGTTTAGCGAATTTACGATTTGTTGGAAAATTAACGCGCATGCGCTTTAAAGCTCAAATAACGTTGATGCTTGAGGGGGAACCGTAACATATTGCATAGTTTCTTGTAGTTATTATTCTCTATTCGAAACGCATAAATTTCCTTTAAATAATAACCATCTCTAAAAAATAATTATATTCTTCGACACGAAAATTTGTTGTAAATAAAAGTTGTGTCTCAATGTTTTTTTTTTTCTTCCTAAACAAACAAAAATATAAGAGTTTCCTTAACAATCTATAATAATACAAACCTCATCTATGTCATCGCAGTATGTCCCGTTACCCGTAAAGCCTTCAGGACAAGGACCACATCTATAATAAGGTGGCACATCAGTGTTTGTGCATCTGACGTTTGCACTACATGGCATTTCGGCGCATCGATCTAGTGGCTTGCACGATATCCCGTCGCCAGTATAACCAGGCGGACAAGAACCACAACGATATCCAGTTTCAGTATCATAACAACGAACACCTACAGGAAAACAAAAGCCCTTGATACAGTTGAACGGTTTTTGACAATTTAATGATAAGTCACATTTTCATAACGATTACAGGGACATATTGGTAAATAAAACACCACAATACCTATGTCGTTTATAAAAATTTTCTGTACATTATACTTATGGAAATTCCAGAAAATTATAAAATATCTGGAAATAATACTAAGGTGGAATTTGATGTAAAAATATAAATTTTTCAAAAAGAATGGCTCTTATTATTCTTCAGTGAGCCCTGCTCTTCAATTTATAAATATCACTGGTTTGCAATTTTTAGTATAGCAATTGGGGTCGGAAATTTTGAAGGTGCTTTTGACTATTTGTTATGCTGATTTATAATATGCAAATAGTTTCGATTTTCAGTTATGCTTTGAAGATTCACCATAGCTAAATTGCGAAAAAAGTAGAAATCTCAGTTTTACGAAAAAATAAAACCTGCTTGCTGCTGGATATTTTGAACTGAATTCTACTATGTTCAGTATTAACTATATTCGTCTATATTTAGTCACAACTATATTTGCCTGATATTTTGAAATTATTCGAATAATTTTAAATACTGAACATAGTTTTCTTTATCATTCTAATTTAAGAATAATAGGGGATTTTTGGTAATTCTATTAAGAAAGCAGTTGAAACTAGCTGAGAAAAAATTATTTTCATTTTTTAAATCGCAAACAAAAAATATGGTCCAAATCAATTTAAAAAATAGAAGCGACAAAAATAATTTTTGCGAGATTGTGTATAAAAAAAACGATATTTCTCAACTTAACTACGCTGAATCTCCAAAATTAGAGTTCACAGAAAATTTTTTGCTTAGTTGAAGTTAACTTTAAACTGGGAGTTTCTATGGTTCTTTCAACTGGAACTTGAAAGATTCTTTCAATTGAAACTTTTATTATTCTTTCAGTTGAAACTCTTATTACTTTTTTAGTTTAAACTTTGAAGTCTTTTTAAACCGAAACCTATTACTAGAGAGGCCCTATCAAAATCAATTGTGCCTCAAAACATCATGAAAATTTGTTTTTGCAGGATTGTTTCAGAACTAATCAGATGACAATGAGAACCAATCATCAACATTTTTACCCATTGGCGAAATGGGTCTTGGTTTGAATTTGATGGCGTCCACACACTTTTCAACGGTGTTCAAGAGTAACAGTAAACAGTGCGCATGCGTCGCCATTGCCTGCTTTGCTATGGCGACCGCTTCTGTTTTTCTTTTTATTTTCACTTGCATGCATTTTTAATGTATTTACAAAATAATATCTTAAAGTATTTTTATATTCTTTTCATTATTAACGTATAATTACTGGCTCGACGGTGATTTTAATATAAATATGAATGCTGAAGAAGGAAAAGCATTTTGTGACGTCTTGAAATACGTACATAGGCAGGATTTGAAAACCAATCCGATGACAAACATCAATTGAGACAGTTTTTGCAACCAATGATGTGAAATGTTTTGGCGTTTAACGGAGTCAATCCAGAAAGAAAAAGCATTTGACCAATGGGTAACCAGTGATCGTAATAAGACGATCACAACTTTTATTTTATTTTATAAGTAAATTTTTTTTCTCTTTTTGTTGAAACACGAGTTAAACAATACTTTACCAGCATAGCATGGTCTGTCCGAGCAAGTAGTTTCTGGACGGCAAGTGATACCATCGCCGATATATCCTCTGGGGCATTGTCCACATCGATATCCACCTGGGATATCGGTGCAAGTAACTCCTTGAAAGCATGGCCTATCTCTGCAACTTCTGCTACCTTTTGAGGAGAAATAAGTTTTGCTTTTTAATAACTATTTCCATAAACTAACCGAATACCCGTTCTTCGTACTGGGTAAAAAAAAAGTTAATAATCAATAAATCAACTCAACTCAACTCTACGCAATCGTGCAAAAAACTGAAAGGCATATACCGATATAGCCATCAATAACAATTAGGAAAGTTGAAATAAATCCAATTTTTATTTATTATTATTTGTTATCCCTCCTGGTGACTTTAAATAAATAGACTAAGCAAAAGATGGTTGTAGAAATTTAATTCATTAAGATGTTCGTATTGGTATCTGTCCACGCTAACTATCGCCAACGGGCGCCAAAAAAACTTAAAATAAAAATTGCTGGGGTTTGCCTGTGGCTACGAGTTACGCCCTTTAAGTTGGACAATTTCTGTAAATTCGCGATTATTAATTTATCAAGGGTCGCTGCCCGAAAATCGTTATGACTTAGCGATTATTTTGGCATGGGTAACGATACGGAAATCTTCTCAAAATAAACATTAACTCTTAACAAAACATCATTCCGCACTCGATCAATTTATGCCAGTCCACCTTTTAGAACATAATGTTTTGTCAATTCAAATATCATTGACTGTATATCATTTATGTTTATGGAAAAACCATTGAAAAACGTTGTTTTAGATCATTTTAAAAATACTAGTTCAACTGTATCTCTCTTACATACCGCAGGCACTAATTTTGCTTGGAATTACCTGAATGAAATTATCTAGTGCGATAAACTCGCAGTGAAACTCGCTTTTGTCAAATAGAGCTGTCAATTAGTCATGTTATCATTACTAATAAATTTCAAATAATTGAAATAAAACAGAATCGTATGCAGTTTAATTCGAAACAATCTGCAATAGAAAAAACAACAATAAAAAAAATTTTATTTTTTATTTTTTGGTAAGCAACGCCACATTTTGCTGAACTAACTCAAGAACTAGTTTTAAAATTACTGGAAATAAATAAAAAAACACTAGATTTTTTTAAACAGACACAGTTTCTTTTTACTAGAAAAAACTTTAAAAAAATTACTTTTAAAACATCATTTTGTATCGATACATTTAGTACGAAAATACAGATATAAATTAATTCTCAGCTATTCGAACACATTTCAGCGAATTTGCTAGGAAATATTATTTTTATTCTTACATTTCAACTCTTTAAATGAACAGCAAACAACTCAGTTAATATTGTACAATAAATGCGAAAACTTTCAATTTCGAATATCTTATTTGAAACAAAAGATGATTTTTATTCGAAAAAAAAAAAAAAAAAAAATGCGAATAAATTATTTCAAACAAAATATATAAATTTGAAGAAAGTTCAAGGATGCAATTTCAAATAAATTAAACTCTTTTTACCTCTGCACATTTCGCAATTTTGAATAGCTTCCCTCAAATGTTTTGTTTCTCGCACCTGAAAAACAACACAATTTTACAATGAAAACCGTCAAGGATAATTCATAATTCAAACATTCATTAATCACATCATATTGGAAATACATAATTAATTATTATTTTTTTCCTAATCTCAGTTTGGCATCCTTTTTTGATTGATTATGCATTATTAAAGATGAAGTGGTTTTTATTTCGTATATATTTTGAGAAGTGAAATATGGAAAAATAATTTTCTTTTTTTAAATGTTAATTTTATTAAGTTTTGTTTCTTTAAATTTTGCTGATTTGAAAATTGCGCTGTTTTCTTGAAAAAAATGGTCTACAATTTTGAAAGAAAAATATTTTGTTTTTTGATTAATCAACTTTCAAAGAATTTGATCGATATGAATCTGTTCGTGAGATATTGTATTTAGATGGAATTGAAATACTGTGTATAACTTAACACTAGATCGCCCAAGGAAGTCATTTTGACTGCTTTTTAATTTCAATCAGAAATGATGACACAAATTCTTAGAATTCTGAGACTTTTTTGTGCAACATATAATTTTTTTTATTGTTAATATTTACTAACAACTTGTTATATAACTGTAAATAATATAAAAAATATTAAAAATTAATTTAAAAAAAATTTCTTTATACATTAGTTATTCTTTCACAATGCAGTCATTTTGACTGCTTTTGGACAATATAGGCATTTCAGTCTTTCTAGTGTTAAGGAGTTTCTGTGAAATTTGTTTAAATAAATTACAGTGAAATATTACAAAGGTAAATACTGCATGACATATAAAAAGAACTGCAAATATGCCTAAAAAAATTAATATAAACAAGTTTTATGTTTCAGAATAATTAAATTGTTCTTAAATATATGTAAGCGATTTGCTATGAAATATATAGAAAATAATATAGGCATTTAAATTTTAACAGTTTCAGAGTCATGAATTGTAGAAAAGAACATACTTTTAGATATGGAGAAACTTTGTGATAATGTCTAAACAATATTTTTTTTATTTAATATGAGCTGCACAATCAGTCTTCCCGATGAGCAGACCTAGTGCGTTCTCCAGAAGTGGTATCCACTCTTTCAGGACCACCACAATGGGTGAGATACCGTATGTTAATTTGGACGTCTAGTTTCTGCCACACTAGATGGCAGCACCGAGACTGTATTTGGATGCTAAAGTGCACTAGGAATTTAATTTTGCCGGAAATGCCGAGAGCCAATAAGGCACACCAGGGATCTTTTACATGCCGCATAATCATACGACATGGCTGCTGAGGATTTTCTGTGTCTAAACAATATACACGTGACGATACAAAAATAAGACCAATTTTAAAAGTAAAAATCAAATTAAGTTTTAAAAAAAAACTTTCGAACCATTATTAAGCCTATCTGTACACCATCGCAATATCACAACACTGGTAAAAATATAATTTCTATCTTTCTTTACGAACGTTTAATTTTGGATTATGCAAAAAAGATAACCAATTCTATTCTGAGCATAGAATCTTGAACCTTATACGAACTTGAATCACAACATGACCAAAACAATAAACGTTGTCTTTATTTGAAAATTTCAGAGTTTAGCTATAAAAATTATTAACTTAACCTATAATAATTGAGGTTTTTGTTTTTCTTTACAATCATGTAGTTGTTAAGAATTTCTTAATAACGTTTGATTTGATTATGCAAACAATGAAGCCAATTCAATTTAGAGCATTTTATTGCCCCTCTCTGATAAAACATTTGCAACAGGTGCTTCTCTTATTACCTTACTTTCTTTTGCCTCCATTAGAGAAGGATCTATTGGGTAAACATCGCACCTTAACTACCCAGAGAGAAGAAAAAAAGTTTTTCGCAACATTTTATTTACACGGCCATTTTTAGTGTGACGAAATAGCTATTTTCTGCGCCACCACTTGGCGAAATAAGGTGCTTTTAACAACCTCGTAAAAAAACTTCGGTTTAAGCAGGACGTTTACAGCAAAGTAGGCAGAGTGTGGAATTAATAAACTGAAAAGTCCTATAAAATCTCATCCACAGGGTCTCGTCACAAGATCATCAAAATGTCGCTGATATAAAATCCAGATGGCTCCCTCGTTCCTTGCCAATGGTCCCCTAGAGATTTCTCAATCTTCTAAGATGCGGGAATGATTTCTCGCAATTTTCTGTTTCGCATCATTTCGTTCCAAGGTCGTTTCGAAGATTTCCTCAAAGAAGTACTGTTTTGATGCCGCAGATAGAATTTATCTTTAGGTGTGTGTCTGTGTGGATTAAAAGATGCAAAGCAAGCCGAGCAAGAATGTGTCTTCTTTTATGGAGGGGCTTAAAGTTTGCGACGAACAAGAATAAACTTGGCGAATAAAAATGCCATTGATGTTCAGCCAACCGTAAAATAAGATGCTTTTGTTAATGATTTCAATTTTAGAACATCTGTCGCCAACTTAAGTTGATATCGATTATCGAATCTCAGCCTTGCACACTTTTATTAACAAAATATAGTGTTGCCACTGTAAGATACAAACTAAGGATATCTGGGACTGATTGTTTAATGTTTTTTTTTTTTTTTTTTTTTTTTGGAAAATGCATGTAATTTTTTTATAATTTGTACTGCTATATAATTTATTGTGTATAAAGTTTCACGTGGGACTTAATTTATTTTAAAAAGGGGGACAAACCAGCCCCCTATTTATCAACTTGGTAATTTAATTTTATTTGATATTAAATTGATATTTTATTTTTATTTTTTACGAGTAAATAAAATGGAAAAAAGAAACAAAAGAAATTAACTTGATAATTCAAATATTTATGACTTCATCTATACGTTGTTTTGTACCGAGAATATACCTGTTTGAAACTTCTGCAGTACCAGAATTCTAACGTTACAATAGTACATTAAGAAAAGAAAAATTCCTGCTAACATGAACATAAATTAACTAAATCACTTTTGAATTTTTCTAAGACTCAAGGGAACCCTGAGTATTTCTAAAACAATATTCAAATCTAATTTTTTTAAAATAAAGCTAGTGGTTTTATTATTTATTATAAATAATTATTATTATTTAAAAATTGCTATTTATATTATTTATTTTAAATAAAAAGTAACCATGCCGACTTTGATAACTTATTGTTACACTCTTAACTGCCAAGATAATATTAATTTCTCATATATTTCAAAATCTTCCTAGTGTACCAAAATTCTGGTATGAAATTCGTTTTTGATAAACTTTAAATAGCAACAAATTTCTTAAACTCATGATCAGAATGAATAAAATTTTGTGGCTTTTTTTTTTAATCTGGAGAAGTTTTCAAGACTAAATTAAAATTACTATGATAAATATTTATTTCTTATGAAAATGTTTAAAAAATTTAATTCATAAAATATTTTTATATGCATAAATTATAACGTAAAAAATTTTCAAATTAAAACTTTTTAAGCCTGAAATATTTTAAAATGTGATATATTTAAAATTTACAATATTTTTAACTGTATTTGTTGAAATATTTTAATAAAATTTCAGCTGAACTTAATGTAACTAAGCTTTCAATTTTTAGAAAAATCCGGTTAATGAGTACAGGTTTTGAAGGAAAGAATGGAAAGGCAAGGAAGAAAGAAAATCTTTTTAGCAAATGATAAGTATGGTTCCGGGTTTCTTTAATTAGATTCTTTCTTACCCATAACAACATGGTGCCAAAAGATAATTTCTAGTTATTTTAGTTCTCAAAAACTACTTGTTTAAAATTCAAAAAACAATTGAGCAAACGATAAATTTACAAAATAAATTAAGTTTATTTTTTGCTTTTTAGAATTTATTACAGTAAATACAATAAATTTTATCTCATTAAATTAAAAACATTTGCGTAAATTATTTCGTTACAAATGGCTTGAACTATAAATCGCAAACAATTTCAATTCTCTGCTGCATTTTACTCACCATTTTCTCTCTCTAATCTCAAAATACGCTCATTAGAATGTCCAAATCGTTTGCAGACGATCTCGCATTTCGCCATTTTCAGAAAAACATTCTGGATTTGGAGATTATGAGTTAGGTGAACACATTTTCCCTCGACGAGTTAGTAAATATGCGTTAAATTTCTAACTCTGTCACAGATTTCGCTAAATTAATAACTCCACGAGGGAATTCTCTCTTTCATAATAACTAAATTTATGGTTTAGCAAAGGGAAATGTGTAATATTTGTGTAGTGCTTAATTATTTGGTAGCTAAGCTACAATTTGAGATAAAAGACTTGATAATTTAAAGTTTTATTATCAAAGGAGCTTGACGATAAAACCCAAGAGCCGGTTATAATTGCACATGATTTTCTCTAAAACTTTTCTTAAAAATTTTATTTGAAAACTTGAAATGAAAATTGAAAGGATTTTTGAATTATTAAAATTTTGAAAGTTATAACTATCAATTAAAGAAATAATTTTAAAATATGATAGATAGAAGAGCTATATTTTTGCGTTACTATTCTGCAAAATTAAAAGAGGTTTTTATCATTATATTAATACGGAAATGCCTAGAGATCTTATGGAAAACTACTCATTAAGCTGGCAAATATTTTACGCTTAAGCTGGCAAATATTTTTCGCTTCTGCAGTTCTTTAGTTTTTTTCTTTTTTCGTTTATTTAGTGCTGACATTTGTTTATAATGTCAGGCACTATTTAGAGAGGTCGCAGTCCTGGACAAAGTATAGTTTTATGGGCTCTTAAATTTTTTATGACTATTGAATCTTATTTAAAGCAAAAAATAATACGTAAGGAAAAAAGTGTATAAATAAAAATGATAAAGATCTTTAAATTATTGTCTAATTCTTGGCGAAATAAATGATTAAGAATTAATTGTAATTGAATTAGTGAAAGTTTTATTATTTCTAATTTGATAAAAGTAATCTACGTCAATCTCAACGTAAGCTTTAAGTCTATTCATTCATACTATAAAAAAATTATTATTACTAAATTCTTAGCATAATGCAACTTAGTAAAAAAAGTTTTAAGCTTTCCAATAAATACTACAAAGCTATTTTTGATGAAATAAGGAAACCAAATACCAAAAATCTTGAAATTTACAGTAAAATTCAAAAAGTCTGTTAAATTAACTGTTGGAGGACCAGTTACTTTAAATTTCTCTAATTCGACTTAGAATTAAAACCATTTAAAAAGTCGATACGAATTCGGATGGAAATAATATTATTTTCCCTTAAAAAAAGAGAAAAACTTTCGGTTTTAATTTTTAATACTTTTGTACCAAAGGGTTGTAATTGTAAGGCCTGAAAAACCTTCCTATTATTTTTAATTCTATTTGGAAAAAAACTTATTGTATAATATCAGCAAATTTAGTACAATAGAAATTTATATCAAAAGAATAATTGTACAAGCCGGATAATATCTTAAAAAATTCGAACTAAACTAAACTATAATTAAATGCCAATCACTTTAAATTTCTATAATTTGACTTTGAATAAATCCATTCAAACAACTAATTAGAAAAAAAAGTTACATGATTTTCTTGATGTTAATAAGCTATGAGAGGTATCTAATGAGTTTTTCAAAAAGGATATAAAGTATATATATAAAGAGTACACTTACTTGATGGTCCATATTCGATCGAAGTTCTTTAATGGCCAAAGTAAGCTCATTTAGAGTTCGAATTAAAAGTTCTTGTTCTGTGAAAGAGGAAAAAGATAGTTTTTATATTTTAATTTTTGTTCGTTAGTATTTTTTAGAAAGCTCTGTTGATAATTAAAGTTAGTTAATTACTATTTCAAGGTACTTGATTCAGAGTAATTATCTTAAAAATAATTTGGACAATGAGTTTAAGTTTGGAGTTGAGAGTGCTATTTTAAAAACCATGACTCGATATAAAAGTAAAAAAGCGTTTTTTGTTTTAAATCTTTTTAATTTGAAGCAATATATTTGAAAGCATTTGAATTACAAGGTTTTGTTTTTTGAAAAAAAGAATTTAAATTTGTAAAGTAAAATAATTGACCTACTTTCTTTGAACTTTGAATGTCTTTTCTTAGAAAATAATTTGAGTTTTAATAAAAATGTATAGGTACTTTGTAAATAATGGTAGTAAGATTGTAAAATAGTATGTTGTCAAAGAAAACTTATTTATTTCGAAAAATATAGATCGAAGTTAAATTATAAAAGTACGAAGAAAATATTGACTAATTTTTAACGAACTTATTTTTTAGATATTTTAAGAGAACTAATTAAAGCTGCTCTGTCATCACCTTAAATAAAGCTTTTTTTTGCGAATAAAGTGTTATATTTTTATAACTGCTGTGAGCTTAGAACAATTATTCATATTCATAACTGTTAAGTCAAGTTATTCTGAAAATGGTGTAAAACGTCAATATGAAAAAAAAAAAAAAAAAACTACTATTTTGTAAAAACTAAAAACATTTTTGATTCACTTTTTTAATGTTTAAAAAGTTACTCTAACGCCACACTATCTGGTCACACAAAATTTTAAAATAATTTAGAGTCATTAATGATTTTATAATCTAAGTGGAAAAATCTAATCAAATTGGCGACTTTTTAAAAGTCTAATAGCTTTTAATTTCTTTATATCATTTGCCGTTTCGGAAGCATAGATAATTCTTTATAGTAAAACGATATGTATAATTTAAACTGTGGACTTGAGACTTAAAATTGCGGCTTCTTTGTTTTCTTTGGCAAAAAAGTTGCGAAAACATTGTTAAAGTTCATGTTAAAACGTTTTTAAACGTTTCATTCATGATTATTTTATAGTGTAAAAGACCACTTGAATTATTTCAGTATTAAAATTTGGCTCGTTTTTGTTGTTTCCTAGGTAGAGAAGTTAGAAATGAATATTGTTAAGACTATTACAAAATGTATCATTCTTGTTAATGTGGATGGCATTATATATTATATAATGATATTTAAAAAATAAATGTTAACTCGATTACCAGGCTATATACTAAAATTAAAGAAAACCTAAAATTGATCCAATGATTATTTTCTTGTAAAATGGTTCAAAATTTAGGGATGGTCTAAAAATTACTAAAAATTGCTTTTTCAAACGGCCGATATTTTATAAAACTAATTTTTAGCACGGAAGTGTTATTTCTTGTTTTTTCGCTTAATAGTTTGATTTCTCTCAAATTTTGTGTTATGTGAACTCAAAATACTGAAATTAGTGTTGAAAATTAGTGTTGAATTGATGAGAAAAAACATTATCAAACCCCGAGGAAATATATTGACGATTACTAAAATTAAACTGATTACTAAACTAACCGTTAGAATTGTCCACTTATTTCATAGTGGACAATTCTCACGGTCAGAAACAGCGGGGGAGTGGGAAATGAATGATAGCAAATCGAAAAGAAGTGTCTTTAACCTCTTCGAGACGGGCGAGTTATAAATGCATTCTCAGGGTGTCGATAATCAGGGGAGAAAAAAAAAAAAAAACTGCTAGCCAAACTATTTTTATTGCAGTTTATTTGTGGGCGGGGTAATAATACAATAGTTTGTTTCATTTAATTCACCACTACTTAGTTCGCATTAAAAATTGTATAGTTGCACTTTTAACACACAAGGATTGCATGTGTTAGATTTAAAGTGAAAGCAAAAATAAGTCTGACAAATTAACTATGCCCAAGCTTAAGCCACCGCTTTTTAATTTTTTACTATCCTGAGTCTGATTCCGTACGAATACATTTATGACTCCCCCGACCCGAAGAGATTAAGTGGAAAGAGATAGGATGAGTTTTGAAATAACAGTAGTACTTTATTTACGTCGCACAGTGCACAGTGGGCCATTTTAATTTTTTTTCAAAATCCGTCGCTGCACAGCCGACCCAGTTATGAGTTTACCACTACCAATGTATAACTCCGTTGCCTTGTAATTTTAAACCCAATCCAGATGACAAGTGAACTACTGGATCATGTATTGGGAGAAATTTGTCTCCGTGGAGTACTTTTTTGATGGAACTAACTCGCATTTGCGTTACATAGACAGGAAAACCACAAAAAAACTCCCACGGTTAGTCTCACGGGAAAGGGACTCTATCCCATGATCCGTCTACCTCTGTGGATATTTTACGTCAGAACTATGGTAGATGCGAGCCGTCGGCGAAATTGAACCGGAAGGAGAGAGGAAGGATCCCCTAATCCATCACGGTTCACTAATGGGCTATTGGCAAAGGTCCGAGAAGCATCCCTGTGGATTATTCGACTACGTGTCATAACAATTATGATCCCTTAATGAGGTGATGGCTCCCCGCTTGGGTAGTCTGACGATCTGAGCGGGAATTCGAAGTCGTTTACGGTAGAATAGTTTAACTAGGTAGAACACTTTAAACATTACTGCGCGCCCTCGGTCCTTCCGCAGGCTGATCAAAGTGGTCACCCACCCGCTTATTGACCTCTGCCAGTGTCCTCAGACTGACTTCGGTAATTTACTGGAAATTGCCTTTTCTCTCTGAAACGATAAGCTCTAGTAAAAAGAGAGAGATCAGGCATCTTGGATATTGATCGATATCTATGAGTAATGACGGAAAATGGAATGGATTTTTGTATGACATAAGAGGCTATAAATAATAGATCTTTATGATGGTTAAATTCTGTTTTGTTTGATAAATTTTTAAATAAGTTTCTCATTTCATGAATATTTCGGAATTCTCATAAAATAGCTCTCTTATTTAAAAAGTTGACAGTAAAACCTGACAAGGTCAATTACTGTGAAGGTATTTTGAATATTTTAAAATCAGTCTGATTGCTAGTAAAAACTGAATGGAAGGGAAAGACTATTATTAGACAAATGACTATTATCACTAATTCAACTAGCTTTCGTTCAGCATTGGGATTAACCTTGATAATAATTCGTCCAACTTTGATTAAGTTTTTCTTTCTCACTTAAACATTAATTTCCAGCTGATGAACAATACTTATTTTTATGATTAACTTTTTACAAAGATTCCATAAATATGTAATCAAAGTGATAAATACGAATAAATAAGCGAGTTATATGCCACGGATTCGGTTTGTCTTATACGTCAAAGCTAATCAATAATTATGGAAGTTGTTATACCCACCATTTACGTTGAAAAAAACTTCATATTCAGGTTGAGTACTTTGAGCTTGCCTGATGTTACAACCGCTGAGTTCTAAGGCTTTTTGCCATGATACGCCAGGCAATATGGTGACATTCATTTTTCTGTCTCTTTCCTAATTAAATAAAAAAAAAAAAAAATTAAAAAAAATACATTCTTTTTTAAAACAAAATATTTTAAACAGACATTCTTTTTTAAAACAAAATATTTAAAACAAAACTAACATTCAATAATTTATAAATTCAAGAATAAAAATTTGCTTAATTAAATATTTTAATTTGTTTAATAAATCGTCCATAAACCAGAAGGAATTCTTAAAAATGATATAATTTCTAACTAGTTTGGGAAAAACACTGAAAAGAAATCCATAGGTCAAGATAGGGCCATTGGAATTTGTCGAAAAGAGAAGTGAAAGTTTCTTAGCGAAAACATAATTTTATTTTATAACCGTCGTTGAACAGCCGACCCAATTTATTGGGTTTACGACTACTAATGCTCAACTCAGTCGCCTTGTAATTTTGAACCCGATCCAGAAGACAAGGAACCTCCTGAATCAAGTATTGGGGAGAAATTTGCCTTCGTGGAGGACTTGTTGATGGACCTAACCCGCATTTGCGTTACATGGAAAGGAAAACCACGAAAATCTTCCGCGGTTTACTCGACGACAAGGGGACGCTAACCCATGATCCGTCTACCACTCAGGATATTTTACGTCAGCACAGTGGTCCGTACGAGCCGGGTGCGGAATTCGAATCGACCAGCCATAGTTGGGATTCGAACCCGGTTCCCTTGAACGCTATGTCCCTTGAGCCACCACGGCTCTAGTGGAAACTATTAGAAATATTTCTTAGGGGGTGAAGATTAAAGTTGAAAATGAGGAAGTTGGACATTTATGTTTAACATTATATAGTGATTTTTTTTAGCTTTATACTATACCTATTTAGTGAAAGAAAATCATAAATGTTGAAAACGTTGTACATCGTGTTATACTTTTGTTAAGCAATATGCTATTTTTAAGAGGACGCTATACTTCCCCTTTCCATGACAGCAGCTAATACTTTTTCTATGGGAGAGTTCTCTGCTCGTAATTTGTTTGCATTTTGATATTTTGAAAAAGTTTTTTCAGCATTGGAAATTTCATAGTTTACTCTTAACTTTTTGAGAACTCATTTTTTTCCCCTTTACTATAAATTTTAAATTATAAGTGGAGGTGAAATATCGGAAATGAAGCTAACCTCTAGAAATCCGTTTTTCGTCTGAACTTATGCAACAAATACTTATTTTTGAGTTCAAGTCTGGAATCTATACATTTAAATCTTTCAAAAGAAATTAGTTGTAATTATTTTCTTCTGTTATGAAATGTGTTATAAGCAGAGAAAAATGAAAGAAAAAATACTAAAAAAAAAAAAATACGAAAAGAGCTTTAACTACGACCCTGTCTTTCGTAATTTCTCTATGTCCTTTTTGGGGGGGAAGGGGATAGCTTCTTAGCTTTCTCTGAATAGCTTTGGGATTAAAACGCATGGGGGGGTCTTCTTTTGAGGTAGAAAATGGTTTTATTTATTTCATACTCTTCCTCTTTCTGATTTCCCACTCTCTCCCTCCTTCTCTTTCTCTCTCTTTCTGTCTTTCTTTCACTCCTTCTCTTTCTTTTTCTCTCTCCCTCTCTTTCTCTTTTTCTCTCCCTCTCTTTCTCTCTGTGCCTCTCTTTCTCTCTCTCTCCCTCTCCCACTCTTGTTCTCTCTCTTTTTTCCCGCATTTTATGTTGGGTTCTACAGGAAAACTTTTTCTTTCCTTTCCTTTCATATACTCTAATCATTTTTTGAAACTTGGACGTATGCATTTTTACAATAAGTAATAGAACCCACTTACACCAGTTTAACAAATTAACTATATTAATTATATTAAATATATCTAATTAAACGCCTTAAAACGAATGTGTCGTTTATTTATTTTTTTATAATATTCTAAAGCAATCATATAATATTAACTCATGCACCATTTTATGATTAGGATATTTCATTATAGTTTTACATTTATAAATTACATTTACAAAATTTCTTTTTTTAATAATTTTTTTCTACATTTATAAGCAAATTTAATGCAAAGTTACGTTCAGTTAACGTACGCAATTAAAATAAACTGCATGCAATAATAAAACTGTTTTCCCCGTCTAATAAATATTTTCTCATTGTGTTTTCACAAATGTTGTAAATTAATTTACTGTAATGCATAATTGCGTGTAAATTTCTTTACTTATTCTTGCTGAACTGTATATTTTAGTTCTTTATTATTATTCTCTATTTTTTTAATGTTTTATAGTGAAGACAGCTCATAATTAATTAAGCAGGATTATTAATAATAACTATTCGTATTTTGTTTTCCATTTTGCTAATTATCAGCTGTTCAGCTTTTTTTTTTTTTATTGAAACTTTTTTATACTGTCCCAAATTTAAATAATTAAATTTCATTTTCACAACTGATCATATAAATTCTCTATTTTTTTCCTCTATTTTATATAGAACCGTTAGATTTAAATATTAATATTTTATTTTTACATTTTGTTATAATTCGTATTTTCGAAAATACGTTTCATTTTTTTCCCACAGTGCTAACAGATGTAAATGTACGTATTCTTTTTATTATTTGCAAATTTAATTTTCACAACTGCACAGTATCGTGTAAATTCTTGAAAAAGAAACCTTTTTTCACTTGTTTTATTTATTCATGTTTTATTTTTCAATTTTCAAAATTCCACATTATTCCCATTACTTACTATTGTGCTATTTATTATGCCTATTTAACAATAAACTCAGTTTTTGGCATTTTTTTTTCCATCTATGATATAATAATAGTTTTGCGCAAGGAAAGAAAGCTACAAATATTTGAAATGTTCAACATTATGTAGCTGTTTTATTAAGTTTTGTTATTTTATTATACAATTCAGTGAAAAAACACCTTAAATGTATAATATGTTCAACATTATGTTATTCTTTGTTAAGCAATATGCTATGCTTAATCAAAGAAAGAGATTCACAAATATTTGAAATGTTCAACATTATATATTATGCTTTTGTTAATCACTATGCCATCCTTAATCAGTAATAACAATGGTTAATGTTTGAAATTTCCAGCATTTGTGTTACGAATTCTGTCATGCTTTCAATAAGTAAGCATTAAAATTATGCTATATATAATTAAGCTACATACTTATTCAGTCAATAATTATGCTATACCTATTCAGTGAAAGAAAACGTTTGAAAAGTTTTACAATGTAGGATGACGCATGATTATTTAACCTTTGATGTGTAAAGATTGCTTGTAGTCAATGTTAATTACACAATGATGCTTTTTTTTCATTTTTAGAGTTTAGGTACGTATTATACAAATAATTACTTCCAATTTTATTTTAAAAATAAATTATAAGTACAAGAAAATAATATGGTGTGTTTTGAAATTTGAATAAAAATGGGTATCTAACAATTGAAATAGAACAAAATTCATAAATGTTATTTTCTTTTATTTTTTTTATTTTAAGCAATTAATTGCTCATTGACTGCAATCAATTACTTTAAAGTTTATAATAAAACGAAGTAAAGTAAACGACAATTATTTCGAATGTAACTATTTGAGGTTTTGTCGAAAATAGTCAAATCTAAAAGTTCTTCAAGTGGGAAGTTCTACTAATTACAAGAAATACGTTATTGTACTAGTTAACTCAAAAGCTCTTTAAGCAAACCTCTCTTACGCAAAATAAAATGTTGATTCAATACATGCTTTGATCTTTTCAAATAACGTACATTTAATAGGATTTTTAATTCACTCAAAAAAGTAGGTTACTTCTTAATTTAAATCTATTTGTAATGAATAGTTAATTTAAATACTGTTTTGTCTGAAGGTGTCTGATGAAAAATGAAAAAACAAAACCAACTAACTATTCTAATTGTTCAAAGGAATTCCAGTTCACGCCATATCATCTAGCTTTAATCAAAAATAAAAGTGACTGTTTGTGTGTTTCGGTTGCGAATAAGGCGACGAAAACAAAGAAATCTGTTAAGTAGCATAAAAAATTATTTAACTTACTCTATTGATTTGTTCATATATATGTAACTTTTAAAATTTAAGCTAAATTTAATCATTGTTTGCCATTAAATATATAACCGGGTTTTCTCATCTTCCATTTATTAGATCATGCATAATGTTTAGATTAAGTTATATTAATGTGAACTGTTACTCGTGATTATTCTTTTACTTAATAGTCATTCCAGACATCGACATAGAAATGCCACGAGTTCCAGCCCTAAAGTCAATGAAACACCTAAGCACTCTTAATCGAATAAAACTCAAGAGTTTACACAATTCTAAATTTCCTAGAGAAATACTATATATATATATATATATATATATTGTCTTAATTAACTCTTTTTATCCACTGTAGAAAGAATCAAAAATGTTTTTGTTGCTGATATGTACAGTATAAAATTTGTGTATAATAATCAATCATTAAATAAATAAATAACTGATTACATCCAAGCATATTAAAATCATACATACATTTGGTATTAGGTTAATATTTGCTTTCCCTCTTTACAGTCTTTAAAAAAATTTCTGGTAACACTTTAATGTCCTGTCATTTATAAGCCAGGAAAATGACGGATAAGGCATTTAACTTTACTTTAATGGCCATTTTGGCCAAAGACGTTTACATTCCTCAGAAAACAGCAAGATTTCTTGAAATAACTCAGATAAATCTATGTAGTTTATGTTGTTAATGATTTCAAGAAGACAGGAAAATGACAACATAAAAACCTACTCACCTTGAAAAAATTTTTTAAATAGATTTTGAATCAGAAAGTTGGTTCTTTATTCATGCAACAAGACATGCTCAGATAGGATGGTATGTAATCAATCCATTAACATAAGATATTGATTGCTGGCGCTATCTATTTTGGTTATAAATCACTAAATAAAAGTAGCCAGGAAAATGACAGATTTTTATGTGACAAACAAATTATTGACAGAAAAAATTATTTTCAACAAAGTTTTTGTAAATAATACCCTCTGCGTATATTCTAGAAATGCTTACAACGGTTGAGATAAAAAAAAATTGGATATTGAAAAATGTATGCGAAGTTTTGAAGCTGGTTATTATTGGAAACATTGTTTGTGACATACCAGAAACATGACATTTTGAAATTCAATTAAATTTTATAATTATACAAAACAGTCGATGCTAGTACAAGGTCATTTTAAAATGCTAACAGCAATGCTACTTGGTAAAATTTAAAAAAATAAGTTCTTTTAGTAGTATAGTATTAGATCTTGGAGCAAGAGACTGTAAATTGTCATATTTCGTGAAAATCACACATACACACACACATATATATATATATATATATATATATATATATATATATATATATATATATATATATATATATATATATATATATATATATATATATATATATATATATATATAAAATAGAAAAATAGTTTTATTCATATTTATAAAAATACTTGTGCAAAAGTATCATTTTTGATAGCTTCTGACGTGGAATTACCGTATATTTTCTGAAACATGCTAAAAACACAAATAGTTAGAGGTACAACAAAAGAAAGTAACGTATGCATTTTAAAGCTAACTCACTCGACTTTACTAAAATGTCCCTAAGAGCCTTCGTTCACTAACATCTACAATTGTGTCATGCACTCTAGCGTTAAAAATATTTTTTTATTCAAAACACACCATTTCATAGGCAACAATTTCAAACTTACCCTTCCAAGAAAAAACATCACAACTTAGAACACAAGGTCTTGTAAAAAAAATTGCTAAGCTCAAAGAGAGAGAGGGAGCGATAAAATTAATTAGTGTTTTAAGATAATTTGCAAAAGCATCCGAAGTGAGTAATAAGCAGTCATTATCGTGTTGAAATATCAAGTAATCAATTATGGTAATTAATATCCAGTGTGGCAGAACACTCCCTCCCCTTATCCGTAATTTTCATTGTATTATGCAGATTTTCTCGCCCACTTACCGTTTGCACAAATTTGGGAAAAGCGGACACTTCTCTTTAAACAGATGTTTACTACTTATTAAAAGAGATTATAAAAGTCCTTCAAATGAGGCGATAAAATAGACTGAGTTTGGTTTTGAGTCCTAACCTTCTGTTTTTATAGTCTTTGTAATTAAGTTATGAGTCGGCACTGGAAAAGAAATTGAAATAGACGGCTTTGCAGTAAGGCGAATACATACTTTTCCATGTCTTAACATAAAAAAAAAGGTGAAAAATAACACCAAACAATTTATGAAATACAATACTTTTTCAAGTAAAAATACTTAAAAAAATTACATGGAAATTTTCGATAAAAAAATAACAATAATAATAAACAAAACTCTAATGTATTTTTATTCTTCAACTCGCTATTGAATAACGTAAATTTACTTTCAAGTATTATTTTCATTCAAATAAGTCGTTAACTTTTACTTATTTCTCTTTCAGTTTGTTCTACGATTTTAAAATTCTATGACGGGAAAATTTAGCTCATAATTTTTTCCTCGAATATCTCTTTTCTTAGAGATGATGCCATTCCTAACCGGAATTTCGACAAAATGTCTCCTAAAATCATGACAATAACAATTCTAAGGAATCGTAACCGAATTATGTAAAAACATTCTCTTGTTGCAAAAATGACGTCAAAATTTAGCAAAAAGAGTGCGTTTTTCTTCCCTACCGGATGCAGGATGGAAGAACATCATCCGCCGCATCAAAATGGAACAAAAAGAACATAATATTTTTTTGTTCAATGGCGCAGAAAGAAAGAAATCGTCTGCGGTTATTCCTGCATATGGATTCAATTTTATCCCAGATGGTTGAAAATATTATTTTCCGGTCGTTTTATCATGCTTTCATTTCAGTATATTTCTTTTTCCTAATGGTCTCTTCAAACGATTATCTCTCTTTTGAAAATTAAAATGGCGGAATCAGAAATCGTTTGCTCAATAGACTTGTCAACTCATTTTATGTAACATTAAGTTTCTAAAACTTTTCACGATATTCAAATTTTCTCATTGATTACAACTGCATTGACATAAATGATTGGATAATCTTATTTCAAAAGACAAGACTTAAATCCGTTCTAATATTAAGACAATTAATTCTCTTTGAATGCATAAAACATGATGATTCTTAGAATTTTCAGTTGTAGAAATTTCATTAACGCTCATCATTAAAGCCATCCTTTATTAAGTTAAGTGTTATAATTATAATACGCGTTTCTTTAACTTTCAAAGAATTTGTTTTGAAAATATAGTCAGGATATATTACTTTAAAAATTATTAAAGTAGTGGTAAAAATTGTAAAGAATTTAGTTTCTCATCTGAGTTAATATATATCTTTTATTTATTTTTTAATTTTTAGATTAAATTTTATTGATTAAATTAAATGAAATTTAATAGATTCTTAAATAAGCACCTCGCCCTGTAGTGCCACAGGTTCTGGATTCTATCCTTGAACATCAAAAATAAGCAAATAACACCCCTCTTCTTACGTAAGAATGTCGCAACAACCGTTCTCTCTTTATTTTGCTTTAATTTTTATTTTAAAAACCTTAATTTTCCGAATTTTAGGATTAAATTTAAATAAAAGATGCAACTTTCCATAGCACTAAAATTATGTTTTAATACATTTTATAAAATTTTTCAATTTAATATAGTTTAAATTGAAAAATAAAATTATTTAAATTTAACATATAAGCACATCTAATCAGATAGTGTACAAGGATGTTGATTATGTCATCGATTTATTCCTTTAGTCATTCAATCATTATTTCATTTCATTTTCAGTTAACAAACTCAATGACATGAGTTTGTTAAATGAAAATTCTTTTATTCTTTAAGAATCTTTTGTGTTTTCCTTTTTTGTCAAAAATTCATGAACTCTGTAATTCTTTGTAAACGAAATAACTTTTTCTTTCCTCAAATTTAACTTTTATTTCAATTTTTCAAGTGTATTTTTATCAATATTTTTGTTACATATTTGCAATTAAAAAAAGTTGAAAATACAAAAATTTATACATTGCTTAGACTCCTTTCCCCTTTTATCAACAAAAATTAGTAAATCGCTAATCTCTTCCCTCTTAGGTGTGCGAACATATTTGAAACGATCCTCTGAATGAATTTGCTTTAGCTTATTGCAAAAAACCTTTATACTGTAAACCTTTAGTAGAGGTTTAACTATTCTGAGTTTCTTGCAAATCTCCTGAAATAAATCAGGCTAATTGAACAATGGATATTTTCTTGTTAACCTAAAGCAATATGAGTTCACTGCATTTAGGCTAAAAAGTGTCAGGCTGCATAGAAAATACTACCAACACATCTAACTAGCTAGGCTAATTGCGAAATAATACTGTTTGCAAAGAATCGGATTAGTCAATTAGCATATGAAATCTATAAACTGTTCAGTTACAAGTGCAATTATATCGGGGGTAAATTAATATTTTCAAGATGTGTATGCATTTTCATGATTAGATTATCTAGTTACAGCTTAGAAATGCCGTAATTAAATTAACTTGATATCTAATATGGAACGTACGGGTAGATGTTAGCAAAACAGGCGTTTTGGAGTTATCTAGCTTTAGAAACTATGTATTACCTAGTATATGCCTTTCACATAGGTTGAAGTTACCTATGTATCGGTAGACGTAGATGTTAGCAAAACAGGTATTGTAGAGCATCTAGCTTTAGTAGAATACTCACAATATATGCCCCTCTCTTAACGTAGACCTTAAAACTGATTCTATGTGGAATCTATAGCGGAAGATGTAAACAAAACAAGCGTTTTAAAGTTATTTAGCTTTATTACTATTGCCACGATATATGCCTTTTTTTTAATATAGGCTGCGGAACACTTTAAAACCAACCTAATGTGCAACCTAGTGATAGAAGTTAGCAAGACGGGCATTTTTACGAGCATCTAACTGAAGTGAAATACTCATGTCCCTATTTACATAGGCTGCAGAAGACCTTTAACTTACCCGATAAGGTAACCTGTAGCAAAACAGGCGTTTTTAAAGTTATATATTGTAGCTTTAGAATTATTACCACGATATATGCCTCTTTTTACACATAGACTGCGTGAAACCCTTAAAAACTTATGCGAAACCTATCGGCAGATATTGGCAAAACAAGCGTTTTAGAGTTATATAAATTTAGTACTATTACCCCGATGCCTTTTCTAACATAGACTGCAGAAAAACTTTAAAACTAACCCTATATAGGCTGCAAAAGAACTTTAAGACAGACTCTATACAGGCTGCAGAAGAACTTTGAAACTAACTCTATGTTGAGCCTAGCGGTAGATGTCAGCAAAAGCAGACGTTTTAGAGTCATCTAGCTTCAGTAAAATAGTCACAATATATGCATAGGCTGAGAAAGGCTCTAAAAATGTACGTTAACCATTGATGATTTTAAATATAGTATGTAACTTACCACAGCAACTTCTGTGTGATGTTGTAGCATGTCGAACATTGATTTTGGCAATTCTATAGATTGTTGTAAAGAGCAATTCACAAAAATTTGCAAAACTGCAGGTGATGTAGATTTTCTTGGATCAGGTAGAAATATTGTTATATGTTCTCCTGCTGATAAATTTCCCGGAATCTGATATTTTTGCTCTAGATCATTTGGTCCATTTAAAGTCATTAACACTGCAAAATATGAAAACAATTTAATCTCCGGAAACAATTATGCCTGAAATGACACGTTAAAAAAAACTTTAATTCCGACACATAAAACTATTTCCACAAAAAAAAAAAAAAAAAAAAAAACATATATAATGTTTAGCTAAATAACTGGTATTTTTTTTAATTTCGAATTACGTATACTTTTTTTATGATTTAGGTATAGCTTTAAAATGCTATAACTAAAAATCCTACAACTAATCTTATGCGAAGCCTAACGATAAATCTTAGAACTAAGCAACTCTTAAGGCTAAGACCTGACATTGATTCAAAACATTTTTTTTTTTTTTTTAAATGGTGTTTTAGAGTTGTTTAGTTATCGTACTATATCCACGCTATGAAATATTAATGCTTAATTTCAGGAAGCATATTCCAACCTTAATGCAAATTTCCCTTCTACTCTAGATTGGTTTTATAAAACTTATGGACCAAAAACATATATGTGCCTTTGCTGAATTAAACTCAGAGCCTTCAAATGCGTTAATGTTTGAATAAATGATTTATTAAAAAATAGAATTTAAAATATGTATTTTAACTTTTTGAATGTCTATGACATCTTTCTAAATTTATATTTCATCAAGCGTAAATTTAATAATTCTAAATTTATATTTCGTTCTGTTGGCCTAGCTAGAAGGAAGTAGAAGATATTTTAGGTTTTTTAATCGCATACTTACGATTCCTCTTACCTCGCCATTTTGGATTTTTGATCAAAGTTCTGATTTTCGTTTTCTCTATTGTTTTCAGTTTTTAGCATTTTTTGGTAATTGGACAATATTTAACCATAGAATATGATTTAAAAAAGGGACACAAAATCTTTGCTTTATTACATTTGATTAAAATTAGAGCTATGAAAAATGAATCAACTAATAATTGATAAATTATTGATAAAACATTAAAAAATTTTATATAATTCAAAAATAATAAATGTTAAAAAGAATTACAATGTTTTAAATTCTCTCAGATTAAAATAATTATTTGTTGGAAATGATGATTATTTTGAAAATATTATTTTAGAATTTTTTTCAATTAACAGTGACATTGGTTAATGGACCTTATAACTAATTGTGAAACATAATACAAATAAAAACTATATTTCCTAAACAGAACGCTGCAAACCGTATATTTTTATCACATTTCGTTTTTCTTTAATATTTCGAATTGTCAATCATTTTCGGGACATCTGGTATTGTGCGCTGTACCGTTTGAGCGCGGCGAAGCGCGATAGCGCTTCTCTTGTTTTGAACCGAAAATGCGGAGACGCTGCTGTTGGTTAGTATAGGTTGGTTAGTAGTTGGTTGGTAGTAGTTAGTAATTGGTTAGTAGTGTTGTACGCATTTCATTCCACACTATTAGCATAAAAAAAACTCTTCAGCACTCAAACAGTTAACTGTTGACTGAATAACTGTGAAAAGTTTTTGCAGAAGGTAACTGTTATCATATCGATTCAATATAATAGTAAGTAACTATTAATAAAAGTGGAATTCAACAATTTTTTGCTATTTAATCAGAATATTTGGTATTAATCAGAATCAGAATTAATAAAAAGGCATTAGTAAAATAAAGTTATTATAAGAAAAAACAATTTCTTAGATCAATTTCAATAAAAGCAAAATTAAATTTAAGCACTATACAAAAGCAGACTATAAATTCTTCAATCGATAAAATAAATAAAATTATATTAAGGAATTTTATAAAAGGAAATACTTATATCGATTCTGAAATCTAAAAAAAAAAAAAAAAAAAAAAAAAAAAAAAAAAATTAAGGCATTTAACGAAAAACAGACGATAATTTTTTACACAGATTCTGAGATAGCATAAATAATTATAATCTCTATAACTCACTTTTTCCTTTATTTGGATCAACACTAAATGTGAGTCGATAACCTGTCACTAGAAAATCAATAGTGACTATAGTATGTGTGAAGAGCCTTGGCCTCGAGGATACTTCTCGAAATGAAATGGCAATACTGGCATTTTTGTTGCATAATGCATTTCCCAAATCAGCTGTCGTTCCTGAAATAATACATTTTTGTTTTAGAAAAGACATAAAATAAATCAAAGCAAAGGCACTCCGAAACAAATCACGGTGTTTTCAAGTGTTTAGCGTGAATCATACAATATTTTTGATTCACTGTTTGGAGCCATTTGAGTTTTGCATTGAGTCAGACGATTTTATTTACCTCAATGCAATAATAAAATTCTCTCGCGAGATTTTGTAGAACAGACGTGATTTGGCAGAAGTAAATTATGTTAGAAACAAATGGTTTTCAGACGAAATTTCAGTTTATGGATTTGAAAGAAAATTACATAAATAAAAATACAATTTCAATAACCATATAGGAATCGAAATTTATTTACTATAACCATTTATTATTCAGTAACATAAAAATTGTAAACAAGTATTCTTAAAATAACTAATAAAATCGCGATGCAAATAATATGGATTTACAATGGAAATAAATACTTCGCAAACAGCATCTTGTACATTTTTAAAAGTTATTTTCTCAATTATACTAAAATTTCAATAAATGTGTTATTTTGGGTAATTTCAAGTCAAAGAGACAATCAAAAATTATAATTTTACACCAGTTTTTTTTAATGAATATGAATAAAGTTAATTTTATCTATTCACATTTGGTTCTAAGATATTTCCGGCATCGATATCTATATTTACAAAATATTTTTAAACAAATATATTAACTATGCATTACATACGGCACAAAACCGTAGAATTTCCCAACAAAAAGACTTCAATTACGAAAAACCTTTATATTTGTTCAAGGAAAAATTTTCAAGACGATGTTCACAAAAAATCAATTCCTTAATAATTACTGACAAAAAAATGAATAAATAAAAACTATAAATAATTTCATAATCGCTCAATATTCATTACTCAGTTAAAGACAGCTACAGACAGGTATTTACCAACTAATTACTCAAAACATGAAACAAAGAAAATTACTCCCAATAAAAGTAATTTTCTTTATGAACAGATGACAAAAAATTAATGAGTAAACAGTCGAAATATATGAATGTGTGAATTGAATAGTGATAAGCGGAAGGCAATCACTAAGATCTGCCTCTTCATATTTTTTGCATACATTGTTTGGGCAAAACAAATAAATATAAAGCGTAATTATTTTTCCTAGCAAACATTCGACTAATTGAGGCGTGTACTTTTTGGTCATTAATCCTGATTTTGTTCCATGTTTCCAGATAATGAGCCTGAGGAAAACTGGAATAAAAATAGGAAAAGCGTATTCAGTTAATAAACCATAGGGAAAGGGGGGGTTCGGCAATAATTGCCATTTCAAAGAATATATTATTTCGTCCTTCACCATTTTAATTCGAACTTTTCAGTTTTAATTAGTGTAACATCAATTTCCTTTTTTTCTAGCTGTTAGATTTTCTTTGTACATAAAGATTAATAGAATAAATATTTTAATTCGGCGTTTTATAAATTATTTAAACTAACAGATTTTTCGGAGACCACTCTTAATTACTTTGAATCTTCCGACCCGATTTTAACGTTTGAGAGACTCGATATTAATATTTCAAATGACTTGTAAAACGAAAACGAATTTGTGCAGACGATAATTTTAAAATGCGAAATCGAACACATAAACGAGTTTCCTCTGAATAAACCTAAATTTTTTCAATGAATTTGGAGTTTTTCAGCCTCAGAATATCGCAACTGTGGCAACCCCCATATTTTAAGAGCCATGAATTTTATATTCGTGGAAAAACAAATGGATGTTTGTTCAGAAGAAAGAGCGTTGTCATGTCTGATTTCGTAACATAAAATACAGTCTGCACTAAGTAATTAGCATATTTAATGTTGGGCCCTCGATCTGAAAATATTGAGTACTATTACGTGAAAATCCGACCAATGGATCAGAACTTATTAAGGTGCCCAAATACCTTCGAAGACGAAATTTTTAATTTCGAAACGTTTTATTTGGAATTATGCGTGTATTATACACTAAAACATGTTATGAATGCAAAAAATTAAAAAAAGGAAATAAAATATGTTCACAGAAATAATTTTGTTGAAAATATGGGAGAAAAACTGGTAAAAAAAAAAGACCAAAAATTGACCTCTTTTCAAAATTACATGACTTAGCTGAAATTTATTTATTTATTTTATTAATTTGCTTTATAATAATCCTTAAAGTATTCTACTTAGGGAATAGACTAAGCATTAGGCATATTATTATTTAGATACTTTACAGCTAATATCGAAACTAATTTGGCGAGAAAGGCCAAAAACTGCAATTAGTTATTTTTAATTTAGCTGTAAAATACTAAATAGTAGTTTAATCAACTAATCCGTAGTTTATTCACTAGGCTTAACTAGGGAAAGCATTTGTGCAAAATTTCCAGTAATACGAACGAAAATAACCGAAAAATTAGTTTCGAGGAAAAGGACAACAAAAGTACGATAATCAATGTAATAACCAAAATAAATGATTTTTTTAAAAAAAATTATCATAACTTCTGTTCGATTTAACGTATAAATTAAACTCAAACGATTTTAAAAAGAAATAAGTTCATAGTTTTATTTAAATAAAACTCAAACGATTTTAAAAAGAGATAAGTTCATAGTTTTATTTTAATAAAACTCAAACGATTTTAAATAGAGATCAGTTCAAAGTTTTATTTTATATAGAAATGAAAAAAAAATGATTTTGTATTCAAAATTGGCTTACAAACGGTAATTGGTTACCTTAAGATATTTACTGCTTTTCCTTTTTGCGCATTCTATGAACTAAAACTAAACTAACTGAATTAACTGTAAACTAAAACTTGTGAGCAGTGGTCGATAGTAGCGCACTACAAATAGTGAAACGACTGTGGTCGCTACTTTTTTTCGTAATTTGTAGTTGTTATAGTAAATATAGTTGTTATTTAAAAGTAAAGGAACGTATTTTTGATGTACTAAGTTTTTTTTAGAGGAAATAAAAGATTATTGAACTATTAAAAAATGCCAAGTATTTAATTATTTCGCTTTAATAAATTAAATATTCGCTGTCGAGAAAGACGGAAAAAGTTGAAGATCAAATGAACAAATTCGAAAAAAATATATATATTTGAAATAGCAAACTGGCTCATGTAAACATGAATAAATATTTCTTAATAGTTCCCTTACAATTAATGTAAGTTCGTCTCTTTAAAGTAGTGAAGTAGTTACTGCAATTCCAACGAAGTTTGTAGTCACTTCATTTAAAAAAAAAAAAGGAGTTGCAGAGACTGACTAAGGAGGGAAATACGGGGTTGTTGCCCTGGGCCCTCACATCAGAGGGGGCCCCAAATCAAATAGAATGTTTATTTTACGTTTAATGACTTTTTTTAAACAAAATATCAGCCCAGTGTAAAATCCGTTTTATGTTAGCTTCTTCATGAATCTGTCGTATGAACACACACAAAAAAAAACAAACTATTTCGTAAACCCATGGCTTTCTAGGGCGGAATTCAGCTAAATTTTCGCAGTTACGATGGACAAATTTGGCCAAACAAAATCCTGTATTTTTACATATCGCAAAATGTGATATGTTTACAGAAATACGGGCTTCTGATTGACTTAATTTGAGCCATCATAATTGCGGAAATTTACCTGAATTCCGCAGCAATGTCAGCAAGGATATGAATTTTTCGCATCTAGATGACAAAGTTAACAATCAGTTATCCCATTCTTGACCGTTTCACACTTCTTCAATTCGATTAATTTAAAGAAAATAATAAATTTTTGTCAAATTTTTGCTCTTCAGATGTGTTATATCCTATTAATGATGGACATAGAATTGTTAGAATATCAGTAAAATGGACAGAACGATATTTCGTCTGACCATTGATGGAGGGGTAGGGGCGAATTTATAGCTGTATTTTAGGTGCGAGTCAATTCTCTTATTGTATATCTATAATGAGGTTAGAAATTTAAATACCTCCATAAAGTTCGGTTCCTCATTACTGAAGTAGTAAAGCAGAGGGGGGCCCTCAGAGAAGTTTTTGCCCCGGGCCCCAATTTGGCTATGTCGGGCCCTGAGTAGTTGCAGTTAACTATAGTTGTAACAAAATAGTTGTATTAAAGACAAAAATGTAGTTTTTCCGACCACTAGTTGCGAGTTAATCCTTAAAATTACCATTGCATTTTTAATTTTTCATAACAAAAAATTGTCTATAGAGCGGCACAGGATATATATATATATTGCATACTATTTCGAAATCTGAAATTGTTATTGAATTTGTGTTTCGTATTAAACAAGTATTTCGTTCTCCGTATCAGGTCATGGCAAAAAAAAAAAAAAAACTCAACTTATTTTTATAAGGATTGCCTCTCAAATACGTCATTTACCTTGAAATATTACAACTATAGATGTATTCTAAGCTTGAACATATCACAGCGTTGGACAATTAGACAACTTTTCCATTTTGTGCCGTAGCTGAGTTAACTTTTTACCAAGTTTAAAACTAAAACGTAAATGCTTGCTTCATGTAAGATCTGGATGTAAATAAAAATCGGTTCTGAAGAGTGGAAAGACGTTAGACGTTTTATTTTCCACAAAAAGCAGAGCTCATTACATAATGGAATCGGTTTAACTTCGTTCCTGGCTGTATGAGGCAAACATTTACATTGAAAACGAAACTGTTAAGTATTTCACCTGTGATTTTTATTGTCAACTTTGACTGAGAATAACTTAGTTTCGGGCTCCGAAGTCACTGCATAACTTAATTTATTTCATGCAAATAAAACAAATTATTCTTAGACAACAATTCCAGAATTAACAATTTCAGAAGGGATCAAAAATAAATCTAAATAGTTACTTGGTAACCAAGTTTTCATTTCTATAAAAATGCAAAATAATTCTAAACAAATATTTAACGTATAACTAATCATTAAACACTACTTAAGTTATTACTTAAGACAACCTAACAAAATGAATTATTGTAGATGACATTGATAGTGTTGCCAATTTAGCCAGAGAAATACTATCGTTTTCGGTGCCACGTAAGAGAAATAAATATTTAGATTATAAATTTATATAAGAACAATTTGTTAAAGCTATAATCGTATTGAAACGAACGATTATCTAAATTTTAAAAATAATTACTTTGATTTGAAGAAAAAAAAAACCCGACTTTGAAATGCAGAATACGTGACGGAATAAGGGGAATAATTTTCGAACGCTCTTCTGGCGAAACTATTTGAAGCATATATTGTATTGGATATAATAGTGAAGCTAAGAATATAATACAATAGCTAAGAATATGTTTACAAATTTTAAGAGATATTAAATTTTGATTGAATTTATTAGAAATTTATCATGATGTTGTTTAAGAAAGAGAAAATCAATCCTTGTTGAAGAAAGAGAACATTTAAAGTTAGAGAAAAACATTTTAATAAGTTGAGTTTTGTAATCCAAACATTTAAGTTCGGATCTTAATCTTGAAGTTTCTGTTTGCCTGATGTGAGTTTCGGTGAGAACAATAAACTGAAAGTATGCAACGAATTCCACCAAAATTTAATTTTACCAAAACGTTAAAACTGAAACCTCTTTTGTTCAACTGCTTTGCGCCCAAGTTTTAACTCAAATCACTTGGACCCTAAATTTTACGGTCGTAATTTTTTAGCTCTAGTTTTAATTTATAGCAGTTGGACCATGAAGGTCTCCGTTGAAATTTTTCGGTAAAATTACAAGCTGATTAACTCTAGTTTTAACTTATAGCAGTTGGACCATAAAAGGTTTCCGCTGTGATGTTTTGGTAAAATTAAATGCTAATTAGCTTTAGTTTCAACTTAAGTTGGAACATACAGATTTCCGTGGAATTGTTTTGGTAATTATCTCTAGTTTTAGTTTAAACATTCTATTGAGATAATAAACGCACTTCAAATCAACAAATTCTTTGAATCAATTAATTTTATTCGAGTTATTGATTGAAAAGAGGAAAAAAATATTACTACGTTCGTAAAGTAAACGAAAATAAAATCTTATACTTACTTGGCAAATTAAATAACATCGCTAAAACTACAAAAATAATTTTCACTTACTGACATCCTGAACAAGATGTCCTCTTGAATCTACAAAACAGAAGATTATCACAAAGATTAAAGCAGAGTATAGTCCGTAACTTCGACATTTTTCTGGAATAAACATCACTCAGCACCAATAAAAGTGTATCGAATTTGAAAAAGTCATTCAATCTAAGTTACTAATGAATTTAGATATATATTTAAAAAAATACAAGAACTGAAATTCTAAACCGACGTGAAATTAGAACAATTTCACTTGTCGGGGCTGTCACTCGTTCCCTAAAGAAGACAGCAACTCCAAATGTGAAATCTTAGAAATTGTTCTGTCAGTGACGCCTTCTGCCCGCAAGAAAACCACCAAGATGAGCTACTGTCACTACTTAGTGGAAAGGGATTCGTTAAAAGTGATGAATCTTAACAGTTGGCGACGATTTGGAGATTTAAAAAAAGGCCACCGAAAGACAGTTTTAAGTGTTGACGCTGAAAGAGCGACACTTTTACGAGGTTTCCCCCACTAGTAAACTGCATTTTTTTTTTTTTTTACCCCATCTTGATGATCTATCCTACTTTGCGTGGTGTCTGTTAAAAAAAAAAAAATTAATCTTTTTCACATCTGTCTACGCTCAGTTTCTACTATCCGGAAGACATAGTTCATCATGAAATCAACAAGTGTCTTTGTACGTAAGGATGTCAACTGCACCACAGAATAATTTGTAAAAACTATTTTAGGTGTTTAACTTTCTCTTTCGTGACCAGGATTTTATTTTGAAGAAAATAGAAAAATTTAGAGAAATAAGAACAAAATAAAATATTGCATTATAAACTTTAAGTTTTTGAGAAAAAACTTTATTTATTTTTTTAATTATTTATTTTTGGTGCTAAATCTGAATAAGAAATAAATATTACTACTCCAGTTTTAATGTCACTCTAGAACAGCGGTTCCCAATTTATTTTGGCTACGGAACCCTAAATAATTAATGTTCTTTCTAGGGTCGGATCTAGCAATGCGGGGGCCTTAGGCACAGGACTGTCAGGGGCCTCTGCTCGTTACTTTAAACAAAATGTAAATGTTTTTTAATAATGAAATGTTTTTAAATTATTTAAAACATCAATATATGACGATATATTAGTAAATTTGAGCTTATATCCATTTCAATCTCATAATTCTAATGGACAATTTAAGGAAAAACACACACACACAAAATAATAATAGTATTATTTGTAACATTGTTGATCTAGGACTTATGATAAATCAGGCACTGGTTCTTTCTGCGGAACCCCAGATTTATAGTATTAAAGTTGAAGGTAATTGTGAACGTTATAACCTATAAGTGTCTAAATTTAAAATATTTAGAGGAATGAAAATTTTTCATCTTTTTATCATTAATAATCTTAAAGTAGATTTTATGTCCGAAAATTAAATTTGCAGTCCTTGTGTAGTCTAGTCATGAAATTGTTTTTTGGTGTATATAAATAAGCTGAACATGAGTAAAATAAGCCGAATTATGGTTTACTTCGAAATGAAAACTTAAAAGAACTGCTATAATCGCTTAAAACGGTTATAATGAAAATATATTAGTTAAAGAATTGAGCCATTTAGATTTGAAAAGTACGACAGGAAATACTAATGGAATATTTTATAGATGATTGTTTTTTCATAATTCAGTGTTTCTCAACCTTTCAGTTTTCGCGGCCCGTTTTCAATAATAATTTTTATCGCGCCCCCCGGTTACAATAAAGTGTATACAATAATAATGTATATTGAGTATTTTGAATCCTGCCTTTAAATTATTTTTAACTAACTGCCAAAACAAAAGTAAAGTAAAACCCAGCAGCAATGATACTGTAGCTCGTAGAATTGGTGATATAACTGAAGATGTATAGTGTCATCTTTTCTCGAAGTTGCGTGGCAAATTGTTTTCAATGCAGATTGATGAAGCAACAGATAGTAATAAAGATGCTCATTTAATTGCCTATGTTCGATTTCGTGATAATATGTCTGTAGTAGAACTACTTTTCTACAAACCAATAGAACTCAAAACAAGAGCTGTCGCATTATTTGCTATTTTAAATTATTTTATGAATGAGGCAAACATGGAATGGAAAAATTGCTTCGGAATATGCACTGATGGTACTCGTTCAATTTCCGGAAGATTCCAAAGTATACAAGCACTTGCAAAACGAAAATCGCCTCAATGTGTCTGGACACATTACATGATCCACAGAGAAATTTCAGCTTCGAAGGAAATGAGTCCTGGTTTGAATATTGTGTTAACCGTAGTAAATTATATAAAAATGAGACCCCTGAGATCGAAATTTTTTTCCGCTTTTTCTAAAGACATGGGTTCAGTACATTCAGCGTTACTATTTAATTGCGAGGCAAGATGTTTATCACGTGAGAAATTTTTGCAACGTGTTTATGAATTTAGAGAAGAAATCACCATTTTCCTAGACGAAGATAATATACCTGAAGCCAACAATTTTCGTGATGGCTTATTTGTGATGAAATTGAGCTACTTGGTCGTCATATTCGAGAAATTAAATAACTTAAATCTTCAACTCCAAGGAGCAAATACACATATGTTGGATACGAGTGATAATGTTAAGGCTTTTTGTAGAGAATTGGAATTGTGGGGCAGAAATTTAAAGCAAAAAAACCTAACAATGTTTGCAAATGTGGATGAATGTGCTAAAACTTACAAGACTGAAGAAGAACACGTAAAAGTTGTTTTTGTAATCATTGAAAATCATTTAGCCATACTGGCAAAGAATTTTGAAAATTATTTTTGTGACACTCTTAACTTGCAATCAGCTGACGAGCTGATTGCAAGTTAGTGGGTTAGGGATTCATTTCATAAGGCTCCTGAATGACTCTCAATTGATGAGGAAGATAAATTCATAGACAACCCACGACAAGTTTCGAAACCACAATTTAGAAACCACGAAAGGACAATTTAGTAATAAATCACTATTTGAATTTTTTGGCAAGAGTAGAGGATGATTTTTCTGCACTAAAACCAAGGAAATTCCGCATTCTATTGCCATTTTCAGCATCCTACCTTTGTGAAACTAGATTTTCTGCTGTTGCTTCTTTGAAGACAAAATATAGATCTCGGCTAAATATAGAAACAGAACTGAGAGTGGCTATTTCTAATATTAAGCCTTCCTTTGAAAAACTTTGCTCAACAGACAGGCTTAAGGAAGTCACTAATAATTATTAAATTTGTTTTAAATTTAGTATGTTTTGATTAAGTAAGGTGGGTAAGTCAAAGGTGGCCAGTGCTCCTAACGCTGGCCACCTTAAAGTAGAATTAATTTTATTTTGAATCATAAGATGGCCCTGATGCATTGTAAATCTTGTATCTGAGGTGCACGTGGTTGAATTGGAAGAGATTTCCTAGAATGGCCTCCATTGTATGAAGTGATTTAATTTTTTGCAGTTGTCGCTCTAATTTTCGATAAGAAGATATTGTAAATTATATGTGTTTAAATTCTTAGAATTTTGAGTTATGATATGTTTCTGAAAGTTTATTTCTTTTTCCTTAATCACATTACTTCAATTCGAATTAATTTATCAGATTAATAGTTTTAAATCGTGCAAATGGTGACCATATGCATGTTCCCAATGTGGCCCGACACCGGTGCCACCTTGGGGACACATGTGCCACCTTTGGAAACAAACGTGAAATCTATGAAGGAGTTAATTATAAATCATTTCTCAGAAAGGAAAGATTTGAATGAATACCAATTGATTTATTCCACTTTAAGCAAATGTGGAACTTTGGTATTTTTAAATTTTTATAATACTAGAGGGCTCCGCCCCCTGCTCGTTGACGCTCGCCAACCCCCGGAGAATTGCTTCGCAAAACCAAGAATGCTTTGATTTCATATATTTCAATATTAAACTGAATATTAACTGTTATCATCGAAAAGAATTAATTTTCTTAAATGCAGAATAAGCAGTGTGTCAATATCAATGTCACTTTTTTTCGTTGACTACAGTTCCTTCTATGTCCTATTTGTTCTCTAAATGAGCCAAAATTGTCAGAAATTAACATCAATGTGCAGATATAATCTTAATATGAAACTTGTTTAAAAAAAATGATAATCACAATAATACAGACTTTGTCCCAAAGAAATGAATATATTTTTAACACATTTAATTCAATATATATATATATATATATATATATATATATATATATATATATATATATGCAAACACTATAATATTTTTCAATAAGCAATTTTGTTAAGAACAGGGTAATTTTTAAAAAAATATTTTAATAATATTCAGCAAAATAACTATAAATGAAAACATTAATTTTGCGGAATTAAAATAAACAATGCACCAATAGCATTTTCTTTACGCTAAATACATTTATAAATTTGACATTATATATATATGTTATAATATTTCTCTATATACAATATTGTTAATGACAGGATCATCTTTAATAAATATTTTAATGTTCTCCTTCGTTGTGCATCTTGACAATGCCACATATAATTGACCATGAGAAAAAATAGGCCGTTCAATATATAGCCCAACTTTATCGAAGGTTTGGCCCTGGGCCTTATTAATTGTTAAGGCATAAGCTAATCTAACAGGAAATTGTCGTCGATAAAGCACAAATGGTAAGGAAGAATTACTTGATAATGTATTTAATTCTATTCTTGGAAGATTGACAATACTACCATTTTTATTACCAGTAGCAATTTGGCAAGTCAATACTCTTTTCCCTATTTTAAGAACAGTCAATCGAGTTCCATTGCAAAGGCCATCAACAATAGATATGTTCCTGATCAGCATTACAATGCATCCAACTTTTAATTTGAGCTGATGAGGTGGCAGTCCCGGGAGATTTATGGAGTTTAAATATTCAATAGAATACCTTAAAGTAGCTTCTTCTTCTCTCCCGTCTGATTTATCTACTCCATATAGTGTGGCCTTATCAATACTATAACTTATAACCTCTTCACCTGGCACACGTGATAAAATATTTTCATTAACTTTGTTAACTTCATCATTTTGCGGTGATAATATGATGTGATTAATGAAGTTAGTATTAAGACAATCGATTTTTTCAAAAAACCAAGAAATGATATCTTTACAATAAAGATCAGGAGTGCTTGCATCAAGATGTAAAAGTTCTCCATTGCCAATTGTCAACAACCAATTGGCAAATTCTTGGTTACCAGCTTTAACTCTCATATTAATTGTCAAATGGAGGATTTCAAAAAATGGCCAAAGAAAAGAGTATTTTATAGTTTCATTAATAACCTGCATATGTGTAGCTTTTTTAACGACAGGTAACACTTGTCGAAAATCTCCACCTAAAATGATTATCTTACCACCAAATGGTATCTCATTAGCTAGAAGATCACGAAAAGTTCTATCGATCATTTCTATTGCTTTTCTGGGAATCATACTTGCTTCGTCCCATATAATAACGTCAACATTTTTTAAGCGAATCTTATCACATTTTTTTAAAATACAAATCCCATCGTCACTTAGATCAATAGGCAGATTAAAAAATCTGTGTGAAGTAGTTCCAGATGGAAGTAACATTGACGCAATGCCAGTCCAAGCTACACAAGCAACTTTCATGCTCTTTGACACAAAATAATGATATAATCCTTTATATAGGAAGGTTTTGCCAGTTCCTCCTGGACCATCGATAAAAAACAAAGTTTGCTGATTTGATGATTCATCGGAGACAGACTTTATTATTCTTTGAAAAATGAACAGTTGATCTTCGTTAAACTTAGCATTTATCAGAGTAAACTTTTCAACTGATTCGTTTATATCCATAGCATAAACCAGTTCTTCATATAAAATGGGGGCTCGGGTAATCCAAAGTCCTTACAACTTCTATTTTCAGAATTCAACAACTGTTCAATGTGTATTAAAGCATCGTTGGCATCGGCATCTTTATCAATCATTTGTTCATGAAAAATATTGTATAATTTTACTGCATCTGATGGCTCATCACATATTAAATAGTACACGAAAAAGTGCCTTAATTGCTTAGGCATCATATTAGCTGCTGCCTCTTCCATAACTGCTGTAGATTCTTCACAGCATTCAGTTAAACCCATAGCAATTGCTGATTCTCTGAATGTTTTATACATCGTACCTTCAAATGTTCGCAGATCTTCATAGCTGAAAGCTCCAGGAACTCTACATAAAATGAGTTTCAAGAAAAACCTCTCAGAGTCTCTAGGAGAAACATTCATTAAACGTCCAACGACATGGACATTATTTTTTCTTGGCATCCATTTTTTCAATTTGTAATTCCAAGAGTACTTTTCTGGTATATTACCGTACAAAGTAATACGTGCAGTTGGATCTTCTTTATTCAAAATAAACCACGCTAATAACATGGTAAGGGATGCTTTTTTATTTGAAACTGCAGCAGACTCACAACCTTCCTCAAATCTGATGTGTTGCTGGCCAGGAAGATGCACTTGAAGCCTAACAACAGTGTGACTTCTATTATGCAGTGGAATTTCGTTTAATCGCCATGCAGCTTCCATTGGCCCAATATAGCGGCTATCTATATAGCTTGCAATTTCATTGTCCTCTTGAACAATAGCAATTCTGGCTCTATCATGGCCTTTATGAATATATTTATGTATATATTTAATAGCCATCACTGAGGAGCAATATTCAACATTTATATGGCAATTAAATTTGAGTAAAAGATACGGATTATGAGGTACAACCATGCGATTATCTACATACACAGTGGTGCCTTTTATTTTAGCAGGATATTGGTATAATTTATTGATGTTATTTCTTCTCCGATATCTTGGAAAACCATCACCTGTCATATCTGTTTCATTGATAAATTCTTTAGGAAATCCTTTTGAGCATTCTTTTTTTTCCTCATTCCAGCAAATAAGGCCTGCAATATGAGGTCCATGCATCATGTGTTTTAGTTGATGAGAGCGAAGATAGTTATCATCAGAAAGCTCAGCAGTTATAAATCTGTCAACATCTTCAGGCTTTAACAACTTACAGTCTGTTCGGAGTGAAGCAAGAATATGAACATGTGGGAGCCCTCTTTTTTGAAATTCTATCGTATAAACGTATGCCACAATAGGGCCTAAAACATGTTTTTTTGTTAAGTCATGAATTAATTCATCCACTTTAGCTTGGAAAATCTTTGTGACGATTATTGAAATGTCATTTATAGTAGTACCTTTAATGAAATGATCTTTTAAAGTTTCAGTAATTTCTGGCCACTGCGGATTACATGTCATCGTAATAAAAAAATCAGGCCTTCCAACCTTCCGACAAATAGCAATTGCATCTTGATACAGTTGTTGCATACTTCGAGGTGACCCAATATACGTAGCTGGTAGTATACAGCTGTGCCCAACCTTACTCTGTCAGTTTCATTTAAAGAATTCCTTTCAACATGGTCAATTAACCCTTGATAGCATTCAGTGCGCAGGGTTCCTTGATTGTTTCTAATGAAATCTAATCGCTGACTTTCAACCAACAAATAGCAATTTATCACATACTGCTGAGATAATTTTCCAGCATGCAATAACGGGTTAAAAGGACCATTAGGTCGTAAGGCTAACCTATGCCCATAATATTGAATTGGACTTATTTGTTTTCCTTTTTGCGAAGGCATTTGATAAGTCCATCCTAAATCGCCTTTAGGAAAAAGTAAAGGAAAGACCATAGGATCAGCATGTTGAGATCTTTGGTTTATTATACTCGTTTCTCTTATTTCTTGTTTAGGATATACAGTTAAATCGCATACAGGAACAACACCATCTTTGGAAACAATAATGGCAGCTAATTCAGAAGAAGTAGGTTTATTGTATCTTCTTTTATCATCGAATATAAATCTTTGAAATTGTAAAACAAATTCACTATCATGAATAGTTAAATCTCTGAGCATCCGATATTTCTGTGCATATGGATTGACTTCCCTTAATAATTTTTCAATATGCCTTGTCAACTGAAGATTGTCTAAATTCATGCGTAGTTTAATAGCCTCCTCAACACTGTCATAAATATATATTTGTCCATTCCTTGGAGCATTGGTTGCTGAATTTAGGGATGTTGTCGCATGGTGATATACTTGTCCTTGAATTTTTATCAACGGTGGACCTCTGCTTTCATCTTGAAGAAATTTAGCACTAAAAGTGGCAAACGCAAATGATGAATTGTATACACGGATATTTTGCCTAAATAATTTTGCTTCTTGCTCATCAGAAAGAAGTAAGTTTTTCAAAAATAAAGGATATTCATGCAGCGGAGGTATATGTATGTTATCATTATGGCAGCAAGAATTAACAGAGCGCCCTTTTGCAGAAGCAAATCTCAAAGCTCCACAATAACTGCATTTTGAAAACATTTTGCCAAGATTATGTTTTGCCACTTTGATAGGTAACAATTTCGATAAATCACCAGCAAACTCATGTTGTTTTGATTTTAAAATAGGTGGATTAGGATTTTGGTCCATATCATTGTCAACATTGCGAAAGCGAATTGGTACAGTGTGCATTCCAACCACATTTTCTGTATTTACAGGTCTGGTTTGATGTGGGCAAATGAAAGTCGATGTTGTTGCGACTGTGTAGCAATTACACACATTCTCTTTTAGCTCAACCTTTGTTAGTTTAACTTTTTTTTTGTTAGTTGAATTATCATTAGGTTGTATAAGCAAAAGAGCATTATTTTCTTCTATACTATGAAGTTTACGTTTTTCCCGCTTTCGATTAGCTTTCGCATTGAGTTGCGACTTTTTAGTAATGTTAGGTCTTTTCTTTTTAGGCATTACTTGTAAATAAACAAATCGAATTAAGATTTAAAACCAGATTAAACTTACGAATTAACGTTTTAGAAAACAAATAATCAGATTAATCAATATATCAATACGAAATAAGTTGAGATGTTGTAAAACTGAAGAATGAAATTCTAACTATTTTGTGATTGGTTGCATCTCTGAAAAAGAAAATTCAGACTTGTAAATCGCTTTTTTAAGCTTGCCGTTTTCAGACATGTGATTGGCTGTTGTGAACGGCGGTTATTCTTCATTATTAACTGCAAAATCGTGCTTTAAAACTAAAATAAATAAAAATTTAAAATTATGTAAAAGATTTGAATGCCCTAAATGTCTTCCCTGAAAGATTCTGAATGAATTGATTCCTTAATCTTAGATTTTCATCACGTAGCTAAAAAGTAGCCACAAGTTGAGTATCGCTGTCATAATTTATTCAATACATTGTTATACATTTTCATTTAAAATATGCCATTTCTATTTCATTGGTAATTTACTTTAAATAATTTCATAAAGGCAACCGTAAGATGAAATATATGAACTATAGGTAGGATCTAAAATCTAAATATATATATAGTCAGAAATTTCAAAACTCATCACCGGTTAAGAAATGCTAATTCACGGAATTCTTTTTCCCTCTTCTACGGACACTTAAGGTTCCGCGGAACACCAATTGGGAACCGTCGCTCTAGAACAGTGTTTCCCAAAGTGTGGTACGCGTACCCCCAGGGGTACGGGAACAGTTTAGCGGAGGTACGCGTTCTTATGTGAAATATCTTGCAAAAAAAAAAAAACATTTCAAAAGATTTTATTTAAAAACAGAGCTAGCCATGAAACTTTACGATTACATATTTTTCTATCGGCTATTTTTTGCAGAGTTAACAGTGAATAATTAGTAGTGTCAACAGCCAGTTGTGATTTTTAAATTTAGTGCTATTTTTTATAGTAAAAATACAAATATTTTTTTATTAGTGGTACGCAGCGTTACGAAAAATTTAGAAAGGGTACACAAAAGTCATAAGTTTGGGAAACACTGCTCTAGAACATGAGCGATGTATTATAACATAAATGATTCAACAGAATCCTAAGACGGCATATTTGGACCCCTAGATGGATTGAAATTAGAGTTTCATAAGTATCAAATGTGATTATACTGTGCCAAACAAAAGAAGAAAACAGAGAAAGAAAAAAACTTTTAATATTAAGTTCTTAGGGTAAATTAAACTGAAATGAAAAAAAAAAAAAAAAAAAAAAAGCAGAACGCAGAAAAAAAAATTATTTAATATAGAGATGAATTTCCTGTGTAATCTATACTATGAGTTCTAATGCATTTCAGAAAAGACGAAACTTTAGAAACGATGAACTTGAAGAAATATCATTCTTATATTTAAAAAAAAAAAAAATCGCAAATCAACGAAATTTTTTTTATCTTTCATATTAATGCTTGGATAACATTAAACAAGAAAAAAATTAAAATACACATTTAGAGTTACGGGAATCAAACGAACACCACTGTTAGCATATCTTTATTAAATAATCTCTTAACATGCGATGTAACAGTGTTCTCTAAGTGTTTTTAAAAGAATGCCTCTCCCTTTCATCGAGGTATATACACTATTTTTGTAAAAATGTTGCCCCCTTTTTATTCAGTGAAAAAATGCTCTTTATTTTACGAGAAGCAATTGCAGTAGCAGAGACCAGAAATTTGAAATTGCCACACTGCAAATTATTTGTAGGCTCAGTTAATATATTATTTCTCCGATTTATTTGTGTATTTTTAAATGATTTGAAGGGCACTAATCTAACTTACCAAGATTAGTGCCCTTGTTTTTGAAAATCACCTTCTCCGTTCTTATTTTCAGGGAGACTTCTGAATGTAAAGCAATGCTACGACAATTGGATTATTTTTGAAATGAGTATTCCAGAATAGAACATGTTCTTGGCAATTTTTAAGATAATTAGGTAAGTAATATACAGTTTTATTTATAGTAAATATATAAATTAGTAGAATATTTTATTTATAGTAAATATATAAATTCCATACCTACACTTTGAAAAAGTTTTTCTATTTTGTGTTATTAAGATTTGAAATTCTAGCGGCTATGCTATTTAATATTGTCTAGAAAATATAATACCGTCAACTAGGGTAATTTTACTCTTTATCAACAAAGTGTTTACTACTTATTGCGATTTTAGCAAGATTCCAGAAGTGTTTACATTTAGTGATAGTTTAAAAGTGTTAATTGTAAAAGGACTAGAGCAAGCAATTTGAATAACTTTGGCCCGTGAAATCCATAGCTTGTGAAGTTTTTCATATTTCTTTCATAGTTAAGTTACTCTACCGTTCCCATTTCTTTCTCAGCTACCAATCCCTAAAAATCAATTTTCTTTCGGCGGAACTCGTACTTTATAAATAAAGTCTAATCAGGAAAATCGTGAACATATTAACCAATAATAAAATATTTAATTTTGAAAACATTTAAAAAGAGAAATGAGAGTCATGGTAGCTCAGGTGATAAGAGAGTTCGATTCCCACCGATGGCTGGTCGATTCGAATTTCACAGTTAAGTAGATTGTTCATTCACAAAATAATATACATTTTAGTGACAATTATTGAATGCACTGAATATTTTTCACATGGGGAATTTTATAGTCATCAAATTAGAGAAATTGCAGTATTTTCCAGTTATGATTGACATTAAACATGTTTGAAATTTTATGTATTATGTTTATTCATTATTTCGAATATTAATAGGCATTTAATTCATCAAAAATAGTTAAAATATTTTTTTTTTAAATTTATTTAAAAAGAGAGTTCAGAATGAAAATAAACTGAACAAAAAAAAATTCTGAACTAATTTCTATAAATGAGGTTCTCTTCATTATGTATTAGTAATACTTATTTAAATATTCAAGCAAGCAATAATACAAATAAATTCTATTTCAATAGGGATTTTTTTGAAAACTAACTAAATTTTAGGGTATTCGCTAAAATGTACAAAAACGGGGAGAATTTTAACCAGTAGAAGCTGGCAAAATCCAATTTTTTACTGGAAAATCCAGTAGAGTTGGCAACTATGAAACAATTGTTGGGACAAAGATTCTTCGTGTTTCTCTTTAACTATCATTCAGTCCAGTGGTGAATGATAGTTAAGCATTCACCACCTCGCCAAATGCGATAAAATCATAAATTTGGTGAATAAAATTGTGTTTTGGCAAATGATTTTGTCCATTAAAAAGAAAAATATATATATATGTAACTCTATCCTCAAAATGAATATTTCTAAACAAATCAGTATTTTTTATTTGATTACAGTAATTTTCAGTAGATGTGCAGCATAAGCAATTAAAATCGGGTCCAAATAATATAAGCCTGAAACTAACTACAGTAAAATAGTTTTCTATGGGAAAAAAATTCACCATAAAAAAATAGTTGAGGTTTGCATTTGGCTAAGACTTTCGAAAATTGGCGAATATTTTTGAAAAATTTGAAATCCTTAGCACTGGTCCTGGTCTAGTATACATTAAAAATGTATGATGACCCCCAGGCACATAACATAAATCCACCACAGTAATTTTTTCTCACCTTTCTGTTGGATGCAAACTTATATATCATTGAACTTATATATCAAACTTATATATCATTGAAACATTATATATCATTGAAAGACAGATATGCACTTAAACCTCACTAACGTGAAACCGCTTAACGTGAAATATCACTTCACATGAAACACATGTTTGGTCCAGTGAGTCAATCAATTGTTGTACATGTTTACCATAAAATTTTAAAGCTGATTATCGCATAACATGAAAGAAAACTGGATACAGGATATACAATAAATAGGTATGGTAGTATAGTATGTTATAATACCTGACTGACTTACTGTAATGAAATTCCAATCATTCATTTTGAGCAATGCTATTTCTATTTTCTTCCATTGTTAGGAGTAACAGATGAGCAAATAAAATAGTTTAATTAAGTAGTTATAACTTTAAAGCCTTATTTTAATTTTAGTCCATAATAGAATTGTTTGCATACATTAATAAGAGTACATAACAAGTACTAATAGTAAAAAATAAATTGTTCTTATGATGTATGGGATAAAAAAAAATTCCATTAACAAATTATGATAGTCCCGCCGATTTCGCATGAACAATGCAGTAATTTTTTGTACGCGTTGTGCACCATTTGGAAGCTAAACTTATTTATTTCTTACCAATTTGTTCCCACTCTTTTAACAAAGCAAAGTGTAAGCACTTTTAAGGGATGTTTTTTAAAAATTAAGGACCTTAAAAATAGTAAGATTGTTTATCATTGAATAAATATATATACAACAAGTAACAGTGCTAATTATTTAACTTTCTTAAAAAAAATAATAAAAAACAATTTTATTATAATGTAAGTATAGATAAAACTGTTTTAATTAACAGGGTTCGTCAAAGTAGGACCAGACAATAATTGCAAACCCGTGGTCAGATTTTTTAAAAACATTTTCATATTCTTAAGGATTAACGACATCTAAGAAGCTTATATGTATTCCCTTTTTAATCATTTCATTGAATTGTAAAATTAGGTGCAGAAATTAAAATGTGCAATTTTTTTCATATATTAAAAAAAAAAAGTAAATAAAGAAATTTGGGAAAAATATTGAAAAAATTATTACAAGTTTTTATATTTCGCTACTAGACATGCGTCACACATTCAGCTGTGGGCCAATCTTGGAAAATATTCAGTTATGCCAAAAAAAATTATTACTAAGAAGTTACAGTTTTGCATGAGAGTAGTCTTCTTAACTATGTCATGTTGAATTAAGTCCTATTTCAAGTAAAAACGGGTCATACTAATATCTAAGCACCTTAAATCATTCCACTTTTTTTTCATTAGGCTTAACTTAATACATATATATATATATTTTTAAGTTCATTGCAATAAATATTTTCCTGAAAATTTTTAAAGAATAAAAATACAATTATAATTATTTAACAAATATGTTTTTTATTAGTTATTGGGGAAACATATAAATAAAAGGGTCTAAAATGACTTTTCAAAGATATTAACACATTCCTATGGCCAGAAAATTGGTAAGGTTACTTAATTAACAAATATTGATAAATTATTTATTTTTTCATCATTTATAGATATTTCTTTATCATCCTCTATCATTCTTAATATTATTCTCTATTATTATTATGATTCAATATATTTTTTTTATCGCGAATTAATAGTTTGGAAAAAATTTATTAAAATTTTTTATGAAAAACATTGAAAACTGTATGTAACTTAACCATTTTGAAATTATTACTCATCAACAAATGTGTTGTATTTGTTTTTATGATGAGCTTTACAATTATTTTCAGTTAAAAACTGATATTAGGAATTAACTTTACATAATATTACTAAACAATCTGACGAAAAACATATACCAATTTTAAAGCAACCAAAAGTTGAATAGAAATTTAAAAAAAAAAAAAAAAAAAGAACAGTTTATCAAGTTGCAATGTTAACTGAGGAAAATGATTATTGAAATCTAACTTTGAATTTCATCCTAATACACATTGATAACAAAAAGTTTGAGATCTTTATCTTTTAATTGAGTTGATTTAAATTTTTATGTAATAATCTGCTTATCCTTAAGAAATAAAAACAATAGCATAGCAATCTAAAACTTCAAAACAAGTTATAAATAGTTACCAAATATTTAACTTCCTTGTTAGGAGCAAATCATGCATTCTTATTTAGTACTCGGGAATAAAAATTTAAACTATTTTTGAAAAAATTTGAGGTTTTCACCAAAAACCCATTAAATCTAAGGTTTTTAATGTAAAACCTAGGTGGGATGGGATCTTTCAAATCCTGTTTCTTAAAATATCTGTTTAAGTTTTAGTACAATCATGAATTTTAAAATTTTTTTACTGCTTTTTATAAATTTACAGTTACTTATTACACACAATATATTATATAAATTTATTTCATTCTTCCAAGATTTTTGGAAATAGTTTTCGTTATGGATTCTAGTTCAAAATTTTTTTCTGATATTACTTTTCTTAGGCTTTTACATAATCTTTATTCTTTTAGAATGTCACTCTTCGCATAGAGTCTCATTCTAGGCAAAAGGCAGAATATATTAATGAAAGAACCAATATATTAATAAAAGGACATGCTTTCTTCTCCTTGCCGGTCGCCCTCTCACACAAATCCCTTCCTGTCTCTCTAAAATGCTTTACTCTCGGTGCATGGTCTAATTATAGGTGATAAAATAACGACTTTAATTTTTTAGTTCAATGTTAAAATAAAAAGTACTTTTAAGGGCCCTTATTTTCCAAAATAAAAGTTAAGCAGTTTTTAGGACCACAGGAACCCTGTTGTAAATATCGAAAACTCAAACAATGAAGATTCAAATTGTCAAAACTAGACAGTATTATTATAATTGCATAGATTTCAAAAATTATAATCAAGACACCAACAAGATAGTTTAAAAACCTATGAAGTAAAATCCTGGTTAGTACATTGACTCATAAACATGATTTATAAACACTTAAAATAACATCTTTTATTTGAAAGTTAAGAAACAATGAAAATTTAATTTATAAATAATGCAACTTCCTATAAACAGTTTAAGGATGAGAAAAAGTTATGCATAATAGTTCAGGTTTGCCTTCTTCTTGGCTTGCACTTCCAGAATAGCATCCATAAAATCTTCGTGAGTAACGACAGTTGCACCCCTTCTTAAAGCAATCATACCCTAAATAAAAACAACCAGAAAAAAGATTTAGTAATTATATCAATTTCATATCTTTATTAATCAACTTTGCACTTAAAGAAAGTTGTAGATTCCTGCAGTGTACCAGTCTTTAATAATAATTTAATTTAGCAATACTAAAAAATAAGTTTTAAATGCTTGCAGCAAAAAAATATGAATACCTATAAGCAGTATATATAATACTTGATTAAAAACTTCATTCCCTTCAAAAATATACAAAATGGAAATAACAGACACCCATTTTTAAGACTTGCTAGGCGTGAATAAGAAAGAAAACTAAAAAAACCTCAGGGGCAAATCAAGGTAAAATGCATTTCTACAAGCTATGAACAGGTGGTGAGGAATTAATGACGTTAACAAAGGAATCAGAATCCATATGAATAAACATGATTCCAGAGCATCAAAATGACTGCATTGGAAATAATTTTGGCATTGTCTGAATTGAATTTACGCCCAAGATTCCAATAATGTGCAGCAATTGACGATTTTTCGTATTCTTGATAACAGGATTTTTATTTTATTTTATAACCGTCGTTGAACAGCCGACCCAATTTCATGGGTTTACGACTACTAATGTTCAACTCCGTAGCCTTGTAATTTTGAACTAATTCAGAAGACAAGGAAACTCCTGGATCAGTACTCCCAGAGGTTTTGATTTGTTATAGGAACTTGGAGGACTTTGAGACTCGACAGATTTAACGTGCATCAGTCACCATTTACTACACGGGGAGTCTTCGGTCGGCGAGGATCGAACCCACGACCTCTTAGATATGGGCCCAACGCCCTATCGACCAGGCTATCCTGGCCCTATGATAACAGGATTGTAGGAAGTAGCCAAGGAATGTGGTAAATGGGATTATCAAAACTAATGGGATCTTTAAGAGACTTAAATTAAATTTTGTTAACAGGCCTAAAAATGGAAGGAAAAAAATCCCCTGGTAAAGTAGCATGTTCTCTGCAAGGATAAGAAGAGAGATGTTCAGTTCTAGTGAGTTTAGCAAGAGCTGAATCAACTATAAAATGGTTAAATCCATTGTTAGCAGCATAGGAAGTAAAGTTCAGAATAGGTGCAAAGGTGGAAAACAAAAGAATGATTTCTGAAAATCAGGATGAACCAACATGAGGGGGTAAAGAGCTAGCAAAATGTTTACAAGCAACAGGCGAAAAAATGTTCAGAGTATTTAACTTTAGGAAAATTAAAAAAAAAAAGAAAGTATATTGAATGACGGGGTCAACCAAGTTTACAACAGAAAGCAACTCTTTAAAAGCAGTATCACTACCTATTAAGACAAATGCTATATTGCTTTTCCACCATGAGAATTTGAACAATTTCAAAAAAATTTTCATCAAAATAATGCACAAATCCATCCCAATGGGAGATAAACAAACCCTTGGCTAAACAAACCTCAATTTGCTTATAGAAATTATCACAGAATTAAAAAGTTTGCTGAATACAGGAATTGAGAAGGGTTATAATATCTTCACTTTCAATAATATAGTAGTGAAATTATTGCAGATGTAGTTCATAAACAATCAATAGCACTAGAAATGTAAACATTAGTGAAAAGATAAACATAAAAAGGCTTAGTTTTTATTGAAAGGGGAAAGCTATGCTAGTTGGGAATTTTTAACAGTATTGTTGGAAGTAAGAGGTGGGATGATACATGCTAAATAGCGAGCAAGTTTATAGCATCGATATCAACGTTCCAGACTATAAGTCTAAAAGCAAGTTGAGGCTAGTGAACTTTACGTGTTGATAGGGTTGTTAACAGAAGTGAATCAGCTATTCTATGTGCTGTTACTCACGTTATTCGTAAAAGTTAATTTGATATGGAGACAGAGCTTTTTAACATGCATTTAATCCTTGCAAATTCTTTTACTCAGTATAGTACTTGAGAAAAACAAAACTAGGCTTAAGTAAAATTGAATAATCTGATTTCAGTTAATAAACAATTGCACCCTAATGTCAAACCATTACCCATAATTCTTTTTGTAATCTAATCTTAGCAAGACACAAGGAGTCTTTAATTTAGGTTTAAATTTTGCAGCTGCTTCCAAATTTTCGACTCCCATTATTATTGCCTCATAAGAATATACATTTGAGCGAGTAAATTTTCTTCTGGTCAAATTTATTATCTCTGAGACTTAATTTCCAACACTATTTCTTCAAATAAACACTTAAATGAATATAATCTCACCTACTCATGAAATCAATTCTCATTCTGAAATTTTCATTACCAAAACAGATAAAAGTTGGTAGACTTATTCTCAACAAATCTAATTACTATTATCATGATGAGGATATACTAGCCTATGACCCTTTGGCAATTTAATGTCTGAACATACCTCTTCTCATTCTACTGCTATTAAGAATAAAATAAAAAGTTTTTGTACTCTTTCAGACTACACTAAATGTCATTCCTCCTATTTCAGATTTGTTATGGGAACATGAAGGACTTTGTGATTCGGCTGATTTAACGTGCAAACATCACCATTTACTATGCGGGGATCGAACCCACGACCTCTTGGACACAGGCCCAGTGCCCTACCAACCAGGCTATCTTGGCCCTGCTATATTGCTTTTCAAGAGTTAATTTCTGTTGTCTACTCGGGTGACCCAGACATTTAATTTACGCGAGATACGGAAATAAATTTTACTTTACTTTTTATAGATGTTTTTAGATCAGTTAGTTCCATATACTCTAATAATTTTTCCACCTCTGTTTAACGTAAACATTTTGCAGTCTCATCTTAATTCTTATGCCTCTAATTGCCAGAAAATTTATATGTTTCACACTTTCATTTTCTGAGCACTAAGCCTTTTCACTGACTCTGATAATGGTAAAATCTAATCATTCAAAAACTCATAAATATACCACCCAAAGAAAAGATATGAATATCTCTGTGGCTGAATTTTAACTATATAACTAAACATTAGAAAAATCTTACTAAAATGATGGAATGAAATTAAAATTTAAAGATAAATAATTATCAATAACTGAATAAATAAGAAATGGACTTTTCATTAAAACAAGTGGTTAACAAAACAATTTTTTTCTGAAAAATTAGAATAAAAAGGCTTTGTTCTTAAGTGATGGCGGTGTACTTTTACAATAAAGGACACATTTATAGGGATTAAAAGGATGGCGAATACACTGTCCTTTGAAAAACGCCTAGGAAGAAGACTGCATACATTTCAGTTTTTAAGTATTTGTTGTAAAAATACAAGTTAGAGAAATCAAAAGTAAACCTAAAGGAAACATGTAATTCATGTAGTTGTTGAGATGAATTTTGGTAGTTAAACCTTATTTGAGGCATTTTATTTTTGAAGAAATAATGGAATAGCAGATTTAAATTGATATAATGCTAAAAAAAACAACATGTACATTTGCCCATAATAGTTCATTTACTAATTTGTAACCGTTATATCATTTTTGCATATTAAAACAAAATAATTAACCATAGTAAATCAGAGTTGTTTAAATTTTGAAATAAATAATGTAAATTTATAAGTATAACCACAATAGGAGCTTATAGCAATATTTTAACAAACTTACAGCTTCCACACAAACTGCTTTGCATTGAGCTCCATTAAAATCATCAGTGCACCTCGCTAGCTCTTCAAAATTAACATCAGGGCTAAAATTAGATAAGCATAAATTAGAACTTATCATTCAACATCTATAACATGGATGAGTTAGGCAAAAAGCCAATAGCTGAAAATAGAAATTCAAAAATATAGCAAACTAAATGCATTTAAATAAATAAAAAAATACCTAAAATTTGAACAAGAAAAAAGTATGTAAAAAATCTTCCGTTAGAATATTATAAACATTCTAATAAAACATCTTGATGCATGACTTTTAAAGCTCTGGAATGTGCACGAGTTGAGATACATAATTGATGTGCAAATCTTAAAATTGCGTGAAAATGATTCTAGATACAAATTTTTTAAATCATATGAATATGATTTTTGCTGTTATCATTAAATTTAAAATAAACAAAATTCTGATGAAAAGACTCACCCTGATTCAAACATAATTTTTTAAAAAGAAAAGTCAGTCAATAATTTTCAACATTATCTTATATTTACTCTGCTTTTGGTCAATTTTTGGAAATGTATTTTTCTAATACACAGTTTTCTAACAGAATTACTAATATAAAATTGCTTGTACTGTTAGATAACATTGATCTGAATTGATCAGAAAAAAGATTTATTAATTAATGACTCTCAGAATAAATACTCAATACATAATTTAAATAAACAGATTACATTCCTTTTAATACATTTGAAACAAAATCATTAAAAAATTGAATACTTTAATTACAAATAAAAATATTAAATAATCATAAAAATACTAGAGAAATTTATCTTGAATCTTTGTCACAAATATAATTTTTTTAAACTTAATTTGATAAAGAACAACAATTTATTACTTCAAATTTTTTATTTAATCTTACAATAAATCTCTTTTGATACTTATATTAAAATTCCATCAAATTTTGCTATTTAAAATAATGTTTTAGTTAAAACATTATTTTGTGATTTACAATACTTTTTAATAAATTAATTATAAAAAAATTAACTTTTGTAAGACCAAATATTATTAACACTTTCACTGCCAATCCTGCGCCAGAGTAAATTTTTTCTTTCAGTTAGTGTCAATGAAACAGAAGTGGTAGCAGGATGCATATTGTTTTCTCTCAACAATAACATGTTTTATTAGCATAAACTTATAGTTATTTTTAAAAAATGGTGGCAACAATATAATAATTTAATTTTGTTTTTGTCTTTATAGACCACCATTCTTCATTAATAGATACCATATAATCGTCTAGCTGTGAATGTGTTTAATGAAAATTTACCTCATGCATTTTAAAACATAAAAAAACAATAATTTGATTAGGAAGTGGGAAAATGGGGCAGCCTTAGCTTACAAGACAAAATTAGGATGTAATATTCAATAACAACAGTCATATGCCATAACGAAGTATGTCACTTTCACTTTTGATTAAGAATCAGAGATAAATAAATGACACTAAATTTTATCCATAACAAAAATACTAGCTATAATAAAATACATACTATAAGTAAACTGCAAAAATGGTAACATTTATAAAACAATTTGAGAAGAAAAAAAGTATACAAGTTCATTTATACCGACATATATTCTGATTAGATTTTACACATTACATTTCATAATTTTTTACTGTATTGAAAACTTACTTTAATTTATCATTGATTTATTACTGCTAGTTTTAAGAGAGGTCTGACTTCTCAAGTTTGTCGTAGGATTGTTTACATTTTATGAAGAAAAAACTTCTTTTTTTTCCCTGAGTTCTTTAGCAAATGTGATAACCCCTGTTTCTCTATTGAAAGATTCATTGAATGGATATTTGATAAAAATAAAAGAGAAGAAAACTGCTTTAATAATAGATTATAACACTATTAACTACAAACTTTTGATTCAAGAAAGAAAAATAATAGATTATAACTTATTTTAATATTATGATAAAGGAAGGAAAGTAAAAACAAAAATGTTTCAAAAGAAGACAAAAAATTGTAACAAGAATAATAGATTTTGAAAATGAAAATATTTTACTAAGGTAACTATTTAATGAAGAGCAATGAAATTTTTAAAATTTTAACAACTATTTATCAAAGATTAACTTTTGTAAGAAAAGTTTGGATTATATTTCTTGTAATAAGGTTTTAAATTATTTTTATTTAAAATATAAATTGGAAAATAAAGCAATAATTAGCACAAGAAATAAAAAATTTTATTAGAACTGAATACTGTCTCTCTTAGGTTGTCATATGATTGAACACTTACTCAACATTCATTTTCCTGGAATGAATCTGCATGATTCTGGCTCTAGCTTCTTCATTTGGATGAGGGAATTCAATCTTTCTGTCTAATCGGCCAGATCTTAGCAAGGCAGGGTCTAGAATATCCACTCTATTAGTGGCTGCAATAACCTAAAACAAATTACAAAAGATCATTACTAATTGATAAGCTAAAAAGAAACCATAAACAATAATTATTTTGTCTATGAAATACATGTAGATAGTGTTTGATTCCTTTTTTTTCTTCTTCTTAGATACAATGTCCGGGCAAAAGAATCTTTATATCCACCCTAAGGAGTGGATCTGGCTAGAACAAAAGGTGTTATGGGAGTGTTTTTCATGGTTAGTCAGGATCCCTGTGGGAAAAAAACATGAACTCTGAAATGTGTGCGAGAGGTATGGACTATGCAGCTCTTCCAACTCTATGGCCACATTTCAGCGAAAGCCCATTTCGCTTCCAGCAGAATAACTGCTCTATGGATGTCTGGTAGTTAAAATTCCTAGGGCCACCTATCAAAAGCTAGTAGAAAGTATTCTTAGACAAGTGCAGACTATCATCCGTGCAAAATGGGAGGTAACATCATACTAATATATACCATTGGTTGCCTAGCTATTTTCTGCCAGATAGGATAAAGCTCATTCAGAAGAATCAAATAAATGAATCACATTTTTTAAACTGAATTATATGTATAACTTTACCTTTATATCTGTACTTGAACTAAAACCATCAAGTTGGTTCAAGAGTTCTAACATAGTTCTTTGAACCTCTCTGTCACCAGCCTTTTCACTATCAAAACGCTTGGTACCTAAACAAAATAAAAATTGCATGAGATTTTTTTCTTTTTAAAGGACAAACATTTTACAGAAAAAAAATTATAAAATGTTTGTTAGCTAAGCAATTACTAACTAAATAATTAGGAGTGGGGAGAATTAAAACAAAAAGCAATTATCAGGTTGCTTTGTACATTTCAAAAGTAAAACATATTAAATTTGGCATAAAAGAATAAAGCATTTTATTCAATACTATAAGAGAATAATAGAACAGAATAACTGTTAATAGCATAATTCAAACTATTGATAAAGAATAGAATATTTAATAAAGCATTTAATTCAATATTATAAGAGAATAATAGAACAGAATTATAAGTTAATAGCATAATTCAAACTATTGATAAAGAATAGAATATTTAATAAAGCATTTAATTCAAACGAGAATAAAGTATTTAATTAAAACTATTGATAATATTAAATATAGACTTTTTTGTGATATCTTAAAAATTATATGGAAAAAAAGAAAAGCAAAACAATCTCGACTTTCTTGGGTACCTGAACTGCTTAAGCATGGGATGATCGGCAAAGTTCTCAGCTAGATGGAATTGCTGCTCAGTTTTTTGCTATTTTTTATTAATTGGTTGTTTTACTGCATACCCATTGAAATTTTTACTTCTTTAAACAAAACATTCCCACAACAGTTTGTCGAGGGCAAAAGGTTCAAGGAGGTAAAGACTATACAATTTCATTACCAATGGAATGATTGTGGCAATTAGGACTGGGCTATAAATCGATGCATAGGAAAATACGGATTCCATGCAATCACCTGCTGTCCAATGTTTCGATTGGCAATTTTTCAAAGCATCGGAAATAGCGATTTAATGAGATGTGTACGATATTTCACAATGTATCATTGACATCTATGTCTACATCTGCAATGTTGAGATGCCTGCAAGCGTGCCCGAAGAGAATTTTACTCCTTAAGTGTGCAGTGATAGTTGAGGCAATGATCACTACCTTTCCCAGTCTTTTTTAGATCGTGACTCATCGTTTTGCCGACACGATGAATCAGCATATGATTGACAATCGAAGTGTTGTTGAATCTCTTAGTTATGGAAGGGTTTTCAATTAATTGTGTGTGTGCAAATCTTGTTGACTTTTTTTTTGCAATTAATCATGTAATTGGATGTTTTTTTAACCAAAATTTTGCAAACATCCTTGTCTTTAAATGTTGAGAAATTATTAGGAAAAAAATGCAACGTTTATTTAAAAAAATGCAACTTACTAATGGCGAATTTACGTAGTACTAAATGTAAAACATTAATATACTCATTATCAAAATATTGTGATGTTAAACATGACGGTACACTCGATGCCAAAATCTTAACATCGTCCAGTCCTAGTGGAAATTAGGTCAGCTTAGGGCAAAAGCCACCTTAACTACCCAGACAAGTTGACAACCATTGATCCGAAGCTGGGTGAACTTTAAGCCACCACAAGAGATTGAACCCCAGCCCTTCAAATTGACAGTTTAGTGCTGTAACCACTCAACAAACATGACTTTTTGAGGTTTTTTTTTTTTGTATACGGGCCAGAAAAATGATACTGCTTACCTATTGCATCTAACTCGTCAATGAATATAATAGCTGGTGCCTTTTCTTTAGCTAGAGCAAAGGCATCTCTTACTAGTTTCGCACCATCACCAATAAACATCTGAACTAACTGTGGACCAGCCAATTTAAGAAAAGTTGATTTTGTTTGAGCAGCGCAGGCTCTAGCCATTAGAGTTTTTCCTGTACCAGGTGGACCATACAGAAGGACACCTAATAAGAAAAAGAAAAAAAATCATGCTATAAATCACAAACTAGGCATAGAAAAATATGAAGTTTTGAGAAGAAAAAAAAAGGGACTTTAATAATCTATTGAATGATGGCTACTGATTATTTAAATAAAGAATTACATAATGCTTAAAGTTAAAAATCAATCTTACATTGCAAAACATAGAATGAGCTGGTTTTAAAACAAATCAAGGGAATTATGGATTTCCCTTCTGCACCATACCACGTTTAATATAAGTAAAAGCTATAATTTTCTATTAAAAAAAAAAAAAAAAAAAAAATTATATAAAAAAAAAAAAAAAAAATGATGCACAAGGAGAATTATAATTTCCACAAGGATGGCAAGTTTCTTCCAGAAAAAAAAAAAAAAAAAAATACCCTAGAAATAATAGATTATTATCCAACCCAAGTGGCAGAAATGAAAGAATGTATTTTTGAATAAGATTTATCAAATATTAAAAGAGTTTATTATAATTGCAATCTAGTTTTGATAATAGTAGTAATATACAAAGTATTTAACACATCATTTTAAGATTAATAAGAGAGTATTATAAAGTAACAATTGGAAGGAAAAATAATTTAATGCATTTTTTAAGAAACTAAAACAATTGTTTTTTTTCTCTCTTCATGTTTTATGGAAAGAAATATAATAAAACTTTATTTTATTATATTAACCTACTAATTTTTAAATTGAAAAAAAAAAAAAAAAAAACTGCTAAAGTATCATAAATATTATAAATCAGGGGTCTGCCCGGACCAAATTTACTACCGTTTAGCGGTACCTTTCACTTTAACAGCTTTAAAATATCCTGCTTAGGATTCACAAATATTGTAATTTCATGGCAAAAAATTATTTCTATTATTTTATTGTTAAAAAATCTGTATATTTAAAATTTATTTTACTGTGCCATAAATAGTAAGCTAAGTTAAATCTAAACTATAAAAATGAATTAGCATTAAAAATTTTTTTAGCAATAATCAAACCAATTGAGAAAAATCTTAAGAGTACTTTTTACATTGATTCTATTCTTAATATATATACACATAATTTAGATACATTACATAATAAATAATTTCAATATCAAAAAAACTAATATAATATATAAATTCAAAATAATTATTTTAATACAGTGAAAGTTTTAAAATTATAATAAAACTAAAATTAATCTGAAACTAGCGTTTTTTTTCTTTTTTTTCTTCTTAATAAATAAAATGTTTTAACCTTCTTACAAAACTAAATTTTATTTGTTTTATTTTAACAGAAAAGTACATAACAATTGCATTAGTTTTTTTTTTTTTTTTCCATTTCTGGTTTCTTCTGGACAAAAAACCATGACTGGCTGACAAAATTAAACTAAACGTTAAAAAGTCTTAAAGACTAAACTTTAAAACTTTTGTCTATCAACAGTTGGAACTCAATAAAAAAACATTAATAGATGGATAATGAGGTAGAGAATTTAAAGTTTGCTTAATATCAAAGATAATTTATTTCTTATAATCATGGAGATTTTGTTTCCCCTTCGTTTTTCTGAATTTTATTTTAATTTTTGAAGCACCAATTGAAGTGCAAATTTATTTCATTCAACTGAAAATTTTATAATTTGTGAAGATTTAGAATGCTTTAATGATGTTATTTTCTCATTTTTAAATTCTTTTGCATTCAACTAACAGACACATAATTCAGCATTTAGTGATACTTATTCTATTCAACTTTTATCGAAGTGTGTCGCTCTAAATAATCAAATAAGCATAATAATTAAACCCATGTCAAAAAGAATTAAGGGCGTCTAGATTTCAATCTTTTAAGGACAATTGATGTAGAAATTCTGGTTCTAATTCCTTCTTAAATTATAACTAAGTAATAATAAAAAAAATTTTTTTTAATCATAAAAAATATTCATATTTTATGATTTATGTACTATATTAAACAGAGTGCGTAGCCTAATCTTTCAACAAAATATAAGCACCTTTTAAGTACTTTCTAAGCACTCAAAAAAATATTTTTAAGCACTATATACATTAACAATATGCAAAATAATTTTCATGATCATGATAACCATTTTGCCAGTTTCAGACAAAGAACTCTTTTCCTGATTATAGTAGCCATTATAAAAAGATGAAGAGGTTTTTCAGTTTGATATCAGACGATGGAAAATGAAGCCTGAAATTGAGAATATCTGGCAAAATGCAGCAGAGTGGCACGTGAGAGTGCAAGAATCTCACCAAACCCCCAAGCTCAGTAGACGCACATGTGGACTTTCAAAGATTTCATCAAACATGTAAAATGATTGGCGCTTTCATACGCTATGGACCGACAGGATGCCAAAATAGATTGTGAATGTATGAATTGTGAAAGCGTTGAATTGAACAATGTGAAAAGCATATGCTTTTGTTTAATATGTGACAAAAATCGACATGGCAAAGAAAAGAAATCTCATTTTTGAAAAGGGAACAAATTAAACACTTTTTAAAAACACCCAAAGAAAAAAAGCACCTTTAAGGGCTTTTTAAAAACACTACGCTTCATGTTAAATAAATCAGAGCTTTGTATTTTTTCATAACGAAGCATTTCTAGTTAAAAAAAAAAGAAAGAAAAAAAAGAATTCGGAACTTGTAGTTTTCAAAGTCTGGCTGAATCACTGAAACATACTTTAATTTTTGTAGGAAAACAAAAAAAAGAAATTGATAAATTTTTCATATACATATTCAAAAACTGATAATTGTTTAATATAAAATTGCCTAAAACATAATCTTTTATATAGGGGAATGGAACTTTCAAAAGTTATCAAATAGTAATGGTAAAATAAATGACATACCAAAAGTAGGAAGTAAATATGCAAATTTTCTAAATAAAAAAAAAATCACATTTTTTTTAATAGAATTATTCATTTTTTTTTTTACGTGAAACTTTTAATTTTAGAACTATAAACTACTGTTTACTGGGTTAAAAGAATTTACTAAGATTCAAATAAATAAATATTCATGAAACATCAAAAATATGGTTATTTAATACTTTCATCAGAGCAATAACATGCCTTTCTTCCTATGTAATTAGAGTTTCCCCAGTGACTATAATTGAAATAAAATTCAAATCCCTTTAAAAAAATTTATTTTTATGTAAAAATATAATAATCCATTGCTAAATATAATAACCATATTTGCTAATGCAACAATAGAGCACAGCGAGTATTCTTGTAAGATGAGTGAGTTATCTCGCTCATTGAGAAAAAAGAGTCAATAGGCTTAATTTGAATGAGGATAAAAGTAAGAACTCTACCTTTTGGTGGTTGGATTCCTAAGTTCTCAAACTTTTCTTTGTGAGTCATGGGAAGTACAACAGCTTCAATTAACTGAAACACAAAACATTTGTTAAAATTGTATAATTTTATTAACATAGTAAAAAAGAGGGTGAGAGTGAGGTGAAAATAAGCTTTTCATATTTTATAATGTTCTTCAATTTTGATTTGAACCACCTTTCATTAGTTGAGTGAGACATTAATTTAATAATTAATTAATGAACATTTTTATCAACTTTGGGATTAAAATTAATTGGGCTTGGCAAAACTGGCAAGGTTTAGGACAAAATTGATTAATACACGGTTTAAACCGTCTTGTCCAAACACTTTTGTTCAAATTCTCCAAGATCCTTTTGTTCAAATTATGTCACAATTTAAAAAAAAAATAATAGGAAAAATAAAAGGTTAATATATGAACAAGAAACAAAATGAAGACAAGTTTACGTTTTATTAAAAAAGTTTATTATTATTTTTAATATTGCATTATTTATCCTTAGGCAAAAACATAATTTATCAGTATTAAAAGCATATTTTAAGAATAAGGTATTCACTTTTGTTATTAGGTGAAATGTGCAGCTTCAAAATTTATTAATCTTTTCCTATTAAATTGCATTGTATTATTTTCCTATAATAATTTAAAGTCAAAAAGTAATAGTAGCAATTATTTTTTAATATATGTAATTATTATGTGTACAATGGTTACACAAATAAAAATTTTATCTTTTAAAAATATTCAAGGTTTTGGACACTTTAAGGGAGTTTAGGACAAATTAAGACAGTAAAACCCATGTGTCCTGTCCAAAACCAGTTTAGCACGACCAAACCCTAACCCTGATGCTTGGTGTTCAATTTATAAATTATAACTAAGTTACAAATTATAAATTTTTAACGTAATCAGGGGTCTGTCCATGCCGAATTTACTACCGTTTAGCAGTACATTCACAGATTCAACTTTGGGAAAAACGATAGTTTCACAAAATACTTTTTCTTCAAATTTTACTTTTGTATCCCTTAAGAAAAGATAAATCCATATTCTTGTGTTGGTTTTTTAATATCATGTTTAACTTTTCACAAAATAGGTACCTCTCAGAAAAACCTAGACAGACCCCTGGTAATAGCAAAACACATACAAAATTTTATAGCAAGGAGCAAGTAATAAGGAGGCCTTAAAGAGTAGTTTTGAACATATTGAAATAATGACACCAATCTCAGCAAATATTAAAGTTTTTATAATTTTTTTTCCCTTTAAAATAATGCAGTTTATTTTTTTGAAATGTATTCTCTGAGAAAAAATTTATTCTATAACTTTTTACTATATATTGATTAAATTTTAAACAAATCTTTGAATGACATTTGGGTTGAATAAGCTTGGTTAAGAATTTTTTAAAAATAATTTTGAAATGTCAAAGGATTAAAAATTTTGAACACTTTGAATTAGTACATTTCAAGGTATAACAAATTGTTGAATATTATTTAATATTTTTAATAGATCCTACATTTTAAAATTTCAATGTTATAATTTCACAATTTAATGAAAAATGGTTATAAAAATTTGAATACTGGTTTTGCAGGAATTTCAAACCAATTTTTGGTTTCAACTACTATAGCGTCGCTATTACCTACATAGCAGCGTAACACCTGTCACAGCTTAGCACCTTTAATGATCAATATTGTGGTCCCCACTTTCTAGCCAAAAAATTATTAATAAAAAGCAGACTCACAAAAAGAAAACTTTATACTTTAACAAATTTTCTAAAAATTACTTAAAGTAAAACATTAGCAGTCTAATATTCAAAGGTACCAATCTGTGGAGTTTTACAAGTTTTTAAATATTTTCTCTAAAAATAAAACCTCTTAAACTTGTTTCTAAAACTTGTAAAGACTAATTTAGTCTGCTGCTAAAAAATACTTTCCTCAAAAAAATGGGAAAATTGCAGTTTATGCTCTTACATAGATAGATGTATGTCAAAGAAAGTGAAAGATATTAGAGAGGAAAAAAAGGTTACAAAACATTTTTCACACGATGGAATTCACTTCATAAAAACAGAAAAATATTACACAAAAAATAAATGAAACAAAAAAGAAAATTAAAAAAAAAAAAAAAAACATTCTTTTAGACTATTATAAAATAAATATCATTAGGAATAACTACTTCAGTATGTTAAGGAACTAAATAAATAAACACATAAAATCTCTACATTTGTACAAAACATGTGAAAGAAAAGCAATTTTAAATTTTGCCTTGAAAGATGTTGTCTCTTTTATATATATATATATATATATATATGAGAAAACATGGAAAAAATTACAGAACAATGAAAAATGGGAGGAAAAGAAAAATAATAAAAATAACAAGAAGCCGGAATTTCCCCCCCTCCAGTTTCTTGTTATTTTTATCATTATTCTTCTTCCCCCCTTTTTCTTCACTGTTCTGTAATTTTCTTCATGTTTTCTCTACATTTTGAACTTATTTTATGAGATAACTTATTACACACACACACACACACAAATATATATATATATATATATATATATATATATATATATATATATATATATATATATATATATATATATATAAAGTTCAAAATGTAGAGAAAATATGGAAAAAATTACAGAATAATGAAAAACGGGGAGAAAAATAATAATATAAATAACATGAAACTTATGCGCAGTAAATAGAACTTATTACACACACACACACATATATATATATCTTATACTATAATACGAGAAATGGTTGCCAAGTCGAAAATCACCCCAGAATTAAGTAACTCCGGTAAACTTGGGGGTCTGGGGTTTTTGGCCACGAGGAATCGATTGGCGCCGGTTTTGAAGCGCTACGGTCGAGCAGTTCGGAGTTACAGATAGGATATTTCCAAACTTTATTAGTTCTGTATTAGTCTGTTTGTAATCACAATATATCGCCCCAGAAGCCTCGCCCAGGCACGAAACTCGGCACATAATTGTGTTTTGACATAATGAAGAAGTATTTTTTTTCTTTTTCAAAAATTTGGATTAATTTTTTAGTTATCAGTCATTTTGTAAGAAAATCTATACTTTCTCGTCTTCAAAGTGCCATATTCAAAAAACTTATTAAAAAAATGCATATCTCTTATAAATGTATGCTAATGCGAACCTTACAATTGAAATATTAATTTTCGACAACTTAAACCAATAATACACGAAGGAATTAATAATTTAATTGTAAGGTTCGCATTAGTTTACATTTATCAAAGAGGAGAAATGTTTAACTTTTGTATTAAAAATGTGGCAACATATTTGATACGTAAATAGAACGCTTAGCTGTCGTTGTCCATAATTGTTATAATAAGTCTTTCCACGATTTAAATTCTTAAAATTTTCTTTGTCTATTGCCTAATAAGTTTCAAGCGGTAACGTGCTGCCATCTATAGCCAATATGGTGAACTAATAAAGTTTGATGACCACACGATTATTTTTAAATCACAAAATTAAGGTAAAACAAATATAAAAGAAAAAATTAAGGATAACTTTGATATTTTTACTAAATTTTCTTTTGAAAAAGTACGATTCTAATTCCACTGCTTTTTATTAAGGGAAATTTGTTAATGAAATTTTGAATTTAGCGCTCGTTCGTTAACTAAAAAGATTCGTTCTTTTTGATTCGTTCAAAATTCCAATTTCCAAAAAAGCATTTAAGGAACTGATTTCGATTTCAAATCACCGTCAACAAAGTTCGACATTTCAACATTCATCAGATTTCAAGCTACATTTTCAACATGCAGAACGCACCTCTACATGAAATTCTTCAAGGAGCCGGTATTTTGGAACAACAAGCGATCAACTCAATTCTACCCGCAAATGGACAACTAGAAGATACCGTCATTGTCAGAATGCTTCTCCATTACGCCGAACAAGCTTACCCGACCGTCAAAGTTGCCGTACTTCACCCTGAATTTGTCGCACGCTTCTACGTTACAACAGCGGATGGCGCTTATGAAGGAATGGCTCTTCTCAACGATATCAGCGACCAGAACAAGGGTTCCAACTATCTATACGGCGTTCAACAAGGATTCGACGTGCTACTCATTCCCATTCACAAGAGAGCTCAAATGGATAGAGGTGAGCACTGGATGCTAGGAATTTACGAAGCAAGCTATGGAGAACGCCAACTATTAGTCTGCGATCCAGTTGATAACCCGCTGCCCATCGATGCTGTTTTGAGAAAAATACTGCGACACGTTTTGAATACCGTTGTTACGAATGAAAAGCTGAAAGGATGCATCGTGAAACCTCGCAACGCTTACAACCACCAAGATGACGCGTCTTCCTGCGGAGTTTACATCGTCTTTTATGCTCGACAATACCTCTCTCATTGACGCCTTTTCCTGGACAAGAATTTTCAAGAAGCGGATGAACGGAAGCAAATTTACGAATTCGTTGTGAGCAGTGACCAACTGAACATGTCGGGACCATCTGTAACCGCATCTTTCACATCTTAGACCAGTATGCACGCTTTGAATACCCAAGACCCGATGATAACGCTGTTGCGCCCGACAAGAGCAGTCAAGCAGCGTAGCAAGGAACGAATCTCGGATATATTGATGGAACTTAATGCATCTCAACGAGAAAAATATCGCGATTATGAAAGACGCAGACGAAAAAACGAAACAATGAGGGGCCGCAACATTCGCATAGAGGAACAGTATAGAACCTTTGTATAGAATAGTTCCCTTTCCAAACTCTAACTTTGTTTAGATAGTTTACAATGGTGCACTTTAACCGGTTATCTTTTCACCAATGGTTTCACAAATTTTCTTATGGCATGTATTGTTTTGATAAATCACAATTGAAAATTTAAATCTTCGAGTTAGCTTCGATACCTGTTTTCTCCGAGTCGAGCTCGGTAACCCGCTGGTATATATAAAGTTCAAAATGTAGAGAAAATAAGGAAAAAATTACAGAATAATGAAAAACGGGGAGAAAAATAATAATATAAATGACATGAAACTGGAAGGAAAAAAAAATCCGAAAAAAGGAAAAAAAATGAATACAAATCTGGAAAATAAAAGATATAATCTTTTCATCAGCTCATACGATTATATCCGCAAAAAGAAGTGCTTTCTAATATTGTAATATATATATATATATATGTAACATAAAAAGCTTCTATTAATCTTTTTATGTTAGTTTCTTCGATAAAAACAACTCCTTATTTATTACTAATTAATTTCAAATCGAAACACTTTATCATACTTTTAAAAAGCCACATCCTTTCTCTAAATCTATTTTTGGCTCAACTATGCATAAATTTAAATAAAGACATTTATCCCTTTAAGCTTCGTGGGAATCGCGTGACCTATTTAATTAACCAATAGTAATTTCTGAGATTTACCTCTTTTCCCTAAATAGAGACATTTTCGGACTCTTCACAAGATTTTCCCTACCAGAAAGACTGTTTGTGAATGGAGTGAACATAATTTTATCGCTCCCACTCAACTAAGAATGATGTGTTAAAAGTTATTTTGCTTTAAGTAAAATCCTGTGTCTGTTTTCCTGCTTGGTCCGACTGCATATTACATATATATATATATATATAACACAATAAAGAGAAGAAAAAAAAGAGAATAACAAAGAAAATGAAGAAAACTATTAAAGTTTATTTACTGTGCATAAGGTGCAAGCACATAGAACCCATAAAATATAAATCTTGAGAGAAGAGAAGAGAGATAACTGGACATTTAGTGAGAAATCAAAAATCTCGACAATTCCAGCTTTCTCTTGTTCTCCCCGACAGACTTTGTATTACAGCATAAAAATTATTGATTGCAACAAAGGATGATGATGGTTACAAGAAATAATTTGATAAAGGTATACCTCTTGTATTTGTTTATCAAGGCCACCAATATCACTGTATTGTTCAGTGGGTCGTTCATCAACCTCCATGGCTTTGACACGTGAATCATACCTAAAACAGTTTCAATCTATTTATCAACCATGCTTTCTAAGTAGTTTTACATTTTTTTAAAAAAAATATGAAACTTACTCTTGTGGCAAAGTCTCCAGAATAAGGTAAGAGTCTTTGTTGACACCCTAAATAAATAATGGAAAATAAAAATTAGCAAGCATGTACAGCAAATTTTTATTTATTACATTAAAGATGGGGGAAAACCAAACATTTCCATGAGGGTACAAAAGAGCAGAATAAAACAAAATTGATTTTAATAAGTTATAATTGCAAAATTGTTTAGTCTTTTGGTAATATAAGGAAATATGTTTTCCATTTATAATAGAACCTCGATTATTTGAGGTAATTGAAACTCAAAAAAAAACATAAAATAAAACGAATCATGCAAAAAAAATTTTTTCAAATCTTTCTAATTCATAGCTTACGCTTATTCTAAGAAATAAAAATTATTTTGACACATTTTTACTGCAAATAGGCGGTTTTGCAAAAAAAAAAGTTTAATGACATCTGTTTAAATATTGCATTGCAATTGTTTTAAATAACCTACTACAATTGTTTTTAATAATATATCGTTTTTAATAACCTATATAAGGAAAAAAATAATGTATATAAAAAGATATTATTTACCACTAGATCTGCTGGCTTCAACTTTTCAGCATCAATCAAACCAATAACTGGCAGAAAGTAAGTCTAATAATAGGTAAGAAAAAGAAATGGATTAATAAGAGTAAATAAAAGTAAACTAAATGGTAAACACTAATAATGGAAAAAGATAATTGTTTTATGTTAACTGTTTATGGATTATAAAAATTAAAACAATATTAAAAAAATTCTTTCATAAGAAACCATGATTATATTAAAAATTAAATTAGACAGACATTATGTAAATGAATAATGAATTATTTAAAGTTACATTAGAAAATTATTTTTATAATTACGCAATTTAAGAATAAATCATAAAAAGTCTGCTAAAAATAAAATATATTTTATCATATTCCTCTGAATTTTGAACAGGTGGCACAAATATCATTATTAATTTTCCAGTTCTGCCACATTTTGAGACATCAAAAAACAAAAATTCAGTGCAAAACAAATTTAAAAAAAAAAAAAGATTTGTCTTCAAACTCTAACTAAAAGTTCTCTCAAGTGATAATAAAACTATCTGGGTACTTACCAAAATAATTTTATTGTGTAATTCTGCTTAAGCCTAAAAATAATTTAAAACCAAAACTTGTTTATTCAGTTGCATTAAAAAAAAAATATGTCTAACCTGTCTTGTGGAGGTTTTTATAACGGCACATTTTCCCTTACGTTGTGAATCTAAATCAACATTAGCTCCATCTTCCTCACCTAGTTCCTGAGGATCAACATCTAGCAGCTAGAAGAAAGAAATTGATGAAACACACACAAAAATAAGGAAACAATTTAACAATACACTGTATCAAAGAAATAAAAAAATTCTTTGCAATATATATCATACGGAAAGCAATATCATTTCTGCGCATTAAATATTTGTCTTAAAAACCAATACATTTTTTTTATCCATTTCAATTCTTTTTCAATCTGGCATTGAAAGGTTGTTGCTAATGAGGGTGAATGCATTATTGATTAAAAATAAAATCTTGATAACAAATGCATCGAAACAACATCACTTACCAGTCACCCTAACACACGCTTTTAATGTTTCCTTTTACGACTGGCATTGTCAAAATAAAAGTATATCAGCCGTATACATATGATGTTTTAGTGCTAATGATTTAACAATAAATAAAGAATCCAATTACATTTGTGAGATATATTTTAACACAATAGAGGGCATAGCCAAATTTTTCACTAGAAAATAAGCAACTAATAAGTACTTTATAAGCACTCAAAAAATATTTTTAATCACTTACCAAAAAAAGGGGGGAATACATAATTAAGATCTGTGCAGTAATAAATTTTTTTTTTTTCTAAGTTCTTCATTTATAAACATAGATCAATAAAATTCAAAAAGATTTTCAAAATTTTTACATAATCGTGATAAAATAACTAGTTCCTGATAAATATTGCAGAGAAAATTGTGAAAATCATGCATTTTTTGTAATTTAGAATAACAATCAATACCGCAATATATATATATATATATATACTTTTTAAAAGTGAAAATTAAGCACTTTTCAGACTCCTAATAAAAAAAGCACCTTAAAGGGCTTTTAAAAAACGTAAATCAAAAATAAGCAACTTTAAGCACCTTTTTAAAACGCTACGCACCTTGTAATAAAACTTTAAGAAGAAAAAAATATACATTGATAATATTTTAAAAGAATTTTGAATATTTTTCAATATTTGTGAATTATGCTCTTTTATACAAGCATTGCATTTTGAAAACACTAAAATCATTAATAAAAACATACAATAAAAATTTGTTTCTATTGGATAAAAGAAAAAATTTTTAAAAATTAGCTGAAAAATAAAATATTAAATACAAAACAGCACCTCATTCCCATTAATGCTTTTGATTGTAGTCAGTAAACAAAATGAATTGTTTAACAAGATTAAAAACAGATACTTTTGATCATAACTTTATCTTTAAAATTTCATTTTTTAAATAATTTTAAAAAATATCAGAAAATGGAAGTGATGATGGTCTGTTTTATTTTTAAAAATTTTTTAGACAAAATTTTTCTTTTAATTTATATTCACTTTATAAATATAGTTTTGCAAAGGAGCAATAGTATGTAAACATTAAAAAATACATATCCCTTAAATTTATTTAAAGAAACACAGACTACTCACATTAGCAAATAAACTCAAGCTAATATTTTTATGAAAAAATTTACCATCTTTTCATTCAATTACACTTAAACTAAAATTATTAATAGAAAATAAAGTCCTTAAAGGATTTGTTTCCTTAAAAAACTCCTTTAAAGGTATAATCCCTTTTCTTGCGACTCTTAAATGTCAACTCATTTCAATACTGTCCTATTGTATATCCTTTCAAAATGGTAAAGCTTAAATCCTCCTTTTTTTAATTCTTAAAAGCTGTATTTAAAAAAAAATTGATTTAAAAACCATGGTTTAAACCTTCCAACTCTGAACATATCACATCTTAATACAAACAAATTTAAGGGTAAAAACATAAAATGATTAGTTCTTAAAAGATTCTACAACAGATCTAAAGAATTAAGAATTTTACATACATATATATTTGCAAATGACTTAATGCTTAATATTTAATAGTGATAACATTTTTAAGCACTTAACAAAATATATAGAAAAAAAAATCATATTCAAGCAAAGGGCATTCATAAATAAATTTTTATTGTTCTAAGTTCTAGATATACATAATCATTAACACAAAAATTAACAAATAGCAAAAACATTTTTTAACACAAGTTACATAATTATGATAAAATACTAAGGGCTATAAAAATAATGCAAACAAAAAAGTTTATAAAAAAAAAAATACTCTTTTCACATTTTGCAAATTGAAATTGTATTTAAAAATTTTAAACGGCATGAAATTTGTAGCAGCAAATGGCAGAAAAAAGATTTGATGACAAAAACATGAGGACATAAGTCGAAACTGTGATTTAACTTGAAATAGACGAGTCAATGGGTGACTACTTTAACGCAAGACTCAAGATTTGGGTGTTGTAATAAATAATATCATATTAAAAATACAGAAACTTTAAAACCATGTAGAAATCAATTGCAATAAACGACGAAAAACTTTTTATGTTTGTAGCCCAGGTGATGACAATTAATTAAATTATGAGTCGACATTTAAACATTGCAGCTTCAAGTGCACAACCTAAGTAAAAACGAGCACTGAAAGGGTGAATTCAATTAAAAGATTCTGCAATTTCAATTAAAAGATTCTGCACCCATCAAAGAAGTATCTTCCAAAGAATCGTATTGTTCAGGGAGTGTAGCCAAATCAATCAACAAAAAATAAGCACCCTTTTTAGTACTTTCTAAGGACTCAAAAAATATTTTTAAGCACTATATACATTAACAAAATGCAAAATAATTTTCAAAGACTTTACATGATCATGATAAAATAACTAGTATCTGACTAAGAACTCTTTTTCTTGATTATATTAGCTATTATAAAAAGATGAAGAGGTTTTTCGGTTCGATATCAGACGGTGAAAAATGAACCCTGAAATTGAGACCATCTTGCAAAATACAGCAGAGTTGCACATGTTAGTGCAAGAATCTCATCAAACCCTCTAGCTCAGTAGACGAACATGTGGACTTTCAAGGATTTCATCAAACATGTAAAATGATTGGCTCTTTCATATGCTATGTTCTGAGGGGGATGCCGAAATAAATTGTGAAAACATTGAGTAGAACAATATGAAAAGCACACTATTGCATAATCAGAGATGGAAATCGACAAGGTAAAGAAAAAATCTCATTTTGGAGAAGGGAAAATCAAGCACTTTTTAAAAACACCCAATACAAAAAGTACCTTTAAGGACTTTTAAAAAACGCTATGTACCATGTTGTTACTATTCGAAACAATGATATTAATAGCAAGTAAAGAAATTTAGTTTGGTTTTTTCTTGTCTTCATAAGATGAATAGAAATGAATTTTCCTCAAGCATTTATTTAGTCTAGATGCAACACATTCTTGGAACTCTTATCAGTTATAAATTTGATAACCAGTGTTTTCACTGCAGCGAAAAAAACATGAGAATCTCGCATATTTTTTTTCTTTTCTCGCATCAAAAAATGATTAACATGAGAAGTTCGTGCACTCTATTAATCAATTTTAAAACGCGTGAATCTCTCGAGTTTTCGTCTTCTGGCGTTTTGAAAAAGACATGAAAACAGCTACAACAAGTGTTGAGAGAAAAAAAAAAAAAAAAAAAAAAAAACGAGTCCTTTATAATAAGTTGTTTAAAGTTAGCTCTATTTTTAGCTGTTAATGAACTACTAAACTCTCATCAACAATTTACAGCAATTTGTAAAAGTTGAAGTCTATGAAAACTATGCTGGAAGACCTAACAAGAAGTATGAACCTTTAGCCCTGAGTATGAACATGGAAATTACTTCATTCAACAAACTTCACTATTCTATTCTTAACAGAAATAATTGCAAAGTCTATGCTGGCAGATGTAGAGGATAGGAAAGTGTGTGCACAATGTTACAAATTTAATTAGTGATTCCAAATAGTACAGCATCTGTTGCAAGGTCATTTAGCACCCAAAACCGAATTAAAACAAAATATCCTAACAGATTGACTGATGAGCATTTGAGCAACCTAATAAGAATAGCTGATGAAAAAGTATTTATAGAACATTTTCCATATGATTATGCAGCAAAAATGTTCAATGGTTTAGAAATTAGGAGATGTTAAAAATGTATCATAATTAGAGAAATATTATTTTTCCAAGTCTATTCGCGTTTTTTAAATTTTTAGAAATCTCACTTAACTTTTTGAAATCTCACCCAGTTTTTGAGAAAGGGTGAGAAATTCTCTCCCGTTTTTTTTCTGTAATGAAAGCCCTGATAACTAACAAATGAGGGTGGACCCCTCATTATGCACAAAAATTACTATTATTTTCAAAAATTATAATTATTCGCCTTTTATTTCAACAGGATAAAGCCACTGTCCATACATCATTTAAAAAGTTTTTTTGTGGGCAGCCTGATTTCCAAAAGAATGTTACCCCAAAAATTTCCAGATTTGTCACCTCTGCACTATGTTTTAAAAATGTAGGGCATGCTGATTTCCCGATATCTAATGCTGAACTATAGGAAAAAATTGAAGAGATGAAAAATGTTTTCCAACTAATATTGATTCATGTTTTCAATAGCCTTGTTAAAGATGCTAAATTTTCCAATTGACGAGAATTCAACATATCTTGTAATTTTTCTTCAATAAACATTCCGTTTTTCCTTAGTATATATTTTGCTTTTCTGAGTTGCATTTTATTTGGGACATACTGCACTTACAACTTAATCAGGCAATATTTCATCTTTTTTTACCATACAATATAGAGAGGAGAAAAAACTTTTCAGGAATATTTGAAAATACAAAAGGGATATAATTGAAGAAATCTGAATTTTAACTAAAAATTTACTAATTATTCGAAATATGGGCGAAGACATTTTATAGCTAAAAAAAATATATGTTCAATCAAATTCATTTTTATTAATGTACTTACCTCAATGACATTAGATACCAGATAAGGCAACGTTTTGTTGACTTTAATCTTTTCATTATTCTCTTTAATTTTTTCTTTCTGAGCTTGCATTTCATGGGAGATTCTCATGACTTCACTTTTCATAATCTTGAAAAAAATAATAAAACAAATTAGCACAGAGAAAGATTAATATGACTTACAATCTGAAAGAGAGAGAGAGAGAGAGGTTTGAAAATATTAAAAATAATAATTATAATTCAAAAAGTCAGGGATAAAGATTTGTGTTACTGAGAAATTCTACTAATTTTAGACATTTTTGTAGAAAAAATAAACAAGTCAAAGAACTTTTAATTTTTTATGTTATTTCAATCTGAAAAAACAATGCAGAATCTTCCCCCTTATTATTTCAAACATTTATTCTATTATACTGCACTTTTAAATCAGGGAAAAAATCTGGCAAGTGGCAAAAGTTGCATAGAAATAATGCAGTAAAGAAATTTAGGAATAAAAAAAGACAGGGTGCATCGGCATAGAAAAGGGCACTTTTAAGTTTTGAAAGGGCACTCACTTAACACCATAAAAATACATCAAAATTTGTAATAAATATGACGTAATAACTGAGTTTGATCCTAAGCAATTTTTAAGCTACTGTCTTAAACTATTTTATGTGTATATTTCAAAAAGTAATTTTAACTCATTATCTAAATAAGAGAAAAATTTGCATTTTACAAATTAAATAATTAAAGGCATACATAGAGACAATTTCTGCTTTTCAAAAAAAAAGTAAACTAAAAAAATATTTTTTGATGAACAACTTAAAAGATTTTTTCTATAATTTATACTGAAAATTATTAAAACATAAATAATTAAAAGGTGCATTTTTTTAAAAAAAGTATTTAAAAAATAACTTTAAAATCTCTTGAAAAATTAATATATTAATGAAAAAAAAAATTAACCAATTGAGAATAATCCTAGCAAAGTAAATATTTATAATAGTAATCAGAATTGAACATATAAACAAAGAAAATTTTTATGAGTAAATATTATGTTAACAGTTAATTTCTCTTATAAATTGAATATGAATAAAAAGACCAAGTTTTTAAGGGATGATAGTTCATTTTTACAAAAAGAGCAAAGAGGACGCATTTATAGGGATCAAAGTGTTAATATGACGGACCACCCTTCTAAAAAGGCTTGGGCAGAACACTGAAGAAACTGAACATTGTTCAACAATGTTATTTTATTTGATGGGATCAATAATGTAATAAAATTTTCAACAAAGGCCTTTGGTAAATTCTCAGATGCTCACAAGTCAACAAATCAAAACTAAAAATATGCAGGAAAAAAACTTGCTGGAATTGTTCATATTCTGTTCATAAATTCAAATATAAGCCCATAACATAAAATTAATCATTGTATTATATTTATACTATCTGTTTTAAGTAATGAAATTGGCTAAAAAAAAATTATTCTGATTGTAATAAGTATTTATATGTTTAAAAGTACAGTTAATCAAAAAAGTAAATAGAAGTAAATTAATAGCTTGAATCAATAAATAAATTTGAATTTAATTTAGTAGTTTAATACAATATAATTAAATTTGTAAGAAGTACATCAAAGAAATTAGAGCTAATTTCTCCTCCAAATATTGAAATCAATATTAAAATTCATGAATATACAGTTAAAGTTGCAATTAAAATAAAACTCTGCTTATGGAGCTCTGCATAGGCTAAGGCTGCATTTGACAAAAAAAAAAAAAATAATAATAATAATCAAAAAAATGAATACTATTAAAATAAGGCTCGATTATTTTAATAAGTAGGGATGTAACCAATAGTGATTTGGTCGAATATTTGGTATTTTGGGTATAAATTTTCATCAAAAAAAAGTAAACTAAAATAAGGATTAAGATATTGATAATCTTGAAAGATTTTTTTTAAAACTGAAATTTATGAAAAAATAAACATTTATAGGTGCTTTCTTTTAAATGAAAGGTATTTATTAAAAAAAATAATGGCAAAGTTTATAATAACCAGGGCTCGAAATTAACGGTGGTCCGTTGGTCCGTGACCACTGAAATCGGAGTCGGACCAGCATAAAATAATAAACAGTGGTCCGCCGGACCACCATCCGCCGCAGCCGATCTCCGTTAAAAAAAAAAAAAAAAAAAAGCTAGCATGCGAGATCTCCGTAAAAAATTTTTTAAATGAAGCTAGCGCCCGATCCTGAGGAAGGCAAAGTTAAATCTTGTTTCGCGCATGCGTCACATGGAGAGTCGCTGAAGGAGAGAAATAGGGGAGGTAGCGGGGTGGGTTCATGACGTCATTGTCAATCGCCGACGCGGCCTGATGATTCGTTATTTCGGGCTCTCTCTTCGTTCCCGATCGTCAGAGGTTTTCTTTCTTCCGTGTTTTGCGCATGCGTTAGCAGCATCGGAGAGGAGAAAGATAAACGGAAGAAACGGGGCCACGTGTGATTTGGTGCATTCAATATTATTTTGATCTATCGTAGATTTACTTTTTTATTAATTCGCTTTATTATTTTTAATTCAAGCGATATAGACATTTTTAAAATTGATTATTACATGTTTATAATTTGGTTCAAGTAAATTTATTTGGATAAAAAAAATACCATAAATTGAAAATTGTTTCTATTTTCAAACTTTTATTCACTTGTTATTCTTTAAAAAAAAAAAAAAAGCAATAGAAATACCGATTGAATTAAATTAATGCTAACATTAATGGAATTTAATAACTTAATTATAATATTCTAAAATTCATATCTTATTCTATTATCTTCTTTGCATTTACATACAAAAAGGCAAGTCTATACAAACTGCAGACTTCTGAGACTTAGAGAATGAAAGATCATAAAAAAAATGCGATTTAAATCAAAAGTTTATGATTTAAAAAAAAAAAAATCATGATTTTTTCAATCAAAAATTTTAATTTTTTTTTTTTTATTTGCAGCTAATAGAAACGCGCAGACGGACCAGTAAAGTTTTGTGCGGACTGGTAAAATGTTTTAGTTACTGGTCCTATGGACCAGTAATTTTTTTTAAAAATTTCTACCCCTGATAACTAAAAAAACTTATAAGTATACCCGAAATAAAAGATGTGAATATCCCTCAGGCCGAATATCATGCGAATTTTAACGATATAACTAGACTAAGAAAAACCTTACTAAAATTAAAAGTTAAATAATTATCAATAACTAAAAAATTCTGAACTAGACTTTTTATTAAAGCAGAAGGTTAAAAAACGCCTTTTCATGAAAAAATAAAATAAAAAGGCAGTGTTCTTAAGGGATGGCTTATTTTTTTAAAAAAAGGGGGCAATGAGGAGGCATTTATAGGAATCAAAGGGCAGGCGTGACTGGGCCTCCTTCTAAACATGCTTAGGAAGAACAATGTATAAAGCATTCATTTTGACATATATAGCTATTAATTAAAATAATAAAAAGTCCTTAAAATTGTTAAGTAAAATAATTAGTTAAAGTAAAAAAATATGATCTAATAATGAGTTAAAATCGAAAAAAAAAAAAATAAAATAAAATAGATAATATATCGATAAAATGCATGTCTTATAAATACATAATCAATAATATTATGAAGTTTACCTTTATCTCATTATCCATGAGCCTTGTTCTACTAATAATTTCATCAGTGCCCATTCTAAGCACCTCTTCTCCAACAGTTTCCTACATTAAAAAAAAAAAAAAAAATTCAATAAAAAGTAAGGACTGTACATATATTGAATAAATTATAACAGTATGATCCTTTTTACTTATTTATCTATAATACATTTTTTAATTTTATAAAGGCATGCCAATTTATAAATCTTAAAAATGATATAAAAAGGGGAGTTATATTGAAATAAAAAATGCAGCTTACTAGAGTGCAGTCTTGGTACCATTGCGTTTAAAAATGAATAATTGATAAAAATAGCCAATACATTATTTTTTCCCTATGAGACAAGGGAAAAAATAATGTATTGGCCATCCGTTTTTTTTTAAATCCTGGTTTGTTTGCATGATATCAATAAAAAAATTGGCACAAGGTATAAAAAAAAAAGACTTGTCACACCAAACAAACGATATGAAAACTAATCAAAAGGTAAATACATGCTAATAAATCATTTTACTACAATGCATAATATTAAACAGTTCTTAAAACTGTTATGCATGTAAAAGAGAATGAAATATGATAAAATTGTAAATATGATAAAACAGTTATATATGATAAAAATACAACCAGTAGCACACAGAAATGGTTAAGATTATAGGTTTTACCCAACTAATCAATAAATTAGTCAAATTTGGTTAAGAAAGTAAGTTCAAAACTAATAAAGAAATGGTAGTGATTAAAGTTGAGCCAAATTTCTTAACCATATTTTAAAAATGAAGGCCTGTAAAAGCCGATTGTATTTTTATTCTATACCACCCTTCAAGCGAATACTTTAGTAATTCATAAAGAAATCTATTCATTATTTTGAATAAATAAACATTACATTACGGCAGAAAAATTACATTTGCACAGATAATAAACAATACATAGCAGTAACAGTCACTTTAGTTACAAATTTTATCATATCAATGTGAAATGTTCAAATTAAAGTAGGAAGTCAAAGTAACAAATAAATACAAATATATTACATCCTCCTCCATTGGAACGGGAGCATTCGAATCTTTTGTTGTGGACGCCATTATAATGATTCAGGAAAAATTTGTAAATGCACCAGAGATCAGCCAGAGACCAATTCACTTCTTTCCCTTCCACAATTATATCTCAATAAATTCAAAAAGTTTATGCAGTTTTAAAAAGTCTTGTTAATCGGCCACATTAAAGTTACTTTAGGAACGAAACTCGAAAAACTTGATAGAATTTAGTAAACTGTTTCCAAGAACTGAATGGGGTAATAGAGCCCCACTTTAAACCTTTGTGCTTGAAATTAATTTTGTTGAGAAAAGGCCTTTTTAAGAGTTTTTTATGAAAGGCTCTCTCTCACTGCATGCCATAAGGACCGCAACTTTCTCTGAGCTACGATCGGAAGTGCGTAAAGAGAAAATGACCCTTTGCAAGCGTGTGTTAATTTACTATAAAAAGAAAGACTGCCCTGGAAAGCTTGAATATTAAGCAATTGGAGTGACGTTTAAGGATAATTCTACGTACATATGCGTTGATACATAAATGCAGTTCATGTTTACCCGACAAAGGGACTATTTTACATTGCCGCTCCTCTAACTTCCGATCACCGTTGAGAGAAAGGTAGCATTCATTCTGCATGCAAAACATTTTGCTGGTACGAAATTGAATATTCGAATGAAAATCTGATTAGTGCACTTTGTCGAAAAAAATTGGCCAATCAGTTTCCCGCTCGCATCTATGAATTCGCATAACGAGCTTTTAACGTGTAGTGTGAATGACTCTAAAAATAAGATTTGTGCGGTTTTCGCGCTTTGGTAAACCCTCAATTCGCGTGTGAAGTTGAGCTCTTTATGGCATAACAGTTTGACACCCGCTAAAAAATACACTTAGATCACTATTTAGGTTCTCATATTCCTTTGATGGCGATCGGAAGTTCATGAACCGCTAGCCATGAAATCACTTTTTTCTGAGCATTCTCACAAGCTTCTAGAGCAATCTGATGCACTGGTTCTGGTAAATGATCCCTTTGACAAGTCTGGATTCCGAACCACACAATATGATTGGAAAAGTCGACAGTGCAATCTGATTGAAATATCCAGCCTTTGGGAACCTTTCCTCTCAATTTTTCACACTTTAGTAATCTTTCAGCAATAATATTAGTTCCTAAGTAGAAGAAAGCTTAGGGACCGTTCTCGCTGTATGTCAAATATCACATATAAGACTAAACTGATGAAAATAATTATATTTTTGTCTCACTAAAAACGAAAATCTTAGGATACATTGAATGTATAGGAAATAATATTTTAATTGCCAACTTAATGTCAAATGAAAAAATTTTTATGTGTAAAAATGTATTTTTAATACATAAAACCTTCTTTAAACTAAAATATTAAACAATAAGTCTTATAGAATTAAAACTAAGCTATTAGTGCTTTGAAAAAGAAGAAAAAAAGGACTTAGAATTGATTTTATTTGTTCTAGTGCACACAAAAAAAAAATTGATAAATAAAATAAAAAAAACTAATCTATCAATTGACTACATAGCAGTAAGTATATATTCTTTTTACACTCCCCTTCCCAAACTATAATCCTTTTGGTGTTAGAATTTGAAGTGCTTCAATATACTTATATTATTTTCATACCAGGTACTAACAATGATAAAAACTTATTCACAATTCATTTTTACACCACACTACTCCACTAATGACTAAATTCGTTCAGCATATTTTAAATACAAATCCGTGCAATTTCTTCTTGATAAATTTCTATTATCACTGAAACTTCAATCCCCTTTCGAAATTAACGAGTTTCAGGTCTGACAAAACTTTTTTTACTTATTTAGTTTACTTGAAAAGCGTATAACTTAAAATCTTCTTCATATTTTATATGAAGACTGTTGTGTCCTAGGAAAGAAAGAAAATATTAGATAGTTCTATCTATCCGCCAATGCTTCGAATAAAAGGAATAGTTTGCATGCTTTTCCCTATTTAATATCCCTGCATGCTTTTCCCTTTATAATATGCGATTACACCAGGATCTTGAAACTTGTTAAACGTCAGTAAAAGGAAATTTTAGCCTAAATTCTAAGTAGAATTTTAATTCGTTCTTACGCGTGTGAAAATGAATGTTTCTTATAATATTTGAAAGAAGCATTGCCCATTCTTTAATATTTTTTATTATCAATTCTTATGTTAACTAAATACGAGTAGACTGAATCTGTTTGATGAGAATGACGTCATCTAATTAGTATTTTCATAGTTATCTGAAACCATGTGTTTATTTTCTTGATAGTTAAAAGCTTTCTTGAAAGTTTTTTTTAAACATAAATTTAAATAATGTTAAAAAAAAAAGTTAGATGCTAAAGTGGTGATACACCGGGAAAATACATTTTTATTGTGATAAATCTTGACTAGCGAAAACCATTCTCGGTGTCGAATCAATAAATCTAAATTCTTAATATTTTATATTAATTTCTTTCTTTGTGAGGTGAACTTTTTAAAACGTGTTTTGATTAATCTAATAATGTAATAATCTAAGGGCAATTAACAGTTATAATAAATGAAATAATTTTAGATTTTTCAACCGTGATAATATATGGCTTTCACAGTGTATGTAGTATCTTTGATTTTTTGTTATTGACCTTGTTTTAATTCTGTACTAAGAAGTAGTTCGATAACTCAAATCTCTAAAAAAAAAATATATATATATTAATAAGTTCATTTTCCATAACAAAAAATGATTTGTTCTTGCTGAAATTTTGATCTGAATAATGGAAACTGAGGAATTTATTTTCCCAGTAAAAATAAATAAATAATAATTTTCTTTGCCCCTTTTAAACAGCACAGTGTTATATAAATATTCCAGTCGGTGGGTTTACATTCTTTAGGTTTAAGTTTAGTTAAAATAGCTTTCCTAGGATACGTAATATCGTTTTCTTTAGCGCAGTATAGCCAACTCTGGCTCTTATGCCACTGAACTCTATATTTAATTCAATTCATTTGAAGAAAAAAAATTAAAATAGTTTTTCTTGAAAATAGAATTTTAAAACTTTCAAAAACAGTAACTTAAGTTCTATTAAATCGTTCTATTTAGTGGAAAATATTTTGCACTCTTAGACATTTCAATTTTACTTTATTTCCAATCCATGTTTAATCACTTCATTAGACAAGCATTGTAATTAATTTTTCTGAGGAACAGCAGTATAAATGTTTAAAAAACGGAGATGTTTAATATTTTTTCTACCTTAAGTCAATACGAACGCTCAAACATATTTACAACTTATGCCTATTTTTAGGCTAATATTCATAAACCGATGCATTTCAAGGCAGTAAAGGTTACAATAATTTTTTTTTTTTTACTTTTACATTATTTGACACTATGCACATTTCAAAGATTTTTTTTAAAAAAATACATAAGACGAAACTCGTGAAATGGTTTATATTATTATTTTTTGTGAAAACACCATTTTGTTTTTAATTCTACAAGGGTAAGTTTAAAAAATCTGAATTAAATTTTTAGTTTGTTTTTATTTGAATTCTGAAGTGCAGAAATAAATTTAGAAGATATTTAAAATGCCATTTCAAAAGTTAAATTTTTGTTACATATCAAATAATATTATTGAAATCCTATTAAGCATTAATACAGCAATGTATTTTGAAAACATTTTAAAAATGTGCAAAAAATTAAGCAACTTAAGGGACATTTAATCGTTTATAAAACTTTATACGCGAGTTTATTATTTTTTTAAAATAATTTTTCGTTACTCATTTTTGAATATATTTTCTCCTAGATGTAAACATATGGAATGATGTGAAAATATAACTATGTTTATCAAGCAATTAATAAATTTACTAGTAAAAACAACATTACCTACGTGTACATTAAGTGTAATACATTGCTGTATTAATACTAAATAAGATTTGAATGAGATTATTTGTTATGGAGTAAAAATTTAACATTACTTTTTTGATAAGCTTTACAAATTAGAACATGGTAAAAGTAAGTTAACTGGTAAATAAAATATTTCTATATCTGCAAAAAACCCGTTTCAAGAATATTGATACGGTGAAAATAAAAATTGTATTAGGAATTATTTTAAATAAGTAAATAAATAAGCGTGCTTAAGGGAAAGTTCTAATGGAAAAACGGAACTCGATTTTTTTTAGTTTACATGAGTTTGTTAGCTAAAAAAAAGTAATGAATTAATAATATAATAAAAATACTAAGTAGGTTAAAAAGATTGAGTTAATTCAATAGAAGGTTTTAAGCAAAATATTTCTTTACCATTTGTGACTTAGTTGCTATGGCTTTGAAAATATTTATTTAAAAGAAACTTAAAATTTTTAATAGGAAATAGCATTAACTTATCAAGGCACTTTCAAAATATCTTCGTTCAAAATATCATTTTGTGGCTGCTTTTAAAACTCGCGAAAAAAAATTTTAATTAAATTTTCTCAAGTAAAATGTTATTTTATAAGACATTGTTGTATTTATGGGTCTAAAAATTTTCAGAAATTTGTTTGAGAAGCATGGGCACTCGCATAATTGGTCTGGAAATTCAATAAATTAAAAATTATATTTTGATTTCGATTGCTGTTAATATTTTGATCCAAATAATTACTAGAATGCTTGTTATGTGTCTTATGGAATGAATTGGTTACATTAAAATGGTTGAATCACTCTAATTAGATAAATGTTACTGTAAAATTACGGTGAAATATTTTGCAGTAAAAATGGATTTTACGGTAAAATGGATTTTATGGATTGTACCGTAATTTGAATCAGAATTTTTTAAACGTACCCCGTTCCGGCTCATAGACTGGAAGCTAAAGTTAAATTTTAAAAAATAATTGTGAAACTGACAAATATTTTTTTGTTAATAAGAATTTATAACAAAAAGAAAAATACTTTAATAGTAAATTGAGTGCCGTCATGTTTTAGGGGATAGAGCGCTTGTTTTCCAATGAGGTGAACCGGGTTCGAATCCCAGCGATGGCTGGTCAATGCAAATTCAGCATCCGTCTTGCAACGACCACAGTGCTGACGCAAAATATCCTCAGTGGTAGCCGGACCAAGGGTTAAAGTCCTCTTACCGTCAGGCAAACCGTGGGAGGTTTTCGTGGTTTTTCACTCCATATAACACAAATGGGAGTTAGTTCTATCAAAAAGTCCTCCACGAAGGCAAATTTCTCCCACGACTTGGTCAAGGAGTTCCCTTGTCATCTGGATTGGGCTCAAAATTAGAAGGCTACGGAGTTAAACATTGGTAGTCGTAAACCCAAAAAACTTTGTCGGCTGTTCAACGACAATTATAAAATAAAATAGTCAAATAAAAGCAAATATTTTCATTTAATGTTTTGGTTCTCATAAAGCTTTTTATTTAGAAAATTTAAATAAAGTATGATTTTTATTAACTTTCTTCACGTTTTTAAATATTAATGTTCTTAAATAGGTAAATTAAATATATTGTTGGTTTAGTTAATTTATTATTGAGTTATTGAAATTTTTTGTGAATATTTCTGATGCCCGACTGTAAAAATATTTTATAGAAATCCAAAAAATAAATGTTAATGCATGATTTTAGAAAAATTTTAACGAATATTTTCTCTGGTTATACTCGTGTGAGAAAGTTTCTGTGGCTGCTCTTGTAGGTAAATCTAGATGCTATTAAACGGAATTATCTAAAATATTAGTTGGGAATAGATTAAAAAAAAATGATCCTCTTGGCGCTGATTTAATCCCAATACTGCTTTTTTTTTTCTTTTAGCTATTTCGTATATTTTATTTGAATTTTCAATTTTTTTTCCTTCTGAATTTGACTTCATATTTATATGCGAGAAAAATAATTTAATTCGATAGTAAGACGGTAAATTAATAAATAATGAAATAGAACGGAAAAGTGTTTCGAAATTATTATAATAATTACAATCATTTAGAGTCTATTTAGATAAAACATTCAAAATAATGGAGTTACTATGGTAGAAATAAAAATAAATATCTATCTATTTTTATTTTTATTTTTTTATAAGCTGAAGACGTGCTTTTTAAAGGAAAAGAAGAAAATATTTGTTTAGAAAAAATAAGTTTTTGGAAGTGTTTTTTCTTTTATAAAGTATGAGTTTAAAAAAAGTAAAATTATATAGGGATGGGAATTATTGTTATTGTTTATCGATTTAAATTTTTTTTTTTTAAATCTAAAGGTTAAAATTACCTGTAATGTTATTATTACGTTTTTGATTTTGTTTTTGATTTCTAAACTAAGACTTCAAGAGATCGTACTTAAGAGATTACATTAAAAAAAGTAAAATTATATAGGGATGGGAATAATTGTTATTGTTTATCGATTTAAAAATTTTGTTTTTAAATCTAAAGGTTAAAATTACCTGTAATGTTATTATTACGTTTTTTATTTTGTTTTTGATTTCTAAACTAAGACTTTAAGAGGATTGTTTTTATTAATATTAATAGAATAATATAATTCTACGTTACATTCTAAGATAAAGTTAATTAAATCGGTATCTGATCTGTTTAACCGCTTTACAATTATTATTATTTAGTGTAAATTACATTAATATACTATTATGAATTACAGTTAATAAGATTTAGAACTTAATTTTCAGCTTTATGGACAAAGTGATAAATGCAAAAACTGAAATCGATCGAAAAAAAAATCGATTTTATACAAAACGCGATATTTGATATAAAATCGTGAAAATAGGAATCGCGATGTGTAATTTTAAATCACGTGAATGTTATTTTAAATAGCGTTTGGATTGGTAGAAAAAAGTGTAAAAATGAATTTTCCCCCTTCGGGAATTCGAAAAAGACAAGCTTTCGTTGAAGAGGCGAATTTTATCTTTTCTATAAAAATTTTTCAGCGAACGGCATTCGTGTATACGGGTCTGCTACTTAGAATACGCGTCGAATGCCCATATAATACACGAGTGTATATTGTACGGCTCTGCTGCTCAGAACACTGATCTGACACCCGTATAATATACAGGCGTATATCATGCGGATCTGCTGCTCAGAATACGGGTCTAATACCCGTATAATATTCAGGTGTATATCATACGGATCTGCTGCTCAGAATACGGGTCTAATACCATCTGCTGCTCAGAATACGGGTCTAATACCCGTATAATATTCAGGTGTATATCATGCGGATCTGCTGCTCAGAATACGGGTCTAATACCCGTATAATATTCAGGTGTATATCATGCGGATCTGCTGCTCAGAATACGGGTCTAATACCCGTATAATATTCAGGTGTATATCATGCGGATCTGCTGCTCAGAATACGGGTCTAATATCCGTATAATATACAGGTGTATATCAGGCGGATCTGCTGCTCAGAATACGGGTCTAATACCCGTATAATATTCAGGTGTATATCATGCGGATATGTTGCTCAGAATACAGGTCTAATACCCGTGTAATATACAGGTGTATATCGTGCGGACCTGCTGCTCAGAATACGGGTCTAATATCCGTATAATACAGGCTTATATCATGCGGATCTGCTGCTCCGAATACGGGTCTAATACCCGTATAATATGCAGGTGTATATCATGTGTGGATCTGCTGCTCAGAATACGTGTCTAATACCCGTATAATATACACGGGTGTACATCATACGGCCCTGCTGCTCAGAATACTTGTTGAATACCCGTATAGCATGCGGGTATTAGACCCGTCTTCTAGATCCGCATTCTAATTTTCATATAGGTCATCATATTTATCACTATAAAATTGATATAAGTCATAATGTTTTTGTTTTCTTATAAATACTTTTGTATATGGTCAATATATACGGATTATATATTGACCCGTATTGGATATGTATATCATACTGCTCTGCTGCTTAGAATAAAACAAATCATAACATTTCGAATTATCAAACATTTAGTTATGAAAAACTCTCTATACCCCTTCAGAAAACTTTGCGATGCACAGCTGAAAGAATTCGAAATAATACAAGACAGAGTTTTGTTTTAAATTTCATTAAAATAGGTCTTTTCTTCATTCTACAATTTTCCATTTTGTAATATTGTACATTATAACTTTTATTTTTATAAATATATATCAAAATGATATATATAAATATTGATATATATAAATATATATAAGAAATGAAAATAAGTACTTTTGTATTTATTATTACTTGCCGTATAATGACAGCAGATTACTTTAATTGGTCCTAAGATAGATTTAATTGATTCTAAGGAAATTAATTACACGCAATTCCCCAAAGACAAAAGCTTCAAGAGAAAAAGTGTTTAAAAAATAAAAACACAGTCCTTAACTATTTTAACTCAGGATGATCTAGACGTAGTTAATAACAAGAAAGACATAGATTAATTGCAAAAAGAATAACTCTAAAAGAAATTTGGTTAACTAGAAAGTATCTTTAAGCAAATAATTAGCAAAGAGTAATTAAATGTAAAAATGCTGAACGCTAAAAATGTTTCGGGTCGATACAAAATATAAGGGTAGTTTTTCATAATCCAGTGAACAATTTGAATGCGAAAAAGGCTAATGACGTGAATGTCATATCAATGAATTTTTGTGCCATTTCATTGTTTTGTCACACTTAAAATTTTGTACAGTTAGCGTTAAAATCATCTGAGATTTGATCACCTTTATATGTAGAATGCAGGCTACTATTTTTTTAAAAAATTTAATATCAAAAGTTAGCATTTTGTTATATTTGTGATAATTTTTTTAGCATTTTTATGTACCATCCCACATGTTATGTTCGCATTTTCTGTGCAATGCAGTTATGAAATCTGACACAAGAACGTACTTCCTATGGTGAATAAGCATATCTTTTTTTGTGTGACAAATCTGACCCTAAAAATATAGAAGGGAGCCGCAATCTAGAAAATATGGTCCTAATAGTTTGGTTAGGAGAGCGGTCTAAAACTGGAACACCTTAATGTTCATTTTACTTTTTGTGTATTTCGCCATATCTCCGAAACTAATACACCGAAGAACCATTACATTATGACCACCCTGCTAATAACATGTAGGACCACCTTTAGCCCTCAAAACTGCTGGCATTCGTCGTGGCATTGATTCCACAAGGTGCTGATAGGTAGTCTGAGGTATCTGGTACCAAGCGCTCACCAACTGGTCCTGCAATTATTCCCTCACATTGCGAGGGGGTAGCGTGGCAGCACGAATTTGTTTTTCCAATTAGGACCACAAATTCTCTATTGGATTAAGGTCAGGTGAATTTGGGGGCCAAGACATGAAAGTCACTGGAAAGGCTCCTCGAACCAATCCATGACGATTCGACCCTTATGACATGGTGCATTATTCTGTTAATAAACACCATCCCCGCAGGAAAAACTGTTGCCATGAATGGGTGAACCTGGTCTGCAACTATGTTCAAGTAGCTTACAGACGTCAGGGATTGTTCTATGAGGATTATGGGTCCTAATGTGCCCCATGAAAACATTGCCCACACCATACTACCCCCGCCACCGGGTTATAGCCCATTGTTATAGATGGAGGGTGGTCATAATGTAATGACTCTTCGGTGTAAAGCAAATCAAAAAAGTTTTGCACATAATTATAAAGTTCGTTTATCCAAAGCTAATTTTGTAATATTAATAATTATTGATTTGATTCACTGATACCCAGACACGTGACCCTATGACCTCAGCGCAAGCTGATCGTTTATAAACAAGATTGCGTATTATAGTAAAAAAAAGTTCCTCCACATAAATTAGAACTATAATTAACATGAAGCCAATTAAATATAATCGTATCACACATCGAATTTGCTAAAATATAATCTTTCTCGTCTACATCTTTTACTTAATTAGGATTTATTACTTGTTTATATATTTTATTGTAACCGAGATATATTTTTGTTTTGCGTAGCTAGCAACTTCAATGCATTATTAGTTTGTTTATGCTCCACATGGTTTCGTCCCCATCTTTGTGTTAGGGAAGAAATATATAGGGAAATAATATTTGTGAAAGAATCTTTAAATATTTGTGAAAGAATATAGAATGTGTCACTTAAGAGAATTGATGCTTGACATAGTAGGCTTACTCGAAATAGAATGAAAAGAACAGTTGCAAACGTAAACAAACTACACGTTTCAACCTATCAGGATCGAGATACCCACACTACGTCACTTGCAGATAGCTCATTGCAAATACCATGCCAATGTATACAAAATGTATCTAATTACAATTAAAATCATTACTTTTTTTATCGTCTGCAACACTTGTGGAAGGAAAAGAAATATGAAAACGTATCAAATTCTGATGAAATGTTTTGCAGTTTTAAAGCATTCAAATAGTTTTTACGTCTGTAATAGTTAAAAACTTAGAAATGTGGACAACGCAAATAAAAGAAGAAGAAATCATGTATAAAGGTTACAACAAAAATATCAGAAAGCAACGCATTCTAACAAGTAAGCCAAGCTGGCTTTTCATTTTATTTTTGCCAGCGAACGTTTTTAAATATTTTTGTTAACATCAATGTAAGAGATTTTACTGACCTCCCTTATTAAATTCTTTGTAATCGCTAATATTCTCGAGAATAGAATCTGTATCTGTTTGATGACGCTTCTTTTAATACAATTATAAAGAATTATAATGCGAACTATTTTACAGTGGCGGAACATTACATATCGAATAGAACAAACAACGCTTAAATGCAAGGTTTGCCGCAAATGTAGAGAAATTATTTTTACTAAAACATATAACAATTAGAGACGAAACTATTTGTATTATTAATGAATATCACAACGTAAGAATTATTACCGTTGCTAAGAATGAAGGACTATCCATAAAACAATTATTCCTTTGCATTGTCTGAGATAGATAAATTGATCTTATAGAACAAATGTTAATGTTTAATTGAGATAACTACATAGTTACAGTAATATGACAAAGCTTTTGAAGAGAAGGAAACATTTCCAATTAATGTTTGTACTGTATACGATGTGTGTTGGGCGCCACTGTTAAATACAATTATCTCGGGGTTTTAAATAATTACAAACGCATTTAATATAATATATTTAATAACAAGACAATGAATGACGTTCATAATACAGTGCCATAGAGGAAACTGAATACAATTAATCTTTTTACATTATTGCGCAGTGCGCCATCTGTTGGTTTTTTATTAGATTACTAGAAATAGTTTGAAATTATTAGAAATTATTATTAGATTCTCAGTAACACTAAGAAATATTATCAACAATGTGCAGCATGAATTGCCTGTTTTGCACATAGTTTTATCCGTGGCTAAAATTATGTGCAAAATAGGCAATTCATGCTTCTTTCTCTTTTCTATTTTTTTCTTAAATAAATATTTATTTTTTAAAATTATTTATTGTTAACTTCTTTAAATTATCCAGTATAATATTACCTTGCGCACATCCATTTTCGGGCCCATCCTTGGTAACTAACAAATCAAACGCACTTCAGTAATGCAGTAAGAACGCACTTTAAAACAAAACTCCTTTGCGCTCAATTTGCGCTTTTGTTTTCATATTTTGCAATCTGGCAATCTTGTTACGAAAATATTTTAAATCATTTGAATTCGCTACTCGCTTTATAGATTTCATTTCATGTTTTATTCTGTTTTTTCTTTATATTTTATTTTATGTTTTTACGCGATATTTTTACTTATTGTGTTATATTTTATTTGTTGTAATTTTTTTGTAAAATTTTTGAGTGCTCCTCACACTATTGTATTGATATATTTTGCTTTGGCTATATTGCTGCAATATTAGAAAGCACTCTTTTTTGCGGATATAATCGTGTGGGCTGATGAAAGGATTATATCTTTTATTTTCCGGAGTTTTTAAAAAAATATTTTGTCATCTTTTTTTATTTTTATTTTATTTAATATTATTTCCCCTTTTTTCATCGTTCTGTAATTTTTCCCTTGTTTTATCTACATTTTGTACTATATATATATATATATATATATATATATATATATATATATATATATATATATATATATATATATATATATATATATATATATATATATATATAAGCTGGTATAAAGGTCAGAGGTTAGATTTTCCTTTTCCTAATATTTGTCATAAATGTATTTCATATGCTGACCTGGATTTCTGGGAGACTTTTCATATCTTAAAAAACAAAAATTTCCATAATAAGCGATCTCACTTCTGCAATATATATGTTACGGCCAAAGCCCGAAGTCCGGCCAAATCGCGATCTGGCCGGCCAGATCGCGAATTGGCCGGCCCTCTTGGCCAAAGTCCGAAATTTTTTTTATTTTGGGAATTAGCCGGCCAGATCGCGAAGTGGCCGAGGATGGCTGGCAAAGTCCGAAATAATTGAAGCGATCAGTGAATATTTTACTTTGGCGGCCTGATATAATTATATAAATAATTCTTATAAATCTTCTACTTTAAAAATATAAAAAATAGAAGTTATCTATTAAACAATCATTAATTTAATAATCATTATTAAATTGTCTTTTTAATTGTCATGCATACACCAAAGGTCTTGTCATACTAGGTCTAGTTAAGTGGCACTGCCCGGTATACATTTGCCCGGTATATCCTACACTGATGTTTTTTTTAAGGTGAAGTGCTACTGCCCGGTATATCCTACACTGTTGTTTTTTAAGGTCAAGTGCCACTGCCCGGTATATCCTACATTGATGTTTTTTTAAGGTCAAATGCCCTGCCCGGTATACATTTGCCCGGTTTGCCCGGTATAATGATTTTTTCTTCCAACTTTGGCTGATCTTCCCATGCCAATTCGCGATTTGGGCGGCCAATTCCCGAAATCAAGAAAGATTTCGGACTATGGCCAGCTAATTTACAGCGCTCTTGGCCAATTCGCGATCTGGCCGGTCAGATCACGAATTGGCCGACTTCGGACTTTGGCCGTAATATATATATATATATATGTATATATTTTATGGGTCCTTGGAATATTTTTTAAATGCTTTTGAAAAAAAAAAAACCCTTTTAAAACAGTACTTTAGACTTAAATTCCTTAAAAAAACATCAACTTCCATAAACGCACTTAAATATTAACTTCAGATTGTTTTATTAATAAATTTTTTTACTACAAGGCATTAATATATGATTGAAGATTACAAATATCTTTTTACATAAAAAATGGTGTCCGAAATGTAAATTTTTTTAAAGAAACAAAAAATTTTTTTTGGTAAGAAACATCAGATTGACCGTCAACAATCCTTTAGGAAAAAGAATAGAGACAAAGAGATTTTTTTGCTTTAAGTACGGTCTTGATAAAAACATTTAAATGATTACTAAAAATATTCTGTTAACTATTTAAGACAATTTGAAAACTTACCTAGAATGCAAGTATCGATAATCTTGGAATCAATTTTGTTTTAGTCATATTTAGTCGAAGTCTAGATTTCCAATATTTCTCAGGAAATAGCGTTTTAAAAGCTTTTAACATATTTTTTTATTTAAATTTAAAGTCGTACTTTTCTAGTTAGCTTTTTCTTCCAGAAATACTTGATCGATTTTTTAAAAAGAATTGGGTTTTACTTTGATTCATAAGATGAGCATGTTTTATTGTTTAAAAATGAGAAATAATTTTTTGTGAATTTAAAACAAAATAATCGAAGTAATTGAATTAATGACAAGCCATTATCACGCACTATATAAATTGGTCAATTATATTCACAAACCAATGAATATTTTTTCTTTTAGATGCAAAACTTAAATTTACATCTCAATTTTCATTTAATTACAAAAGTCGTTTGCAATTTTCGCTCTGTTAATTTTAATAAACTGAGAAGAATACAAACTCGACAAGAATTCTAAAACTGTAGATACTTTAAATGGTATTGATAACTAGTATTAAAAGTTTATAATAAAATTAAGCATAAAGATGTGTTTATAAACATCTTTTTATAAAGGTTGCCAAAAAATAACTTTAAATAAAAATAGTTTTATTGATTATTAAAGTCTTGATTCAAAGTCTTGCGAGGTCCAGCATAAACAACTTTTGCAGTATGGATCAAGTCTGCAAGATGGATCAAACGGAAAAACTAATCTAATAAATTCAAGTCTGGTGAATAAGGTGGTCATACCAGAGCTATAAGATCAGGAAAATTAACCATCCACTACTGTTTAGTATATTTGGCCAAGAAGCTACAATGGCACTGTGGTAGAGGCACTGAACTGTTGAAGTGTGAAACACAAGGGTTTAATTCCCGCTGACGGATTGAAGTCAACCTAGGTTCAGATCGATGGTTCTAGCTTGTTTGAGAATTAAAGGTTATCGTGGAGCTATATTAACACCATTGCTATCCTCATAACCTTGATCATGAAATTGCGGAGCTTTAACGTCCATGACCCTGGCAAACAACGGGCTGTTGCTGGAATACTTTACTTAATTTTTGCTTTTTTGCACCGAAAATGTTAGAAAGACCATTTTATATGTATCCAAAAAACTTTTGTTATAAAAAAAGCACTAGTCGCAGTGGCTCAGGGGATAAAACACTCGGATTAGGCTCGGATTAGATTTGGATTTCTCTTGTCTTCTGGATTAGGCTCAAAATTACAAGTCTAAGGAGTTGAACATTGATAGGCGTAAATTCAAAATTGGGTCAGCTGCTCAACAGTGGTTTTAAAATAAAATAAAATAGAATAAATAGCAATGCATTTTACGAGATAAATTGGCGATATAATGCTATAAAAATGTTTAGTTTTAAATTTCGTCCAGAATATTTTTAATCATCCTGTTTTTTTTTAAAAAATAAAACTTCCTAAACAATTATTTTTCGTTTTATTAAAACTTGGAGACAAACTCTTCCACGAAACGCTAATTATTTTCAGATTGAGAAAGTCTTCACACAATATTTAATAAATTGCTTGAAAGCAAATGGATTCGAGGAAAAAATAGAAATATTTTTTTTTCAAACTGCAGGTTTCTTTAAAAAAATAAACAAGAATTGTCCGATTCTGTCAAATACATTTTACTACTTGCATTATAAGAAAGATTAATGACTTGATTTTACCGTCTGTTTTGGTGCTTTTTCTTACACCTTGAAGTGTTTTGCTTAATCGAAACTCATAAAAAAAAATCCAATTACAAGAGATCATCATTATACAGAACAAAAGATAACGGAAAAGAAAACACTTATGTTCATGTATTTTTTAGATTATTTATATTTTATCCTGACAAAAACCATGCATTTGGGATATTAATTATACTAAATAATGATAGAAAATGCTATTTGTATTCAGAAATATGTCCCTCAGTTGAAAGTAATAAACTCATAAATGCTATAAAAGATTGCTTTTATGAAAAATAATTAATTAAACTTAACTTTTTTTAATTGTTGCACAAGAAAGTGAAAAATTTTAATTTTTGGCCTTTTTCGCATACTGTCGGAAATTTTTGTAATGTATTTCTTAATATAATAATTAATATAATAATTATAATTAATTATAATTAATGAAATAATTATAATTTAATATATTTAATATAATAATTATAACTTATTATAATTAATATAATTAACATAATAATTATAATTTAATTATTAATACCATATTATAATTTAATTATAATTAATACGATAATTATAACAATTATAATTAATATAATTAATTATAATTAATATAATTAACATAATAATTATAATTTAATTATTAATACCATATTATAACTTAATTATAGTTAATACGATAATTATAACAATTATAATTAATATAATTAATTATAATCTATATAATAATTATAAATAATGTAATTAATATATTATTATAATTATTTAAATAATGATTAATATAAGGGTTTTTTTTCTTAAAAATTTAAAGATTTAAAATCGTGATTGTTAAAGTATTAATATTATACTACTAAATGAGTTTTATTAATATTATATTAATGAGTTTTCTTGCTAAACTAGTGAATGGTACATTCACTAATAAATGCTAGTTTTGTTGCAATACTACTGAAAGGATTCTTTAACTATTCTAGTTAATGAGAGTTTTTGTTTTACTATCAAATTAGACTTATACTATTAAGCGCGAGTGTTACTGTAATATAAACTAGTGAAAGGATTTAATTGTTATTCTAATAGGTGAGTTTTTTTTTTCTGAAAACTTGCAAATTAGATTTACACAACTAAATAGAAGTTTTATAATAATAATACTGAATAATTTTGCTATTCAAATAAATGAGTACTTTTTTTTTTGCAAAACCAACGAATTAGACTTATACTATTAAATGCGAGTTTTATTGTATTGCTAGTGAATGGATTTAATTGCATTCGTGTAAATGAGTGTTTTGTCCGTACAGTTAGCGAATCAGGCTTTCACTATCAAATACGAATTTTATTGTAATTTTAGAGATTGAATTTGATTCTCATTCTAATGAATGACTTTTATCAGACTACCTAATAATTTTGTTGTTATAACGGTAAATATTTATTGTAAAATTTAATCATAATTTTATTAGTAATGACTATAACAGTAAAACTCATTCACTAGCAATCATTTAAATTTAATACTTGTGTGTGAGTTTTACAGTTACTTTTAATCAGTAAGTTTTATTGCTATAATAGTGAAAAATGTTTATTGTTATATTATTAAATGATATTTATTGTTTAGTTAAATGTTTTCCTTATGGTAGTAAATAAGTTTTACTGTTATAATGAATACTTGTGTGTGAGTTTTACAGTTATTTTTAATAAGTAAGTTTTATTGCTATAATAGTGAAAAATGTTTATTGTTATATTATTAAATGATATTTATTGTTTAGTTAAATGTTTTCCTTATGGTAGTAAATAAGTTTTACTGTTATAATGAATAGTTTATAGTTATAATAGTAAACATTTTCCCTATAATGCTGATCTTATTTGCCCAGGTTTTTCTACATCACTGCTATAGCCACGAAATAGTTTTCTGTACGAAACTAAATAGTTCGCGTGCAGCGTTCAATAAAAGTGTTATGTGTCGATAAAATACATGCGAAAGGAGGTTTGTGTCTTAAATTAATTGTTGATCGATGCGAAAGGATCTATTGACTGAGCTATTTAATTGACAACGGATTTTCCGTAATTTATTCAGCTGTTTTCTTCGATAAATATTTATCATTGCATAGAGGTTCGTTATTTAACTGTAAGAAGTGTATTTAAAATTTCACTGGTAAATAAAATAAAATAAAATAAATAATAGAAGGAAACAAAAAAATTAAATAAGAATACTTAGTAAGAGTTTAAATAGAGAAATTTAAAAGTTTATTTATTAACTAGCTGCCTTTTCTGAAATAAGATAGGTCACCTTTCTAAGTTATTGTAACTAATTTATTCTAACTAATTACTTAACGTACAGTACGCAAAATAAAAAACGGACTTTCCCTGAAAAAATTTAGATCTAAACATCGGATCTTCACGTTCTAGGACTCAATCTTAAAGGTTTAATGGGATGACCTCAAATATGCTAATTACTTAGTGCAGACGATATTTTAAAGTACGAAATCAGACATAAAAATGTACTTTATCTGATGAAACACACTTTATTTTGACAAACTCGTATTTCTGACCCCAAAAATATAGGGATATCATCAATCTGGGAAATATGGTCCCCACAGTTTGGTTAGGAGAGCTGTCCAAAGTTTGGAGCCCGTAATGTTAATTTTATTTTTCGAGTATTTCACCATATCTCGAGAATTTTTTGAACGTATTGAAAAATTTTTGCACACAATTATAAATTTTTTGTTTATACAAAAACAATTTCATGTAAAATATAAATTTTAGTAAATGTTTATTATTTTATTTTATAATGATCGAAAAACGTCATTTTACGTAAAATTTTACATCATTTTAGAGGATGTAAGTTTGCATGGAAAAATACAAAACTTTAATTAAATCAGTCGAATAGTTCCTGAGAAATCGATTTTTTAAAAATACGATTTCTTCAAAATTCGATTTCGCAGGAACTATTTGATTGATTTTGATCAAATTTTTGTATTTTGCTCTGTCAAATTACATTCTTTAAGATGACGTAAAAAATGTATCCTTACAATTCAAAATTTTTTCGACTGCTGTTTAATAAAATAATAATAATTTATTTATCTTGAGTTATTTTTTACATAGGATTACTCTGGGATAAATGTGTGGAAAAATTGCTTGGAATAATTTTTCAATTTGCATAAAAAGTTTTTGAGGCGTGGTGAAATACGCAGAAAGTAAAATTAATAATAAGAAGTCCAAACTTTGTGCCTATCTCCTGAGAAAACTATTTGACCCTGGATATCTTAAGGGTCATAAATCCTAGACCGCCTAAAAAAAGGTATGCTTAGCCAGATACTTTTTTGTTGTCCAGAAGATGATCTGAAACTGTATCTTATTGTTGTCGATGGAAAAATATCATTGGAAAAATATTCTTAGATAATAAAGAAAAACCGGAAATCTTTGATTGTAATCAGCTTAAAATTAATAAAATTTCTAACGAATGTTTACCTTGTAATCATTTACTTATCTCTTACTTGAAGGTATTTTTATTCTATTTAATTTTAATTGGATGAATGCAAGCGACGCCAACGTGGGTACGATCCTGATTGGCTATTGAAGCGTGCCATTTGTTTATGTTAGCAACTGTTCCTTCCAGTCTAGGATATAAAGAGGTTGTTTATGCAAGTTTAATGCTAACTTCATAGCACTTAAACTAGCATAGTTAAATTTAACATTGATTAAAGCTTGCACGGTTTATTTGCTAATCATTTAAAAACCTTGTGACAGCTGACATTAAAATCAACCTTACACTTCTATCTGGGAGTTACTGTACAATTAATATATACAACAGTTAAAATAATTCTATCCAACATGAAACAAAGATATTAGTTAATAAGCTAAGATATCCTATATTAGTCACCTTAAGTAAAATATTTGGATAAATTAGAAAAATAATGATTTATTTATACCTAAAATAACGGACAAAACTGAAATAGATTCATTTTTTCCTGATAATTCTAGTCTTTATTAAATATCAGGTTTTGCTTTATATTTATCTACAATTTAAAATAAGATGCATAAAATGAGATAGCCTTTAAAACTAAATTCAGGTTTCGTGTTTTTAAATTTTACATATAACTGCTGCTGCAAGATTACAACTTACTCCATATACACAAAGAAAAATTATTCATTTTTATAAAATAAATTCCCCTATTAAAGAAATGCATACATGTTGAAAAAAAATTTATTTAAGCATTCATATTAAACACACACACAGAAAACTTCCTACGATATTGACCATGTTGGAAATCTACTGTCCACGTAGGAAATATACAAGCGTTTTGGGAAAACTTGGACATTTTGAATGTGAAACTCTTCTCATTTTATATTTTATTCAACATGTTTCATTATTCTGCTGCATAAGATTGGATTCTATAGTTTATTTTGCTGTGTTTGCAGTAATTTCGGGATTCCAGACAATGATTTTGCTGATTCCATCATCCGATATACCATCACGCCTTTAAATTTGTCTTTCTTTCTTTTCTATCTTTCTTTTTCAAGAAGGAAATTAGATGTAAGTCATGTATGTATAGAAACAGAAGTAAGATCCTTAAATTTTAAATAAGCTACAAACTATTATATCTTACTTGGACCATTTGCCTGTGTTATGTATACATTTTAAGAATTGTTGAGTGATGCCCATCATAACTCTGCCGCGTTTCTACGCGTTATTGGTAATTTTGGACTATTTATTGTGTTTACCATTTTATTCGTTTTTATTTATTTCTGTATAAAAGTATTTAATTGTGTACTATTTTATATATTTTTAATAGTTATGAATATGCATTCTAAATAGCTATAAACACCCATATATAAAGTACATTAAGTTCTAACTTATTTTTTTTCCTTCATAACCGTTTATTTAGCGCATCATGTATTTTTTTTCTCTCCTTGTACCTTGTGCCATTAAACTCTACATTCAATTTGAATTGAATTGAAATAAAGCGAAATGAAGAGAATCGAATTAAATAATAAATAACTAAATTTATTAATAGATGATAACTAAAATAATTAATTAAAATTAATTAAATTTAATTAAATTAATTAATAGGTAACTAAATTTATAAATGAATAATAACTAAAAAAATTTATTTAATTTAATTAAAATTAAATTAAATTGAATAAAATAAAATAAAATTAAATTAATAATTAATTAAATGAAATTAAAATAATAATTAATTAAATGAAATTAAATTAATAATTAATTAAATGAAATTAAATTAATAATTAATTCAATTAAGTCAATAGTTAATTTAATTTGATTTGATTTCTTACAATTCGATTTTGTGTGATATATAGTAAATAGATCTCTGAAGACATAAATCCACTTTATATCAGTTATACTCATTATAGGCTGTATAATTCATGTACAAATGATGTTTTGAAGTAAATTTTTAGATGTTCTATTACCTCTATATACTTATTAGTTTTAAAATAAAATGAATTATTTATATAATTCATATTATATAAAATGAAAAATATGAAATGAATGAATGATAATATATTATAATTATAATATTATTGAATAAAACAAAATGAATATTGATTAAAATGAATTATATATAAAATGAATTGAAAATAAAATGTATTATGTGTTATCGCTGAAACTATCAAGCTTTGAATACCCACGTAATAAAAATACAGCTGCGACAAACTATTTTTTCGATTTATAGCATAATTTATTCTTCGTTATTTTTGACAAGCTGCGAAATATGTGAGTTTAAATTTCAGATATATTTTTGGGGAAAAGAGGTGCGCAAAAAAGGACTATAAAAAAGAAATTATCTAGACGAGACTTATCTTTTCCTTTATCAATCAGGTCTGATTTAAATAACAGTTTGGACAAAACTATACTTAGAAAATTTTGTTGCTTTTAACCATAATCAGTTAAAGTGAGTTTTTAAATATTTTTTATTTAAATTATAAAATAAATCGGTTTAAAAATTTTGGTACAGTTTACTTCAGAATTGCGCGAAAAGGACAATTTGCATTTATTACCAAAAAAATTCTGTTGAAATTTTGTATTTTATTAATTTAAAATTACATACTATAAAACGATTTAAAAAGCTGTATACCTTGCAATTCAAATTTTTTATTAAATAAATTAATTATTATTATGAAATAAATAACTATTATTAAATAAATTAATGAAACATAATAGTTTCAATTATTTTTCACATATTTGGATAAATGAATTTTATAATTGTGTGCAAAAATGTTTCGCTTTAATTAAAATGAGAAGAAAATTAAAAAGTCTCCTTTTGATTGTTCGTCAGTCAAAATTAATGGGACTATATTTTCCAGGTCCTATTTAACAGGAAGGTCCTACGAACCATCTATGGCGCTATCCTCGATAACAACAACTGGAGAAAAAGATATAATTTTGAAATATATAAGATCTTTAATAGTATTGATATAATTAAAACTATTCAACTAATAAGAATGCGATGGGCCGGGCATGTAATGAGAATGAGCACAGAACGAACAGCATTAAGAGTCTTTAATGCAAGCCCCTGAAATAAAAGGCCAAGAGGAAGGCCCAAAAAGAGATGGAAAGACTGTGTGGAGGAGGATTTTGCCATCCTAAAAGTAAATAACTGGAAATCAATTGCTGGGAGAAGGGCAGAATGGGAAAAGCTTCTGAGGAAGGCCTAGGCTCACAAAGGGCTGTCGTGCCAATGCTGATAATATTTTTCAGACTACGACTTCTCCCCATATCTTGAGGGTTGAAATACGTAAAATAAAAGACATGGTATTTCAGAGAAAATACGTTTTATTGTCTGATTCCTAACTTAAAATATCTTCTGAACATATTGATTTGCCTAATTAAGGTTGGGTTTACGAATAAATAAGATTTATTCCAAGTACGTATATTCGTGATGATTTGATCATATTATCTTTCCTGAAAATACGACCATTAGATCAAAAGTTATTCAGGTTGCTCATTTCTTTGTGCACTGTTCAATAAGTAAAAAAAAAAAAAATAAATAAAAAAAAATAAAAAGAAAAAAAAATCATTTATTTTCAATTCTACAATATACAAAATATGTTGGCAGAACTCTAGTTTTTACTAAATTTCATATAAAATAAGAAATTACGAATAAATAGTTTTTCTGAATACTTTTTAAATAGTTTCATAGCAATGCATACGTTGGTGACATTATTGTTCCTCTAAAAATCTTATTGTTAGAAATACACTGTTAGAATTTTTATTCTAAAATAATAGTAAGATAACAGGCAGCAATCTATACAATTAACAGTAAAGTTGACGGTAAAGAATATTTTTTACTTTAACAGTTTTGAAACCGTTTAAAAATAATATAATAAAAAACTCACGAATACAAAGCTATACGGTTTTTTATAACCATTCACAACTAGAATTGTTTCAAAACCATAAAAGATAAATTAAAAAAAACATTGAAGATATATTATAGGATATGAAACATTGATGATATGAAGATATATAAAACATTTATGGTGCTGCCATCTATGGTATTTTAATAGTTTGTGATAATAATTTTGAATGCGAAATAAAATAATATGTACTACAAAAGCATGTTTATTAAGGGATTAATTATTTCTCTCGAGTAATTTTTTATTAGTTAGTAATTTATTAGTTAGTTTTATTAGTTTATCAGTTATTTATTTATTTTTTTGCTAGTTATTAATTACTAGCTTGTTTTCTATCCTTATTAACTGTTAGTTTTTTTAACATTGTTATTTTTTGGGATTTCCTGGTAACTAGTTTTTTTTGCTAATTATTAATTGTTAGCTTATTTTTTTGTTAGTTATCCTTTGTTAATTTGCTTTCATAACTATTAATTGCATAGCTTACTTTAATGATTAGCTTTTATTTCCGTTTGAAAGTTAATATTTAGCTTGCTTTCCTCTGTTAATTAATAATTTTAATAATCATTAAGTTTCCTACTTAATTCAACATTTTTTAAAATTGCCAAAGACAATTTAAACGCTTCTCCTTATATAACGATTGTCAGAGACAAGACAATCGCCTACAAAGATGTTCACGCGGTTAAAGCCTGGTAAAATTATAAAAGTATATATATAATATTATGTATGTATATATAATATTGTATATATATATACACTTTTCTTTAATTTAAACTTTACTCGTAATAAAAAAAAGCATTATAATTTTTATTGTATCATTTCTAGTATTTGGCGGCACATTTTAAGAATTTGGTGACACACAAAAGTGCCGCGGCACAGTGGTTGAGAATCACTGGTCTATTCAGTAGATCATCTCGTGTGGCACAAAAACATGACGTCACTTAGAAGTATTTAAGTAACATAGTTAAGCATAAACACTTCACTTCTTCTCCAGTTGCAAGTACCTAATTACTATTACAAAATGCCTATTTCAATGAAATGTGTTTTTTTTTTCACATAATGAAAAGAACACATCACTTTAAAAAGGCTAATTCGATAACATTGTACGCCTATGCTACTACGTTTACTTTAATCGTTTAATTTATCTGACACAGGGAACAAAAAATAACTAAGTATTAAAGTACATTCAATTTTCATTCAATTTTAAAAGTATTTGACAAAATAAGAATCGTATATAGTATAATTTGAAACAATGGCTTAACCAATAAAGAAATTCCAATTTTCAGCTTTTCTGAGCAATTCAAATGAAAATTTTGAACGAATTTTAAGATCGAGGGTTAAAATTATCACCGTTGTCCGAATTTCAGGACAATAGAAAGAACTATTCTGGAATTAAGGAGACACGTACATAGACACACACAAAAACTCCTCATTTTACTCTTATAGATTACTAAGTTAACGACTTTAAAAACATTATTTTCCGTATACGCTAAGTTAATTTTTTATGGAATACAAATTTTACTCAAGCCTTCAAACTTTTCCGGTCGATTTTTGGCATTGTAGAAATTACCAAAATTGTAACTTTGCCAGTAACATATAAAATAAATCATAGTAAATTTTGATTGACAATTAATATATCTTTCACATAAATTTGATATCAGATCCGAAAATGAGATTCTAGGAAAAATAATAATAATAAACTATACGCTGTTGCAAGTTAAGAAAAAACCATTATCTTTACGGAGACAGCCTGTTTGCACACCAAATGGATGCCAAGCTCCCAGCGCGAACGTATATAACATCGCCAATTCTCATTTAATGAAACTGATGAAAGAATAATTAAGTATTGTTTCTTGCAGACGATTTTCTTCCAGATCGTAGCAAAAGTAAAACATAATTTGTTAAGAGGATGTCAGCATAAGATGCCTCATTTTTAAGTGGTCCAATCAAATCCAATGCTCCTCTAACATCATATAGTTTTTCTTTTTTAAGAACGAATGTCCCCTTTATTTATCGAAATATCTCGCCAAGTTTAGGATTCCAGTATGATTAAGAATCTATAATTTTTTTAAAAATAATTCCGTGATATATATCATAAAAGATAGCAAGAGTTAAATTTTTTTCTGACGTGTTAAACTTTTAAAAGCTTTTATATTGATTTGAAAGCATATTTGTTCAATCTGATATCGAAATAAAATTGAACTATATGCAATCGCGGATGGTTACTTAAATCCTATACCGCAATGGCCATTTCTTAATTTGCAAAGGAGTATAGACCATTATTCATTTTTCTTGACTTTCCAAGCGAAATATTTTGCATGAAAAACTTTTTTTAAGCTTAAATTTGAATACCAAAATGTTTTATTAAGAATTCAGTTTTCTGCGTTTTATTCAATTTCTACCGAGAAGAAAATGTAAGCAGTTCTTGTTTACATTTCAACTCATGTACATTGGAAGTAGAAATTTAAAATATAAATAAATAAATAAAATAACAATTTTTATTTTCATTGCGCTTTTCCCCCACAAATAAATATTACAAATATTTTTTAAATTTTATATGTGTTTTATTAAGCGAAATTCGGAATATTTATTTTTCATTTCTTGAAAAACTTTTTAAGCGGAATTGGAACCGTTTGCCTTATTATAAAACAACTTTAAAAATAAATTCGAAAAAATTTTTCAACGATGCATTTTCTTTAAAATCAAGTTACATTTTATATTTATAAGAGAAGGATGATAAGTAGAAAATTATCAATATAATTAAGTGCATTGTTATATAAATAATTATTATTATAAAATGCGTACATTACAGTAATTATATGGAATACCAGCCATTTCAAACACTTAACAGCGTTCATAGGAAAAATATGAAATGTGATAATTATTATATACTTAAACCATTGTAAACCATGATAAATACTCTTTGAACCAAATATGGTAGTATGGTTTTTAAAATGCAAATCGAGGAGTAAAATGCAGTTTTCTTTTTCTTTGCGTTCTCATTTTTTAAAAACAATTCGTACAACGTTGATTGACGGAAATAAAACAACAAAATTTTTTTTTTTTTAAATGTCTTATGAAGCTCAAATTTAACTTCAGCCGGAACAATTGGGAGCTATTATAAATATTCATTTAAAAAAAATCAAGGTGGGGAATAACGGGCAAGTATATATCGGGTAATGACACATCACGTTAAAAACATTAATGTAGGAAATATCGAGCAATTGTAGGAAATATCGAGCAATTGTCCCGTTAATCGAATTTTTATTGATGAAACATGGCGATTTTTTTTATCTTATTTTATAACAGTTGCACAACCGACCCAATTCTCAGTTAACAACTATCAATGTTAAACTCCGCATCCTTGTAATTTTGAACCTGATCCAGAAGACAAGGGAACTGCTAGATCAAGTATTGGGACGTATTGACCTTCGTAGAGTACTTTTTGATGAAACAAACCTCATTTGTGCTACATGAAAATGAAAATACATGGCAATTACTAAAAAAAAAATGCCTTTCTTATCTCAGCGCAGGAAAGAAAATAAATTAAAAGAATATCAAGAAATTGCTTCTAATTCATGCCAATCAATCATTATCCTATTATTTAAAGTTATGAAATAATTGTAAATTGTTTGTCATTTGACATTGCAAAAAATGTTTAAGCAATATGTAATATGTTTGATCATCTCATATATTATGCAAGCGAATTTTCCTCATTGTATAAGGATTTCCAACTTTGCCGATTACGTATATAAAATCAAGTGGATAAAAAAGCACATGCGCAAAACATCATGCATGAAAATTCGAATTGAGGCCCTGGAACGTTATATATAGACAATAATAAAGACATTATAATAACATAAGGTCAATATAATGTAGCAACATTTAATTAACATTTAATAGCAACATTTAAAGCAACATTTTTCAAGTTGTTCAGGAGAGTATTCACAGGGAAACGCTCCAGAATTTTTATGCAGGAAAAAAATGCTTCTGTGTACTGTGCTGCCATCTAGTAACAAATCTGGAAACTTGTAAAGTTCCTATCAATATTTCTTCATTTCCATTCAACACATGAAAAGATCCAGTGTTCTGCAATCCCAAATTTGTGACCCTGGACTATTAAAATACCATAGATGGCAGCATAGATCTTCATAATGCTTTAACCGCGTGAACATCTTTGTAGGCGATTGTCTTGTCTCTGACAATCGTTAAATAAGGAGAAGCGTTTAAATTGTCTTTGGCAATTTTAAAAAATGTTGAATTAAGTAGGAAACTTAATGATTATTAAAATTATTAATTAACAGAGGAAAGCAAGCTAAATATTAACTTTCAAACGGAAATAAAAGCTAATCATTAAAGTAAGCTATGCAATTAATAGTTATGAAAGCAAATTAACAAAGAATAACTAACAAAAAAATAAGCTAACAATTAATAATTAGCAAAAAAAACTAGTTAACAGGAAATCCCAAAAAATAACAATGTTAAAAAAACTAACAGTTAATAAGGATAGAAAACAAGCTAGTAATTAATAACTAGCAAAAAAATAAATAAATAACTGATAAACTAATAAAACTAACTAATAAATTACTAACTAATAAAAAATTACTCGAGAGAAATAATTAATCCCTTAATAAACATGCTTTTGTAGTACATATTATTTTATTCCGCATTCAAAATTATTATCACAAACTATTTAACACAGTGTATTATAGCTAAGTAAACAACTTTTAAACTAATTTTTTTTATTGTGTGCCGTCAAATTTCGAAATCGTTAAAAGAGTGCCGCCCCCCAAAAAAGGTTGAGAATCACTGGAATAGACCAATACCAAGATTTAACAGCGATGATAATATTTGCAGAGATCCAATTATTTTGAAACGTGTTTCTTTAAAAGTAGATACTTTAAAATCAACGGAAAATAGAGAAAAAAATTAGATATGGATTGAAAGGCAAAGTTAATGGAATAGATGATACTAATTCGTTTAGAAGAAGCGTAAAAAAATCACCGTATTAATATTATTATTGACGAGACAATTATAATAAATTAAGTTAGTCAAGAGATAATATTGAAATTAAAAAAAAGCTATGTACTCGGTAAAAAATTATAAATGTTTGAGTATAGTTACCACCATTTTTGGTGCAGAAGTAAATTAAAAATTTTTTAGAATGCACATAATCACGTTTTTTTCATTTACTTTTACACTGTTATAGTTTTATTATTATTATTATTATTTTTTTTTGTTTATTGACTGACAGAGAGGCCGACTCATCCGCCATTTTGGAGCAAAAACTTTTCCCAATGATGAAGTGCTACAAGATTTGGCAACTCAACGATGCTAACCTCAACTAGGATAATTTGTACAGAAAAGCGTGTCTTTGTGCATCGATTTACTTTGTTTCTCGGAAACTGTTTTTTTTTAATACTTGAAGAAATACATTAAAATTTTTATTATTATTTTAACCAAAATAAAAATATTATCCCTTACTAGATAGAAACAGTTTATACACAGTTTTGGCTCTTTAATAATTATTAAATAAAGAAACCCAAGCAAATAAAGAAGAGTTGTTGTAGTAGTAGTTTTATTTACGTTGCACTAGAGCTGCATAATGGGCTATTGGCGACGGTCTGGGAGACATCCCCGAGGATGATCCGAAGACATGCCATTGCAGTTTTGATCCTCTGGAAGGAGGATGGCTCTCCGGCTTTGGAAGCCCGACGACCTGCACGCGAAGTCGAACACTTTACGGTAGAACATTGTAACGAGGACCAATACCGTGCACCCTCGGTCACTACGCAGGCTGATTAAAGTGGTGACCCACCCGCTTACTGACCGCAACCAGCGAAGCTTGACTTCGGTGTTCTACTGGGAACCGTGTCCTTACGATCAGTCCACTGCGTGACTACTTCCTATAAATATGTGTTTGGATATTGAATTCCATAATATACATGTTTGTTGTCTTAATTTACATTGGATTTCATTGCGTCAAATTATTGCACAAAATCAAGGTGGCTTATTCAACTTTCACATAATTTCACTAAAGAACATAAAAAAAAGTTCAAGTTTGTTGTTGAATCGAATAAAATATATTCTTTTCATATTTTTTTTTTTATCACGAAATAAAAAGCAAACATTTAAATAAATTAATATTTCAAATAAATATTCGACAGTATTTTCTTAAATCTATGAATTGATGGGTAATGAATGTTTTAACACTTACAGAAAACAATTTCAATCCAAAATCTCGAAGTTATTATCATTTGAATGAAATACTCCCCATAGCAAAGATATTCTTCGAAGCAAATCAATAATTCTAATTTTGAAACGGAATATTAAAATCTGAGATTGAATTCTCGTTTCGTTTCAAATTCATTGATAGCTTTCTTATAAGACGAAAATGGAACTAGCAAACGAGAATAAAATAGAAATGACGTGATGATTTTTATGTTCCATTTGCAAAAAGTTTTGTATTTATCTTTTTCACGCGTCATTGTATTTTTTTCAGATATGATATTGTTGTTTTATTTTATTTCTACAATAATATATATACTAAAATGTTCTAAGAAATTTACATAAAAATAAAGCGAATCAAAATTCTTTTACTTTTTCCATTTTCTGCTGCAAGGCACACTTTTATATATTTTTTCCACTCGATTTAAACAATTTAAAAGAAAAAAAACTTATAAATTATCTAGTAAATAACGAAAAGTCGTAGAAATGATCGAAAAAAATGTGCATTTTATATAATGAATCTTCAAACATTTTCGTACTTATTCCTGTTAAAAGTGACAAAATTAGAATATTTAAAGATTGAGATATGCATAATATTTTCCAAACGATTCATTGAAATTCTGTAATTTTATGTAATAACATCGTGAAAAAATAAATGAAGTATGCGATGAAAATAAAACGTTATAAAGGAACAAAAAATTGATTTTTTCCCCCATTACAAAATATGGCTTTTATTTCTCTTGTAAATATGTTTCTATATTTTCAATATTGCATAATATTGTTTTTCAATAAAAAAAATCTAATTTCAATTAGAATGTGAAGTCATTTAATTTTTATAAACATTTAAAAGTTTAGTATGCATCGGCATTTTTTACGTTAAATTTGAATGCGATCATGAGGTTTTTTACCAAAATTTGAACATTTATTTATTGATTTTTTTTGCTCTTCTCACACCAATTCCCTCGATGATTGTTTCTCATTTATCCTTTTTTAAAGTCAATGTTTCTTAAAGAAAAAGATTATTTCTTTAATAAGTAACTTAATTATAATTTCATGTAAATACTTTTAATATGTTAATCACCACGAAATGAATGATTATCAAATAATCAACGGTACAAAGCTTTCTAGAGAAATAATAAAAATTTTCTACAACAATAAATTAATAGTCAATAGTAATAATAATAATAGTTTAAAGCTAGAAAAAAAAATTAAAATTGCAGTACATTTCAAAAAATTAGTATTTTTTGGAGGAAAAAAAAACTATCGTTAAGTCAATGAATACAAATTTTGTTTTCAGCCCGTCAAATTTCAATTCTTAGGTTTGATTGTACCAAAGTTGCTAATTTGTTTCATTATCCATCAAAAGGAACACATTGTGATAATTAGCATTTTTTAAAATGTTAGCATAGAGCTACGGTTCCTCAGAAGATAGAGAGTTCGCCTCTAAATGAGATGGCGCAGGTTTGAATCCCAACGATGGCTAGTTCATACGAACTTTGCTTCCGGCTCGCACAGGCCGTAGTGTTGATGTTAAACATCATCAGTGGTTGACGGGTTATGAGCTAGAATCCTATTGCCGTTGTGATAACCTTCGGATGTTTTCGTGGTATTCCTGTCCATGTAACGTAAATGCTGGTTAATTCCATCAAAAAAGTCCTCTAAGAAGACTAGTTTATTCAAATACTTTATCCAGAAGTTCTCTTGTCTGGGGTTGTGTTCAAAATTAAAAGATATATATATATATATATATATATATATATATATATATATATATATATATATATATATATATATATATTAAATTCACAAACTCTAAATATAAACAGAAAACATTATCATCAGGTTAGATATCTATGAAGGAGATATAGCCCGGTTAAATATATCCAATATTTAATATATTGCATTAGATATATTTTCACAGAAAGTAGTTTACATTTTTATCAATTTGTTGTTGCCTTTCGTCATATCCCAAAAAAATGAGAAACTTCCATATTTATTTTATTTGGGGATAAAATATTTTTAGATTTGAAGCATTTGAAATATTTTTGGTGAATTAAATATTATTTTTTTTTTTTTCAATATGTAGTTTATAATGTTTGGACCTTTAAGCCCCATATACCCAGATATATTTGAACCGTAAGGCTTATTTGAAACTTTAAGGCCCGTACATATTTCAATCTTTTTTCCTTAGTAAAAAGCAAAGGAATGTAACTGCGGAGTGGCGATATATATTCAGTGGCCATCTCATGTCCAGTTGATGTCCAGTCAGGAATGATGGCTACATTAAATTGAGGAGTAATGTTCGATTTTTATGACTGCGCATAGGTATATAGTAGGTATATAATAGGCATGTATATAGCATATAGGTATATAATAAAATATAGGTATATAATAGTATATAGGTAATAGTATAATAGGTATATAATAGTATATTATATATAGGTATATAATAGGTATATTGAAGACATATATCTAGTCATATTATAGGTATATAGTAGGCATATATGTAGGTATATAATAGGCTGATTGCAGGTATATATATAGGCATATAATAGGAATATCGTAGGTTCCGTAAAAAGTTTAAAACGTGATAAAAAAAGTAAAATTATTAGGCATATATTAGTAAACTGAAGCTTAATATTTTCAAATCAAAAGTCTAGTTACGAAATCTTTGGTTTCGTTAATAGTCTTTGATTTCGTAATCTTAAAATGAAATCTAGTGAAAAGAAATCTCAACCTTTTTAATTAAAATATTCGAATCCCTTTTTAAAAATTTTTAAGGATCATATGGAACTTACATATCATAATTTACGGACTAAGAATTCGATGAAATACCAGTAATATTTGCCGTGGAGGATAATACAATGCCACAACTAAAACTGGTTTCATAAGTTGTGTACGGTGCATGCAGTGGCTCTACAAATTGTGTACAAAGTCTGAAAACCTTTGCTGAAAATATAAAAATTTTTTTTTTTTTTTTTTTTTTTTTTTTTTTTTTGGGGGGGAAAAATCGGATAAATTTACACATTATATTTAATTTTGTTTATATAGATAGCTTTAATTTATTTTCCCAAATAAAATTCATTCTTTACAAGTTATCATAAATCTCTGACGATTAAAAGCATAAAATGTGTTATTCGCCGAATTTCAACTTTTTTTATACCATATAAAAAGTGCTGTTTTCCGCATTTTAACTTCATTTTTTCTTTGCTATATTGGAACACCAACTAACCTCGAAATTAAGATGAGAAGACCCCATGTTTGTTTTCAAAATTTTTTTTTCATATATTCTCAATATTTTGTTCAAAATATTTTTAGTTAATGTGAATTTAAAATATGTAAATGCATCTCTTGTATTTCTATCCATAATAACTTGTTTCGATTTGGAAAAAAAAAAAAAACTGTGGCCATCTATCGTAGACCTACCATACATAAATATCAAAACTAGTCATTTTGAATGTTTTTTTTGGCTAAAAACAGAGAAAATCGAAAATGAATACAAATAGTTTGTGATGCATATAAGCAAATGCTCACTAATAGACTAAATATTTAAATATGAACTTCTTTATATTTTTTACTTATTTTTCTAGAATTTCGGTGATAGTTAACCTCTAGATGGTTTTTCTTTCAAACTCAAAAAGATTTCGCATTCAAAAACTAATGGTTAATCTCCACAGACAAATCTTAAAAAAGAAGTTCTCAGACAATTTGAAGGAAAAAACTTTTTTCTTCTAAAAAGAACACTTTTCCCTTATTACTTAAATTGAAAAGACACGTTTTACATTGCAAAGCAGATGGAAAACACCTACTGAATATATTATGTTAACTTACTTCGAGTTGAAAAAATATTCAAAAAGTAATCGAAGCCAAGTTCTACCAAATTTATTTATAGTTTTGCGTTACCCATAGGAACTGAATATTTCTATATTAAATTTTGAATATTTGGCAGCGAAATACTTGAAAACAGCAATGATTTGTTTTGACTAAAACTTTTTCATTTAAAACTTTTAAAAAAAATGGTCTACTTATCTTTTTTTTAAGAAATAATATTATTTCATTTATTTATTTCAATATTTAAAAGGTAATGAAATAAATTTTAAGTTGTGTACTATTGAATTCATTGAGTAAGTAATAATGAATTCAAATATACAAAGATGAAATGATCTTTATAAGTTATAACTTTTAATAGCTAAAAAGGATATAAAATGTAACAAGTTTTATTCTTTATTTGCAAAGTTGGAAAAGAAAACAAATGACATCAAATGGTTACAGTAATTGCAAACAAAAAAAAAAAAAATAAAAAAACATCTTTTCAACACAATCATTATGGTATTTACAATGTTAGAAAATAGTATCTTGCATTGCTAATAAAATATCACGGCAAGATATTTGGAAAGAGAAATTTTGAATAGCAAGCTTACTGCTAAACATATATATTTAAAATTCAGTAAACTTATTAAATAGTTTAGTTTCTACATATTTTAAACAACAAAGTCTGCAACAAAAGCTGATTTAACTCAATACTCAAAAGTTCGCTTGTCGTTTGTGTTGAATTCTAAGTTGCAAGAAAAATATCAAACAATATTACACAGATTGAATATTATAAAATAATGTTAAGAAGCAGTTTACCAGTTAAGAAAAGTTTTAAAAAATGCACCATGAGTTAAAATTAAATTATAAATTTAAATTATACTTATTATTATTCGTTACAAAGCAGAATTATAGTATCACATCTTCCACTTCTTTACATAAGAGACTGTTCAACATATTCAAATTCTTCGCACAGCAGTTTTAGAATCAGTTCTGACTGTTGGTTTGCAAGGGAACTTTTTTCTCGTTGCCAAAAAATAATAAGTTGGGCAGGATAACAAGATTCTATGCTACATCAGTGTTAAGTTGTACGGTAAAAAATTTCCGCAAACTATGTTAACTTGGAATATTTATAAAATAAATGAACACCATTGAAAAAAAAACGCAGTACGAGGGTTCTATTTGCTTTTGAGAAAGTACTATTTTCTAAGAAATTAAACGTGATTGTAAGAAATAACTGTAAGAAATATTGAAGATTGAATGGTAAAAAAATCAGTTTTAGAATACGTGAATACTCGAGAGTTTAACCATTTGTCAATGAATTATTATTTAGCATGGAAACATCATTGAATGGTAAAAAATATAAATCAGTTCTTATCTCACAATAAAGTCAGTTCGAAGATTCTATGTGTTTGTAAAAAGATAAATTTTACCACTGAAGAGAAAATTAAACGCCATTGGTAACGTAAATTAAACGTCATGAGAAAATTAAACGTCAATGTAATGTAAGAAACACAGTTCAAATTGAAGGGTAAAGAAATGTAGTCTGAGTTTATTAGGATCATCGAAGATCAACCATTTTGCCAATGAATTATTATCTTACATACAAACATTATTTTTTGGTAAAAAAAATTTTGTGGTAGTACTATTTTACCACGGACTACTTACGAGAAAATTGAACATTGTATTGCAAGAAAATTGTGTTTATGTTAAAAAATTCCAGGTCGAAGGTATGAGATTTGACGAAAAACAACCCTCTTGCGAATGAAATATGAACCATTGTACCAATCTTATGGTAAAAAGTTGAGTTCAGATTGTGCGTCAAAAAAGCAATGAAAAGAGTTCTATATGCTTGAAGAAATCTATTTGTGACTAAATGTTTACAAAGAAATAAATCATCTTTGTAATTTAAGAAATAAGTTTTAGTAAACTAAGACTGAGCGTATTGGGATTCTTGAAGAAAATCCATTTTGACAAAGACTAATTGAGAAAGTTAACATCATGGTATGGTAAACAATCTTGTGCAGATTGAATGGTAAGGAAGTCGTTAAAACAAAGGTTTCTTGTTCTAGTACAGAAAAACCTTTTAGAAACCAAAAAAAAAGACAAATATTATTGTACAATAAGAAAATTAAACAACACTGTGCTTCAAGAAATCGTGTTGAGATTGAAGTGTAATAATACCCATTCCGTGTGTTTAAAGATTATCGAAAAACATCCATTTTACCGATGAATAATTCAGAACTCTAACATCATTGCTTGGTAAATAATCTTATGCAGATTGAATGGTAAAAAAGCCGATACAAAGGTTTCTTGTCGAGAAAAAAACCTTTTACTCAGCGAATAAAAATATGATAGATATTATTGTATGATAAAAAGATTAAATAACATTGTGTTTTAAGAAATAGAATTCAGATTGGAGGGTAATAATACGTATTCCGTGTGTTTTAAGATTATCGAAGAATGACCATTTTGCCGAAGAATAATTCGGAACTCTATCATAATTGTTTGGTAAATAATATTATGCAGATTGAATGGTAAAAAAAGCCGGTACAACGTTTCCACGTGCAACGACGAATAAGCATAGCTAAGATAAATACTATTGATTGATAAAAAATTGGATTTAAACTGAATAATAAAAAAAAATGTAATTCGATTCGATCTGCCGCAGCAAAAATAATTTGCTATTGAAATAACGCAATGAAAAATTGGAAATAAATTTCAAGACAAAATATAATTAATCCAAGAATTTTATGTACTCAAAGAGCTGATTCCCTCGGATTGTAAAAAATTAATTGAGAAATATTTTTAAAACTTAACAGAAAAAAATGAATCTTAAAAGTGTCAAGATCTGTTCAATTCACACTTTTAATATAAGCTCATCAATATCATTTATGTACTATAATTTCATCACATACACAATAAACTTTTCTTCGCACTGGTCGACTTTTTTGAAGAAAACAAAAGCAATTAATCCTGAAAAAGAGAAATATTTAAATTAAACATTTAGTAATCATAGATAAATAAGTCATAAAAAAATTAATCCTGAATCTTAAAACATATTAGTCAAATGTAATGCCGAAAGCTAAACGTGATTTCTTTATTGTGACACTATTTCATCTGTCTTTTTCCTCAGAAAAATGCGTAGTTTTCTTTCCTTGTTTCAAACAAATGAATTTTCAATGTTCAATGTCTTAATACTATATTTGTCATTAAAGAATTTTCACCCCAAATATTAATTTATATAGATTATTTTTACAGTTCTAAGTAATCGGCCATCTTTTCCTTAATTACATATACATTCATTAATCCCCTTTTTATAATTCATTAATCCCCGCTTATAATTTATCCGTCTTCGAACGAAATTGAATACAAGGTTGAATAACTCCGATAGGAAAGAAAACCTTTTAACTGATTGGTAAAAGTACGAATTATAAAATAATCCTAAAATATACGAATTGCCATTAATATTTAATACATTTATTGTTCACTCTTAAATTCAAATTTGTTTAAATTTTATGTTTTTCATAAAAATGCATACTTTTACCTTCAAAGCTCTTTTTATTGTTGGTGCACTAAATTCTCGAATAAGCAGTATTTGTTACACCCACAGCACTTGTTAAACACACGCTCTCCGAGTTCGGTATACCTTGTTCTTCACTTTCCTTTTCTGCACTAAAACTATCTTCAATGATTTTCTGAACAGTTGACGAATCCTTTAAATAAAACTAACATCAGTCAGTGAACTTACATTTAAGATGTAAGTAAATAAGAAACGTATTTTTCAAACCAAGAATTAAAGAATAAATGCCATTATTCAGAATTTTATTTTCAAATTTTGCTTGAATTATTTGAATGGGAAGATTTAGTTTCGTACATTTACCACAGAAAGTTCCTTTACTGAAAGTTTGTATAAAAAAAGTTATTATTAAAATGTTGTTTCTTTAAAACATTTTAATAATTATTACCATGAAATACTTTCATAAACACACGAAAGTACCAAAGTACAACGTAACGCATGATGTATCATGGATTTTACTGTAAGGTGTTTTTATAATCAAATAAAAATATGCATATTGAAACCACGTAATGCATCATTTAAGACATACTTACCGATGCAATATCACTTTGAATCGCAAATCCTGAAGAATTCACAGCAGAGATGGTGCTACTGTTTGTAACTCCGGATTCGTTTATAAGTTTCGAATGTTTGGATAATCCATATTTATTCCCGTGGTATTCCACTGGAGGCAGCTGGAATGAAAGAATTATATTCCTAGTGAGTTAAAATTATATTCAAATGAAATAAATAACATGCAAATATTATTACGCATGCAACCATGATAATGCAATGAAATAATCGCTTGTAATTTTCTGCTAATATGATAGGTTTAAATTGTACGGTATATTTTCGCTATTATTGCATCACCTTCTCAAATCGGTGTTGCTTTAGAAAATTTCTATAAATTGCTTATTTTCATTTAACGAGTTAATGCATATCACGTGATCATTAGAGATAATGCTATAACAATAGAGATATCTAAGCTGACGCCGCTTCGCTTATATCTGTCCTCTGGATATCCATCAATTATCAATCAGTTACAAATGCAGCCAATAGGAACACGTTTTTATTGGGATAGGAATGCGAATCGTCCAATGGAAGTCTTGCAAACGGAAATTGATAGAATAATGTTAGGATCTGATCTAGTTCAGCTTCTGAATCGGACATCTTTTCAACTTAACTATTGTTCCAAAACAAAAGTTAAAGCTAAACCCTAAAGTGATTGAAACCATTTAAAAGGATGATTATCGTAGAAGATTGTAACTTTTACAAATGAATGTTTTCAGGAGCAATTGTGAGGAACTTATTGTTAATGAGTGAATTGAAAATTCCTTTACATTTTCATTTAAAATTTAAGCTGACTTTTAGAATAATTTGTAGCTCAAACAAACATTGAAAAAACAATTGACGGGAATTTGGTTTTACATTACTGATAAATCTTTATGTTAGCTAATATGGTATTATTCCATCATGTTTTATGAAATATTTGTTTGTCGGTATCCCCGTACAGTAAGTTTGTTGCAAACAAAACTCATTTACTGATTTCGAAAACTAAAAGCAATTTAGAAGGCCCTCATTGATTTTTCTTTGCACAAACTACTCTGTCGATATCTATTTTTCATCAGGTGTATGAGTCTGCACTCATTTATATTACTGTCATCCAATTGTATTCTATCCATTATCCAATTATGTTTCTTGTATAACCACAAAAAAGTTTTAAAGCTTTAGTAGGCACTAAATATATGTGAATGGTAAAACTTACAAAAATGATGTTGAATGTCCAAACAGTCTTTACATTTTTTTACCAAGAATTACATAATTAAATTCTTGCTTCATAATAAAGATCATACTCCTTTTATTGTAAAATAATTTCAATTTATATTCTAGTTTTATTATAAGTATTTTTATTTCTGAAATGTATGCAAAATAAAAATATGGATGCATATTTACTGGTCTGTTTCCACGAAACTGAGGATGACCTCTTCCTGCGCAATATTCTTGATACTGGGCATACACACACAGCAAGCTGTAAACCTGTAAAAAATGAATAGTTATTTTATTCTTTTGATGACGTGTACATTCAACAGTACACTGGTTAAATCAATCAATATTTAAAATATTGAAATCCCTCCATAACAAAGAAGGCATAATAGCAGGGGAATATAGTTACAAAGAGTTATTATTACTAAGGAAATAAAATTACAAAACTTAAAATGAAAAGACTAAAAAATAATATTGTTACACGCATTTACCTATTTTCGCCCCCACAATAACTATTTTCTTACTTTTGCCTTTTCTTTCGCTTACCTATCACCTAACTTTTACCTTTTCCTACATTTTTCCTTTCTCTCGTATTCGATATCTATTTCTCCACACGTTCTTTTTTTTTCTCGTATTCAATATCTATTTCCCCACATTTTCCTTTTTTCTCGTATTCAATATCTATATCTATTTCTCCACACTTTCTTTTTTTTCCGGTATTCAATATCTATTTCCCCACATTTTCCTTTTTTCTCGTATTTAATATCTATTTCCACCCATTTTCCTCTTATTTCGTATCCAATATTTACATATTTCCCCACATTTTCCTTTTTCTCGTATTTAATATCTTTTCTCCCACACTTTCCTTTTTTCTCGCAATCGATATTTGCTTCTCGTATACAAATATCTAATTATTTGCATATAAGCATATTTTCTTGCATCTACTTAGTTTTTTTAAAATTTTCATATATTTGCGCATGCATATACGCTTACGACATCCAAAGTAGCGTTTTTTATAGATTAACAATTGGATTGGATAAATCTGAATTTAGAGTTAGAAAACTAAATCTTTCGCCCATCCAGTGCCGGGTACAGGGTAAAAATATTATTTACAAGGCAAGTGCAGATCTAGGTTCCCAGCAGTGGTAGTTCTAGATTCCCGGTAAAAAATTAAACGTATTACTCAATTGGCACCGGGTATACCAAGAACAATATAAAAATCGTATGATTGTTATGGAATAACTATTTACACGATATACTTCCAAGTAAATTTATTACACGCGTATACAAATATGCACAGTTTGGCTAAAAAGCAAATAAAAGCGGGCCACCTTGAACAACTCTTGATTTAATGATCAGATCTTCATCTTTTAGGACTCCTTCTTACTGGTTCAAGGGCTTGACTTTAAATATGCTACTTAATTAGTGCAGATCGTATTTAAAAAATAAGGCACAAAAACCTCTTTTTCGGAATAAGCATAGCTTTTTTTGATACTCGAGCCACTATCTGAAAAATATGGTTCCCATAGTTTGGTCAGGAGAGCGATCCAAAATTTGGTCTCTTTAATATTAATTTAATTTCTTGCATATATCGCCATATCTGGAGAAATTTTTTAAGTGAATTGAAAGTTCTTTTTCAGACAATTATATAATTCGTTTATGCAAAGATAATTCCATGCAAAAAAAAAAATTTGTAGATATTTATTATTTTATTTAATAGCAGTGGAAAAAATTTTGAATTGTAAGGATACAATTTTTACGTCATTTTAAAGTAAATAGTTTTACATGGCAAATTACTAAATTTGAGCGAAATTGGTTAAATAGTTCCAGGGAAATAAATTTTTAAAAAGTAGTATATTTAAAAGTCGATTTCTCAGAAACTATTCAACCGATTTTGCTCAAAATTAGTATTTTGCCATGTAAATTTACATACTTTAAAATGACGTAAAAATTTTGTACCTAATACTTCAATTTTTTTTCCAACTATTATTAAATAAAATAATAAAAAATAATAAATATTTACATAAATATATTTTTTGCATGGAATTGGATAAGTGAACTTTATAATTGTATGCAAAATTTTCTTAATTTTACTAATAAGTTCTCGAGATATGTCGACTAAATTGATAACTAAAATTAATTTTGAGAGGTCAAAACAGTGGATCACTTTCTTGACGAAACTAAGGGGGCCATGCTTCCTAGATTGCGGCTACCCCTTATATTTTGGGGGGTCAAAAATCAGAATTCGTTGAAAAAAAGGTAGGTTTATTCAGAGAGAGCACTTTTCGTGCGTAATTTTGTAGTTAAAAAATATCGTCGGCACTAATTATTTAGTATATCTGAGGTTACCCCTTCGAGTTATTAAGAATGAGTCCTAGAACTTTAAGATCCGATCATTAAATAAAAAATTATTTAAAGTGATCCGTTTTTTTCCTACACACAGTACATTTGTTTCTCACTATGAATTATTTATTATATTTCGGAAAGATAATAAAAGATATTGGTTGGACGTCGAGTAGTAGATGTTAGACATCGCTGTAATGCTGTATTTAGCGTTAATGCTGTAATTTGTAACTCTTTCATTTGATTTTTTGATATTACTTATATAATTTACTGTTATATGCAATATAAATTTCTGTTAAATACTGGGCATTTGAAAAGTGAAATAAAAATGGCGGCATTTAAAAGAAACCAATGTAAGGTGTAGTACTTGTTAACAATACAACTATTATTACTGCACGTTTAAAATACGTCTGATTGTCTAAATATAGAACCTTTTTAATCTCAATCTTGTTTTTGGGGGGAGGGGGATAGAGAATAATCCTATTTACTCAGTACCTATATTTGCATTTGTAATTAAACAGTCGTGTTTTTTTTAAAACGTAACTTATTGATGCCGAATCCCCAAAAGTAGTCCCTGATGCAGCATTTGGTGATTAAAAAGTGGATTATTAGAAATATTTCTAAGAGATAAAACTCATTTTTTTAAAATCCTTCACCATCTGAGGATTTGAAAGATTTCGATATCTACCTTTTTATTGATTAAATATCAAGACGCGCATTCTAATTATTATACTATTTAAAATTAATTTTCAATTATGATTCTAAATAGATATAATAAGGTCGTATAGATACGCATAATTTACAAGTGTTTAAATATTTTTGTTTCGATATAGTGATTTTAATTACAATTTTATGGCCAAATTTCAACAATATAAATCTATAGCTTAAAAGAATTTTTCTAACAATGACTTGCTACTTTGCAATTTTAACAACATGACACTTAAACGAAATTTCATTGTTCAAAGCTGTTAACTACTTCTTAACAATTGCATTAAAATTGTAAGTTCATGAACAATAAGTCATACTCATTGTTAAAACACTATATAAACCTTTTTTAAGACATTGTTGGCCATTCTAACTTGTACTTTCGAGATTGAATGTGCTTATTAGAGTTCTTGCTAAATAGCAAATTGATTTTGGGAATTGATTTCCTGCATTTTGATAAAAAGTTTGAGAAATGGGAAGATTTGGTGATATCACTCAGAGTGATGATGATGATGAAGACGAACCCATTCCCCCTGATTTATCAGGAGAATACTACCAACACAGAAGAGATGCCATGAGAATCCTAGAAGCCAATCAGTTTGTTTGCGTCGATAAGCTTGGGTCTGGCGCTTTTGGCGATGTGTACAAAATGATAGACAACTCCGGCCGAGAGGTGGCCGTTAAAGTTGTCGCCTTAGAAGTAGCCAAAACGAATGAAACTGAAATTTGGCCGAAATTATCTCACCCAAACATTATTCCTCTCCTCGAATACTGTTGCTTCAATGACCCAGATGTAGCAATTTTTGTGATGCCAATGCTACGGGACACTTTGCTACATGCAGTCCAAGACAGGACATTTTTGAGTCAGCCAAGTGCCCTAGACGGTATAAAATCATGGCTTCATGGCACTCTCTGTGGTTTGACATATTTGCACTCAAATGAGGTTTGTCACTTAGACCTTAAAGCAGATAATGTCTTGATCTCGCATGATAACAAAGCTGTTATCTGTGATTTTTCATTTCTTGCATCTACAACGAAGGTAATACCAAGGTGAGCAATTAAAGATTTGTTTATTATTTGTCACACTGTATAGCTTAAAGTGTTTTAACTTTAAAATAAAAAGTATTATTCTGCTCCGTTTTTTATTTTGAATTGTTTTTTTATATATGAGATGTCTTAAAGTACAATTAACTTTAATATCCTTTAATATATTTGACACATTTAAACTAAGAAGAAAATTTTTAGCTTTTGAAAATGTCGAATTTTGTGTCGAAGCAAGCCTCTAACATATAAGACTAAGTTAGTATTGCGTAAAGGATGAAACTGGTAAATTGCTTTGAGTTGAAATGGACTGAAGTTTTTTTTTTCTTTTTCGTTATATAAAATTCATGTAATATCTTGCACAATAATACTAGTAAAATTGGTCTGATATTACAAACTACACTTAAGAGCTGATACCTTTTATTTCTAAACAAAATTGCCATTGCACTGGGAAACAGCATTGGTGTGTTTGTCAGTTTGAAGTTGAGCAAAATTCTTTAACTTTTAATCAATATTATCAATATTCAAAATCATTATTGACCGGGATACTTTTGTTCTCAGAGTAGAAGTTAAAAAATTAATTTTACTTTGTTTTACAGGTCTGAACTTGGATTGCCACCTTTATATAGACCCCCCGAAGCTTGCCCTTCCTTTGGTAGTGAGGCAGCGATTGAGGGCAGAGCATATGATATGTGGGCGTTTGGAATGATGGTTCTAGAGCTATTTACCAATCATGATCTTGGCGGAACATCAGCCAACGCCGGAAATTGGGAAAGAGATATTTATCCTGTCCTGTTTAACATCCTTCAGGTAGATTCATATTTATTAGCATTTTTATTCACTCTTTTTATTGCAATTTAAAACTTATAACAATAACACACCTAAATTGAAGGTCTCAACAGACTCAAACCATATTTATTGTATTCTGATCAAATTATAGTTATAAGAGCTTTTAATAAAAGAAACCAACTTTGTTTAAAAAAAAAAAAAACTATGTTTTTAAAAAAAATAATTTTTAAAGCTTTTTGTATGAAATAATTGTTTACACACACAAAAAAAGATTAAATTCAATTCTAAATAGAAACTTTACTTTTTTCCTTGGAGAAATTGAATACATTAATACAAAGGAAGGATTCAGTGTGATACGATGCCACTGTGTTTTCTGTTTAGTTAAAACATCTGTTTTTCTTACTAAACGTTTCTAAATAATAAGCAGTATTTATATTACTTAGCAATCACTCATGCAATACAATTGTACTTTCCAAAGTGTCGGAAAAAATACAGAATTCTAAAATGCTACGAAATCAAATGCCTACAGTGTACAATATTCCGAATCAAATTACGGTAAAGTACCGGCACTTTGTGTGCATTTTATATTTTACTGAAAAATTTTTTTTCATTCCATTTTTTCCATTTTTTCCATCAATTCCATTTTTTCCGAAATCCATTTATACTGTAATATTTGCAGCAATATTTATTTAATTAGAAGTATTTCGTGATTTTAAGGTAATTATTGCTGTAAAAATTACGGTATATTAGATTTTTTTGTACCGGTAGAAATAAATTGTACGATAAAAAATACCTGCCTCCCGCAGGTACTTCTTACCGTAATTTAATCTGGAATTTTTTTACGGTGTAGATTCCTTTCAAATCTTCTTAACACAATTCTTAAAGTTTCTCTTCAAGGCTTTTCATTGTTTAAATAAAGATGTCCACATATTTGTCCAAATACAAATACATTTCAATAACATAAAGATAATTAACAAATGTTGTTTTAATTTTTAATGAAGTTATTCATGGTTAAAAATTAATTGCGGTTTTCTTTTCATTCAGGGAGAATTTTTCAAGAGTTCCATTCGTGGAACGTTCTCTGAGACGGGCATTTCAGATGGGCAAGTGAAGCTTGCTTTGAATTTCATCCACATTTTTCTGATGCCCAATCGGAAAGAGAGATGGAATGCCACAAAGGCATCTGACCACTGCTTTTTTGAGAGTGGTAGCCAAATAGGAGCAGGGCCACATCCAAAGTGGATACATTTTGGTAACCCTAGCATAGAAGAGCCCCGAATGAAGAGCGGGAATAGGAATCAGGGTGTGAAACGTGAAGCTGATGAGAGCGTTGAGCCACTTAATGCTAAAAGAGCTCACACTGAGTGTAAGGAAGCAACATTAAGTGACCAACAAGAGAACTGTGAGA